>OX439371.1:4783936-5983936 GCA_949319445.1 Mythimna lalbum | reverse complement strand
CCCAGTAGTAAAGGCTCCAATTTGCAGGTTGCAGGTTCGAACCCTGGCACATCACTTTGTGTAATTTATTTTATCCCCACTGCTCTCAAAACGGGTGAAGGAAAACCATCGTAACCGGAAACTTGCATGTTTTAGAAGCAAAAATTCGAAGACATGTGACATCTGTCAATCCGCACTGAGCCCACGTGGTGGATTACGGCCCGTTTCCTCTCCTAGAGAGGAGGCCTAAGTCCCAGCAGTGGGAACATTATAAGACTAATTTACTGTTTATATTTAAAATTGTTGGATTAGCCCGCAATAGACAGACAAAGACACTGAATAGATATTAGTTTTATTACGCACACAAAATCGGCAACTTTTCTATATACAATTTATGTGTTTTAGCTTCAGGCAAAGTTTTTGTTAACTGTAATTAAATATTTTATATAAAACTGTGGGTAGCGATGGTATAAATATTGTATTTATTGATTAAAAATCGCACGCTCCGAGTTTTAAGATTTAAGATGAAAATGGTGTTAGATTTATATTAAATCTAGATGTCTGATGATACCTGTTTTACGGGTATTAGACAGTCGTCTATCTGTCTACAAATAACAGGTGTACGTATCTGTTATTAAATATATTACTGTATTATTACTACCCGACATAGAGCTAAGAATCGCCAAACTTAAGTGGCTGTGGGCAGGGCACAACTGGAGGGGCCCAGCTGGGTCGAAGCCTACTGGGGCCAGGGTTATCTGAAAGGAAACTCGAGCCCCGGTATGAAGGCTAGAAGGAACGGGGTGGGGTTTTTAGTCATTAAGAGTCTGACACTATCTCCCGCTCCACCCAAGAGCGGGGGTTGATCGAAAAAAAAATACCTGGGTAGGGTAAAAATACCTAAAGTGGGCAGGGCACATTGCTCGTAGAACAGATGGTCGATAGGGACGAGAGGTTCCACATACCGGAAGACGCAGCATCGGAAGGCCTCCCCCAAGGTGGACCTTCGACCTGGTGAGCAGAATCTGATGAAGAGACGCACAATCAGTTACAAAAATACTGATAAAAAATACAAAAACCAGTTTGCCTGTCAGACCATGTGTGGATCAGGCATAACTGTGTTGCACCATATGACCATAGACAACATAGTTGTCTATTGCCTTTTGACACTGACCTCAACAGAGACAAATATAAACAAAAATAAACATAAAAACCAAAGAGTGAGAGCAGTGGTGGCCGAGTGGTAACGGCCACGATTACGGTAGTTTTAGGTCGTGAATTCAAACCCAGCCAGGCGCATTACTTTGTGTAATTTATTTCATCACCACTGCTCTCAAAAAACGGTGAAGGAAAACATCGTGATGAAACCTAATGTACTAGAACCTAAAATTCGAAGACATGTTACATCTACCAACCCGCACTGGGCCCGCGTGGTGGATTACGGCCCTTACCTCTCCTAGAGAGGAGGCCTGAGTCCCAGCAGTGGGAACATTATAGGCCGACTATGCTATGCAAAGGGTCTCTAGTCCTCTGCCTGCTCCTTTGCGTATAGGCATATATTATGTCATGTTTTGTTACTTCAACTTCAAAGGAACCTAAATTACTTATAAAGTTACATTGATTGTAAATTAAATTAAATAATTACCATAGCATCATAACGGCAAACTGTCAGATTAAAATTTTGTTGAATTAACATTCTAATATCTCTGTTAGATATTTTATATCCTATTACGTACGGTTAGCAAGGCAAGTATAACACGTCACAAAAAATATTCATCTAAAATATTTCAAAAAAAACTGACAGAATGAGGAACACCACCATGCGTTAAAGAATAAGACGAATAAAAGAGGAAAAGAGGCCGCCTCAAGGAGTTGTCAGCAACAGCAAGGGCCCGGCTGGGTCGAAGCCTAATGGGGCCAGGGTTATCTGAAAGGAAACTCGAGCCCCGGTATGAAGGAACGGGGTGAGTTTTTAGTCAGTAAGAGTCTGACACTATCTCCCGCTCCACCCATGAGCGGCGGTTGTCAAAAAAAAAAGACGTAAGACAAAAGACTGCCAGGAAAAAAGGGATTTGGGCAAGCAAACTGACTGCTAGGCAAAAGTCTCCGCAAAGTCGCGGAGGTCGACCTGGGAAGAGGTGGCGAGATGAACTAGACGCCTACCCCAAGGGCTGGTTGCAGGTTGCTCGACAATAGAGTACCTAGAAGAAATTGGTGGAAGCCTTTGCCCAGCAATAGGGAAAATAGACTAAAAAGATATTCCAACTACTAGTTTATCTAGAATCAATATAAGAACAATTCAAAATCTAAAGTATCAAAATTGCTACATGCGCACGTTTCATTTTTTTTTTTTGCTCTAGCAATGTCTGTACAACCAGTTACACAAATATTATATTGTATTAAGTTTTTAAAGAAAAATGATTAATGACATTGTTTTTTTGTTCACACTGGCCATTTACTTCGGTAAATGTATTTTTATTTAACCAAGCACATTGTAAAGTCGTCTTGTCTTGTCAAAGTTTATTTTTCTAAAATTCTCTGATTTGTATTAACGTTTTATTTCTATTTTCAAATATTCAATCTGTCATAACACAGTTATTTGTGGATTTTAATTTTATATGATTATTGCATTGTGGAGCTGTTAACTTTGGCTATTGGAACGGTATTTTCTAGTATGTTATTTGGCAAATTATGGTTAGTTACCGCAAAACTAGTAAAAAACAACTTTTCACACTGTTTCTCTTTTCTAAATTGCAGACTAAGATTGGTGATAGTTGTTGGTTGTTGTTGAAGATTGTTGTGGTTGTTGTTTTTTTGCTGTCGGTACACAAAGTATTGCAACAAAAACATACATGTGTGTAGTACGTATAGACCTTGACAATATCTCTTAGAACTGGAATGTGGTTCAATCATACCTATTGTTCGCTTATTTGTGGACAATCAATTTTGATGACTGGTTTCATTACGGTTTATTTATGTGTGTTAAAAATATTGGTAGTTATTACCTTTTTTTTGTAGTGGAAAATTATCAAGACATTTGATAATTTTCAAGACATTTGATGATACCACAGTAATTCTTTAGAAATTTCCCGTAGCCCTAGCAGGCATCGGCACTGCTGAGACGCTTTATTTTTAAAATCGATCCAATAGTTTTTGAGTTTATTCATTTAAAATAAAAAAAATAAAAAATCATTCCTCTTTTTATAAGTAACATTAGCTATTAGTATAGACATCATCATCGAATAAATTCTCCCGCTCTGAGTGGGGCAATCCCGCTCTAAGTGGGGCAAGAGGGAGTGTTTAGAGTTTTACGAACTAAATCCCACCCACGTCCCTTCAGTTGCCCTTTGCGTTCCAGAGCTACAGTGATCAGAACAGCTCAAGTACAGGACCTAGACCATGACGTTTTAAGTAAGATTGCTTTAATCTTGTTTCATTGTGGGAAAGAGACAGAGCTATACATGTTGTCTAGCGCCATCTCTTACCTGCGCTGAAACAAGATTAAAACAATTTAAACGTCATGGTAACCCCGCATATAACTCACAAAAGAATTATATCCAATTCACTAACATGTAACCTACTGCTTTCGAATTGTCAAACCGTTGTATTACATTACTGCAATACATTTAAGTCTCTTACGACAACGCCACAATCAAAGTCTATTGTCTATTTTATTATTTGTCTTTAATAAAGCTTTATAATAGAATAAAAAAAAAACTTGCACAAATTCAATGGCAAAGGTCAACAAAAATGTAATTAATCTAAAAAGATTTAAAACATTAAGTTACGCAATCTTTTGTAAATCGTAATTAGGATTTGGAGATAAAAGATAAAGATAAACTTGTAAACTTGTCATGATTACTGATCGGGTTGTAATGGAAAAATAACTTGGGATTGCGACATTTTGTGATTGTATTTATCTTTTATTCTGCAAGCTTGAGCTTGCGATTTTATTCGCATGTAATTCGTAAAAGAGCGCATTTCAAGATTTTTTTCTTTGCGTTCATCCCTAATTCTTTGTAATTGTTCACAAAAAAATAACAGTAGACGGCGACACTTGGGGGAGGCTTATGTCCGACAGTGGACGTCTGTCGGCTGTAATGATGATGATGATGATGATGATACAGGGTGATACAGGCAGTTCACGTACAGAGGTGAGCTTAGCTCAGGCCATGGTCCGGAGCGAGGAGGAGTGGCAGGCGGTCGCCTCCTTCTGCGAAGCAGTAATGCTAGCAAAGGAGGAGGCAGACCGCATCAGGCAACGGCGCCCCCGCCGCCGCCGCCGCCGCCGGGATTCCGATCCCGATTTCCGGCCACCGTAGACGCGGGCTCGCGGACGGCGAGCCATGGGTAGCTCACTGTCCGATCGTCTGGTAACTATCCGGACCGAGCCAAGGCGTCGACGGCGCGCACTGTTCCCGCGCGCCTCAAGCAGTTGTCAACAACAGGAGGGGCCCATCTGGGTCGAAGCCTACCGGGGTCGGGGTTATTCGAAAGGAAACTAGAGCCCCGGTATGAAGGCAAGAAGGAACGGCGCGGGGTTTTTAGTCAGTAAGACTCTGACACTGTCTCCCGCTCCACCCAAGAGCGGGTTTCGTCAATGATGATTTTCCCCGTCGACAGAAAAAAAAAAAAAAGCTTAGCTCAGCAATGAGTTTTCTTCCAGCAAACCTTTGAGTTACTTATAGAGAGAGAGAACATAATAATATAATTCCTAATTATTAGTTTTATTTTTTAAAACAAAAGTATCATAAGTTCCTCTTTATAACATCAGTTGTCTACTCAAGTCCCGTCAAATTCGACCCAGTCCATCCAGTTCCGATAATTACCCGGAACATACACAGAGACTTGCAAAAATAAAAAATAAATGCTTTTTTGATATAGGTATCTCGTATAGATACTTTTACTTAAATGAATCTGATGGATGCAAGACGCACTGGACTTGTCGTTATGGCGACACTTGGGGAAGGCATATGTGCAACAGCGGACGTGTTTCGGCTGAAATAATGACAATTTAACATGTATTTAGTGAAAAAAATATTTTGATAAAGTAACGAACAGACACTCCAATTTAATTCATTTTGCAAAGATAAGATGTTTAAAGAGAGAAAGATGTTGAAAAGCGTAATCAAGGCGTTGTGAAAAGAAGCTTGTTATATATTTTTGTGACAAAAGTTGATGAATTTTCCTCAAATATTTTCCTTTATCCAGGAAAAGATGATTGCGGAACGTTACACTGTTTTCAATTTCCTAGATCTTATCGAATATCTATTCTAAATAATAGAATCTCTTTTTATGAATTTAGAACTCATTAAAATTAAATTCTCCCCTCTGGGTGGATAAAGATGAAGTGTCAGACTTTTGCTGACTACCTACAACCTACCTGCGTTCTTTCAATTGAAAGGGGCAACTCAGGCATGCTATGGCTGTCTTCCTAGGGCTATGGGGAATTACTGAAAGAGATACCGTGGCCCTGGAACGCAAATGGTAACGGTAGGATATACCTGTGTTTTTGTCAGTAAAAGTTTGAGTCACCCTCTCGTCCTACCCTTGAGCGGGAGAAGTAATTGAAGGATTTCCCACTTAAAAACAGGCTTGCGTTGGGGCTACGGTAATTTTTTCGGATATTACTGCTGCCCAGTCTTGTCTCTGACGTGTAATCCTGAAAAAAACTGACTGTGGAGACCTGAGTCCCAACAGTGGGAACATTATAAGGCCGACTAAGCTATGCTACTAATAATCTAAACAGATGACAGAATTTTCATGAGGGAAAAGGTACGCTTAATTTTTTTACCAAGTCTCAGACAACTTTTTATTGTTCCGATATATTCTAGGTGGCCTGAAAGAGATCGCGACATACGTTGAGACCGCCCATTGTATGTGCTTTTCTTTCTTATGTTTCTTGTTGTAAGTACAATAAAAGTATATAATAAATAAATAACTAATACTAGCTTTGGAGAAGACGTTAATCAGCTTAATTTGTTTTTAAACCAACAAGACGACACTAATCAAACAACCAAAAAAAAAACTTTGGTAGCTCAACAAAAAACAAACCCCACATTTTTAAATCCAAAACATATCTAAATTAAATCATTAAACAAAACAAACTAGATAGCACCCAATCTAGATTTCAATTTAATCTGTTTCCGCTATTCACGACGCCATCTTGGCAGCCATTTTGAATCCCGATCAATATTAATAAAGCGCGCGCGCATAACTGCGTTGGTTTTATTGTTATTATTGGATATTGTTCCTGCCAAGGCTGTGTCCAAAATGGAGCGGTTCTGCCTTTATAGTAGCTGTTAGTACCCACAATGGGTTTACTCGCGATGGCTAAAGGACAATGCGGCCCTTCATGGCAGCTGATCTCTGTAACATTATGGAGCGATGATATGTGCAAGAGAAAAGTATATTATTGTTGATTACTTCATTTGAATTGAGCAATAAAATTGTGTACTTGTTTTGTAGAAGGAAAAACAGCTGATTTGTATTCTTAGTATTGTTAAGACAATGCTGTTGGGTATTGTATCTCGTTATTACTCACTTAAAGAAGGTAAAATTTGTTGTTGTTGGTGTTTGTGAGTAGGGAGTAATCTCTGAAACTACTGAACCGATTCTGAAAATTATTTTACTAATATTTAGTTACACTATTTCTAGAGGCTAATAGTATTATTAGGGTTCCATACCCAAAGGGTAAAACGAAACCTTATTACTAAGACTTCGCTGTCCATTCGTCTGTCTGTCTGTCCTTCTGTCACCAGGCTATATCTCATAAACCGTGACCACCGTCCTTCATGCGCGAGTCTCACACGCAGTTGGCCTGTTTTTATTTTTATATAATTGGTTTTGTGAGCAAAGTCGCCTGTAGACGCTAGTATAGATATTTAATTTTCAATTAATTAAATTCAGCGACTTTAGGTTAGGTAACTTTGTAATAGTTCATTTTGATACAAATTCAGAAAGTTTATCATAGCGACCGAGGCGGAATTTGCACAAAACCGTAAGCGAGTGCGTTATGGAGCCGAGGGCTGTAGTAACAAATTTTCATGTGTATCAAACGACTTTTTTTAACACACTTGACTCGACTCGTAGGGGTCGGCGCACGCCCAGGCTGATACGATAAATGTAATAACATTATGGTGAAGGAGAGCACGCGCACTTTTCTGCACTAGTGTGGAAAACAGTGTATTGAGTGCCTAAAAGCGGGTTCATGTAAGTGTATCGGAAAAATATTATCATATTTCAAGGAAATCCTATTTCCTCCTAAATCCTAAAAGGATATTTAATAATATTTTACCTTCACTCTGTACAGTACTCTTTTATCTAAATATCAAACATGAACTGAAATTTAAACAAGTTACGAAACTACTGTTTTCGGTAGTCGATTGTTACGACAAACGTATCACAGACATCGAGTTTGTAAGTTCACTGATCGACATATCGATAATATCCCGTCTCTACACATCACTACTATCGACACACGACATCGACAATTTACAACTGTCAACAGTGTCACATGCCTAGTGAAGGGTGGGTGCACCGATTATCGTCCGTGAGATTAGAAACAAAAAAATATTGGTAGATACTAAATAACATATAAATGAGATATTTTTCCTTTAATATTACCTTTATGTTATATCTTAACAAAAACTTAGTGTACTTTGGAGAAACCTAGGATAAGTTATTTACAGGAAAAATGTAATCACAGTATTTTTTTACCTTTTTTCCGAAAAATTTATATTACTAATGTTTTGGTGACGCTAATCGCGGTTTGTAACCTGTCAAAATTTTAAAAGGGTATATTAAGATAAAAACAAAAAAATTAAACCGCATTATAAGTGATTCTCAAAAATCAATAAATTGTTACTGAGATACTTTTACTATTTATTGTACACACAAACAAAAAACAAGTTGATTTGACAAGTCTTGTACAAAAGCAAGTTCAAAACTCAAAAACATCTGGCAGTTTTGAGGGTAGGATCCAGTGTACATTTACATATATAAATCTAACATATAAAAATATACGTAACATACTTATAAAAACTAATATATACGAACATTATGTCAGTTGTGAGAGTAAGTGCTCTTTAATTTGGTTTGTTTTCTTTAATAACAATGTAGAACAAATTCAAACAAATGAATAAAACTTTAATTAGTTTACGAAACATTCAATGTCTGGTTTTCCTTAAACTTTCACATTGCACATAGTGACTAATGTAATGCTGGCTAAAAAATAAGAGCAGAACAAAAAAAAACCCAGTTCGCAAGTCTAAAATAAAGCTAACAAACTAAAAAAATCGTGTTCATTAAAGCTGATGATTTAAACAGACGTTCACGGAGTTTTTTATTATAATACTTCAAAAACATGTGCTGTGTTATTAGATCATTCACTTATAATAATGTCAAAACCGGAGATACAGCCGGATGAGGGGCTCAAAACTCAAATACTTTTCTGTCACATTCGTTTAACTCTTCAAAGCGTAAACTGTGTTTCAAAATGTTGAAACATTGTATTTTTTAATATCACGATTCTTCATTTTCCCAATTATGATTGGCACAGACTATAAAGTAAAATAAAAAGACACTAGTGCTGTAATGAGAATTGTATAACAATTTATAACCATCAACAATAACGACTTTCTAACTCACGCACACGAGAAGCCAGTTCAAATCTCGAACTTAACGGAAACTTGAAATAACTCATCCAATTACAATGTCGGCTACTTAAAACGATCGGGCATGTAACTGAGAGTCAAATATATCAAGCCAACGTCCGAAATCAAAAAGTAGGGTAAACACACGATTTTGAGACGTTCCACTTACTATAACGAGAGATCGATAGTTACGAGTATATTGTGACCCGTAACCGAAGGCCAGAGCTTTGTATTAGTTTTTAATCAGTAATTGTACACCCAAACCAAGTTACCAATTTCGACATGAATACACGTTTTTTTTTCTCGCCTCGCTTCAAGCAATCTCGTTTTCTCGAAAATAGATCTAATATGTTGAATATAATTAATTTCATACCGACTCACTTGATCGATGCGTGTTACTTCACGTGGATTTTTTTACATATAATTATTTTTAAATTACAGAGTTACGTCAATACGGCCAGAAAACGGAACGTTTTTTAACATTAAATTGGTTTACGCGAAATTTTGGTGTTTGAAGAATTTTTTGCCCTAATAAGTTCCGTGTCGGAACAGATTTTTGGCTTCTATGAGTATTTCATTATAAAAGCAATTTTATAGTAATAATATAGAATTAATGACTAGACTACATTATCTAGCGTATATTTTTATATCGTGATGTGTAATTTTACTCAATTTCGGATCCGACTTGTTTAGCCGTTAAGCTTACCGACATATTTACTTACACATGTTTCTTTTTTGTTCCAGATGATGCACAGATATTGGCTGATCTTGAAGACTGATTAAAATATTTATTAAGCCAATTAGGAAATGATAGCTTCATGAAGTTTCTCCCCAGGTAACAAAATGTGCCAATAATCAATTTAATTATTTCCAAACAATGAAGAGAAAATTTAAATTCAAAACATTCCACAGTATTCAGCTAATCTTATTGTCAACAAAAGACTATTGTTTCTTCTCAACACATTGTTTCAATTTAAATTGAACGAAAATGAATCACTGTTATGATTGGACGCTAAAATGTATTGAGTTTAATTTGATTGTTTATATAAAACTGAACGTATTCGTTTGTGTTCACAGGGCGGACTCGTTTCAGGTTGTGATCCTTGAAAGAGTCCAAATACTGCAATGACTACTGCGATGGCTGCTCACCAGGAATCTATCCACGAGAGACTACAGCCAACGCCGGAGGAACCGCTATACCTACACCATGAAGCGTCGACATGGCCGGAGTCGTCAGACCACCAGGAGGAGCACAGCACCGACATGTCCCCTTACTACAACATGCCAAAAAGAAATAAGAGAAAAAATTTCAAGCCCAGATGTGCTCCTAACGCTACCACCTTCTCTGACGACTCAAACGGAGTGAACTGTGATGACCCGGGTAGTCCTATCAACGGAAACGATAGAACAACTCCAGAAAACGTTAATGATGATGATAAAGATGATGGAAATTATGCTAAAATTGGTGTCAAAAACTTCAGTCTACTAAAAGGTGGTGCAGTTGACCTCAGCAGAAGACTAAGCACTGACTCCAATGAAAACATAGACTCAAATTACCAAAATAGGTTACCGGAAGATAAAAAAGTAGACTCGTTTCAACATTCATACATACATAGTTTACAAATAAATCAGGGCGCCGAGAGAGATCGGACGGTCCTAAACTTTAGTAATTTACAAAATAAGACGTTTTGTGCCAAAAATCCTTTTGCTATATCTCAATTAATAAAGACTAACTCACCTCCGAGAAGAAGGGACTCGGATTCCGATGAGGACAAGGGTCAGGATATAAATGCAAATGAGAGATTAGAGGAGAATCAGGAACAGATGGAGACGACTGAGACACAACAGAATGGTGACGCATCTAATGCAACAAATAGGATATTGAGGGACTATGCTATGAATACTATGAAGGAACTGCTCGGAATATATGGATTATCTTCTAATGAAGTCGCTGATGCCATCAGTGGACAGATTAGAGCTTTAGAAGCTCTCCAAGGTGAGCTCATTAGAAACGAATATATGTTTCACACTGCTATAAAATTTATGACAATAATCTTCTTAGCTTTACGACCAAACATTTTGACAACTTGATCATTGTGATTTTATCTATTCTTGATTAAGCTTTATATAGTATGTTTTTTATAGGTAAACCGTTCACGCAGCTGCCTTTAGGTTTAAAAAGACGGCATGATTCTGGAATGGAAGATGGAACTGACAGAAGTATGAGACGATCTTCATCAGCAACTGAAGATGAAGGTTCTACTAATATCACACCACCGAAAACACCTGATAATGACATTGAAGCTCAGAGGTATAATTGGTGCAAATATACTTATCATATTATACGATCAAGGTAAAAATACTAATAGTATTATTTTTTCAGACAAAGAGCGTTACAAATAATAAACCAGCAATCAATGAGATTGTTCAACAGATCTCAAGGTCAAGAAGAAGATGGAAGTGGGTCTGATGACGGAGAACAAACTCTTGATCTCAGTGTCTCAAGAGATACGGATGGACAGGTAATAACTAATATACACAACTTTAATATATGGTCTGAGAAAATATGCAAATCGCTTGAAACGTTTTATTCTGTATCCAATCGTCATATTTTTTAATATCATCACTTTAGTATTCTTGCCATAAGAAGATTTATTAACGCTGTACGAACGAGGCAGATAAATAAAATACCTATTTGTTCCTTTTCGAGTTCGAGTCGGTTCAATGATATTTAAATTCTTAAGTACAATTCTTTGAAATTGACAATAATCCGGACATTTGCACACGTATGAATGGTATGCGATTATAATAGAATGTGAAGTTAGATTTAACGAATGATAAGATGTTTTTTGTTATTAAGGAACAATCGGCGACCTCGAGTGCCGCCAACAGTGTGTCGGAGTTTGAGCAACAAAACCTTCTGATGAAGAAAAATTTAGAGGATCTCGCTAATTTACAAATGCAGGTGTGTATTGTTCGATAATAGGTCTGTTTATACAATAAAATTGTTAGATCAGATATGAATAGAAACGAGATTATGTAAATTGGTTTGTGAGAACATAAAAATAAAACGCTTGATATCCGTTTTAATCTAAAAGTATGTTTTGCATTTTTTGGAGGTAAAAAATTGTGGACTCAATGACATATAAAACGAAACTCTCTTGTTAAGTCCAAGAATGAACATGATCAGTAATTAAGTTCAAAATCAATCCCAAACTAACAAGAAAAACGGGTGGCAATTAAAACCTCAATACATTTTTTTAGGGTTTCTTCCAAAAGCAATCTTCGATGGATGCAGACGACTCTCAGGAAAGAAAACTGCAGGCCAGCGGTGAGTAATCAAATTACCAAAAAAAAATTATACGACTGTTTAATTACCTCCCTGTATCATTCGCGAAATTATATCGAAACGGTTGGACCGTAAGAATTTTATTAGTGTTATTAGATACCGATTACGCAGAATATGATTTATTGGATACTAAAAATTAAAATTAAAAACATTCTTCTTATTTATTTGTAAAATATAATTCGATTTTTCAGATTAGTCTTGAGACGATAATTGGGACTTTCACCTTAAATGTTGAACAATAAATTTTTGATATAAATGTCTAGAATTTAGAAAGATTTACGGATTATATTTTGTTCGGTAAAAAAAGTGTGCAAATTAAACTTATCTGGGGCACATACTCAGACATATTAATTTAAAATCTGGTAAATTGCCATAACTTAAAAGTTGTTAAATGTTTCCGTCTCGCAATAATAATTAAGAGTTTATAAGAATCAAGTTTAAAAATCGAAGAATGATTCTTAATTTAAAAAAAGGCTACCGTTATTTTGTCTATACCTAAAACTGTTTCAACCTCCTTAAGTCAAGAGTGAATAGGTTAATTCCGGGCAAGCGCTCCATCGTCAACCACATCGTCGCTTTCTATAAGGTGAGATAGTGGTCAAGCGCGAGTTTATCACCAATAAAAAACAAAACTATTATTATACAACATGAAATGCGCAAAACCTTAGACACCCAAATAATTTTTAATTCGATTGACCTAATTCTGTCAGAAAAAATCATTAAAAAACTTTTATCGTCCCGCATATGAGAAAATTTTATTGGACTACAACCATTTGTGTTTGTTTGACTGTTTGCTTGACCTATTAATAAATAGACAGGGCAAAATTTTTAATGAAGAATTTTTTGAAAAATGTAGCCTATATAAAAAAGTGGTTTAATTGATTCTGCTCGTTATTCTGATCAAACTAATTTCAGGTTTTGCGCATTTAAATAAGCAAAACCATTTACGTAATAACTGAAGCAGATCATTTAGTACCTCCAGTTTTCAGCGCTAAATGTTACTGAACTATACTTAGGAAGATTAGCGACCATTACGACATAGGTTTCAGAATATTAACGTTAGAACTAAATTGTAAACTAGGTCCTATGACGATGTAACAATTGTCACGCGTAACATCGAAAACGGTATTATTCTGAGTATCTTTTGACTACTATTTTAGGTCTAATGACTACATAATAGCTAGTCACAAGATTCTATGGTACGCGCCAGTTGAATTTGCAATAAAGTGCATTGACCTTTTCTAAATATCTGTGCGATACCCGAAAAATAAACAATAAACGGGTTTTTATTACTAGAAAATAAAGGATCGCGATAGATGTCGATTTTCGAGAAGGATAGTTTTTTTAAATAGGTTTGGACTTCTAATTTTTATTCATAATCAATTTAATAGATAATATTAAAATTATATAAATTAAAAGTTAGGTTATAATGTCGTCTTGAATGCGTCTGTAAAGATGTTATTATTAATTTAACCCTTCAGATACCGTCAATTAGAGACACAATAGTAAGACAATAGATGCGCGGCCACCGGTGGTTGCTTGGGGATTCATGAATTAATAAAAATATTATTAAAATATATTAGAGACAATAAATGTTAGAGGGTTAATGATCGCTTTTGCTAATTTATTTGGCTCCTACCATAGTTTCGATTCCTTTTGTTTTTGGTACAAAATATCAAATTTAAATTCTCCTGCTCTTTTCTTTACTGGGTCAAATCCACCTGTATTTCTTTTGTTGCCTTTGGAAGTCTAGGGGCCAGTAGCTATTTTATTATGTCCTAAGATATATGACTGATAAATAGCATTAATGATTAGACGGAGTGGCTTATGATGTATTCACGGGGTGATGTTGAATCGTGCGACAGACGACAGGTGGCTAGATGTTTTCCCAGGGATTATTTGTAGGTCCTATTATATAATAAAGGTAGATATTAGCGTTTTGGTCTGCGGATTGTTCGAAAGAGTTGCCCCGAAATGCCAAGGATAACCAAAGGAACCACTCGTGTCAGTAAGTCTGAGACTCTCTGGCTCTTTAGAGAGTGGGAGAGGTTATTTGATGATTTATCACCGAAAATATACTACAATATTCCACAACTATCATACAACGCCGTCTAATCCCAAGCTAAGCATAGCTTGTGTTATTAGTACTAGACAAGTGATAGACATACTTATATATTTCTAAATACATACATAAAATAGATAAATTACACCCAGACACAGGACAAATGATCGTGCTCAACACACAAACATTTGTCATGGGTAGGAATCGAACCTACAATCTACAGCATAGCAGTCAGGGCCACTGACTTCCAGACCAACAGGCCAGTCATAAGGCTAAAGCCAATCCAAATAATTCCGGAAATCGAAATCCCGACGGCGGTGAGGGCGCCGATGCTTGATGCGGTCGGCCTCCTTCTTTGCTTGCATTACTGCTTCGCCGAAGGAGGCGACCGCCTGCCATTCCTCCTCGCTCCGGACCATGGCCTGAACCAAGGCTCGGCGCGCCGATCGCCCCCACGAGGGCACGGACGGTATACCATGCCCATAGTCCACACACAGACCATGTAACTTGTGCAAACCACTCATTATTGATGATAGGTCGTCAACGATCTCGAAAATTCGCCCATAGGCAAACGTGCGTATAATATAATGATTATCACGTTATACAGAACCACTTATCGCTATTTCCATAAGCTTTCACAACCAAATATTTTAAAGACAGTTCACTGTACTAAAACCAAATATTTGTGACGAAACGTATAATTAAACCAGAAAATGTACCAAATGACTGATCATAGAATAAATTAGAGTTGTGTCATTTTTCACGCGTCAGTGTAAGAATGCAGTGTTTTCTGGATACCGACGGTTTGTTTTCAATGTGTTTGACAAACGCATATCATTATTAGTCGTTAAACTTCTTGTTTGCATTCATAATGAGGTTTTTGAAAGAAATTGAGAGAATAGTCAATGTGTTGACTCCTAGTCGACGGAATAAATGAAGTTGTGTGTGTTGGAAAACAGAACGCGTCCAGCTACTATGTACACATACACTACACACACAATTAAAAAAAAAAAAATTTGTATATGTAGCGACATCTATGACGCCACACAAGAACTACGAAGAAAGTACAAAATCCTGCATAGCGCAATCAAAGTTCTCCGCGCGATTTGAACATATACGACAGCCCGACATCAACTATCGGGCAGTCGCCCACCAGACTATAACACCTGTCTGGCCGGAGGATCCTCCCTTTTCAACGGAAGTTTGCGGGACTTTTCTCTCTGTTCCGCATACTTCTAAATATAAATAATTCTAGAGAACAGTTGTAGCCAAATGGTAACGGCTTCGACTTGCAAGTTGTATAGGGCGCGGATTCAAACCCAGTTATGCACATTACTTTGTGTAATTTATTACATCACCACTGCTCTCAAAACGGTGAAGGAAAACATCGTGAGGAAACCGGCATGCCCTAGAACCAAAAATTTGAAGACATGTAAACCCGCGAGCTACAACTCTTAAGTTGCCACTTGGATCAACCACTCGGACCACTGATCTATTCTTTAAGTACTGGGGTATATACAATCTAATTTTTAGTAAATGCGAAACCTGAAACAACTGTCTAGTAATTTTATGTAAAGAATCTAAGTACAAAATTTCAAAACTGTATTATAAAAAATCATTAAATATAAGCCCGTTATGGTACCTGGTTGGTGTCATAAATACAATGTCACAGAGCCATTCGGGTGACTGAGGGGTTGTTTTACTTCCGCCCCCCGCTGTGCGCTGGTGCCTAATGCCCGCTATGACCTGCCGTAGCTTGTTTTGAACCCCAATGTCAGTGGTGTCCAACTTGTGACCTTTTTAAATATATTTGGGAAAAAATATAACATGGTGTAAAAACTATTGCAATCGATTCAGTTACTGATTCTGAAAAAACTATATTCAGGTTTCGCAAATACTAAAAATAATGTTGTATAATTCTACTATGACTATGAGTTAATCTGAAGTCCTAAGTACATACTATGTAGTATATGTGGACGACGATCGCGTGCCAGGTCCAAAGATCAGTTGACAGGTACCTCCTAACTCCTAACCCAAAGATGATTGAGTAAAATGATTTTATAAGCAACTCTAATGATATAATGGTGCCTCTGTAGGCGCTGTTATGTAGTCATCGTTTAATAGAAGATATTTTTGTCGAAAAATTTATAAGTACTTTTAAGTATTAACAACAAAAAAAAAATGGATGGAGAGGGATATGAAAGAAAAGGGAGTGATAGCGTGGTGATTGACAGGACAAATCGCAGAAAAAAACGTATTGCACCGACCCCAAATAAGATGGAACAAGGGCTCTAAGATGATGATCTCCTGGAAAAAATAGGCACATGTGTTTATAACAATTTTGTATTCTCAATAGGCATCTAAATTATATTTATTTAATTTTCTCAGTCCTTGAAGAGACGCAACAATTTTGCCACCGTTCTTCTGAATACATAACATTTTTCAGCACACTCGTATCACTCCCGGTTTTAGGCTTGTAATGGTATTTGTCACTAGTGCGAAAAAGTGTCTCGGTCAGCCGCTTGCAATGACAATATTTTTGCACTTGCATCAAAGGTACTAATTCAGAAAAGCGGATTTGACTATCGCCTTGAGGATATGAAATGTTTTTTTTTTTTTAAATTGATATAAACTAGTGCTTGACTGCGATCCCACCTGATAGTAAGTAGTGACGCAACCGTTGATGGTGAGGTGCACTAGTTTATTAAGAGCCTATTCACTCTAGCCTTGAAGACACCGACTCCATAAAACACTCGCCTATGGCTCGTGTAAATTCCCCTCGGTTGCAATGACAAACTTTCTGCACTTATATCAAAATAGCACATTTCTGCACTTGTATAACTTTAAAACTACCTAAATAAATCCCATTTTTCATCGCACCAAACCGCAGTCTTCTTCTCCATTCCTAGCCCGACAGAATTCCTCACAATTTGCGGCAACTCTCAGTGGTCCCTACTTCCCGCGTCTCCCCCAGTAATTGTCAAACCTCGGCGCACTAATCTGCTCAATAGAGGCGAATTCAGTCAATTGTCGGCGCGGGCGCAGGGAACTCCGGGTGACGCTGACGTTAATACACGGCTCTCGTACGTGTTTTATTACTATTATTAGGTTTTAAAGTGATGGGGAAAGTAGGGGGGATTTAGGTGCCTAGGTTTGACATTTAATATTATAAAGACGAAAGTTTGTGTGTCTGTTTGTTATTTCTTCACACTCAAATTCTTGAACAGATTTGGCAGAAGGGTAGACTATATCCTGGAATAGGACATATGCTAGGATACTTCATGTCCTTGGATTTTGGAATATGTTCCCTTGGGATAAATGCGAGCGAAGCAGCTTCAGAAGTTAGTTTAGATTATAAATGGAGAGACTTGTAGAATTATTAGATATAGTATGATGCTGGAAGAGTTTATGAGTGGCTTAGGTAGAAGCCAATTGTTTGATACCTATTGTTTGAAATATAATATAAGACACTGCATTTTGCCAGATATTTTTAAGCTCTACATAAATTATTATTTATCGATATTTTTAATTACTTTATTATTATTTAATACATAGTTTTTAGTTTATTGAAATTTAAATTATTGAAATATTTTCATAATTATAATTTATTGTCATTTGAAAGGTCATTTTTATCTAAATACTTGGCTGTAAATAAAAAATCCTATTAAAAAAAAGTACAGCATCATTTTCGACGACCCCAAGTTCAACAGTTGCGCCCGCAAACACTAAACCACCGCACCAGTCATCAATTCCAAAACCAACACTTGCATTCTTCTTTTCAACATCAGCAACCCAGCACACATTTCCAACTATTCCATTTATCCTTTATACGCGAGGGGACTGCATTAATAGACAAACACCGTTTCCCATTTACGTATAATAGTTTAGTTTCAGTGCGTCCGGTGTGCGCCGTGATTGTCGTGCGACTGCGCGGTCGCTTGCGACATGTCGCACAAGCAGGTCACATCACTACGTCTGCTCTTAAGGCTTATAGTCCCCTGAACATAAGACCGAAATTTAATGGTCACAAATCTCGTACCCGCCTAGGCGACAGTAGAACTGTCTGTGCATTTATTTGCGGCCGGACAGAGTCCCGCAAACTTTAAAATCCATTTTCTTTGCGAAATATTGATTAATTTACATATGCTATACTCACTTTGAAGAATATTTCTATTTTATTTAGAGAATATGTTCCCTTAATTTTCTACACGCAGGCGATGCCGCGTGCAGTCACTAGTCATATAAGAATGAGGGGTCATAGAAAGTCAGTTCCAAACACTCAAATCATTCTTATTTTCTCATGTAAACCTCATGGTACTTATACATATCATTAGTTATTAATTCAGTCATTACATTTAGCTTCATTAACATGTCTGCCCTTCGGATTGTCTCGCGAATAAATTCAATGACAATCCATTGGAAATTAATGCCGAGTCACAACTGGGACCGTTTGTAATCATACATTAACATAAATATGGAATTATAATATATAAATAAATATATACAACCTTATTTTTAGTATGCGAAACCTGAAACACCTGTCTAGTATATTTATGTAAAGAATCTATGTACAAAATTTCAAAACTATGTTATGAAAAATCACAAAGTTATAAGCTACTTGGTTGGCGACATGGACGACTGAAGGGTGGTTTCGCATCAGCATACGGCTGTGAGCTGGTTCCTAATGCCTGCTATGATCTGCCGAGACCTGTTTTGAACTTAGTGTCGGTGGTGTCCAAATAGGAAACTAAAACGTTTCCTATTTTTTAAATTGTAATACAAACGCGTTTCAACTTAATTATAGTTTTGACTAAAGACAGAAGGAACGGCGCGGGGTTTTTAGTCAGTAAGAGTCTGACACTATCTCCCGCTCCACCCAAGAGCGGGTTTTGTCATAAGATGATTTTCCCCGTCGACAAAAAAAAAAAGCGTCGTACACAAGTACAGACAAACTTTTGCCTTTTAATATTAGTGGGACGGTTTAATATTATCTTTTTGACTGGCCTGCTGGTCCAGTGGTTAGTGACCCTGACTGCTATGCCGGAGTTCGTGTGTTCGATTCCCACCCAGGACAAATGTTTGTGTGATGAGCAGATGTGTGAGATTACGAGGTCATTTGGCCTGTGTCTGGGTGTCATCATCATCATCATCTTCCTGCCCTTGTCCCGTTTTATTTGGGGTCGGCGCAACACGGTTTTTTTCTTCCATTCTGTCCTGTCACTGGGTGTATTGGTTTAGAAATATATAAGTATCTTTATCAGTTGTCTAGTACCCATAACACAAGCTCTGCTTAGCTTGGGAGTAGACGGCGTTGTGTGATAGTTGTGGAATATTATTATATTATTTCTACCAGACATAAGAAATAACAAGATCCGCAACATTATTCGAAGAACAACAAAAATACTTTCGCATAAGAATTACTCCCATTTATATCTGAACTCATAAAATAAATTATCAAAAAGTGACATGCGATTGTCCGATTATAAACGTCGATTATTTCATTTCGGTTACATCTCCTCTCTTTCACACTCACGAAAAACTTATCTTCTGTCTCTGTCTAAACAAATTGTGTTAGCCGAAATGTTCCCGAGGCGATAGAGTTATAATTTATACAGAAATCTGTTAATAACAATAATTAAAACGCGTTGTTCTTATGTTTCTCTTGTTTATTACGAGGTTCTTGGATATTTATCGATTTTTTTTATCGGATTATTGGTCGATTGTTAAGTGATTTGGGTTCCGTGGGTTCTGTAATTTACAAGCATTAAAATATGTTTTAAAAAAAAGTTAGACAAAAATGACATAATTTTCAGGTTTAATGTTGATTACAGAATTTAGGTGTCTTCAAAGCTAGAATGAGTAGATGAGTAGTAGGCTTTTAATAAACTAGTGCGCTTCACCATCACCGATTGCAACACTTCTTACCATCAGGTGGGATCGAAGTCAAGCACCAGTTTTATTTTAAATACTTAAATATTGCTAAAAACTTACCAGCTTTAAATTCGTAAGTTTAAAAGTTTGTTTCTTGAATATCTAATTCATTAAACCCCGAAGCAAATGTCTCACAAATTTTCACACTCTCATTATTTTTCTATTGAGTCTCTAATTACGGTATTCCAAAGGTTAAGTAAAATTAAGTCATAATCAATGGAAATAGATGCATCCAATATGTCTAGGTTTTATAGCATAAGAGTGGTGTCTACACTTGTCAATACACTCAAGTCTATTAAAAGAAAATACAGAATAACAATTAACAAACGCTCCAGGACCCAATCATGTTTTTACAATAATGAAGACATTAAACATTTATCAGCACCCGTTAAAATATACGGAACCACTTCTTTAAGTGAACTCGGGCTTAACCGGTCTAAATAAAAATGTACGTGATTACTAACGTATGTTCTAATTTAGTCGAGATCAAACCGAATAGATTCTAATCGTTAATTAATCCATTGAAATCGATTAGGTTGTTGTACTTTAAATTAGATTTTGATTGAAACTATTTCTTTACATTTATAACACAATTCTTTTAAGACTTGTATTGGTCATATTAAATCGTTTAATTTGACAAACTAGTTAAAGTAATTATTGTAGTTTTTTATTGGCCTGTCATGTTAGAATCCCGTATCCGGAGCCGCATTGCTTTTGATATTTTATCGATTTCTATATTTGCGATCGATTTCGATATTTGCGGAAATCGGTTCGAAATGTTTTATTATGCGAGTCTTTTTAATAATTATAATTAACCGTAATTCATGTTTCTATTTTATTATTTATCAAGTCAAGTTTTAGATTATTTCCTGTGATATTCATTTGGAGTTTTATTAATTTATAACTCCAATTTGGAAAGTCTATAATAACAGAGTACAGTTTTATAATGATCAATGTTTCTATGAATAGTTGGGAATATAGTTTCTTGTGACGGACGTACCCAACAAGTTTACTGTCAATTACTTATTCCATAAAGACTTTTATGTCATATTTTATATAATTACTTACCAAAGTACTTAAGTTTTATTAATTGTAGGTAATAATATGAAACGACTCACTTAACTTTTTATTTTCAATTAAGGATATAACTAAAATGTTTCATCATCAAATTACTGCAGAATATACCTCTTTCAAAGTCTAATAATTATTCTAAAAAATTATTCTAAAAAATATTCTAAAAAATAATATTCTTTGATTAGCTGCAAGTTTGTTTAAAAGAGACGCAAAGAGCAACTGAAGGAACAGGGGTAGACTTTAGTCAGTAAAAATCTGACTGTCTTGCTCCACCCAAAATGGAAAAAGATATTTGATGAATTACTAAAATCCTTAATCTTTAATCGGTGACCTGGTCAGGTTCGCGGGAATCCAATGGATGCGTGACGCACAGGACCGGTCGTTGTGGCGACGCACACAGGCGGATTTTTTAAAATTCCTGGCCAAAACCCCAATGTACGAAGTCGGTCATAATAGTCACGTGACGTAATTTTTTGAATCTGATTCCTTGCATCCAATGACAGCTCGCATAATATTTTAAACGAACGTTTTCATGACTACCCACTATTGCAAAGTATAGACTTCTAAAAAAAACTGAATGTTGCTTAAAATTGAGTTTATTGAAAAAATATATTGTCGTATTTCGAACGTGTTAAGTGTAACTTTTACCATGGATTGTGAAGCTAAAGGTATGTATCTATGTATTCAAATTAAATTCACTATTGTTTTTAGTTTGTTTGTTTACAAAAATAATTAAAGTAATTTGCAATATAAATTTTACGTAATGATTGCTTTTGGTATGCTCTAAAGTTGCAAATTCATTAGAATCAGACTATCTTGTAAAGATTATAATAAAGATATACATCTTAGCTGGCTATCGGTGTTAATTTTAGTTGCTAATATGTGCTACTCTGCTTTTCGTTGGACAATTAGCCATGTGAAGTAAGAAACACGAAAAATGTTTTATTTTATTTCTTCTTTATTTTTAGGTTCATCTTCTCAGAATGTCGTCATATGTCGTCAACAATTAGTTGAATATTATAGGAACTGCAATTTGAAAGATAATAATGAAAAATTTAAAAATCTTGTATATAAAGTAAAAGTTTTTTAGGTGTTGATGATGATTTAACAGATTTTAGAAAAACTGAAGACTTACGTGCACTATTAGATCTTTCCGTACATAAGTCTTCAGTTTTTCTGCGTTTTGATCGATCACTGCTCTCAGAGAAATTTTTAGAAGGTCTTCCACCAACTTGCTTTGAAACATGTTTCTTAACAACAAAACAGATACCATTATTAAGCCAAATAAATTATTTTTTATTAAAATAGGCATTGTTTCTTTAAGCAGAAGCCCATTTCTGCTTATATTCGAATATGAACTTAGATAATAGTTGTTTTGCTCCATCTGTTAAATCATCCTCAACACCTAAAAAACTTTTACTTTATATACAAGATTTTTAAATTTTTCATTATTATCTTTCAAATTGCAGTTCCTATAATATTCAACTAATTGTTGACGACATATGACGACATTCTGAGAAGATGAACCTAACAATAAAGAAGAAATAAAAAAAAAACATTTTTCGTGTTTCTTACTTCACATTGCTAATTGTCCAACGAAAAGCAGAGTAGCACATATTAGCAACTAAAATTAACACCGATAGCCAGCTAAGATGTATATCTTTATTATAATCTTTACAAGATAGTCTGATTCTAATGAATTTGCAACTTTAGAGCATACCAAAAGCAATCATTACGTAAAATTTATATTGCAAATTACTTTAATTATTTTTGTAAACAAACAAACTAAAAACAATAGTGAATTTAATTTGAATACATAGATACATACCTCCAGCTTCACAATCCATGGTAAAAGTTACACTTAACACGTTCGAAATACGACAATATATTTTTTCAATAAACTCAATTTTAAGCAACATTCAGTTTTTGTTTAGAAGTCTATACTTTGCAATAGTGGGTAGTCATGAAAACGTTCGTTTAAAATATTATGCGAGCTGTCATTAGATGCTAGGAATCATTAAGATTCAAAAAATTACGTCACGTGACTATTATGACCGACTTCGTACATTGGGGTTTTGGCCAGGAATTTTAAAAAATCCGCCTGTGTGCGACGCTTGAGGTAGGCCTATGTCCAATAGTGGACATCTTTCGGCTGATATGATGATGATGAAAATCTTTAACTTAGTATTGCTAGATAAACCTAAGCCTCTCTCTATCTAAAGTAAACCTTAAAAAACTTACAGCACACATTCTCAGAGATCTCAGTCTCATAGATATTACGGGGTTAATGCTCGCTAGGGCTTCAGATATTTTCTGAAAACAAAACCTACTAGTTCTAGAATGCAAAAGAAAACTGAGAAACACAGGTATGGTTTTAGTCAGTAAAAGTCTGACACGCACTCACGCTCCACTCTAGAGCAAGAGATGTTATTGGATCAATTCCTCAACGAAAAATATAGATATATTTCCGTGTAAAAAATTCAATTCCATGCTTTTAAATATTCGATGTTATATTCTCACAGAACATTTCCATAAGTCAAAAAAAAAAACAAAAGCGAATGAAAATCAAAGATCAAGATTGATAGAAAGTTGATCAACCAAACTCTAATCTTCCATCTCTAATCTAACCAGCCATAAAGGAACTCTAAATCACCCGGTCAGCATGAAAAGGAAGCGAATCCTTCCGCTTAGAGGCTGCTGAGCTCAGGACAGTGCATCCATTGAGCGGCACATGTGCACATCAGCAGTCTTTGGTAATTAACATAGACGCTGTCTCGCGTATCCTCCCGAGAATAGAGACTGTTGAGTCGTCATTGTGATAAAAAAAATTTTGGTCACTTTCTTTTTGTCTCCGAAATCAGGCTGCTTGCTTCGATAGATGAAAATACTTTTAACAATCTCATTTAAGTTTTCATTCAGATGTCTGAAAATCATTAAATAACTTTTCTTGCTCTAAGTGGGCGTCAGATTGTTACAAACCACCCACACATTTTCACTTTCCATTGATCATTGCTTTCCAGGATCATGGTGTTTCTTTTGACCGATAGAGCAACCCAATAGTATAAGCCGATCAATGGCAAAAGCAAACATTCTGAAGAAACAATTCTCTTATGAACTAACAACACTACAAACGAATTGAAAGCTATAGGGATAACCGGTGTTAGTTTATCCTTTGTATAAGATAAGATATAAACTCTCAATGTTTTAATGACCGGAAAATCATTGCTATCGAAGTAATTATCCCTATAAATCTCTGTCTCTAAATCAACTACTACAATAAATAATAATTCAAAAGATCAATGATTAGCAACTTCACAACCTGTAGCTATTTATGTCGCATTGTCATTTGAAACCATAATGCGTATTGTTATGGGTTTCCGAGCTATACTTAAGGTGAATAAACTCGTCGGAAAATCGTTTGCTAAAATTCAACACTAGAAACGATTTCAATAAAGGAGATACTCGTAATTCATTCGACGTGTTTTTGGTGCAAACAAAACCATATTATTACAATTTATTTTTACAACTCCAATCTGTATTCCCGACCAAAGTTTCGACTACAAAGCATATCGCCCATATAATTCGCTACATCTTAAATAAAACCTATCTAAAACTCTCGTAAAGGTCACAAGCAAAAAAAAAAGTATGAATAAAAAAAAATCACACCTCCACGGATTTAATGCGCGTATAATTTCTTTGTGGCACCGCACAGAATGTGAGTAGACGTCATAAAATATGCATTTCTACGTATGCGTGTGCGGTGTACACACAGCGCTGCGTTCACGCACTCCTGCGCAGACGCCACAGAATGGCGACGTTCCTCTCCACGCACACGGCCAAGCGATCACAATAACTCAATCGCACTACATGCAAGTCTCCTTTGCATATTCATTTGAGTCTTGCAGTTTGTATCTTTGTATAAAATTATAATGCATTATATGACCCGGACGCGCCTTGGTAGTCGTTTTTATGTTCTAAAAGGTAAAAGGTACCTTTACGGTACAAGCTCTTTGCTTTGCGGTGTCTATTTATTTTATCCTACCATTTCTGTATACCCTTTAATGTTATTTATCCATTTCTTCGCTAACATTGCTTAGAAATGCCTCTACATTTGATTCATTTCAAACATATTTTTGCCTATTTTTTTGTTGCTTTTAATTCATAGATCTTTGTTCAAAATGTTGAACATGTTGCCAAACTGACAGTTACCTTGAATGGTTACTTGTCATTTTTGTGAAATGAACATGCATAAGGTGTATTTGTGATTTTTTCCGCGTATCCTTCAAATGCTAATGAAATATGCATTGTTTTGCATATCAAGTAGAATGGGGAACATTATTATATTATTGTTACCACTAAAAGCTTTGTTTAACTTTATTTTACAGTTGATGATGAAGTAAAAATGGCAATAGATGTATTTGTTTTAGAAGACATGGTAATTAAATCAGCATGATTAGTAATTCACAATAGAGATGTCACCATTTAATTTGGCAAGAACAATATTATACAAACACCACAGACTCTCTTGCCAAATATAACTCCTTCTGAATTAGTAAAACGCTTAAATATAGAAATTATAGCAGTCTAGACATTTTGCGATGGAATTCTTGTCTAACACAAACATACGCGAACTTTTCTGGTTGCCAAAGACAAATAAGACCATTCGAATTTTAACATGCGCCGTGTTTCCATATTATGATTTATTTTGAATTGGCTTTCATCCATTTAATATGAATCTCCGTTGAAATGCAGTGTCGCATTAAATTGCAGTGGTTACGGATTTTCGTATTTCAGTGGATAATTTATAGCTTAGAAGTTGTCAGAAGTCGTACGTTTATGTGGTGAGTGAGTTACTTAACTAACTGTCCATAAACCATCAATTAGCGTTTATTTCATCAGTTAGCTACGGTATTCTGTAGAAGAGTTTATTGTTTTAAGAATAAGCTTTGTCTTTTCTTGTGGGTGGTCTAATGTATGGCTTTTTGATAGATATAATAAGTTACAGTAAGAATTTTAATGAAAAATATGAAGGATGGAAGGAAACCATAAGAAAAAGAAATAGAATAAATACAAACATAGCACATTAAAAACCATAACTTAAGAACGAAACGCAACAAAATTTCAGAAGATTTATTACAATCTTGATATTTTAAATCGATAATGAGATCCATAAACTAAAGATAATACACACGAGTGGTACCTACACGGAGCAGTCGATATCACCTGCTTGGAAACAAAAAGAATCGATTCGAAATACGAGCAAAAAGTGTCGATTATCGCCGCATTAATCCATATAATCGATCCGCGACGTCGAAGCTCGGTGCTCGTCTATCCATCAAGCTCTCTGTGTTCTTAGTTTTAATTTCTTTTTTTCTTTCAATTAGTGGTCGTCCATGTAGTGAGGTAGCCCACCTTGTGGACACGTAATTGTCCTTATTTACAGTGGCTGTACCATCGGTATTTGAAGTAGCAAGTGGGATCATCCAAATTGCAATATTCTCAATTTTAATTGGGTCTAAAACATTATTGATAAGTGCATCTTGTTTTTCATTTTCTATAGAATTTTAATTAATAGTTTTTTGAGTTGGTAATTATAAAATTTTCCATGTTTAAATTGGCATTATTTACATACAATAACAAATTATCATAACTGTTAGGACAAAATTTATACTTAAATATTTTGCCTGGACTGTTAGTGCAGTAGAAGTCTTCAAACACCATAATCCCATGAATGATGCGTTTATCTTTATATATCGTATGACCGCATCATTCGTGGCATTTAGCTGTATAAAAATACTCGATTCGCAAGCCAATTACCTATTTTGTATTGGAAACCACGCCCCGAAGTTTAGACCAGTCAGGTATTGAGAAAATTGAACGTGCACTTGCTATTATGCGCGTACGGCTACGTTTTATGTTGTTCGTTTCCTTCTTTACTAATGATATAATGCTGTTAACTTCTTTGCATTCCTTGACATTTCTGTCATTGGATTCCAGCAATAAAGGTTTTGAAAGTTTAATATTATTTATGTAAAATTTTAAGACATATAAATTTTTAACTTCAAATAAATTACCCAAAAATTTTCTTTACTGTATCGTTTATGTCTAAACCAACCAAAAATCTATGTCAAAGCATTTTTTTAAACAAAAAACCGTCCGCTCTAATTGACTGCTCGAACAAAACTAAAACAAGACCGTAAACCATCAAGTGAGACAGAGTAAACAGAACAAAACCAAACAAGATCATGCGGAATCATTTACTCCAATCAGCGCGTGCGGCCGACGACGGAGATGCCCGAACAAAGACGAAGATCTACGGTGCAGTCACATGGTGTGTGATGGCGAATCTCTTTCCATCGACATAGACATTGTTAGATTTATTCCACACTTTATAGGTTTAAATGAATCATTAATTATTTCTGTATCAAAAGGTTTTGATTAAATGGTTCTGAAATAAGAGAAGGGTTATAAAAATATAAGTTTACAGTTAAACACATAAAAGTACAGTTACCTAGAATCATGATTTCGGAACCCGTGAAAATATTGTGTAATGACAGAAACAAGATTACACATCAAATACATAATTCAGACAAAGATTTAATAAAAGATAATCAATATCATCGCCATATCTAACTATAAACAAATCTTGTAACAAAACGCGTACGTCATCCGGCGTTACATTGCACATAAAATTGCCATCAACAAACGTAATACGAACAAGTGATGCCGGTGCAACATATCTAGATCCCTTATCGATCGATGGATCCCGATTTGATCTACGTATGCGTACGTTCATAATTATCTTGGCTCTTTCATCCGCCGACTAGAGTTTACGACCGCCTGCCCCGTGTAAACGTCTGAAATCATATTGGCAAGTAATTAATGATCATTACTAACTTTAATATGGACAATTAACTACACTGTACACAATACACGGCAATTATAACTTAACTGATGGTCTTAATAAGGCGATTTGGAGATCGAATTACAGATTTCACCGTTATCATTAGAATTTTGATTGACAAGTTGACTTTGGTGAAGATTAAAATAAAGTGGGCCGAGAATGGAACCTTAGGGAGCCCCAAGAATTTTCGGTAATCTGCCTAAGGCATCATGAGGAAAATGGGCTATAGAAATATGTAACGCTAAAATCATGTGACAAATAATATAGATTTCAACAAAACAATTTAAAGATACAGACAGAACAAAAAGGTTGCCTGAAAAAAATATTTTTGTTACAGGAAAACATATTTATAATACACCACTAACAATAAGAACTAATCCTTGGAAAAATAAAACTAGACGTCGCTCCTTATCTGACCATCTTGGAACGAAATATTGTAATAAAAAGTACTTAGAATATGACAAACGTGTTATACATCCTTACAAATCATTTCACACCCAATTTACAATCATAATTCCTGGACATAAAGGTCAAAGTTGGTTCACAGAAGATGAATTTAACAGTACACTGAAATTGGTCATCAATTGACGTAACGCTCCAAGGAATGATATGATTCATCTCGTTTCTGTACAAATTGGGAAGTGAGATTCATATTTTTATTCAATTAGATAAGCGAGAACTACCATACATGGACTGAATTCAATAACATTATCTATTGAAGACCATGCGTAAGTATTTCATCTTCTGTTTTTGTGACCGTTAATATTTTAAGTCACAAAACGAGTCTTCGACATCATAACTTGTTAATAAGCTTAAGAATTCTAAGTAGATACTTATACATAGATGATCTCGTGTATGTCAATAGTCAGATCTTTGTCCGTACGTACACCCATCGCCCCGCCTCATTACCTCCTATACGATACAGCCTCACTTTAATGTACTATCACATTGACCGCGGAGCCCAAGCTAACTTGATCTCTCGTTTCAATAAAAACATTAATAAAGTAATCAACATTACATATCAGGTTAAACTGGACATGTATTCCCAAAGATGTTTTGAATTTGCAGTTGGACAAATCATGCCTTTTCTTATGCAGTCGTAATAAAGTTGAAAATCATTCAGCAGTTGCCACAAAAGAGTAAATAGTTGCAAACACACGTGAATTGGTGTGTGTAGTAACCGCATTTACATTTTAGACATACTTGCAGAGAGTAAATGTCAATTTAGATGGAAGACGGGTACTGATGCAAGAAATTGATGCAGTTATTGAACTCTTGCACGATGATCTGATTGTCGATGTGAAGACAATGGAATAATTAATGAGAGATATCAAATACGTTTTGAAAGTATCCGTTTTTAATTTGTAAAATGATTGGTGATCGACATTGAAGGAAAAGTAGTTTTGCAAGTAGATTGATTACAGTATTTAAAGGTTATGATTATAGATTGTCTGGAATTATAAACAAGTAGCTAACGGTAGTGTACAAAAAAGCTGATTTCGATTATAATTGACCGATCACTCATACATTAAGTAACTTTAGACAAAAACTGTCTATCAATAAAATAATCTAAAGTAATTCTAGGAAACAATTTTAAATCCCATATTTGATTGATCTGAAGCATTTGAAAGCAATATTCTTCGAACAACAGTCTAAAATCGGCTACACCAATCCGTTTATCTAAATCTTAAGTGACATTTTAATTTCAATTAGTCATAGAACTGTAAACGGCGACCAAAACGGATCAGTACACACTGGCATTTATTCGTTTTCCACTTAACTAAATGCCAGAGAAGGATTATGTGGATTCCCAAGCATACTCGGGTCACAGCTGTCTCAGGAAATTTAAAAATTATTGAGTGCACTCACGTAGTTTCGGTCTGTATCATTTTTTTGCCAAAAATAACAATTCATTCGAGAACAAAATTATAACTTATAAATATGGAGGCGTCAAATACGATTCTTCAAAGAAGACAACTTATCTAGAAAGATTCCTTTAAAAGGCTACTGCGGAATACTTTATCAGCATCAAAATGAGTAATGCAAATTACTGTAATAGTTTCATAAGATAAAGCCGAGCAATGTGTTACTCTCATCCGTCGGAACTCAAGAATCGTGTGAATTATATCGATTTCGTTGTTTATTTTTTGCCAACACTCTGGTCTGGCTTTTTGTTGTTTTTTATTCGTATAGTCATGATTATTTCTAGAGTCGCGTTGATCTGTATAGTCATTATGTACATTTGTATCCACTTTGTCTGTTTATTTTACATCCTGATCTGCTAAAAAAATGGACCTAGATAGACTGAAGCGAATCAATTTTATGATTTCGTTGAGAGTTATTGCTACAATTTGACCATTTTGTTTTGCGGTTTTGATGAATTTGTTTCTTAGTGATATGTTATGCTATTATATAGTACTCTATAACCAACTGTTTCACCATCCATTCTCGCTATAATTTTCATTTTAACTTCTGCAATTTTGCTATCATCACAAACATCACCGGTGATATAACCATCTTTAAAAACAATGACCCCTGCAGCATTCAGTTGTCAACGACAATCAAATTCAAAAGGAAGTCCCCACCCGATTTCCTTGGAATCATAAATCCCAGTACTAAGAACTTTCGAACACTCGTGGTTCCGTTGAGCGAGTTCAAAAACCCATTATGTAGGACATTATGAGGAGCCATTGTTTCGCCTGAATGAACGGGCACAATATCTTACGAAATTTCCTAAAAAACCTACCACCGTATTATGGATGTTTATTATGTCCGTACTTATCTGATTCGAACACCCATTGTCTTTCTGGTACCATCGGTATTTGAAATTTTAAGGCGCCACGTATATTTTTAATATTCCAGCGATATGAAATTTATATGGGCATGTTAATTAGGAGTATGGAGTACCACTTCTAAAAAAAGTAATATATTAATATTGCTTAAATTATATGAGCGTTTTGAGACCGTAATGGTAGGTTAGTAGCCTCTTGCTATTTTTGCATTTACAGCAATCTCCTTAAGTTGGGAGCTAGTTGTTATTTGATAGAAATCAATCTTTTTTATAGTGAAGCAAATTAATTTGCATAAAATCATCTTAGCGGGACTTTATTTTTTATCGATAACTTACTCAAGTTTAATCCAACTTTGCTTCGCTTGTAACTGTGTTAGGCTACTTTTTAAAATATTATTGATAGGTATATTGCCATTGAAATAAATATTTGCTACATTAAACTGAACACTCATTTCAATATTTCTTAAAGATGTTGCCCCAGTTTTTTATTGCTTATTCGTGTTTTATCACCGATTTTCGGTTTTCTTAATAACCATGTTATAATTTACTATTTTCGATAACTGTCTTATTTGGTTCTAATCTTATCTATAATCTCCATAAATTAGAGGCAATAAACACGAGGTACTGTCGATGTTCAATTGTTTTTCTATATTCGCACTATCGCCGACAAATCGTGAGCTATTAACTCTGTTACATCCAAAACTATTAGGGCTGCTATCGAAATTCTTTTCGATCTTCTTAAATCCTTCATGAACGCTGAAATCATTAGCTGATTTATCATTAATAATGTTTATTTTCTATAACTTATTCAACATTTTTAATTAATTAGATCTTTAAAGAAAGTGCCATGCTCAGACAATTAAACTCAGATATTTGCTTCAGCTTTTTTTATAAGAAACAAACGTATTTATATCACGTTCTTCACCAAAGTCACTAAAAATCTTTACAAATAATTTGGTCAACCCTATACCTACAGATCAAGTGTACATACCCTCATTCATTAATAATAACCTGCTCTCACTAAAACCCTGTCCGTTATTACAATCACGATTCATGCACGACTTATGTAACACACAAATTATCTAGCTACATGCTAACATCCATTGTGTTCTCAACTCTAATCTACATAAGTATAGGTATTAATTCGTCTTTCAAAAACGATTTTGTAAAAAAAGCGACGGTATTTCGACATCAGCGTCTCAAGTTTAATTCTCTTTAAAACTTTACACGCGAGTTTTCAATACAATACACATGTGTACGTCTTGTAATGATGAGTGGAGAAGTGTTTCTGTTCGTAGACAAAGAAACGCAGAAATTAACCGGATCAACCAAACATATTTATATATATAACTAGCGACCTGCCCCGGCTTCGCTCGGGTGTTTCTCCACTATGTAATGGATGTTATTATACATATAAACCTTCCTCTTGAATCACTCTATCTATTAAAAAAAACCGCATCAAAATCCGTTGCGTAGTTTTAAAGATTTATGCGTACATAGGGATATAGGGACAGAAAAAGCGACTTTGTTTTTTACTATGTAGTGAAGTTATAAACCGTAAAGTTTCAATACTTCTTACTAAAACAATTTAGAATGTCGAGTTTTATATTAAAATAATCCATGTCCAGTCTCTAATCGAAAAGGAATTTATTTTATTTGCAAAATCGCAAACTCATTTATCAAGCGCATTAAACTTAATCTTAACCGTAACATCAATAAGAAACGCTTCAATTTCCCAAATAAAAATTACAACGTGTTAAATATTCGATTCTCGATCCACACATTCATTTCTATTTAAAAGATAACATCTTTGGTCTTGTTAAAAAACGAATCGATACACAAAAACAGTTTCGTGCACCAGTGTACATAGACGAAGAGTCAACGATCACTCACAATGGGCCGCTCCGCAGTGACTAGGAGAAAACATTGATTAATTACCATAATAATTTATTTGATACTCCAAAACTTGATACGGGGAGGGGCCGCTTACACAACCCGCCCGACGTTTAAGTTGTTTTTGAACTAAAAACTTCTAACTATCAAGCTGGTAACGCAAACGGGCACGAAACTGAATCAAAAGACTCGCTAGTTCCAAAATATGATGAAAACACTACATTGTTCGTTTGAATATGATGCATGGAGGTGATTTGGCTGTTCCAAACAAAAGAATAAGTTTGACGGAAAAGGAATGGTTGAATGTATCGTTAGTTATGATTGTTTCGATATGTATTAGCATAATATAGTTTTTTGTTTGTATCAACGTGTTTTTCGTTTTTGTTTAGGTCTGCTTTCGGCGTTGAATCACTTGGACCAGGCACGGAAGAATTCTTTGCAAACTACGGTTGACTACTCCAGATATGTTAAAAGGTATAGCTACTGAAATTATTCTTTATATAATTTAGCTGTCACTTTTTATATGAACAGTGGAGCGTGAATTTTTCTCGTGATCAATTTTGAATTATTAAATTGTTATCAGAAGTCATGATGACGTGATATGTATATTTTTTTTGCTTAAATACACGAGGATATTAATTTGTGTAATGATTTTAATAAGTTTTGTACGAATGAGTTTGTTTAAACTGTATTGAACTCAGATGGTAACAGCGACTGGAATGACTAATGAGTGGAGTCACAAAAAATAACAAGAACACATTTTTCATCATCTAATACATTTATGTTAAAGTTGCCTTCATTACTGGCACTCAAAGCAACTATGATCTTGATATACGAAATATTCTCTATATCTTTACTGATAGTCTTAATTTTTGAACAGGTACAGCTCGACTCTGGAATGCGGGTCCTCATACTGCAAGGACCTGGGTTACCGGGAACACTTCCACTGTATGGACTGCACAGCCAGGGTCTTTTGCAAGAAAGAAGAGATGATCAGACATTTTAAGGTAAAATTCACATACAATAGCAGGATAATACGTAAATTACATCACTCTTTTTAAATCTTTAATGGTTTTGACTATTTCTCTACGCAAGATTTCAACAGTATTCTCTTCTTTATGGTCAATAGTAAGACTAATCTTTTCATTCTACTGTTGGCTTTTAATTAAAGACTTACAATTTTTTTTCTCTTCTAGTGGCACAAGAAACGTGATGAGTCCTTAGCCCACGGTTTCATGAGGTACTCACCCCTGGATGACTGCTCTGAACGGTTCACCGACTGTCCTCACAACCGCAGCCAAACCCACTACCACTGCATCCAAGATGGCTGTGATAAGGTAAACTTTTGTAATATGGTTTTCACTGTCGTTAACAGCATTTCTATCACTATCATCATCATTATCATGTTTGTTAGCTCACTGATACACCTTGCTACTTGGTAGTATCACAACATTTTTATTATAATCGATTGTATTATTTGGTGTGTCAGTCAACGTTTAACAGACTAAAGCTTATTCATAGATTCTCTGTAATTGATTTATTTTCGGGGTTTAGTTGGTCATATTTTTTCAGTAGATAATTTCAAAGTTTTATCTTCAGTTTCTAGGAAATATGGCTTTATTTCTTAGTTATTGAAAGGATGCACTCGATGGTAAACATATTAATGATTGTAGAATGATGATATAAGTACAAAGCCAGGATGCTGCCCATCCTCTAGATATAATCTAAAACTCGCTTTGTACGCGGGATGTGACGTATGATCTCGTTTGTAGCTACGGAACTTCCAAGCTTGGTAGATATCTACTCTAGTTCAAGTGAAACTCTTTGTCTTATTAATTATTAAAGAAGATAAAGAAATGTTATGTTGAGCGTTTACAAATTGGTATTCGTGGCTTGTCGAATTTAATTACTTGTCTTGTTAGGTACACACTTTTTATTGGTTTGTTTTCATCAATATTTAAGACAACTAGTCAAGAACTACCATAGACTTATAATGTGACTAATAGAGTGTAACAATTGTAAGTAATGAGGTAAATGTAACTGTTATTACCTTCCTTTGCAATGTTTTTTCAAGTTTTTATTTCGTTTATCGGGAACTTTGTCTTAATTAGAAGAACAACAGCCAATTAATAATTCTTGTGATTAGTAAAACAAAAAACTTCAAAGAATTTCTCACTTTGAAATTATAATTTTACATTGCAATAGGGTCCGAGAATGAAACGAAACCATTCTTATGTTATTGATACTTCAAAAATAAACCAAACGTATAATTTGTTTTTTTTTTTTCTTTCTAGGTATACATATCAACTTCAGATGTGCAAATGCACGCTAACTACCACAGAAAGGACTCTGCTATCCTTCAGGAGGGTTTCCAGAGATTCAGGGCCACTGAGAGCTGTGCTGCTCCTCATTGCGTCTTCGCTGGTCAAAGAACCACGCATTTCCATTGCAGAAGACCTGGATGCACCTACACCTTCAAGAATAAGGCTGACATGGGTGAGTATGGTAAATCTGACGACAGTTTTGATTTAAATTTTTGAATTAATAATATTTTTATTAAAACGGTAACTGATATGCCTATGTAAAAAGACACTAAAGACCAAGTTAATATCAATAATAGATGACATGATATATTAGCAAACAATCAGTTAATTATTTTTAGTTGTTTAGATTTACGGCTACTTAAATTTTTCTCATATATTAATTTTATCTTCAGAAAAACACAAGACCTACCACATAAAAGACGAAGCTCTATCCAAGGATGGCTTCAAGAAATACATGAAGAATGAAGCCTGTCCGTACCGCGATTGCCGGTTCAGCAAGACCTGCAACCATATACACTGCATCAGGCCTCATTGCAACTATGTGCTGCACTCCAGCAGCCAGATCTTCACTCATAAGAGGAAGCATGAGAGGAAAGAACAGGAGATGAGTTTTGGGTGAGTATTAAAATTAGATATGCCAAGTAAATTAGTCGAAATTAACCCAGAGGTTATATGTAGGAAAGATACAGAACTTCATGGTGATGAAGAATAATTTTATACACTGCTGACATTCTCACAATTCCTATCGTCTGCTCGATAGCAACAAGTCGTCTTGTTACGAATACAAACAATATTAGGAAGATAATAATACAATGTTGCGTTTAATAACATCAAGAAGATCACTGTAAAATAAATATTATTAGTTTTCAAACGAATGTGTACACTAAACGTCCATTCAAATTGAAACAAAATATTTCATGTATCAAAAATTTTCGCACACTTGGTATAAGGAAACAAAATATTGGCATAAAGGTTGAAGATACTAAAACTTTTGAAAATAATATGACAAGAGATTAAAAAGATGATGGGAATAAAGCCAGATGGCGTTTCATAATTGAAAGATATAATGGCATGAGTAACATGCACTTAATCACGTACGTCTTCAAGTGCTTAGGAACGAAATCACACATATTTATTCCGAACACATATCTCATCATGAATGACATTGCCACTAAATCTGAGTCACAAGCTTCAATTGAAATACGTATAGGGAATACTATAGTCACTAAATAACGATATCCTCTACAAGGAATTTCGGTTACAGCAGCCAATCAAAACGGAGAGGAACCTAATATGCGGGAGACATTATAGTTCACAAATATAGGTTTACTCTCTGATTCCTCATTCCTTGATAAAGGCAGTACTGCCAAGGCTGAAGAAAATTAACGTAGCAGTCTAAACAAAAAATGTTTAGTGATAAATGCTCAATAACATTGCTTGATCGGGAACCAAACCATTGTGACATGTAGCCAGGGGTCTTCGTGTTAAAATGTCAAACGTGCAATCAAGAAAGAGAGATGAAGCTATAAGCCTTATATAGCTCTAGCCCTTTAACAGCTCTGTTAAGATCTTCAAATAGATCGCCTAAAGAGTTCCTGCGACTAACGAAGCCTGTCATACTATTACTAATACAAACATTTTTATCAACAGCCTTCCAACTTCAGTTATCCAAAGCGCCCTGATGCAGCAAGGTGCAGATCTAAGCATGTATTCTCCTGGCGGGAATCTCCACATTGATGACGACATGTCTAATCCAATGATGGATTCGGACTACCCGCATCCATTCGTGAGTAGCAATTTTACACTTAGTCATGATAATGAAGTGATTATTGTATGGTAGGATGACGTGGCTGGAGTTTAATTGAAGGATTTTATGCCACTCAAGTTTGTTAGAGTTAATAGAGTCATATGGAGCGAGACATATTTTGAAAAACTTGACTCAAGACTGTACAGAAGTAAAAACCCAGTTTCCAATTATGTTGAAATCATGTTTGGATTCTCTAATGAACAATTTGAATTATTTACAGAACCCAGCGTTAGTAGAAGAGGTAACGAGGAAGTATATAGAAACTTTTAACGGAGCTAAAGAGGCTGAAGACAAATGCAACAAATGCAGCGCTTTCAACAAGCACTACCACTGCTTAGCTGATGGCTGCAAGATGGCTCATAGGTAAGCTTTTAATTATCATCATCATCATCATTTCAGCCGAAGACGTCCACTACTAGTCTTCTTCTAGTGCTACTTCATAGACTGGTAACCTTTTGGAAGATATTCCAATACTTCATAATATTTCCGTTTGTATTATAAATGACTACTGCTGTTACTATTGCTATTTGTTTAGTATATTTTTGATATCATCTAATATGCCTTGTTTTCATATCCACAGCTGCCACACAACCATGGTAAAACACGTAATGGAACATGAACAACAGAACCAAGTAACTGATGCCTACTTTGTCACGTATACCCGACACAATCCTTGTGGCAACTCAGCCTGCCAACACATCAGGGACATCACCCATTACCACTGCACATGGGAGAACTGTGGAGCAGTCATCCTCTCATCTGAGGAACACCCATTCCGGCGTCTTGAACATCATCGGCAGCACGCGATTTTGAGTCCTATGTCTCCGAATTTAGCATCCAGATTCGCTCCAAACTTTACTCCGCAACTGTCTGCTCAGTTGCATCCAAATATGGCGGCTCAACTTGGTCAAGTACCAAATCTGCCAAATCTACCACCGAACCTGGCTCAGCTAGCCCAAATGGCTCCTAGCTTGTCTTCGCAGTTAACCCCAAACTTACAAGCTCAGTTGAACCTTGGGCCAAGTCCAGGGGTAGTCCCACAGCACGTGAACCCATCTAGTTCGTTGGATGAAATGTTCAGCAGAAAAAGAGGAAGACCACCGAAGAATAGAGTGGTGGAAGTCTGGACTGACAATATCACTCCTCAAGCCATATTTACGTCGTTTAAGTTACCAAAAAGTAACCAGTTACCACCGGTTATACCTTCGCCGGTTATTCCTACTATTGAGGAATTCCCTGTAAGTAAACTCTTCCTTTTAACCTTACTAATTATAACCTGTTTTTATGGGATGCCCATTACTAATGTTAGTGTCTTGTTTTACAGCGCATCAAATTCCAGCATTTCGAAGTCTTCACAAGCCCTGACACCTGTTCATCATCATACCCCAGCTGTCAGCTTCGCATGACACGACTCCATCTCCACTGCTTTAACTGCAGTTTCGCTGGCGAAACCCACATCATCATGGAAACCCACATGAGAGAAGCCCATGGCGTCAGTCCGTTATTAGATGGTTTTGATTATTTCACGTCCTTTGACCAATGTGGAGGAAAGAGTTGCTTCAAGAACCAACTTAGATCCCATTTCCATTGTGCTCAGGGTAATAATTGCCCAGCGATTTTGACTCAGTACTCAGTTTTGGCTACCCATAAGCATGGAAGAGGAACGCCGGTTATTAAAAGTGAGGCAGAACAAGAGAAGCAGTTTGAAGAAGCTAAAGATTATTCTTTGAAAGAAAGAGCTTCGGTGGATAGTGTCAGTTCCATGAAGGAGCCAAATGAGTCTTTTACACCTACAAACTTCTCTATCAAGAGTGAGTTTGAGAGAGAGCAGGATAGCGTGTCCGGTGAGTGTCTTTCTATGCAAATACTCATTGAATTGTTATATTTTTACTAATAGTTTCATCATCTTGCTAAGATTCATCTATAAACTTTTCAAGAAAATAATGTGCCTTTAACTGATCTTGAAACTCTTTTATTTCAGTAGTAAAAGCGACAGGAACCTTCTACCCGTCATCACACCTCCGCAGTAACACTTCATCACCGTCTCCCAGAAGTATCTACGACGCCTCTCCATCAAAAGACATGAAACCTCGTATGGACTACGACCAAAAGAAGGTCTTTGAACCCCCAAAGATCACAGGACCCACGATTCCTCCCTCGTGCCATGATCAGACCTGTCCTTTGAACAAGAATTCGACAGGAATGAACCTTCACTACCACTGTCCTCATTGCAGTCAAGCTTATGTGGATTTAAAGCTGCTCTTCAGTCATATGGTGAAGAAGCATAGCAATAGTATGGAACCAGGTCCAGTTGGATTAGCTGCTACTAAGGTGAGTAAAAATACTTTTTTAAGTCATTCTTTTTCTGTCTACAACCCATCCGTGTTCCTTAAGATGTTCTTTGCGTTCCAAAACTGTAGTGATTCTTACGAACAATCCCGCAAACTACAGAAAAAATCTTTTAGAATTTAAAGCCATATTGCCAACATCCATCTTGATTTCAACATAAGGGAAGTCCCTTAAAGTAGTTGGAAACATAATAACATCATTAACGTCAGCTAATTCGGGACTGTTATGTACAGTAACGCTATTGTCTTACAATGCGTCAATATCTTTATTTGTATTATGAAGAACGCTTGGTTTATTCAAATCAATTTTGCTGGTTTTACCATTCATATCCTTTGACGTCATAGTTTACCATTCAACTAAGATTGTATTTTCCGCACAGGAGACATTGGAAAGGGAATATCCAGAGATTTCGATATTACCGTCTACTGCATCGTCGTCGTCCACCAGTCAGGCGCCTTCTCCTAGTCACAGTCAGAGACCTCCTAATCCTGCTGATCAGGTAAATAGCCACTTCATTTTTTTTGTGACAACAATGATTTATGGTACTTGGATATTCACATGCATCTAGTTTGACTGTGAATGTTGCATAATCAAATTAAGTGATATCATCAGATCTTAAAGCTGGTAAAAGGGCAACGGCATCTTTGTTTTACGCCAAAAAGTGACTTTTTCATGTTCAGTTCTAGTGGTAGAAGCAAGAGCTTCCGTTACTGATTTTCAAATTTTATCCTAAAATATAACTTCAAAGATACGTATTGCAGTGACATCTGTTGTCACATTGGAACTATTCAGCTCACTGCCGCTGCACTGCAGTTGCCCGGACCAGACACCATTTGGTCGGAGAATCCTCCTTATTTATTTTCAGAACTTTACACCCTGTTTCAGATACCTCTGAATATACTATTATTACAAATATGTCATCTTCTCTTCTAGGTACAGGCAGTGCAAAGCCTACTCCTGCAGCAGTACTTAGCAGGTGGCAGGAAAGGCAGTCTGCAGGAACAGTTGAAGATGCAGCAGCAGTACACAGCATCATTGGCTGGTCTTCCAGGACTGGCACAGGTGGCGTTATTCTCTCAAGGGTAAGTAAAGGATGGTCTTAAATTGTGTCCAACTGTGGACATCTTTCTGTTGTAATGATAAAGATAATTATTAATTAGATTCTGTTTTGACTTCAGCTACTTTATCATCATAAGTCATTTTATTTCTTCTCCTTTTTTTGCTTGCTATCCTAGTTTCTCTCTTACAGTTATTTTATTTGTCAAGAGCTAAGCTCAAGTAGGTAGAAATCAGACTCCTTATACTTTGATATAATCTTATCTACTTAATTTAATGGGACCACTGTCAAAAAAGCTTATTCTTTATTTTTCTATTCCAGGGGCTCACCATTCCCTCTATACCCTACAATGCTGTACCCTCCGGAACTGCTGCTGGAACAGAGTCTTCTCCAGGGTCATGGTCTACCACCAGGACTAGACAAGGAGGCTGAAATGATAGCTAAGACGTGAGTTGAAATATTTTGACAATTGGTGTTTATTAGAGATTTCATTTCGTTTTTTCATTCCGTTTTCGTTTATTGTTCTTCATAGATAGTAATCAAATTGTACTTAGAGCTAATCATATCCTCTTGTATTCAGTTTAACTTCATTATTTACATTAATCTGCATCATCAAACGACTCCTATTCTCGTTTAGCTGTTATATTAATTATGCCATCTTCTTTAAGTTTCGCTTGACTTTATTCAATACTAAAATTGTGTGTACCGTCAGCAGGAGAACGCACACGACGCGTGGTCCTCACATGCGCGTGTTGAAGGATGAGCCCATCCCCGAGGGGTACCTCCGCTTCCGGTTCAACGAGGACTGCGCTTATCAGCATTGTGGGTACAGGTGAGTTGAGTTTAGTTTTATTTTCTTTATTACTTACCATATTTTTGTGTTTCTTCATCAGCTCCATCTAAAATAATATAATTTTAATTAAATTGCCCTTGTAGAGCCTATTTTATATATACTTGTACTCACTTTAGAATATTTTAAACACGCGTGAATTTAATTGTTGAAACGTGAAACTACATTAAACGCCTTTACTGGCGAGAAATCAAGAAATAATTCTTCCTGCTCTGAATGGAGCGAGAGAGAGTGTCAGACTTTTACTGATTAAGACCCATCCGTGTTCTGTTAGTTGCCCTTTGCGGTCGGGTTACGGTGACACTTTCGAGTAATCCTGCAGTTATTGGAGACAATCCTAATAAATCTACAAGCAGAAATCTTGTTGATATCTCCGGATTGTTACTTTCATAAAATTTATCAACTTCATTAAGAATGATTATTGCAATGATTTCTCGTATTCGGACTGTTTATAAATGTAATGCCTATTTTTTTAAATGTAATGTCTATTTTTCCAGGGAACACCAAACCCATTTCCATTGCACGAGAAAGGATTGCGGCTACTCCTTCTGTGACAAGACTAGATTTGTTCAACACACGGCTAGACACGAAAGGTAAATACATTTTCTATTACTTACCTATCATAATCTTTCACAAGAAAAACAACGTTCATAGTTTAAATACTATTGTTTTCTTTCAAAACTTTGTTAAATTATAATATAGCTCTGTTATGACGTCAGATATATAGGTAAACATTTTTCAGTGGTAAGAGTAAGAGTACCATCCTAGATTAACGCCAAATCTTATTGGAAATCTGACTAATTTGTACTTGAAGAAGAAAATATCCTTGTTTATGTTCGACAAGGATGCTTTCTTCTTCAAGTACAAATCAGTAAGATCTGCACCCAATTTATAGAAAAGTTTCTAGAATAATGTTAATACAGCCCTTTCTAACATCATTCTTTGACGGATTACCATAGGGTACAAGTATTTGTACAACCTACAGATTTGGATTTCTTGTGGATGTTTGTGATCACATTCACAATACAGGAGCAATTCCTAGTGTGAGGCAATGTTTTATAAAATAATAATTTCCATTCCAGACTGGACACTCTAATGGGCGGAGACTTCCAGCAGTACCGCGCCAACGTGTACTGCAAGCGACCCGAGTGCCCCCACGCTTCGACATTCGGTAATTATTCAGTTCGTACGTACATTAGTATACATACCATTTTATTCGTACCCTCCTTTAGTGTCTAAAACATGTTTTTAATGATGATTACTATCAATAGTTTTAGTTATTTCACCGATTTTAATATTTTTTGCTATGAAATTTTCTTTGGAGTCTTGTTCATCTGTGATGACTTGAAGTCAGAAATCTTTTAAACAAATCGTAGATTCTACATTTTCATCAGCATTGTCCTACGTTACATCCATGTTTTAACCATATGACCCTTATTTAATAAAGGTAGACTTAATTTTAACTGAACTAAATTTTATTTGACATAGGCTGATTTTTTTACTCAGTTTCTCATTTTAGTCTACCAACTCTTTCAAATCATCCTGAAGTCCAAGTTTTTATACTTAATAAAATCGCAAATTCTTCAATTTCATCATTATTGTACAATATTACATCCAAATCTTAAAGAATTGACCCCTAATTATTAAACGTAGATTTATCTTTACCTTCATACATTTTTGGAAAATTGCAAAACTGTTTTTATTCAGTCTCTCATTTTAATCGACCACCTCTTTCTCAACATCTATTTTAACCATTTCTAGTCCTTCAGAATCTTCCTAAACTATGCTAAATTCGACGTTTCTTTTGCCCAAGGAACAGGACAGAACAAGGCATCTCACTTCCACTGCCTGAAGTGCGACTTCGTGTGTACCGACACCAACAAGGTCGTGGCTCATCGTCGGCAGCATCAGAAACTTGACTCTATCCAGGCGGCTGGCTTCGAGAAGTTTCCACCTAGTAAAGGTAAGTTTCTGAATCTCGCCATCAGTATGTTTAATCGTAAAGGACTCTAGTGTAGTCATGCTATCGGTAGATGGCGTTGAATTCAACATTTTTATTTAAAATATTTTTTTAGTGTAATTGGAGCATTATTCAGTCAATTTATTGCCTCAAAATCCAGCTATTTCTGACTTTTCAAGTAGTATAACTTTGCACTCAAAATTTTAATACTCTTGATACCTGTATTTAAAATTATTTAAGTGTTGAGTTTTACGCCATCTAGCGAGAACTTCAAGGAGAGGAAAAATATCGTGACGAAACCAACAAGTCTTAGCAAATGTGCATGCCATGTTTGTCAAATTTTCGAAGAAATTAGTTACGCAAATTGTTTGTATACATACACCACATACACCTTTATCGTCTGTGTGTGTGAAAATTATAGGACTTTCAAGATTTCTTCCGCACTTGTTCATTTATTTAATGCTTTATGCACACAAAAGTACAGAGGCGGACTTAATGCCTTAGGCATTTTCACTTCTTTTATTATTAATAGAAGTCATTAGAAGTCATTGAGGACTTCTTTTCTACTCTACTTCAATTCTATTCTACTATATTTCTATTATAGCTTGTAAATGGTATTGGCAGTAACAGCAAACTAATGTTTTTATCAGTAACTAGCTTTGCCCGCGCGGCTTCGCTCCCGCTCTTCCCTACTCCACCCTACTATACCCAACTCTACCCTACTCTACCCTACTCTACCCTACTCTACCCTACTCTACCCTACTCTACCCTACTCTACCCTACTCTACCCTACTCTACCCTACTCTACCCTACTCTACCCTACTCTACCCTACTCTACCCTACTCTACCCTACTCTACCCTACTCTACCCTACTCTACCCTACTCTACCCTACTCTACCCTACTCTACCCTACTCTACCCTACTCTACCCTACTCTACCCTACTCTACCCTACTCTACCCTACTCTACCCTACTCTACCCTACTCTACCCTACTCTACCCTACTCTACCCTACTCTACCCTACTCTACCCTACTCTACCCTACTCTACCCTACTCTACCCTACTCTACCCTACTCTACCCTACTCTACCCTACTCTACCCTACTCTACCCTACTCTACCCTACTCTACCCTACTCTACCCTACTCTACCCTACTCTACCCTACCCTACCCTACCCTACCCTACTCTACCCTACTCTACCCTACTCTACCCTACACTACCCTATTTTTTTTTGCCGTAAGAACCTTCTCCTCACAATAACAATCACAACAAAAAAAAAACAGTCAAATCGGTCAAGCCGTTTTCATGCCAAGTCGTGACAACGGAAAACGGGGGTCATTTTTATATATATAGATTCACTTACTTATACTGTTCTTTTCCTTCACAGGTTGCGGCTACGAGCCTCAATGCATACACAGCAAGAAACAAACCCACTACCACTGCTTACAATGTGGCTTTGCGGTCCTCGGCCTGTCCCAGATGACCTCACACAAGTACAAACACCAGGAAGCGAACCTTGGACCCTCAACCAGCGGTACCAATTGACCACTGAACATTTACAAAAGTGACATTTAAAGTGACACAACGGAACATGGATTTGACAGATGTGAAATCGTTTTTGTCTGAAATTCAGGCTTTTCAAAAGTGCCTAGTGTCTTAGAAAAATATAGAGTCTATGTGACGTAGAATTTCTGAATTGACAAATTGAGTAGATAAGGGTAAGTCTATGGATTAGAACCATAGAGACGTTTGACAAATTTTCTTTTGTCATAAAATCCTTATTCTACTATCTATCTTACATTAGTAGATACTCTCAAAAATTGTGCCTTAGTCACAAACCGGAATGTAACCTAGTGGCAAATGTTTTTGTGCCAAAACAAAATTAGTTAAAAACTATTGTTGAATTTATTGAAGCAATTTATTGGTAGAATGGAGGTGTATGTTTAGACTATTTTCCTACAAATGTATGAACAAAAATGTGAATAGCCAGTAGGAGCAGTGCATGTGTGTCTGTCTTGTTATCACAACAATCTTTGGAAAAAAAATGGCAGCTAATTTTTTTTTTTTTTTGGAATTGCAAGAAATGGTACTGTTCCAAGCTACAAAAATTTGTGGGCCAAAGATTGTTGATCAAAATGTGACACAATTATATTTAAAAGTGTGTATTTCCTAAATCCTGACCAATCGTAGTTGTTAGTTTATATAAAATATTGATATTTATTACTTCCCCATGAAAAAGACATTTTTACGAATAGTATTATTAAATGTAGAACTTCGTGAAATTATTAAAGAAAAACTATTAAGGCAATAAAATTTGGGTTAAGAACACCACTTTGTGCCTGGAGGGTTAAAGTCATGACAATATCATATTTTGAGATAATATCTGATAGAATAATACTCATTATTCAAAAATAATAACTCATACAAAGGCCAAAATAACTCCTCACTATCAGAAATTATCGCAAAAAAAAAAACTAGTTTTACAATTAAAAAAAATATATTTAATAAAAAAGCACATATTTAATAAAAATGGTCAATTCTATAACAAAATACAACTTGTAAATAAGATTAGATTATATATTAAAACATAATGTTAATAAAATTTAATTGTTACTGAAATATTGGTAAAAAAATATTAATGTATAAAAAAATCATTAGGACATTAGTGTACAGAAAAAAATCGAGTGCTAATGTTTGTGATTCATGAGGTAGCCATAAAATGCCATAAAACTTTCATTTAAGTAATAATTATAATTGTTGAAAATCGTCGTCACGAAACTTGACTTCTTTTTGTGCGACAATCTACTTGCGTAGTATTTTCTTTGAAGCTAAAGTTTCGTAGCGACGATTAAGACACATTTTTATTTCAGTATTAGATATATATTTTTGTCCTTCTAAAATACACCTTTTGCATTCCTGATTTTGATTCCTGGCATCCATTTGAGCCATTTAGTTTTTAGAAAATGGTCGTTTGTCGATCGTTTTTGTGACCAAAACTGTTTGAACCTACTCCTAGCATGTATCAGTATTTATAGCATATTAAGATCTATCCAGTTGTTCCTATTGCGTAATTTTCTTTGAGCATAACTTTATTTTTAATTTATACTCTATTTTCATCTTCAGCATAAAAAAATCGTATGATTTTTTTCAGTATTTTCATGTGACATTGAATCATATAAACACTGTACTTATATACATTGTTTTTTTTTATTCAAATATTGTTAAAATTTCTACAACTTGACTCAATGATTTTTTATTTTTATTTTTGATTAAATTATAATCCACAAAAAATCTAAACAAGTATCATTGAAAATCGCATTACTCATTATTTACTATAGTAATTTTCATATTATATTTTATTTTAAACAGAATAAATAGGCCGTGCCATAAATAAATTAGTCACATTGAATATTTAAGAAATACCTTAAAACGTTTTGGTCTAAAAGTCTTTTTTTATGTAAGACTTAAAAGGCAAGCCCTTGAAAAGTAAACTCTGAATAAAATTATACAAATCATAAATTGTATCCCATTTCAAGTATGTTTAATTTTATTCACCGTTTATTAAAGGTATATATAGGCAGCGATATTCATACCTGTAACTGGCACAAAAGTATGCAAGTAGCTTGCATGTCAGTGTGCTATATGATAAGTTTTGATTGGCAGATGGTATGCCATTATGCCAGCAACTTGCATATTTTTCGCTACAGGTATGTATTTCGTCGCTTTATAGATAATAAAAAAATTGGCTCTGTTACGAATCGGCATTAAACTCACTATTTTTTGTTGTTTGTTATCTAATTTTATGTTCTCTTGTTTTTATTTTCACTTTCTTTAAGTTTTTCTCTCACAAACAATTTTTATATAAAAAAAAAACATAATTTAATCGCGTATTTATCTATTTTAGAATATGTAGCTTTAATTTTAGTATTCGTTAATTTAATTCAAATGATTTGTCCCTACGAATACAGTATTGTGTCTGCGAGTATTATCGAATGGAGTGTTTAAATCCTTTTTTTTACAAAAAATAAAATACAGAATGTGTGTGGTACAAAATTTTGATTAAAGTATAGTTACACAATTTGTATGTTGTGTCCGAGTAAAATCCGTTTGGTTGAAATTGATATGATTATAGTTTAGTATTGTTTACCTCATGAGTTCTAGGAATTAAACGAGAATATCCTTATAAACTGTGATTTTATTTACATGCCTTTTTTTTATATTGATAGGCTCGCGTTTGACCACCATATCACCTGATGGTAAGCAATTATGTTGTCGACGATGGAGCACGTTTGCCTAGAAGTAACCTATTCACTCTTGACTTAAAGACCCCCAAATTGTAGCTATCAGGAAAACAGACTCCAGCAGGAAATTCCAGTCCTTGGCTGTGCGCACAATAAATGTATTTCCAAAACGCTTTGTAAGTATGGGTGCGAAGTCTACCATGTAACGGTGGCGCAACGCCGTAAGTCTTGCGGTTCGATGATGGAGCGGACTAGCTTAAGTCAATATTCATACAATACATTCCTTTATAAACTTACACCTTTTAAAAGCAGAAACGCAAGACTGCAGATAGCTAAAGCTCTCTTAATTCCTTCACAAGTTAGTAATAGTGAAGCCCTTACCTAGCATCTATATCTAGTATGAGGAATGGCAGGCGGTCGCCTCTTTCTGCGAAGCAGTAATGCTTGTAAAGGAGGAGGCCGACCGCATCAGGCTACGGCGCCCTCGCCGCTGTCGCCGGGATTCCGATCCCGATTTCCGGCCACCGTAGACGCGGGTTCGCGGACGGAGAGCCATGAGTATCTCGCTGTTCGATCGTCCGGTAATGGACCGAGTCCAAGACGTCGACGGCGCGCTCTGTTTCCGCGCGCCTCAAGGAGTTGTCAGCAGCATAGAGGCCCAGCTGGGTCGAAGCCTACTGGGGACAGGGTTGTCCGAAAGGGAACTCGTGCCCCGGTATGAAGGCTAGAAGGAACGGGATGGGGTTTTTAGTCAGTAAGAGTCTAACACTATCTCACGCTCCACCCAAGAACGGGTTTTGTCATACGATGATTTTCCACAACGCAAAAAAAAAATCTATATCTAGTATACCAGAGCGCTTGGCTAAGTTGATAATAATCTCTACCATCGTTAACACTGTGAATGACACAGATATTCGAAACGAAACGATCTTAACTTGGCGAGGCCCTACCGAGGAAGTTCTACAATCGTCAACACTAGTAGAAAACTAAATCTATGGGAATGATTTCATCACAACGTTAAGGTGGTGCATCACGACTCACATTTTCACTGTTTTTCATACAACCGCTCATAACTGATTATGACGTTATTACACTCTTTTCATTAGATATTTTGGAAACACAGTATCTTGTGGATATTATCTAGGTTTCTAAAGAAACTAATTTCTAAATTTGTGTAAAACTAATCTAGTAAAAACCTCTGAAAATATCCTATTTTGTATGAACTTTGACACTTCATAATTTGTCTAAAAAATTTTTTTTTTTTTCCTCTAGAGACCTTGCAAATTTTATTAAGATTCTAAATGATGACAACTTTTTCCAAAACCTTCAAGAGTTTAAAAAAAACAGCTATTTCCTGGAGCAAATTTTGTGAAATTTTCGAGTAAATCTCGGAATTGCCGAATACTAACAGAGTTTCCAGGCGTTATCTCTCTTTTTTTGCGTTGCCTTTTCGTCAAACATCGCGTTGGATTGCATTAAATGTAGTAACAAGCTTTTAAACCATTTTCGATGTTTACGATAAGCGAGTGGAGAAGGACCCTCTTAAGTCACGTGGTCAGAACAAAAGAATCGACTGTAGAGAGATTCGAAATGTAACGGTTGTAACTTATTGACTAGTTGCTGGCATGTTTGTGGAAATAAGTATTGCTTCTATGCATTCGTAGAATACCTAAGTACTTATTTTATTTCGCGGAGCCAGTTCCTATGGCGTCCAGGTGATCCAGGGTATGATTGTTGACATGCTGGACAGTTCTGAGGTAAATCATTGCTACAGTTAAGTATCTTAGGTATCTGGACCAATTAATATTATTTTGGGTATTTATGTATCATCATCAGCCTTTTAATGCTCCCACTGCTGGGACTCAGGCTTCCTCTCTAGTAGAGGAAATAAACTGTAATCCACCACGCGGGCCCAGTGCGGGTTGGCATGTCACATTGTCTTCTTCGAATTTTTGGTTCTAGGACATTCTCACGATGTTTTTCTTCACCCAATTTATTTCATCACCACTGCTCTCAAAAGAGAGCTGTAGTGATGAAATTAATTACACAAAGTCATGCGTCTGGCTGGGTTCAAACCCGCGACCCATAAACTCGTAAGTCGGGGCCATTACCACTCGGCCTCCACTGCAATAATTTATGTGTGAATGTTTATTATTTATTATTAAGTCACTTAAATATTTATGTAAGTTATTTATTGTTAGTAATACCGTGTAAATGTCGTAAAAACTTGAAATAAAGAGCGTAATATTCACAGAACAGAAAATATAGGTAGAAATGCCCCTAACGTGGCTAAGCACGGGAACCAGTGTCGCCAAACTCACACATTTGCGTATCAAATTGTACATTACACACATAAAAAACAGTAATATGATTGGCTACGAAGCTACGAATTACAAACTTAACTTTTACAATTCATATTCTTATTGCTTTCATAAATTAGGTCTTATTACAACGTAAGAAAGTTGTTATTATTTGACATGACACGAACAATAAAGAAGTTTTAACCAATTTACAACGAGTTCGCCTACTCAACGCTAGATGGCGCTGTAACCAATTTATTCTATTCAGAACGCTAGTGCCTTTGAAATAGATGCCATATTCACCTGCACTAGTATATAATATGTAATAGGCGAATTTAGTCTACTGTTGACACACGGGCGATATCTAAGAGGCACTTCCTCTAGTTTTCTTTATTCCGTGGTAATATTGTTACAGCGCGATCTAAAGCCACACCAACGCCATCTCGTAACAAAGAGAAAAACCATTAGGGGAAGTAAGCTTAGTAGGTACTCATAAAAAAAAAAACTCGCTAAATGGAACAATATTTAAACAGTAAAATAATTATAAACAGCTTTTTATTAGTTTAACTACTAACATGACTACTTATATTAAAAACATCAATCGATGTTAAAAACTGCTGATAGATGGCGCTAGTAGTATTCATAAAGGCTGACATTTGTAGTAAAGTTTTTTCGTTTCAGGCTAGCAATAAAATTAATTTATTTTTCAAAAAGACTATTTCATAAAACTAATAATTATGTATAAGAAGTGGGAACATTGCTACTAAAAAAACTTTATGTATCTTATTTATTGAATGACTAGATTTGGCGCGCAGTTTTGCTCGCGTAGGTACATAAAATATAGCCTATGTCACTCAGGAATAAATCAGCTTTCTATCGGAGAAAAAATTTTAGCAATCGGATCAGTACTTTCATAGATTACTTCCTACAAACAAAAACTTTGCCTCTTTATAATATTAGTGTACATTAGAATACGAGTAGGTATAAATCTATCTTAAGCCTAACTATATTTATTTGTTTATGTAGGTATCTATCATCATCATTTCAGGCTAAAAACGTTCACTGCTGGACATAGGCCTTCCTCAAATGTTGCCACGACAATCGGTCTTGTGCGTCTTACAACCATTGGATTCCCGTACACGTACACAAAAAAAACGTAACCGTATAGGTAGTTACACATAGGAGTCGAAGTACTCCTCCAACCCACCGTCATCTGGGCACAATAACGTACACTCGGACCCAAAACGACCCAAGCGTTTGGACCCCAAACGGCTCAAAACTAATTACAAGTAAAGTTACAGTATATGCACCGCGTGAGGGCCTTAGGCTACGTATATATGTAATTAATTTTCAATATACTTATTCATGACGACAATCCATCGGAAATTAATTCTGGGTCGCAACTGGGACTGTTTGTAATCATACATTAACATAAGTATGGAATTATAACATATAGGTACAATGTGTTGTTTTTGATATCCCATGACTCAAGTTTTTTATTATTCCACAATAATCCTTACTAATATTATAAAAGCGAAAATGAGTTTGTTTGTTTGTTTATTACGTCTTCACGCCTAAATGGAAAAACGAATTTTGATGAAACTTGGTACACGGATAGACCATGTCCTGGAATAGGACATAGGATACTTTTTATACCGGAAGTATGTTTCCTTGGGATAATTTTCTGCTATCACGCGGGCGAAGCCGCTGGGAGCAGCTAGTATAATAATAATATTCGACCTGGCCTTTCTCAAACGCTGCTAGCGCGTCTTCCGGCGATGAACTGTATCCCTTTCAGCTTATTTTTATTTTAGGGAATAAAAAAAAGTGACACACAAACAAGTGAGTGGTTATCTGGTACGATAACCAGATTAGGGTTGTAAGGAGGGTGCCTAAATACACACACCCTGAGGACACCACGAACCAGGAGTGGTGTCCTCAGGGTGAAACTGAACAACCTTCCACTTTTGCATGGAGCCGATTTTTTATTGTCGTTTCTGGAAAAAAAAGAATCTTGTGAAAGGTTGTTCAGTTTCGCCAACTAAGCAAGCCGTTAAAGTATGCGGAGACCTGTCTCCTGTCCCTTATACCTTGTATAATTAATGTAAAAATCGGAATTCCTACTTGAGTGCGAAAACCGTATCATCTAATTTTGTTACTTCGAACACCTTTTAACGAAATCTTTTTACTGCAAAGCGTTGTTAAATCGATCTCTTAAGAGGCTCCTTTTCCACCCGCTAAGTGTCAACATCGAGTATGATTTAAAAGCTTGTTGCTTCATCTAATGCAATCCAATGCGATGTTTGGCGAAAAGGCAACGCAAACAAGAGAGATAACGCCTAAAAACTCCGTTAGTATTCGGTAATTCCGTGATTTGCTCGAATATTTTACAAAACTTGTTCCAGGAAATAGCTGTTTTTTATAAACCCCTAAAAAGAAATTGATTTGAATAGAAGCCTAGATAATAACCACAAGATACTGTGTTTCCAAAATATCTAATGAAAAATGTGTAATAACGTCATAATCGGGTAAGAGCGGTTGGATGAAAAACAGTGAAAATGTGTGTCGAGTTGCATCCCTTCATATAAATAGATCAGTTTTGTCTACTCAGCAAGCCTTTAAAGTTTGCAGAGATCTGTCCTTCACACTATTTTGTAAGTAACGATAACAGTTTTTTTTAAATAAAAAATGTCTATGTAGCTGAAAGTATTTGCCTACCCGTGTTCGTCAAGTCTGAAAGGAGCAAAAGCACAAATGTTTCAAAGAAGCTTTATCATATAAAGCGCTTTGACGCTTTAGTCGCTGAATAACAAAGCTGTTATTTCCTTTCAAAGCGAGTAGAATGTAGTTTGTTCAGTAAAGTTCTTGATTAATTTTACTTTAAGAAAATCTAGTTCGATACTTTTTTCTTTTTCTTGAAGTATTTTATGTTATGCCAATTTTTTAGGATATTACTTTTTTATGGTGGGCAAAAATCATTCAATGACAACCCCCGCTCTTGGGCGGAGCGGGAGAGAGTGTCAGACTGTTACTGACTAAAAACCCACCCCGTTACTTCTAGTCTTCATACCGGGCATCGAGCTCCTTTTCGGATAATCCTGGCCCCAGTAGGCTTCGACCCAGCTGGGCCCCTGCTGTTGCTGACAACTCCTTGACGCGCGCGGGAACGGTGCGCGCCGTCGACGTCTTGGGTAGGATATTACTTGCATTTATGTCAATCATGACCAGAGCACATTGCTCGCAGAACAGATAGCCGTTTGGGCCAAAAGGTTCTGGAATGGCGACCACGTACCAGAAGACGTAGCGTTGGAAGGCCTCCTACAAGGCGGGCCGATAACCTGGTAAGGGTTGCGGGAATCCAATGGATGCGAGACGACTGTTCATTGGCGACACTTGGGGTAGGCCTATGTCCAATTGTGGACGTACTTCGGTTGAAATGACGATGATGATGATGCTGATGTCTATCATCATGATTATCATCATTTTAGCCAAAAAGACGTTCACTGCTGGACAATCTCCTTAAAGTGTCGCCATAACGCGATCGCGGATAATTCACTCTAGCCCAGAACACACCTAAATTTTTAATTGTATGGGAAAACCACAGCAGGCAAATTGTTCCAGTCTTTCGATGTACGCGGTATAAATGACGAGGCGAAACGCTTGATCCGGACCGTAGAGATTTCAACAACGTAAGGGTGGATACCGATGGTAGAAATCATTATCATCATCATCATTTCAGCCGATAGACGTCCACTGTTGGACATAGGCCTCCCCAAAGTGTCGCCACAAAGATCGATCCTATGCGTCCCGCATCCATCGGATTCCCGCAACCTTCATCAGGTCATCGGTCCACTTTGTAGGAGACCTTCCGACGCTATGGTAGATATGAGATGGCGTAATCAAGTCATGCAGTTCCCTTGCACTCTCCAAAATGAAATAAATTTTATTATTATTATTATATTATGGACAATTTGACTGGCCTGTTGGTCTTGTGGTTAGTGACCCTGACTGCTATGCCGGAGGTCGTGGGTTCGATTCCCACCCAGGACAAATGTTTATGTGATGAGCATAATCATTTGTTCTGTGTCTGGGTGTAATTTATCTATAATATGTATGTATTTAGAAATATATAAGTATGTTTATCAGTTGTCTAGTACCCATAACACAAGCTCTGCTTAGCTTGGGACTAGACGGGGTTGTGTGATAGTTGTGGAATATTATTATTATTAATATGTATGTTTATCAGTTGTCTAGTACCCATAACACAAGCTCTGCTTAGCTTGGGACTAGACGGCGTTGTGTGATAGTTGTGGAATATTATTATTATTAATATGTATGTTTATCAGTTGTCTAGTACCCATAACACAAGCTCTGCTTAGCTTGGGACTAGACGGGGTTGTGTGATAGTTGTGGAATATTATTATTATATTATTAATGGTCCTAGACTAGTCCCCGAAAGTCTAACAACGGGTCTATCTTTCCCGATATCGGTTTTCTCAGAATCTAGGTTGCAGAGGTCAGCGGTGATCGCTCTATGTAACACAAGAGGCACGAGTATTAAGTTACATTTCGCCTTCTATAGTCACTGGAATAATGCACGTCCTTATACAGCTCTATAGGGAATAAGCATTATGTATGGCAGTTTTTTATTTGCTACATAAAATATTTTATTTGGGAAAGACACAACGGTTTTTTTTTAATCTGTTTTTATTTAGGGGCTTTTATCAGGGTATGTCAGCCGCATCGTACACTTTTACGTTTGTTCTACTAACTACCTAGTTGTAATGATTACAAAATTACTGTATGCAAGTTAGGAACTAATTATTTTTAAATTAAAATTAACTTTTTAAAAAGCATAAGTACTAGAGCTATTCATAAAGAATCCGATGATGGTACACATAAGATGGATTGTATTTGCCTATATCTGGTCGATTTAATTTAAATTCGTTTATAAATAGCTCTCGTTCATTTCTGTTCCGGGCACACTCCATCAGCTAATGTTGCACATCCTCAATTTGGTTGCAAACTGTGAAGTTAGGAGAATAAGCCTTTTTTATTAGGAATACAAATTTTGCCGAAGGATAGTATCCAGAACGGAGTCTTAAAATTAATTTAATGTCACTTCTACTCAGACACAACGGTTGTAAACACAAAGTAAAAAAGAACAAAAGTACTAAGTGCGCCGAGCACGCCCGCACCGAAAGGGTGACCACTTCATTATTTGCTGGGCGTTGGACACCCAGCGCTGATTTTCAGTTGGCATCCCAACTACATGATGATTTCGATGTTAGATATTATATATTCAATCATTCAATCAATTTTATCGATAATATGTATGTATTTAGAAATATATAAGTACGTTTATCAGTAGTATAGTACCCGTAACACAAGCTCTGCTTAGCTTGGGACTAGCCGGCGTTGTGTGATAGTTGTGGAATATTATATTATATTAGGTCCTTTAACTTAGATCTGTTACAAAGAAAAAATATAATAATGTTTTTTACACTACAGACGTTTAGTAGTCTAGTTGACTGTGAAAAAAACTATATAAGTGTCTGGAACTATGTGTTCTCTATCTTCACTAGTATTGAAAGAGGTAAAGTTTGGTTTTTATGTTTTTTTGGTATGTAGGAAGTAATCTCTGAAAGTTTTGGCCCGATTGCTGAAATTATTTGACCGATAGAAAGCTGCTTTATTCCTGAGTGGCTATATTTTATGTCCGTGAGTGAAGCCGCGGGTAAAAGCTAGAAATTAATTTAATAGCGTAATCAGCCTTTTTTAATGATCCCACTGCTGGGAATCAAGCCTCCTCTCTAGGAGAAGAAATAGGCCGTAGTCCACCATGTGGGCTCTGCAGAATTTATAAATGCTCTAAACTTAATTATGTTAAATACAAATATATCTTTAGGATCTTCAAAAACGACTCATCATCATCAGTATCATTTCAGCCGACAGACGTCCACTGTTGGACATAGGCCTCCCCCAAGTGTCGCCACAATGATCGATCCTGTGCGTCCCGCAACCATCGGGTTTCCGCAACCTTCACCAGGTCATCGGTCCACCTTGTAAAAGGCCTTCCGATGCTGCGTCTTCCAATACGCGGTCGCCACTCCAGAACCTTCCAGCCCTAACGGCGATCTGTTCTGCGAGCAATGTGCCCTGCCCATTGCCACTTAAGTTTGGCGATTCATCGTGGTACGTCGGCAATTTTGGTTCTAAAAAAACGACTAATAAATCGTAAAATTTGTGATCTGTAATGGGACTGGCTCCTCAAATATATTACATTTCTATCACAGGCACACAAAGTCCTCCAGAAACACAAAGGAACTCACCTTATTTGCTTTGTTTCCCTAATTCTCCTCTCGGTAAGTACTTGGGTATCTTGTCTCTGTCTTATTACGTGAGAGCAATTTCTACTGTAATAAGACAATTTTATTTAAATTTTATGAGTACCTAAGTATTTACATATCGACGCTTGAAAGGTAAATTTTTTTTTTTTTTTTTAATTCGTATAAACTAGTGCTTGACTGCGATCCCACCTGATGGTAAGCAGTGATGCAATCTCTGATGGTGAGACGCACTAGTTTATTAAAAGCCTATTCACTCTAAAAAAAGGTAAAAATTACTGAGTGACATTGAGGAAACTGTACAAAGAGTGCTTTAAAATTAATATTAACTTTCACTTTTTGTCATTTTTGCTTTCAAGCGTCAATATTTATTTGAAAACACTTAAGGCTGGAGTCTTGTAAAAATTCACCCGCGGCAAATTATTAGCGCATCTTTGTATGCTTTTTTTGAACAAAATAATGAAACAACTTGAAATATTATTATAGCACATATTTACCCATAGTATGAGTAGTAGCCAGTTAATTTTTTTAAGCCAATTTGGGTGTATTATGTTTGGTAAATCAAGCGTTAAACATAGCTCTTTCGTGCCAACATCATTTCGACTTATATTTGTGAGCTTCGTTAATGGCATAATATAACGAATTTACAAATCTTACGAATGGAAACTTAGCGCAACATTATCATCTTTGAAATGCATTCATGGCTAGTTCTAATTATGTTTCATTTTCTTATTTCAGAAGTCACAATTTCATCAAAATTCTCAACATTTGGCTATTATTAAATGTTTTTTTTTTCACAATAACTAAGCATCGTAGTTACATCATAAATAGATTATTTTGATGATAAAACTTCAATAAAGCAAATAATAAAAAAGTTAAAATCCAAATCACCATAATGTATCAAAAATAATGATTTTAAAAGATGTCCAAAAAATGTGTACAAATACTAATAATTTATACACATTTTTTGGACATCTTTTGGACCTTTTACTATCATTGAAATCCTTCATGAATGATATGGCCAAACTAGGATTGGCATTATCATCAAATTTTAAAGTTTAAATGATCGGGCCTGTTTAAGTTAGCCATATCTGGAAGTCATCAATTTTATAATTTGGCTACGACATATTCAAAAGACTGGTGGTATTGCCATCATCATCATCATCATTTCAGCCGAAAGACGTTCACTGTTGGACATGGGCCTCCCCCAAGTGTCGCCACAATGATCGAACCTGTGCTTCCCGCATCCATATTTGCCATACTCTATGGCAATGCTTATCCTCTGTCCAAGGTAAAAGTCAGCCCTTCGGTCATTTTAAAATCAAGAAGGCATTTGGAAAAACCATTTGTGAGACCTCGATCCGAGAGTTTCAACCCCAAACGGCTCGAAAATATAACTACCAACCTTGCGGTTCTGAAATATTAATATAATAATAATAATAATGTTTATTAGCCAAAAAAATATTACATCCAATTTTTTACAATTTTATGTGGTGCGGTAACTAAATTCTTAAACAATAAGTAGCCAAACTAGGCAAGGCCTGTACTTTGGCTATCAGAGCAATATTGTAATTAAATTAATAATTTAGAGAGAGCTTGACAATCTGTCACAGATACTGATTACATTGAAGACTAGAGCACTTACAACAGTTAGAATATTGCCCTAACTAAATATACTATAGAACTTGTAATTACATGTCTTTGAAATAAATAAACTTGTACTAAAAACCAACCCTTTGAAACCGATCCCAACAGTTTTAAAGTGTAACAAAGACTTCAAAATCATTTTCACCAAACAGTTGATTAAGATGTTTCTATAATTATATTTATCTTTAAAATAGACGATTCTATTAATAGAATCAATACCTATTAACATAACATGCATGTGGGATATGAGTGTATGTATGTGTGTGGACCTATCTTGTATACATATACACTATTTGCCAAAAACGTAACATTCCGGATGGGTGCGCTTGTCCATTGGAGGAGCGTGTCGAAAATTTTAATGTTTTGTTACATTCATATCGGAGGACACCTAAGAAAAGGAAGTATATGTGGTGCTACAGACGATAAACGGATACAAAGACTAAAATAATCAAATATTTTACGATAAAAAAAAAAACAATTCTGATATATTCTTGATTAATCTTGATTGCGTTAGTAGAGTATTTGTGTGTGCATGGGCAGATATCAATATTAATGCACTACCAGTGTAGTGCGTTGATTCCCATATTACTTATGTACATAAAATTATGATATCTATTTTTTTTATTGATATAAACCAGTACCTGACTGCGGTCTCACCAGATGGAAAAGTCCTCTAATCTCTTCCTGATTAATTTCTTATAGAACACTACCTAAGTGCATTTTAATAAAATTTCAGTGCTTCAATTATGATTGTAACTTTGGTGTTTATGAGTGTACATTATTCCAGTTACTAGTTATATTAACTACTAGCTTTTGCCCGTGACTTCACCCGCGTACATAAAATATAGCTTATGTTCAAAAGTAACTTTAACCGCGTCCAACTTGCTAATAGTACGACTACCATTATTGCATTTCTTTTCAGATTTTATTAACTTTTTGTTACAATCTAAAACTACATGTAATACACAAAACTACAAAGGTTGTAATGCCTTAGGCATACTCTAGCAGTCAATTAAGAGTGGTGAAGAGACAATATGGCAGGTGCATAAAAAACAAATATTAAAAAATGTTGTAGGTACCAATATAAATATGGACCGTATATGAAAGGAAGAATGAACAAAATCAAAAGTATAAGGACATAGCAGTAGAGTGATTGTTAGAAAAATGCAGATTCTTAGCGTGTGAGGAACATTAATAAATACATACAGCTGATCCTGTACTTCCAGTATTCTATTCAACCTATAGCCTTCATGGAACCAAACTGAAAAATCACACAAAATGTCCCAAAATCCGTGTCGATACTCGACCCACGGTCCACAATGGAAACCACGCCTCGCTTCCTCCCGCCCGGCCCCGCCAGATCGATGTCACGCATGCGTACCACCCACCAGAGTATTGAATGAGCCCATTCATGGAGCAACTGGTGCCTTCAGAATGAATTCTATACTACACTACGTAGCTATGCCCAACGTAGGCGGGGGGGACCCGTCCCAAATACGAAATTGGTTTTGTGATCGGTCCCCGATAGGAGCCGAATTCTCATGATTGATACCCTGGTGCTGATTTTCGTTAACCGATTTTTGAATTAGAAAACTTTTGGGATATGATAGCGAGGATAATTTTTGGTTGTCATTTTAATCTAATTTAGCTAGGGTCCGGGAAAATGACGTCGTGAGATTTTTTTAGTGTAGGTATGGAAATTTTAAAGTCAAAATTATCGTGTGAAAATAGTCGATAAGACTGGACAAGAATGAATATTTATTTACTAGTAGTAAGGTGAATATAATTTACTTAATTTCCTTTGTTTGTACTTTGTTTTTTTTTTATTGTTGATAGGTTTGCGCTTGGCCGCTATCTCACCTGATGGAAAGCGACGATGCAGTCTACGATAGAACGCGCTTCCCTTGAAGAAACCTATTCACTCTCGACTTATAGATTCCCGTTTATCAAATTATAGTATTGGTATTATTTGAGGCCATTATATTTATTAATGAAACATTATGATGTCGGTAATTTAAATAAAAGGGCAATAGACAGGGCTTTCTTTGCGTAATCACATCAGAAATTAAGAAATCCGCAGGATAGCCAATGTTACGACATAGCCCAAAAAAACGCTAAATTATTATTATAGTAAAACCAATATCACTCAAATTGCGTGCACTCGTTATTTAGCTAGAAGCATCTATCAGTCTCGGTTCAAACCCAACCATGCGCATTACTTTGTGTAATTTATTTCGTCACCACTGCTCTTAAAGCGGTGAAGGAATACATAGAGAGGAAACCTGCATGTCCAAGAACCAAAAATTCGAAGACATGTGACATTCACCAACCCGCACTGGGCCTGTGTGGTGAATTAAAGCCCATTCCCTTTCCTAGAGAGGCGGCTTGAGTCCCAGCAGTGGGAACATTAAAGGCCCACTACGCTATGCTAATATTTATCAGTCAACAATAAATTTTGCCTCTCTATCAACATTATCAAGGTGTAAAGACCAAACATATTTTTGGTTCTTCGAGCCGGATAAACTTTGGACGCCATATTTGAATCTATTTATGATCACTATGTATTCTAATAAAACCTACAACTATACAATATCCAAAGAAGCAACTTGTGTCGATACTCTTGTGCCATCCCATCTTCCTAGCTCGTCGTGCTGTGCTGGTGCTGCTGCAGCGGCTACAGAGAACCTCAAGCGGCGGAAATATAATAACCTTGTTGGTAATTATGTTTTCGAGCCGTTTGGGGTTGAAACTCTTGGATCGTGGGGTCCGAGTGCTCACAAATTATTTAAAGAACTTTCCAAACGCCTCGTGGACACTTCGCGTGACCCAAAGGCTGGCTTTTACTTCGGTCAAAGGATAAGCATTGCCATTCAGCGTGGCAATGCCGCCAGCCTTTTGGGTACATTACCAGTCGACAGCGATGCGGAGGAATTTTTGGACGCCTTACTGTAAATTGCCATTTTTGTTTATTTTTTTATTTTAGTTCTCTAGGGATTTATTTTAATTTTTTAAGTTAGTTTTAATTCATTTAAGTTTATATCTAGAAATAATTATTTTATTGTTTGAAATAAATAATATTATTATTTGTCTTAAGAAGCAATATTGTGGTTAATAGACCGGCTCGTATCGAACAACTGATGTGTGAAATAAATGCTGAATTTCTTATTCTGTAGTCTCCCACGCGGTCGAGAAGGCTTGAAAAGGTATTTTTACGCTACAAACCCCAATAAAAAAACTCATCAAACATTATAATATGTTTTTGAAATTACACGTGCGGTTTATTTTTCTTATGCTTTGTATTTTTTTTTCGTGATGTCGAAAATAAAACATTTTGTTACCTTTTTTAAAGAGGGTTTTCAGGGTTCCGTACCTGGAAAGGATGATAAGACTAGATTTTAGGTGAACATTGTTTGCAGCGTTGGAAGGCCTCCAACAAGGTGGACGGATGACCTGGTCAGGGTCGCGGGAATCCGATGGATGCGTGACGTTGTGGCGACGCTTGGGGGAAGCCTATGTCCAGCAGTGGACGTCTTTCGGCTGATAAGATGATGATTGTTTGCATGTTTTTTTACTGTAAATATGGGTAGTAATGAAACACCTTCTCTTTATCATCATTTCACGCTGTATCTTTCGGTGCGCGATCCTCACTCCAGAACCTTTCGGCCTTTCCCCATCGTCTATCTGTTCAGCGAACAATGTACCCTGCCCATTACCACGACACCTACTTCTGCGAAGCAGTATATGCAAGCGAAGGTAGTGGTGGAAAGCGTGAGGGAGAGGGTATCCTCGCGTATTTTTGTAAATTTTTCGTGGTGAAACGATTGGCACATCTATTTAGATTCTTAATTATTATTTTTTTTATCAGTGAAATGAATTTTTAGAATTTTGAATACTGCCATTATGATGAGTGTCATTTAAGTGTTTCTTAAATACTCTCCTCTTAACCAGTAATCTTTGCCTATTACAATTGCTATTCCCCTCAGCTCGCGTCCTAGATGACCTAGATTTTCATGACCGCCATGACCTTGGATTGTATCACTTCAGAGGCTGTTTTTCCGCTCGCTTATCGTCAACATCAAGCATAGTTCAAAAGCTTGTTGTTTCATCTAACACAATCCAACGCGATGTTTGATGAAAAGGCAACGCAAAAAGAGAGATAACGCCTGAAAACTCTGTTGGTATTCGGTAATTCCGTGATTTACTCGAATATTTTACAAAACTTGTTCCAGGAAATAGCTGTGTTTTTTAAACCCTAAAAAGTTTTTGAAAAAATTGTCATCATGTAGAATTTTAATAAAATTTGCAAGGCTTCTATAGTTTTACTTTTTTTTACTTTTTTAATTTTTAGGCAAATTATGAAGTGTCAAAGTTCATGCAAAATAGCAGATTTTCAGAAGTTTCCAGTCAGGATTAGGTTTACACAAATTTAAAAATTTATTTCAATAGAAGCCTAGATAATATCCACAAGATACTGTGTTTCCAAAATATCTAATGAAAAATGTGTAATAACGTCATAATCGGTTAAGAGCGGTTGTATGAAAAACAGTGAAAATGTGTGTCGAGATACATGTAAAAGATAATACATAATATATATTTTCACATCCTACTTCATCAGTCCCATTGTATATTGCCTTTATAGCCTTTAACACAGAAAGTCAGCATCTCTTTGTAAGAATTATTCAATAAAGTAGCCAGAGATAGCCAGCAAGCCAAAATATATATTCCACAAAACTTGTGCCGAATTTAGGTCACGCCATGATCACGTCTTTGCAGGACTCGTCTATATTTAGCTTAGAAGTTGAAGTAAAAAAAAATTTGGTAGACGTAAATATCCTATGAATAAGCAATTTGCTTATTAATTTTACCAATTGAAATAGGTTAGCATAAAAATAAATGGCCAAAGATACTGAAGCCAAGTTTCGTGAATCTATTAAAGACCAATAAATTAGCTAGCTGACATTTTTTTTTGCTATAAGTAATTTAGGTTTCTCAATTTTTAGAGTTCCATACCGAATTCGGCGTCAACAGAACCCTTGTGGGATCACTTATCTATTAATATTGTTTACATTTAAAAAATACTTAACTACAATTACACTAACTAAATAACTATATAGTAAATTAAAAATTATACAGTAAATTAAATATATATATAGTAAATTAAAAAAAAACTCTACGCTAATTGAAAATACCTAAAACATGACGTCAAAAAACTCATCCACATCGCTGTAATGTGCCCAAAAGACTGGCGGCATTGCCACGCTGTAATCATCATATCATCATCATCATATCAGCCGAAAGACGTCCACTGCTGGACATAGGCCTCCCCCAAGCGTCGCCACAACGACCGGTCCTATGCGTCACGCATCCATCGAATTCCCGCGACCCTGACCAGGTCGTCGGTCCACCTTGTTGGAGGCCTTCCAACGATGCGTCTTCCGGTACGTGGTCGCCACTCCAGAACCTTTCGTCCCCATCGACCATCTGTTCTGCGTGCAATGTGCCCTGCCCATTGCCACTTAAGTTTGGCGACTCTTCGAGCTACGTCGGCAACCTTGGTTCTCCTGCGGATATCTTCATTTCTGATGCGATCACGCAGGGAAACTCCGAGCATAGCCCTATATTATAAGGCCCATTGTAAGCGACCACGTTTTTGAGCCATAAGTCATCACTGGCAACACGCACTGGTCATAGACTTTCGTCTTGAGACACTGTGGTATATTAGACGAGAAGACACCTCGCAACTTCCCAAACGCTGCCCAGCCGAGTCGGATTCGACGATTGACCTCTTTCTCGAAGTTAGACCTACCCAACTGGACCGTCTGTCCCAAGTAAACGTAATCGTCCACAACTTCGAGTGTAGAGTCTCCGATCTTAATAGGAGTGGGTGCTACATGGATGTTAACCATAGCTTTAGTTTTGTCCATGTTCATTTTAAGACCCACTCTTTCGGAAGCTCTACTGAGGTCACCGAGCATTGTACTGAGTTCTTCCGTAGTCTCAGCCATGACTACTATGTCGTCGGCAAACCGAAGGTGAGTGATGTACTCGCCATTGACATTAATGCCTAGTCCTCTCCATTCCAGAACCTTGAAGACTTCCTCCATTGCAGCCGTGAAGAGTTTATGAGAAATAACGTCTCCCTGCCTCACACCTCGCTGCAAAGGGATAGGTTTCGATGTTTGGTCTTGAAGTCGAACTGACATGGTAGCGTTTTTGTATAAACACTTCAGCACTTCGATGTACCGATAGTCAATCTGGCACCGTTGGAGAGACTGCAGTACAGCCCAGGTCTCGATCGAATCAAAGGCTTTCTCGTAGTCCACAAACGCTAAGCAGAGAGGCTGATTATACTCCTCAGTCTTCTGTATAATCTGCCGCAGCGTATGTATGTGGTCTACGGTACTAAAGCCTTTTCGGAATCCGGCTTGTTCGGGAGGTTGGAAGTCGTCGAACCTGCGCGAAAGACGGTTCGTGATGACTCTGGAAAACAGCTTATAGACATGGCTCAGAAGTGAGATGGGCCTGTAATTCTTAAGCAGGGCATTGTCACCCTTCTTAAAGAAGAGTACCACTACACCTCTGCTCCATGCCTGTGGCGTTTTTCCCTCGAGGATGACGGAATTGAATAGCTTCTGAAGGGCCTTAAGGACCGGTTTTCCACCCGCCTTCAGGAGCTCGGCCGTAACTCCGTCCTCACCCGACGCCTTGTTGTTTTTCAGCTGCTTCAGAGCCATCCTAATCTCGTACAGGCTGACGTCCGGGATATCTTCGGTATAGTGTCGAGTCACGCTGTAATATTAATATGGAAATATTGTCAAATATATATATATATATTTAATTGTAACCATGCCTGCCGTCTGCCGGTTGTTTTCCATAGGAAAGTATCAATTGATTCCTATGTAAAATAAACACATGTTGTTTTTTTTTTGCCCTTCTGTACATTTGTCAAGACCCTTTTTCAAGTTGAAATATTTAAGTACTCAAAATCAAATACTCAAGTCTGTTATTCAGACTTGAGTTTGCTATTGGAGTAACAGCAGTGAAAAAATCAGAATTCTAAGTCAATGCAATCTAAAGATATTGAGTTTATCATTGACACTTGCTAAGCAATAAACCTATAACGCATAGCTCATACATCTCATTAACCTAGAATCCTGACTTCTTGAGCATAAAGCTTGCTTTGGACCTTGGTATGATAGCACAAGTGCCAGAACTCGTCCTTCAAAAATATATATTTCAAAAAAAATATACATCTAACTAAAATGCGACGTCAAAAAACTCTTCCACATTGCTATCGATTTGGAATTTAACTTCAATTTTCTAAAGTAAGTTTGAACGGAACACTTGGTGCACGTGTCGGAATCACAGTTGACCGGTTTTTTGTAAACATTTGTACAGACTTCATCATCAATACACTTACATCATTGATTAGATATCAAAATAACCTAATAAGGAAAAAAACTATTTTTTCTGTAGTTCTAAAGGAGACTACGCACTAAGAGCTATAAATATTTCACCGACATCATGGCCGCGCGACCAATCGCCGCTACCAACAAAATGTATACAGCTCTATAGAGAGTTACTAACCTGGTGACCGTTTGGTTACGCAAGCAATTTGGTGGCGAGACCAGCTCGGACGTGTGGCGACTCTGGTGTCTGAATGGTGTCTAGTTTGGTAGCTTAGAGCTATATTTTACCGGGCAAACCCGCACTGGGCCCGCGTTGTGGATTACGGCTCATTCCCTCTCCTAGAGAGGAGGCCTGAGTCCCAGTTCTAGGGACATTATAAGGCACACTATGCTATGCTATGCTATTATTATCTACTATTACTTCTTTTTTAAAGTGGGAAATCATCAAATTACTTCTGTAACTCTAGGGTGGAGCGAGAAGGTCACAGACTTATACTGACTAAAACCACCTTTGTCCTCCACTTGTCCTTTGCGTTCTAAATCCGCGATAAAATCATTCATGAGTTGACTTCCGAAAGGGTAACTCAGAATCTTGGAACTATAGGCAAAGAAGGAATATAGGTGCTGGTTTTAGCCGGGCAAAACGAAAGTGTGAAGTGACCAGTGTGTGTTGCCAATGATTACATATGGTGCCGAAATATGGTCGCCCACAATGGCCTCATCAGAAAGCTTAAAGTTACCCAAAGGGCAATGGAAAGGGCTAAACTCGAAGTTTCCAGATCAAATCAGAAATGAGGGTATCCGCAGGAGAACCAAGGTTGCCGACGAAACACGAAGAATCGCTATACTTAAGTGGCAATGGACAGGGCACATCGCTCGCAGAACAGATGGCCGTTGGGGCCGAAAGGTTCTGGAGTGGTGGCCACGTACTGGAAGACGCAGCGATGGAAGGCCTCCTACACGGTGGACCGATGAACTGGTGAATGTTGTGAGAATCCGATGGATGCGGGACACACAGTATCGTTCATTGTTACACTTGGGGAGGCCTATGTCCAACAGTGGATGTCTATCGGCTAAAATAATGATGATGATATTAGTCGGTAAAACACGACACGCCCTCGCGCTCTGCCATAGAGCGGAAGAAGTCATTGGATGACTTTCCACATAAAAAAACGGTACACACGCTTGAACTTTCCCTCAATTAATGTCACTACGTATACATCTACTTTGTAGGTCCCAAAACTTAATTTACATCTCAAAACTTTTAAATCCACACCCTATTTTAAAATTAACCCTCCAGTGTCAACACTAGTGATAAATGACCCTTAATATTTAGTTGGAAGGCTGGCCACCCAGGCTGGACTGCAGATGAAAAATGGCTTTGCCCTGAAAAATGTCGTAACGGAAATAAATTAACTGTGGCCTTGGGATTTAATGAAAGATCGTGTTTTGGTTTTTTTAATTATTTCCTTGTATGATATAGAATAGATTGTGACAGACGATTTTGAAGACTAAGGAAAATCACGCTCTCTGGATTTTTTTACAAGCTTTTATTTAGTTCCACCTGTCCCGATGTTTGTCCGTAATCAAATCCAGCAAATTAAGTTTTGACCCACTTCCCGGTTACCGATTGAGCTGAAATATTGCATGCATGTGTAAATCAGATGACAATGCAAAATTATTATGACATGGAGCTGATCTGATGATGGAACTGGAAGGTGGCTATAGGAACTTTAAACGAACCAAACCCATCGAGTTTGAGCTCTTATGATTCCTCTTGACGAGTATTAATTATATAGGTATAATACCCAGCTATAAAAGCTTGCTATGAAAAAATTTTTTTCATTAAAAGCTTGTTTTTTGATAGGCTTTTTTTTAGGTGGGAAATCATCTAATAATATCTTCCGCCCTTTGAGCAGTATCAGACTTTTACTGACTAAAACTCACTTTTTTTTACGGTGGGCAAAAATTATCCAATGACAACCCCCGCTCTTGGCTGGAGCGGCAGATCGTGTCAGACTCTTACTGACCAAAAACCCACCCCCTTCATACCGGGGCTCGAGTTTCCTTTCGGATAACCCTGGCCCCAGTAGGCTTCGACCCAGCTGGGTCCCTCCTGTTGCTGACAACTCTTTGAGGCGCGCAGAAACAGTGCGCGCCGTCTACGTCTTGGGCTCGGTCCGGACAGTTACCGGACGGCTGGACAGCAAGCTACCCATGGCTCGCCGTCCGCGAGCCCGCGTTTACGGTGGCCGGAAATCGGGATCGGAGTTGCGGCGGCGGCCGTCAGAGCGCCGTTGCCTAATGTGGTCGGCCTGCTCCTTTGCTAGCATTACTGCTTCGCAGAAGGAGGCGACCGCCTGCCACTCCTCCTCGCGAAGTACATACATGAGATTGTCCTCTGTACCTATCTATTTTGTGACTAGGCCTGGCGCAAAAGATCGCTACGGTCGGTGGCTAGAAGTACTGATTATTTTGTACCAACTCACATAATGAAGTTCTATTCCAAATATTTTATTTCACATAGTTTTACAGTTAGTTTCCATTCAAGCATTAGTAACAATATTTTATAGTTTCGTATCAGTATTTGTCCACACCTGAGTAATAAATCAATTCTGATTTACAGTGCTACTGCTATCGACGCCATTTTTCTCTCTCGCACAATGTGGCTCCATAGGGTTGTCAAAGCGGTGGATTTCCAGCAAGCGTGCGCGGAGTTTTTCTTTTTTCTTTTGCTTATGTTCCGTATTGAGTAGGTTTTTGAAACGAAATTTTACTGCTTTATTTAACCATTTTTTAGTATAGGTTACATTTTTGAAAAAAATATTAATTAAAAATGTCGCCCTGTCTATTTATGAATAAGTCAAGCTAAGTATCACGTGCGCGAACCCGCCGAAATAGGTAAACAAACACAAATGGCTGTAGTCCAATCAAATTTTCTCACACACGGGATAATAAAAGTTGTTATTTCAATGCAGATATTCATTTTAAACAAACTAAAACTGCACATAAAACCTTAATTTTTTTTTTATTGATATTTTTCTCACTCATTTAGGTCAATTAAATTAAAAATCATTTGGGGCGTCTGAGGTTTTGCGCATTTAACGCTACACTTTGTATAATATACATACACTAATACACTTACATTAATATTATAAAATTTTAAAAATTAATTAAAATAAAATTTCAGCAAGCTCCCAGCTGGGTCGAAGCCTACTCGGGCCAGGTTATTTCCGAAAGGTAGCTCAGCCCCGGTACGAAAGGCAACGAAAGAGATAGAAGTAAGTTTTAAGTCAGTAAAAATCTGACATTGTCTCCCGCTCCGCCCAAAAGCAGGGGATGTTATTAAATGATTTTCCCGAAGGAAAAAAAGAGGTAATCTGTAGAAGTATTAAAGAAAGAAAGAAAGAAAACCGTTTATTCGAACCGAATAAACTGGACTTCGTATTGGTCCGATTGTTAATTTTTTTTTCATCGTTAGACTGATTTATTCCTGAGTGACATAGGCTATGTTTTATGTACGCGCGTAAAGCCGCGAGCAAAAGTTAGTTGTGTTATATTTTGTTTTAAGATTATGTGATGAAATAATTTTTTTTCTTTTTTTTTCTTTCTTTCTTTTTTTTCTTTCCTTCTTTCTTTCCTTCCTTCTTTCTTTCTTATGTTCTACGTAAGTTTACCGTAAAAAAGGTAATTGTATATTCAACGTTAAAAGATATGTATATCATTTTGCTATTCCAAATTTTATTTTAGAACTTTTCAAGAAGAGTGATTTTGGGAACATTATTGTGGAGTAACTTTAAGTGTGCACACGGGCCTCAAAAAAACGCCGCTTCAAGCTTCTTTTTGAAGCGGCCTTTTTTTGGGGTTCGTATGCGGCGGTGCCGCCACAAAAATACGCTTGAAGTCGCTTCAAGCTTCTCCAGCCACAAGCTGTCGCGCGCTTCAGCTGTTTTTAGCGACGGCTTCTAGCTTTTTTTTTGTGGCTGCTTGTAGGCCCGTGTCAGACAGTAAGCATTTGCGCAGTTCACGCAACAAAAGTTCTCGCAAGAAATCGTTTCTTTTAGTTGTCGCGTGATGTTTTAGTTGTTTGGGTGGTGTATGTGTGGTGTAGGTACTTACTGGGTAGGTGGTGAGTAAAGAAAGTCCTTGCTGCAGTATCTCCAGGTATAATGTTCTCACACACAACACAACAACACATTTATTTGAAGACGCAAAATAAGCTAAGCGCAAGGTGGTATATCACAGCAGCAACAACACAGTTTCCTCACACACAGCACAACAACACAATTTATTAGAAGGTGCAAGATAAGCCATGCGCAAGCTGTTATATTACAGCAGCCACAACCGATAGTCTTCACAAGCACAGCGATAGGTTACCGCGGGTATAGATATCGGCACGGATCTTGAGCGCTGGCTTCAAGTTGCGCAGAAGTCAAATATCGGGCCTATTTAGTGGTATCAAGTGAGACGCGGGGGCGTCAGTGATTTGCTCGCCGCGCCATCGCATCATAGACGTCACTCGTGATTCGTTTCCTGCGCTTGCTGCATGTATCTAACAACGACGACGATTAGCTCGCCAATGTATGGAATGCGCAAAGCGATCACCACTCTGACGTCAAGCGTTGAAGATCCATGCCGATACCTATAGATTTCTAACACTATATTAGCAACGCGAGCGCACGTCTGTCTAGCGGGCAGCATAGATCGTGACTGGTGAGAAACGAAATGTAACTTGAATGTTACAACTCGGCGGTAGAAGAAAATAAGTCGCGGCGCGTCATCGACAGTGCGCGTGTCCAATGCGTCACGTCAATGTGTATGTTGTGTTTAGTGTTAGTGAATATGTGTGTTGTGAACTTGGAAATATATATAAATATTATGAATGTATAAATAGACATAATAAATGTAGGTGAGTCTATATTTATTGTAATTGTAAACCCTGTCGCTCATCATCCTCTCTTGTTTTTCGTTTTCCTCCCCACTCTTCAAGTCGCTACGGTGGATCTTTTGCCGTTCGTGCTGTGCGCCTCTGGAATTATCTTCCGCATTCATTGAGGGCTAGCCCTTCATTGGAAGTTTTCAGGAGAAAGATTAAGGAACATTTCCTGACATCATGACCCATATATGATATGTATGTTTATAAGTATTTATTTATTGTATATATTACTAGCTTTTGCCCGCAAGGCTTCGCTCCCGCTCTTCCCTACTATACGCTACTCTACCCTAGTCTACCCTACACTACACTACTCTACACTACTCTACTCTACCCTACTAGACCCTACTCTACCCTACTCTACCCTACTCTACCCTACTCTACCCTACCAAACTTCACATAAACCATCTACTAAATACTCCGAACAAAGCCTAAAAATTTGGTTTGGATAGGTGAGCCCGTTCTTGAGTTATAAAATAACAACTGATGTTTATGTATAGGGTGCTGTGCACATATCTGTTTAGTATATTGTTAGTTTTAAGTTAGATTTAATTTGTGTGTTTAATTTTTATTTTATTGTTATTGGTTTTCTTTAGTGAACATTTAAAGTTCCTTACATGCAAACTTTCATTTTCATTGTGTGGGGGTACAGTCCATGGTCCGATGCGAGGAGGTGTGTAAATATTCCTAAACCCAAAATCTTTAACTAAATGCACATTCTTCAGTAGACGACTTATATTAAGAGGGTCCTTCTCCACTCGCTTATCGTAAACATCGAAAATGATTTAAAAGCTTGTTACTTCATTTAATGCAATCCAACGCGATGTTTGACGAAAAGGCAACGCAAAAAAAGAGAGATAACGCCTCGAAACTCTGTTAGTATTCGGTAATTCCGAGATTTACCCGAAAATTTCACAAAACTTGCTCCAGGAAATAGCTGTTGTATTTATATTGTATCTGTTTTATTTTTGCTTTTCTTTTATTTTTGTTTATAATTTTGGTGTTTGTCTCTGTCAGGCACGTGTCGGCCGGTGTCGCATAGACTATAAAAAAATATTGTTTTAATAGACAACCCAGACAGCTGAGTTGTCTATGGTTCAAGCAAGTTAAGCCCGATTCACACGTGATCTCATAGGGCAACTAATTTTTGTTTTAATTTGTTTTTATTTTTTGTTTTTTGAAAATTATTTGTGTGTCTATACGGGCAGAATAAACATGTTTTCTTTCTTTCTTTTCTTTCTGTTTTTTTTAAACTCTTAAATTTTTCGGAAAAAGTTGTCATTATTTAGAATCTTAATAAAATTTGCAAGGTCTCTAGAGGATTACTTTTTTGACTTTTTTAATTTTTAGGCAAATTATGAAGTGTCAAAGTTCATACAAAATAGGACATTTTTAGAGGTTTTTACTGGATTAGTTTTACACAAATTTAGAAATTGGTTTCTTTAGAAACCTAGATAATATCCACAAGATACTGTGTTTCCAAAATATCTAATGAAAAGTGTGTAATAACGTCATAATCAGTTATGAGCGGTTGTATGAAAAACAGTGAAAATGTGAGTCGTGATGCACCACCTTAACGAGGGCAGTTAACCCCCTACCCATAAATTGCACCGATAAAATTAATTTAGACGCGATATTTATTAAAGATGAGGAAGCCAATAAATTTAAGTTACACAAAGCCGATTTTAATATGTTTACTAACCTTCTGAAAAGATCGTAAATAACTTTGGACAACCCATGAGGAAAATATAAATTTTCAACTGCATTTAGACTATAAAAATTAAGATATCCGCAGGAGAACCAAGGTTGCCGACATAGCACGAAGAATTGCTAAACTTAAGTGGCAATGGGCAGCAGTGCAGTTTGAATTTACGTTTTTTGAAATGATGATGATGATGATGATGATAATATAATATATCATCATCAGTTGCTTTTGTACAATCTCCCTGAGTTGTTTATTATTGTTTATGTTTATCTATATCCATGTCCCTGGAAAAGAATAAATTTTAATTCTCATCGCATTTGACATTTCAAATAACTCCGGGCATACGTAGTACATATTTATATATCGATGCCCCGGGCATTCCGTTCATTGGTAATCAATCCGGAATGTACACAAAATCTGTAAATAGGCCTTTTTCAATAAATACCTGGAAATGTGTCCGAAAATTTTGTGATCGAAATATGACAATTCTGATAAGAGTCCGGGGATCGATTCCTGGGTTGGATAAAGAGTTATTGTTTTTTTTTTTTTTAACTAAGTAGGTTTTTTTTCGGTGTGTAAAAATCATCCAAATGACAACCCTCGCCCTTGGGCGGAGCAGAAGATAGTGTCAGACTCTTACTGACTAATAAACCCACCCTGTTTCTTCTTGCCTTTCACACCGGAGCAAACCCCCTAGAACCTGGCCCCAGTAGGCTTCGATCCAGCTGGGCCCCTGCTGGTGCTGACTACTCCTTGAGGCGTGCGGAAACAGTGCGTGCCGTCGACGACTTGGACTCGGTCCGGGCAGCAAGCTATCCATTGCTCGCCGTCTGCAAGCCCGCGCCTACGGTGGCCGGAGTTAGGGATCGGAATCTCGGTGGCGGCTGGGGCGTGAGCGCCATTTTCTGATGCGGTCGGCCTCCTCCTTTGCTTGCATTACTGCTTCGCAGAAGGAGACGACTGCCTGCCACTCCTACTCGCTACGGACCTTGGCCTGTACCAAGGCCTCAAATAAGTAGGTAATTAATTGGGCTTTCCCTCTATTTAATGAGACTTAAACAGAACCGATGAAATGTAGATGTAACTACTACAGGTATAACTTTATCAGACCCTTTCGGGAAGGCCTTTAGATTTGATTTTATGTATTACTAGCTTTTACCCGCGGCTTCGCCCGCGTTTATTAATAAACTTTACTCTTTCTCCCCCTTTTCTCACTTTTTTTTTTAAATTTGCCTATTTCCGTCTCCAGGGTCCCAACTACCTCTGTACCAAAGTTCATCAAAATCAGTTTTGCCATTTAGGCGTGACGACGTAACAAACAAACTACTTTCGCTTTTATAATAAGGAAAGGATGTCCATCTGTCCATCTGTACATTTCATTAGTAGAACTAAATGCGACTAGTGATCCACCCCGGCTCTGCACGAGTGCAAATGACACGTAAAAACCTTCCTTGTTTATTGTTAATTCTTCTGGTGGAAACAGCATCCTCATGTGGAACATCATGACGTGAAACAGACGAAAAGTGACCTTGTTTTACATTATGTAGATATTTTTAAACTGTTTCAAACTTTTTAGGACTGTTCAAAATATTTTCGAACTGTTTAGAAGCTTTTAGAACTGTTAAGAACAATTTAAAACTGTTATTTAAAACAGTAGTAAAAATGAGAAACTCAGGCTTCCTCTCTTAGAGAGGGAATGACCCGTAGTCTACTATGCGGGCCTAGTGCGGATTGGTGGATGTCACAAGCCTTTAAGTGTTTGGTTCTAGAATATTCTTCTTATAGCCGTTTTAAGAGCAATGGTGATGAAATAAATTACAGAAAGTAATTTTCCGGGCTCGATTTGAACCCGTGACCTGCAACTCATAAGTACCGTTATGTTATGCCTGATACCTGCCACCACTGCTGCTAATTTTATTATTTACTAGCTTTTGCAGCATTATCATGTTGCTTAATTCGTTTAGCTAAATAAAAACTTTTTCGTTCGCGTTAGTTTACCTTTTTCTAATATTATTTTTTTTGATTTAAACTTAGAATAGGAAAATTTGGAGGTTTGACAAGGAAAAATTTTTATTTGTGATTCGGCGACGAAATTTTCTGAGAAAAAGTGCTTGATGAACACGAATTAAAAAGGAAATGTGATTATAATTAATGATCTAACTGCGAAATGTTTGGTGAAACTCGGTAGTAAATAAAAAACCGATAAGTGTTAGTCAATATAAAGAACCGGTATGTATTTTAAATATTTTAAGTTTTGGCTGCTTTGAAGGTTCAGTTTCGTGTCTCATAGTGATAATTTTCCTTTTCTTCTCACGATAGATTATTTGTCAATCGGTTCTTGGAGTATTCTTGGAGTATTCTTGGAGCTTTCTGGATATAGACATAGAAATTCACAGAAGTGGACAGTACAGCCCACTGCAATTCATAAATGCGTGCGCCAACTAGCGCATGACGATTCAAGAGAAAACCCCGGTGAACATCGTGATGTCACTCCACGTGAAGTTTTCATGATCCCTATTTTTCCTTATTCTATAGCAGTAGCAAGTAATATTTGAGTAGTTTTTTTTACGCTATCTGTTTTATATGTATAATCACAGCAATTCGTGTAAAAAGGTTGCGGAATGAACTGATTTCTTTGATAGTTTACGAGTCCGCCCCTGAGGTCCCGTGATTGCAATCCCGCACCTATAGGCACAACTTCCAAATTATAAATTTTTATTTTTTTTTATAAATCCATCTCGCCACCTTACTTAAACCCTATTTTTATATATATAAAGTCGCCGAATTTTTTTATTTCCTTTTATAATTTTTTCTATGTTGTTTTTTTTTTAAATGCAAAATTATACGTGTATAAGTGGTGATTTTTCTTTTTTTTAACGCTACACTTTCCGCCCGCGGCTTCGCCCGCGTGGACTACAGTTTATATCGCGCGGGCAGAGACCCGTGCTCAGCAGTGGAATTATAGGTAGCCTATGTGTTATTCCAGTGTCTCTTCTACCTACCTACCAAATTTGATCCAAATCCGTTCAGTAGTTTATGCGTGAAAGCGTAACAGACAGACAGACAGAGTTACTTTCGCATTTATAATATTAGTAGGGATTTAATTAATTCTGTACAGTAGTGGTGCAAAGGACTTAATGCAATAAGGCACTCTCTAACAATCAACTTTTGGATTACAAGAGAACACACAATTTTCAATTTTTTTTGCCAAAATTTAATTAATATAATACAGCAGCTGCGTCAATTTACAAACAGCCTATATTACAATTCTACCTACATTCACTACCCGAATCCCTTCAATATCAGTAACTCAATCTATTATGAGATAATATCGAATCAAGCGAAACAATAGGAGACGCAAACTGAATTCTAAATCGAACGCCTACACTCAATAGATATCGTTACATAATATAATACACATCCAAAAGGTCCATTTTCAGAACTGACTGATCGAAAGTGCGCCCACTCTTGAGAATATCAGTATCCAATACAGACTCTAACTCCTTTTGCTCCTCATCATCATCAGCCTTTTTAATGTTCCCACTGCTAGGACTCAGGCCTCCTCTCTAGGAGAGGGAATGGGCCGTAATCTACCACGCGGGCCCAGGGCGTGTTGGTGGATGTCACATGTGCACTCGCCTACCGTCAACTTAAAGCATGTTTAAAAACTTTTTGCTTCATCTAACGCAATCCAATGCGATGTTTGATGAAAAAGCAATACAAAACAAAAGAGATAACGCTTGAAAATTCTGTTGGCATTCGGTGATTCCGTGATTTAGGTACTCGAATAATTCACAAAATTTGTTCCATGAAATACGAGTTTTTTTCAGAAGAATTGTCTTCATTCAGAATCTCGATTAAATGTTATTGTAGTAATTTTTAAATATAGATATGAGTACATCATAGAGGACTTAGCTCAAGACATTACATAATATATTGTAATTATATTATGTATAGATATATTATATACTAGCGTGCCCACCCCTAAAGTTTTGGTTTAAATCACGATACTTAGATGAAAAACTAAAATTAACTAAATTAAGTTTTTGACATTAATTTATAGATAAACAAAGTTTCATTGCACTTGTTTCAAAGTCATAGATTTTTTTTTTTAAATTCATTTTACAGACTTGTTTGTAGCACAAGCAAATTGAAACCAAGCTTAGCGATGCGCATGAGATAATTTCGGATCAATGGCAGGACCTATAGAGTCTTTACTAGATTAGTTTTATACAAAGGAGTGATTTTGTATGGGCATCGTCCACACCCTCCAATAGACATGAAACAGGTGTCATTCGAAGCGTCTAGTTAAATAGAGTATTTTTTATGCCCTGCATACATAAAATATAGCCTATGCCACTCAGGAATAAAGCAGCTTTCTATCGGTGTAAAAAATTTTGCGATCGGACCAGTATCTCTGAGATACTGGTCCGATCGCAATTTTTTATTATTTTTTATTACCTTTTACAAACAAAAAAACCTCCTTATAATATTACTGTGGATTATCAAGACATAAGTCCATAATCTTATGTGATTCTTTTTATCTTTTAAGTTTATTCCAATTTTTTTTTTATTGTTACATATCAGTTTCTTAAATTAGATCTCATACATTCCATAGAGTTTGTAGAATAGGTGCCAAAATGCCATCCTATCATGAGTCGGCCTAGACCCCAAAGTCAGGTCCGAGTTTATATCTAGGTACGGACGCGTTGTCCTCGCGATGGGATCCCATTTGATTGGCAGAAGCTCTGTTTTCTCGGGCGTAGGGTCCCTAAAATTGAACAATAAACATGTCACCAGAAATAACTTCCTCCTTTTTCCAAATTATTTTGGAAAACATTTCTTCTTTCTCCACAGTAACCGTCATGCTTTCTATAATTTACTACCTCATGACAATACATTTTCAGGTAATGCAAAAAAAAATTTGATAACAAAATTGGGGGTAGTTTTGTGCAGCAGTTACATATTTGATCTATCATCTCTATCCAAAATTTATTTACATCACTGAAAGGGTCAAAAGATTTGATACCTATGCTTTTCCACTGCTGGGCTAACCCGGATTGAATGCAATCCCACCTGATGGTAAGCAGTGATGCAATCGTTCCGCCGAGTAAATACGATGTTTAAAGTAATATTGATGTTTAGGGCCTAAAAACTAACAATTTTAAAAAAATACAAGTGCTATTGAAATGTGAATATTGCGCATATCTGTGTATATCCTGAAAAGTCTGGCACGTCTGGTTAAGAAATATAGGTTTATGATTGTGAATTGTAGTTTAAAAAAGTATAAAAAGAACACGACAATCCAGTCGTTTTTTGTATATCCTTGATTTATAGTATTTTAATAAATCCTCATCTTTGATGAAATGACTCTCTGTAAACACTTGTTTACATTGTACAGAATAAAAATGCATACTTACCCAAATTTTGCAAAGTTTGTCCAAATGGTTGTCATCCTGTTAATCACAAGCTGATCTTCAGGAGTCGTTTCTCCGCCAAATATTTGGTAATCGAACAAATATCCAAGTTCGTCAGCATGAGTAGCTCCTGTTGAATTCATATTTCGCCATATCTTCATTAAATTTCTTCCACCACTATATGAGAAAATGTACTGATATACAGTACTAGCACCATTTTCCAAAAGAAGATCAGTCGTTCTTTGAGTTGCATAACCATAAGTGAAATCAGAGGCAAAGTTAAAAATTGCTCTTTTAACATTCTCAGTGATTTCCTCATCTCCTATATAAAAATTCCTTACAGCATCCACCGCTTCATCGAAATAGTCATTAAAATCAAAACCTAAGTCTAAAAAGTATTTAAAATTAATAGCTTTGTAAGAGTCGTCGCCCAAAAACTCAAAATTGAAAGCAGATTCGTTGTCATTGTATCCTATTATTACTGGAGTTTTCCTCACTTTTGCTGATACAATGTTCCTCGGATGATCTGTTAAAAAATTGTCAACACCTTCAAACTCTTTCTCTAAGCACGGTACTGCCACAATAGAATTACCCAGAAAAGCTAATGTATTGTCTAAATCATTAGCTACTTTAATGATTGTATGTGCATCAAAAGATGATAAATAATCCAGAGCTTCATGTATGTCTGAAGTGTTGAAATCTAATGCTTTCGCCAGTTCTATTGGTGCAGTATTATAAGATCCTCTCTTCCATATTTGGGTTAAGACAGGTCCACTCTGAATGATTGCTCTTTGGAATAACTTTTCGTATGATGAGAAAAGATGAAGATTAACAGATATGGCACCAGCACTTTCACCAAATACGGTAATTTCTTTGGAATTTCCTCCAAAAGCTTCGATGTTTTCATTGATCCATCTCAGAGCTAGGACTTGATCTTTCAATCCTTGATTTCCTGGTACTTCAGGAATGTCGAGACACATGAAGCCGTAAACGCCAAGTCAGTAATTGATTGCTACTACGATGACGTCATGTTTTAGCAAATATTTAGGTGATAAACCGTCACTATCAGCACTGCCTTTGGTGAAGCCAACTCCATGAATCCACACCATCACTGGCAGGCGGTGATGGGAGTCAGCGTTGCTTGGCACATAGATGTTCATGGTGAGACAATCGAGGGTTCCAGAAACGACATCATTTTTAATTTGAGGACACTCATTGGACTCGTAGGCCTCAAAAATACTGTCGAAGCCAGGATGTGGTTTTGATGGCTGTGAAACAGTTTTATTGCTTTTAATTTCTTTGTGATATGAATAACTTTTTTACCGAACCAAACGTGTTTAAAAGTTAAATTCAAAATGTATCAACTGGTCCAAAGAATGGTGGAAGGATTTTCTTGTTAGCAACGCTTGGAGGTGATCAAATCAAAGGCTATAGTGAAAGATTGTTTATGATTCTACCTCAATAGGCAACAAAGAATAGATACCAAAATAATTACAAAGGCTTACCCCGAATGGATTATTTTCATCGACTACAGCATAATGCACTCCCAAAAATTGGGCGTACCCATCTTCAGACTGCAGACCTCTGATCAGGCCTCCTTTTGTAGAAACGAGAGGATCTATTCTGGATAATCCTTGCACTGAACCACATACTGTTATTAAAATTACCATAGACAACATGTTCAAATTCTTCAATCTTTGTGGTACTACTGTATCGCGGGAGCCGAGATAAAAGATAACACAACATCTTGAAGACCAATATTATATTGATAAGAGATAGATCATACCTTTAACATCAATATGTAATCTATTGTTGGATAATGTAGAATCAAACGAGATAGCTGTATGCACACACTGAGTTTTACTTAAAGCGAGCGATAACGCTCAGTAGATATTATTGAAAACAAGCGAACAAATCCACTCAGCTTCGTTCGGGTATAAAATATATTATGTATGAGACAAACGTAATATAATATATAAATAATAATGTAAATGTTTGTTCTGTATTTTTTGCTTATACGCTGTACAATTTACACAATTTACACTAAAATAATCAAAGAAGTAAAGTTTGTTCTTTTATTTTTTTGTTTGTTAGTGTTAATCTCTGAAATTACCAGTCCAATTGCTAAAAATTTTTCACCGATAGAATGCTGCTTTGTTCTTGAGTGACATAGGCTATATTTAATGTACGCGGGCGAAGCCGCGGGCAAAAGCTAGTAAACAATATTACGATAGTAGGCTGAGTAAATTACTTATGTAAAAAACAGAGGATTACATTATAATAATCAAACTTTCAACAGGTACTATTAACAAATTCATTAATCAAGATCAGGTAGTTGCGTACATTTTTATTACATTTTTTAAACTCACAACTTTTTGTATTAGGGTTGGTTGAAACCAATAATGCCCAACTACTGTGATCCTTTCAGACCATTTTGGGTTCATTTACATTTTTATTCATGTCAAGTACGAGTATAAATATGACAACTAACTTCAAAACATAGAATATCTATAGGTTGTTTGTAATATGTTCACTGTGGATTAGATCAGGTACTTTCCATAGACTCTGTAGAACAGGTCCCAGAATGCCATTCTATCATGGGTCGGCCTGGACCCTAGTGAAATTTCTGAGTTAATATCTAGGTACGGATGCGCTGTTGTCGTGATGGGATCCCATTTGAATGGCAGTAACTCTGTCATCTCAGGCGTTGGGTTCCTGAAAATAAAAATAAAGACGTCACTATTATTGTCTTGCTTCTTTTTGTCCCATGTTAATTTGAAAATCAATCTATCAACCAATCAGTTTTTTCTTTTCTTTACTGTCAAACAACAAAATTGGAATAAGAGTATGACACCATTCACATAATTTTGTCTTATTAACCTCTATATCCAGTAGTGGTACACAGGTAGACATTTTTTCTTATTATGGATAGGCATGCGTTTGACCACCATCTCACCTGATATGTGATGCGCCGGGCCCTGGTCGAGGCCATGGTCCGGAGCGAGGAGGAATGGCAGGCGATCGCCTGCTTCTGCGAAGCAGTAATGCTTGCAAAGGAGGATGCCGACCGCATCAGGCAACGGCGCCCTCGCCACCGTCGCCGGGAATCCGATCCCGATTTCCGGCCACCGTAGACGCGGGCTCGCGGACGGCGAGCCATGGGTAGCATGCCATTACTTACAATTAAAAACAAGATAAAGGCTTCGTCCAAGTAAATACGATATTGATTATCAAATTCACTCTTAGAGCCTAGATGTATCACATTGCTTGAAGTCTTTTTTAAGATTACTTTATAACTGTGGGAGTGATCTATAGAGGCACTGCAGTCCTCTGGAATGCAAATTCTATTCTATTCAGGATTGCTTTATAGCAACAAATAATAGGTACTTTCACGCTAAGATAACATTGAAGAACCCACACTCACCCGTACTTAGCAAAGTTGGTCCACATCATGGTCATCCTGTCAAGCACGAGCTGGTCATCGGAATCCATTTCTCCATCAAACATTTGATAATCAAACAAATACCCAAGCTCATCAGCATGCGCTGCTCCCGTTACAGTTATGTTATGTTGAACCTTCAGTAAATTTCTTCCACCATTGTACGAGAAAATATACCGATACACATTACTAGCACCATTAGATAAAAGTAGATCAGCCGATAATTGGGTTGGATAGCCGTAAGAGAAATCTGATGCAAAGTCGAGAATAGCCTCTTTAACATTCTCAGTGATTTCCTCATCTCCAATATAAAAATGTCTGACAGCATCTGCTGCTTCATCTGCATCGTCATGTAAATCAAATCCTATTTCTAAATTATTTCCAAAACTGAAGTATTTATAATATTCATCAGATACATTCTCGAACATGACAGCGGCTTCATTATTATTGTATCCAATAATAACGGAGGTGGTTCTCGCTTTTGATGATACAACATTCCTCGGGTGATCTGTTAAGAAATTCTCTACACCTTCAAACTTCTTTTCTATGCACGGGACTTGCAAAATACTATTACCCATGAAAGCAAATGTACTGTCTAAATCATTGGCTAGTTTAATAATTGTATGTGCATCAATAGATGATAAATAATCCAGAGCTTCATTTATATCTGAAGTGTTGAAATCTAATGCTTCGGCCAATTTTATAGGTGCAGTATTATCAGATGTTTTTTTCCAAAGATGGGTTAAAGCTGGTCCACTCTGAATAATTGCTCTTTGGAATAACTTTTCGTATGATGAGAAAAGATGGAGATTAACAGATATACCGCCAGCACTTTCACCGAATACAGTAATTTCTTTGGAATTTCCTCCGAAAGCTTCGATGTTTTCATTGATCCATCTCAGAGCTAAGACTTGATCTTTGAATCCTTGATTTCCTGGTACTTCTGGAATATCGAGGCACATGAAGCCGTAAGCGCCAAGTCTGTAATTGATTGCTACTACTATGACGTCATGTTTTAGCAAATACTTAGGTGATAAGCCGTCACTGTCAGCGCTGCCTTTGGTGAAGCCACCTCCATGGATCCACACCATCACTGGTAAGCGGTGTTGAGAGTCAGCATTACTTGGCACATAAATGTCCATGGTGAGACAGTCGAGGGTACCGGTGGCGACATCGTTGTTAACTTGAGGACATTCGTTAGATTCGTAGGCTTCAAAGATGTCAAAACCAGGATGTGGTTTTGATGGCTGTGGAACAGTCAAATTATTTTTAATTTTGTTTATCTTAGTGACTCAGTAAATGTAATAAGTGGTTTGTGTTGGATCCAACCATACAGTTTATTATTGATGAAAGTAACAAATACAAATAAATTAATTAACTAGTATGGTCCAAGGATGTTGGCAACCTTGCATAAGTCCAAAAATGAAATATTAAACAGGTCTACCTCAATAATAATAATATTTGACAACTATCACACAACGCCATCTAGTCCCAAGTTAAGCAGAGCTTGTGCTATGAGTACTAGACAACTGATAAACATACTTATATATTTCTACATACATACATATATAGATGAATTACACCCAAACACAGAACAAATTATTATGCTCTTGCTCATCACACAAACATTTGTCCTGAGTGGGAATCGAAGCAGTCAGGGCCACTGACTAACAAGCCAGTCAAAAATAGTGCAAACTACATCTTAATAATTGCTAAAAACTTACCCCAAATGGATTATTTTCATCAACCACGGCATAGGGTATTCCCAAAAATTTGGCGTATCCATCTTCAGACAGCAGACCTCTGATCAAGCCTCTTTCGGTAGACACAAGAGGGTCTATTCTGGACAATCCCAGTACTGAAACGCATACTGTTACTAAAAGAACTATGGACAACATGTTTGTCACCCAAGTCTTGGGATATTACTGGGTTCCCAATATACAGTATCGTTGGAATTAGATAAAAGATAAGTCGGCATCTTGAAGATCTGTAATATAATCATTTCGATAAGTGATGAGGCTATCATTTTGGTTTTAAGATGATTATCGTTGATCTTTGTTATCTTACGCACTACAAATATTGCTGTTCTTGGTAGATTAGTTTCACAAAACCAAGGGCTTTAACCGACTTGAAGAAAGAAGGAGGATTCAATCCCGTAGTGTTTCTTTAAGTCATTTATGAACCGATTTAGTTTGCAAAATTCTTTTTTTACTTAAAACTATATATATGTGGTGTGTATATACTTCCAGATGTGCATAGTGATTTGGTATTTTCATCGTAAACTTGCTTAAGTTCTACAGTCAGAAAGTATCATTTAATGAAATGATGAAGAAGACCAGAAATGGCCAACGAAACCTCACACTCACATAAATATCACAATGAAGATAGAACTTTGATATAGGCCTTTGAGGAGCCCAAAGGCTTCTGGAGTGGCGTCCGTATACTGGAAGACACACCGTTGGAAGACCTCCTACAAGGTGGACCTGAAGGTAGCGGGATCTGATGGATGCGAGACGCGCAAGACTGTTTGTTGTGACGACGACACTTTGGGGAGGCCTATGTCCAACAGTGGACGTCTTTCGACAGAAAATGATAATCATGAAGCTGAATACCTAATTATATTATTCCTATTGATATTCCTGTTAACCATAAAATTATATGAAATATTATTTCCTAACCTTTTTTCCTTGAAGTTTCCTGCACTATTCCAATCTTCATAACCCAATATCTGCCAACAGATTCCCAATGATCAAATTCTGATGCGATTTATTACCGAGCTTTCACGTACATATAGCCTCATATGATTTATTTAATAACCAGAAAACAAGAATGCCAACTATACTTATTTGATTAGACATTTGAGAACGTACTCGATCATACTCGTATTGTGGAGGAGCCGTTGGGGATATATAGTGTGTCATCATCATCATCATCAGCCTTTTTAATGTTCCCACTGCTGGGACTCAGACCTCCTCTCTAAGAAAGGGTCTCAGGCTTCGGGATGCACAGGATCGTTCATTGTGGCGACACTTGGGGTAGGCCTATGTCCAACAGTGGACGTCTGTCGGCTGAAATGATGATGATGATGACTCAGGCTTCCTCTCTAGGAGAGGGAGTGGCCCGTAATCCACCACCCGGGCCCAGTGCGGGTTGGTGGATGTCACATGTCTTCGAATTTTTGGTTCTTGGAAATGAAGGTTTCCTCACGATGTTTTCCTTTACCATTTTGAGATCAGTGGTGATGAAATAAATTACACAAAGTAAGACGCCTGGCTGGGTTCGAACCTGCGACCTACAACTAGTGAGTCGGGGCCATAACCACTCGGCCACCACTGCTCTCAACACACATTAGTGTTACATTTGATTATTACATAGAAATAGAATTTTCCATCTTCCAAAGTCTGGAAACCGGTCCAATGGTTATAGCCCCCCTAGCCAAGTTACAACCGTTTCTCTTGCGTCTAACGCTTCGAGTTGGTCACGCCCCCAATTATTTTGTTCTGACCATGACTGAGCGTTGCGATGGCATCATTTCCGTACATTTGAAGTGTTTTACTAGCGTTAACGATTGCAGATTATCAACTTGGCTAGGTGTACAGTCCCCCTAGCCAAGTTACAACCATTTCTCTTGCGTCTAACGGTTCGAGTTGGCCACGTCCCCAATTCTTTTGTTCTGACTACGTGACTGAGCGTTGAGATGACGTCATTCCCGTACATTTGAAGTTTTCTACTAGCGTTAACTATTGCAGATTAGCAACTCGGCTAGGGGTAGGTACTGATCTATTTATAAACACAAAACCTTGTCACTAGTTCTTAAAATTGTTTGACTTCAAAGATACTGTTTTCCAAGGATTGTAACCAATAAGCCGATGTCATTTCATACAGATCTACTTAGAAAACCGTGGGTATAAAGTGTTCCCGTTTGACTGTCATATTTCATATCTTTATAATGAAATACGTGGGTAGTCTGAGATGTTTCCGACATTATATGAAGATGGCAGCACTCGACAATAAAAGTTAGTTACCTAGTGAATGTAGTTGTGCATCTTTTAACTGTTACTAACCAAAGTTTCTGCCATTCTACGCATTCTTATTTGACAGTTATTAGAGCGAGTCGATGTGAGATGCAGATAAAGAAAATCTTGTTTTACCAAGACAACGCGCCATCTCACATCTCAGCAGCACTAGAAGCCGAACGGCGAGCCATGGGTAGCTCGCTGTCCAATCGACGGGTAACTGTCCGGACCCAGCTTAAGACGTCGACGGCGCGCGTTCCCGCGCGCCTCAAGGAGTTGTCAGCAACAGGAGGGGCCCAGTTGGGTCGAAGCCTACTGGGGCCAGGGTTATCTGAAAGGAAACTCGAGCCCCGATATGAAGGCTAGCAGGAACGGGGTGGGGTTTTTAGTCAGTAAGCGTCTGACACTATCTCACGCTCCACCCAAGAGCGGGGGTTGTCATAAGATGATTTTCCCCATCGAAAAAAAAAAGCAGCACCACAGCGAAAATTTACGACGCACAGGAACGTTCGTTGGGGCGACGCTTGAGGGCCTATGTCCTACAGTGGAGGTATATTGGCTGAAATGATGATGATGGATACATCATTTTCGTAACATCTTTGTTAACCAATATGAACTTGTGATACCTTATCCATTATATTCATAAACTTATCAGCTTGCCTGTAGAGCAAAGTTTGCTATTGTACCGTGTAATAAATTTCATGTCGGAGTGCAATCCTAGCCTTATGTTATAGTGACAGATTTGCTATGATATAGTTATTTGTAAAACACTGGCAACCTCTCAGGACTATGTTACTAACATCATAAACAACAACTTTTGTTCTATTTTAAAACAAATATCATTTCAGTTCATCAGATTTTCATACAAAAATAAAAATATTTAAATTGAATGTTCTTAATCGAAGGCTATGCGAAGCAGCGATAGTACTATAGCGGAGGGAAGCGGGGATCGGGCGGTAGGAGAACTTGATGCGTTTGCGTTCGCGTCATCCAGACGTGGGTAGGTATACAAAATACAAAGTTGAAATGTGTTAGATGGAACAACGAAATTTTGGAAGTTTGTTTTGTAAAATGTCATAGAACAAAACCGACTTTAATGTTAAAAAAAAACTGAAAAGTACAAAATAACTTTAATTTCGGAAGTCGGTGTTTCTATAATAGATACCCAATTTTGTCTCTTCGTTATTTAACACCGACTTCCGGAATTAAAGTTATTTTGTACTTTTCAGTATTTTTTTTTACATTGAAGGCGGTTTAATTTTTTTTTGTAAAAAGTGTTTTTATTTTTCACTTTTTAGTTATGGTAGCACCACTAAAAAGTACCCACCCTTCAGCCAAACAAAAATAATATAAAATAATACCTTATAGCCAGAGTGCATCTCATAACGATTCTAATAATCCCAAACACGGCTGTATTACAATAATTTACCCTCCGGCTTTATCACCAGATCAGTTCGATACATCTGATACCCTTTTCTTTCAGTCAGTCATCGACTACACGTATAAATAAACAAAGCAATTTTGCTTGTTACGACAATTCTGCCATGATATCCTCATAGGATGAGGAGTTCTGTTCCATATCTTCGAAGTTCATGATCAGATCGTAACGATATTTCTATGGGACCAATTTGGAAGCTTAACCTTTCAATAAAAAAAAAAAACAAAATCGGTCCACAATTGACATACATACAAAAAAAGACATACAGCCGAACATAGAACCTCCTCCTTTTTGAAGTCGGTTAAAAAGTTTTTGTTTATGATTTTAGTAATAGTCTGTCAGTCTGTAATAAATATGTTAGCATTTTATAATAACCTTGTATAGTAGTCGCTCAAAGAAACATAGCTGGCATATAGATTTTTGTGAGCTGAGTGGTGTAGCTATGTACCGCTTCCCTACTATCAATACATCGCATACCTGTCATACTTTGCGGCGGCACATCTTCACAGCACATCTTACTCTCACCGCTAAGTAGCTTAGTATCAGTGGAAACTTTCAAATAGTTTTGACTGGCCTGTTGGTCTAGTGGTTAGTGGCCTAGCCTGTTAGTCGTGGGTTCGATTCCCACCCAGGACAAATATTTGTGTGATGAGCATGATAATTTGTTCTGTGTCTGGGTGTAATTTATCGATAGTATATAGGTATGTATTTAGAAATATATAAGTATATTTTTACGCCACCTGCTCGATAATGTCGTTTTATACGTCATTCAAACCCCTCGCAATGTTCGGGAGTTAATTATATGAATCCCTCACTAACGTTCGGGATTAAACTTAGCAACCTTCGTCTCGTTCGGAATTCAACATGCCGCCCGTGACTCAAAGACAATGCTTTATCCCCTAGCCACATAAACTACAGTACTACTCAGTTGTCTAGTATTTATAACACAAGCTCTGCTTAGCTTGAGACTAGACGGCGTTGTGTGATAGTTGTGGAATATTTAGTTTCACAGCTTAGCTATTACAGCCTCGCAGCTTAACTGCATAGCACATCTCTGGTGGCTAAGCAGCCATAATCAAATAACGCGAAAAGGTCTAATATATTCAAACTTAAATCTATTTCCGTCATAATATCCTAATCTTTATGACCTCGCCGAGAGCACGTTTCTCCTCAAATTACTAGGACATACGTTTACGTTAAAACCCGCCCCTCTCATGTCGAGGACATTGTAACTTTCTAAAATTGCCTTTGAGCTTCGAGTGAGCCTTTAAAACATGCAAAGAACTGATTGTGAGCGTTCGAAGACTTTTTTAGGATTCCAAACCTCAAAAGGAAAAATGTGAATAATTTTTTGTACGTCTGTCTGTCTATCTGTCTGTCTGTTAAGACCCTTTATCTAGGGAAAGCGTGGAGGCATTGAGTTGAAATTAAAACCATATACTCGGGGTCTGCAGATCCTTGAAGCTGTGAAAAAATCAAACTTCTAATTTAACGAAAAAAAAAATTCACTCTCAAGGGAATCAAATATCTCAAGGTACGTCCTATTGACATAAAATCTTGAAATTCAGCATGAAGCAAGGTCTTATATAGCACAAGTATGCCCCTCCAATAGCAATGACATAAATATATCGTTAGATAGGTCTTTTTAACTTTTACTACGACAGCTGTGTTGAATTGTTCGTCCATTCTGAGTTTAAGGTTAAAAACAACGTAAAATAAAAAACTTTTTACAAAAAAAATATAACAGACTTCAATGATAAAAAACACTGAAAAGTATCAAATAACTTTAATTTTGGAAGTCGGTGTTTCTATAATAGTTTAGTCTCTTCGTTATTTAACACCGACTTCCAAAATTAAAGTTATTTGATACTTTTCAGTGTTTTTTATCATTGAAGTCGGTTATATTTTTTTTGTAAAAAGTTTTTTTTTTATTTTACACTTTTTAGTTATGGTACCACCACTAAAAAGTACCCCTCAGTCAAACTTAAATAACTTATAGTCAGAGCGCATCTCATAACGGTTCTAATAATCCCAAACACGGTTAGATTACATTAATTTACCTTTCGGCTTCATCATCAAATCAGTTCGATATATCCTCTCCCCCTCTTCTTTCAAACAGTCATTAGACTAGATGCTGGAGAGGGAAAGGATATATCGAACTGATCTGATGATGAAGCCGAAAGGTAAATCTTTCAATCAGTCATTAGACTAGATGCTGATAATCCCGGCTGTAGCATCAGGCCAGATTTATGTCAACATTGCAATGAACTTCAAATTTAGTCCTGTTTAAAATGAGCCCAAACACGACTACGGTGCTGTAATTTCAAGGTTTGTACTTTTCCTGATGCTCCTGGCTTCAGCATTAGGTCTCTATGTACTTCGGTGTTCTTTATTAGCAGTACGTTTATCCACACATCGAGCCGTTTTCAATGAGCCTAAACTCGATATATCTGCTGTTTGTTGTCGAGGACTTAGGTACTCTGCAGACTATCTTGACTGCAGCATCAGGTCATGACTTGATGATCATGAGACCAAATGTAGCAAATGCCCTATCAAACATCAAAACAATTTACTAAAACAGTCCTTGCCTCTTCGAGTAACTTCTTACTGTTAAAGGAGTTGTACCTTCCATCATCAGCCCAGCTACCTGAGATGGTGACGACCATACGCAAATACACAAGATACTTCATAAAATATGCGAAAATCAATAAGTGAGCCTATAAAATTTGAAGGTTGCTCTCGATTTCTCCAAGATCCCATCATCAGATCCTAATTTGGTGATAATGGGACCACCTCAGAACTATCTACTTTCGAACAAAAAAAGAATTTTGAAAATCCGTCCACATTTGGGGGAGTATTCGACAAACAAACATACAAAAAAAAAAAAAAAAACATACAAACAGCCGAACGTAGTACCTCCTCCTTTTTGGGAAGTCGGTAAAAATACTCTATACTTCCCAAATGGTCCCATAGTCACCAAGTGGGGATCTGATGATGGAATCTTGGTGAAATCGAGGGAACTCCTCAAATCAATATTTTTTTTTAGTGAAGTCGGTTATTAAAAAAAAAAGGTTTTTTATTGGCATACTTATTTAAATTGGCACCGAGAGTGATAATAAGTAACGGATATCTCGTGTCTCCGCTCCAGAAAGCAGTTTCAATATTTTAACATTAGCTTAAATATTATAGCTCTCCATATAACATTACCTTTAATCTTATTGGATTTACTGGTCGTCGATGGCTGCACTCGCTGACGTCATACAGTTACCCGACTCGACAGCATGAAAGAGGGTTATGATATTGAACGTCTTTGAATTATGTAGTAGTGCAATATCGTACATTACGTGAGATAAGTTATTGGTTTTTCCCTAGAATAGATATTTTATGCTAACAATTCAATAGTACATTTTGATACCAGTTGGAGAAAGTTGCCCGAGCTACAAGTGAGGGTAAGGCGGAATGCTAAAGTAACAAACCACGTGTATCAAACGATGTTATCAATACACTTAAGATATAAATAAATGGGTTTGACGCGTGACTCGTGGAGAACGCTCAGCGGCAGCCTGCTACGATAAATACAATCAATTGTGGTGGGGGCGAGCTCGCGTACTTTTCCGCACTAGTGTAGAAAACAGTAAATTGCGTACCTAACCTAACCTAAGCGGCAGGGATAAGAGCGGAGAGCAGTTGTATTGAAAAAAGCACTTTAGTTTTGCCGGTTATTATGGTGTGTAGATGGGAGCTGTATTTTTTTTCACCGTTTTGAGAGCAATGGTGATGGAATAAGTTACACAAAGTAATGCGCCTGGCTGGGTTTGAACCTTCGACCTACTCGTATAACTCATAAGTCGGGGGATATGAGTAGGACAAAAAATGTAAGACTCGCTTTGGCATTTGAAGTATTTTGACTACCCAGCGGCTTGTCCGGTATAGTGTAGCTACTGCTAAAATAGCTACAAATGCACTGGACCAACTGGACTGGAAAACGGTGAAGGAAAACATCGTGAGGAAACCGGTATGTACTTTTTTTTTTTCGAGGGGAAACCTTAAAAGTCGCCCGGACTTTGGGGATACGTCCGGGAAGTGTGGGATTTTTACCTCACTAAAACCACCGCGGTGATCACCATCAGCCCATAGAAGGGGCGCCGTTACCTCATAAAAGATAGGTAGGGTCTTTTAAGAGGTAACGGCCCCCTCTGTGCAATGCCTGTTAGGGCACATCCCTGAGGAGACTGTACAATGATCTCCCCTGAGCCTCTTTGTGCACGGCAGCACGTGATCACTGTGCCACCATCTTCCTTGGAATCATTCGATGGGAGGGCAGTGAAACCGGCATGTTCTAGAGCCAAAAAATCGAAGACATGTGACGTCCACCAACACGCACTGGGCCCGCGAAGTTGATTACGGCTCTTTCCTTCTCCTAGAAAGGAGGCCCGAGTCCCAGCAGTGGGAACATTAAAAAAGCTGATGATGATGATGCACTGGATCCCTAATTATTATTCTGTTTCTTTCTATTTCGTTCCAAGTTTTTTTTTCAAATGTCAAAACGGTCCTTTTATTGTTTTAACGAGTTTATACCAATACTTTTAAGTTTAGTTGAGTTTTAGATTTTATTTTTGAAGTCCTGACTAGACTTTATAAAGACAGCTGACACACAGCATCCACTGGCAGACGACAGCCTCATAGGTTGATCAAGGAGCCACTTATTCAAAAAACAAAAAAACGCTGACATAATGGCACTTTAGCAAGAGCGTAGGTTGTTTTTAGAAACCATAAAGCTGCGTGCAGACAACGCGAGGCGTGCATCGCGAATAGTTTGTCAACTCCCTCCTGCATATGACAATACATTTTTGCATGCGCCCCGAACGACACATGCTCAAGCTGAGCACGCAAACAACCAGGCATGCTGTTCATCAGTAGAAAAATGGCTCCGACAAACCGAGACGTGCAGGTTATAGCTACGGCCTCCCCTATATATCCGTCTACACGGAGCGTGCAACCGTGCAACTAACTCTGAGCACAAAATAGATAGGTACAGAAGACAATCTCATGTATGTACTTCATTTTTTATACCTACGCTCGGTGGACGCACACTAATGAGCGTTTGAGCTGGAACTGTTCGACGAGCGGGCCGAGACGCTCCATATCGTGTCCGTGAGCGGTGTCTATGTGTGCATTGTGAGAGCGCGCACAGTAAAAAGTGTTAAAAACACAGATTATAGTGGTCAAAACAACCTAGTCAACTTCTTTGTCTATGGTTGTAAGGCGTATTACACCTATGCCCCATACACACATGGCCTGACAGTGAAATTTTTTTTGTATTTTTGTGATGTTTTGTGCGTCTGTTTAGGCGGAATAAAAGTGTTATCTTTCTTTCTTCTTTCTTTCAGTATGTAAATTGACTTCTGTACCTATATATTTTGTGCTCTGAGGTAGTGTTTGCGAGTGTATGACGCGAATACTTACTATGAGCACTAACGTCCACACAGCCCGAGGCATGCGAGACGACCCAGTCGCGACGCACGTCTTGCGATCGCGATGTCTGTACGCGTCTTTAAATGTCATATCATTTCCACCTGTCATTATCCATTCACCTCCAACAATATTTTCCCCGAAAATTCAAATTCCAAAGCATCACTCGACAATTACTGTCAACCGCTCTTACGTTGTCATTGAGTAGGGTAAAACAACAAATTATCAGCCCACCAAATATTGACGTAACAATAAAATTTTAATACCACAAGTTATACAAAACGAAGTTTTCGGAGTGTTAAAGAGGTATTTCAGCAAGATTCTTCCGTTCATTGATATTCAACGGGAGGGGGGAGGAGTATTTTAGAGCAAATCCCGGGTACATTTTCTTTAACTTGTGATTCTTAAAAATGAGCTTTATAATCATAGCAGTAAGGTTGCTTTCAGATATAAAATAACTGTGAATGGACTTAAGAATCGTGTAGGCGTACTTGACGATTATTATTTTTATTATGATCAAATCTGTTGATGTTTTTAACGTTCTACGGCTTCCGTTTTCTCTAAGAACGAAGGTAATTGCTTTAATTGGAATATTATAAGCTTCTAAATGTTCAAGAATACATAAGTTTTTAATGAAAACGTTTTTTCATAGCAAGCTTTTATAGCGCAGTATACCTGTATAATTAATACTCGTCAAGACGAATCATACGAGGCCAAACTCGATGAGGTTGCGTCGTTTAACTACAGAGTTCCTACGGCCATCTTCCCGTTCCATCATCAGATCAGCTCCATGTCATAATAATTTTGTATTGTCATCTGATTTACACATGCTTTCAAAATTTCAGCTCAATTGGTAACCAGGAAGTGCATCAAAATTAATTGCAAGATTTGATTACCACTTCGGGACAGGTGAAACTAAATAAAACCTTGTAATATTGAAAAAGAATGCAGAGTTACTTTATCATCATCATCATCATATCAGCCGAAAGACGTCCACTGCTGGACATAGGCCTCCCCCAAGCGTCGCCACAACGACCGGTCCTGTGCGTCACACATCCATCGGATTCCCGCGACCCTGACCAGGTCGTCGGTCCACCTTGTTGGAGGCCTTCCAACGCTGCGTCTTCCGGTACGAAGTCGCCAGAGTTACTTACATATTTGTAATATTAGTAGCCGGTATTTTTTCGGTGAGAACATCATCTAATAACATCCCCCGCTCTTGGGCGGAGCTGGAGATAGTGTCAGACTCTTACTAACTAAAAGTCCACCCCGTTCCTTCGTGCCTTTCGTAACGGGACCAAGCTTCCCTTTCGGATAACCCTGGCCCCAGTAGGCTTCGAACCGACTGGGCCACTGCTGTTGCTGACAGCTCCTTGAGGCGCGCGGAAACAGTGCGCTCCGTCGACGACTAAAGCTCGGTCCGGACAGTTACCAGACGGTTAGTCCGCAAGCTCGCACCTACAGTGGCCGGAAATCGGGATCGGAATCCTGGCGGCGGTTGGGGCGCTGTGAGCGCCGCCGTTGTCTTCAAGCATTACTGCTTCGCAGAAGAAGGCGTCCGCCTGCCACTCCTCCTCGCTCCGGACCATGGCCAGAACCAAGGCCCAGCGCGAATCCTTTCTTAGGGTTTCAAGCTTACTCAGTAGCAAATTACAATAAAATCGATTCAGTAATTTAACCCTAAAAGTGAAACAGGCAGACAGAGTTACTTTCACATTTATAGGGTTATTTGTAAAACACTGGCAACCTCTCAGGACTATGTAACTAACATCATAAACAACAACTTTTGTTCTATGACTTTTAAAAATTTATTATATTTTAGTTCATCAGATTTTCATACAAAAATAAAAATATTTAAATTGATTATCCTAAATATTACGAAGTCTATGCGAAGCAAGCGATAGTACAATAGTGGAGAGGAGTGAAATAATGCGCTTGCGTCGCGTCACACAGACGTACGTTGGTATACTAGGTATAGCAAAAAACAGTGTTAAAATGTGTTAAATAGAACAAAAAAATCCTGAAGTATTGTTTTTGGTAAATGAATTATGTTTTGAAAAAGTCATAGAACAAAAGTTGTAGTTTATAATGTTAGTAATACAGTCCTGGAAGGTTGTTAGTGTTTTACAAATAACCCTATATAATATTAGTATAGAAGTATGGATTGTTCAGACTCAAGCAATTAGTATTAAAACCGCTAGAAGCCTAAGTTTCAGCAATGTGGTTAGTTAAAAGTTGTACGGAGCAGTTCTCAGACTGATTGCTGAACACAGTCGAGGGGTACAAAACAATTAAACTGAGGTGATTGATATCGGGACAAAGGATTTTCACCACAACAAATTTCTTCACAACGGTAGTATAGCATAATCAGCCTTTTAACGTTCCCACTGCTGGGACTCTTTATGTGGCTCGTATGCGGCGGTGCCACCACAAAAAAACGCTTGAAGCCGCTTCTAGCTTTTTTTTTGTTGCGGTGCTATTTTGTAACGGCTTTTTTTTTTGGCTTGTAGACAGTAAGTTAGAAACGTTTCAAATCCCTTCAAATGGTGGAAATGGATACTTTCAAGTACCAGAAAAATTTCCGCTTGGAACAAATATTTGTATGGCCATAGGTGTTCCCGGTTTTCGTGTCTTGTATTATGTGAGTTTTTATGGAATACTTTTTTAAAAACGGCTTTAAATTCGATTTAATTATCAGTAGATATATGCACGAATAGAGAGAGATAGAGAAGTCTCGAAAAACCGCAACCAAACTAACAGAGGATCCATGACTACGAGTCACGATCACTCCGCCAGGAATATATAACTAACAAGAAGTAGATATGTGATAGAGGGAGAGGGAGGCCAAAGAAAAGATGGATGGATTGTGTGAGAAGTGATATGAATGAAAAGGGAGTTAGTGATAGCGTGACGAGCGACAGGACAGAATGGAAGAAAAAAACGTGTTGCGCCGACCCCAAATAAAACGGGATAAGGGCAGGAAGATGATGAAGAAGAAGATATGTGCAACATTTTTCTGTTACTTGAAAGTTCCCCGCGGTTTTGCCCGCGTAGGTACATACAATATAGATTATATCACTCTGGAATAAAGCAGCTCTCTCTAGTGGGGAAAAAATCTTGGCAATCGGACCAGTACTTTCAGAGATTACCTCCTACAAACAAAAATACTAATTTTACCTCTTTATCACTATATTAGTGTAGATGATACTCGTAGGTGTTCCTGGTTTGGTTGTCTTGTGTATGATGAGTTTTCATGTTTGTGTATTTATCTACAATACAGGAGTTAAGGTGGTGACTCACATTTTCACTGTTTTTCATACAACCGCTCATAACTGATTATGACGTTATTACACATTTTTCATTAGATATTGTGGAAACACAGTATCTTGTGGATATTATCTAGGTTTTTAAAGAAACCAATTTTTAAATTTGTGTAAAACTAATCCAGTAAAAACCTCTGAAAATGTCCTATTTTGTATGAACTTTGACACTTCATAATTTGCCTAAAAATTAAAAGAGTCAAAAAGTAATCTTCTATAGAGACCTTGCAAATTTTATTAAGATTCTAAATGACGGCAACTTTTACCAAAAACTTTTAAGAGTTAAAAAAAAAACAGCTATTTCCTGGAGCAAGTTTTGTGAAATTTTCGAGTAAATCTCGGAATTACCGAATACTAACAGAGTTTCCAGGCGTTATCTCTCTTTTTTTGCGTTGCCTTTTCGTCAAACATCGCGTTGGATTGCATTAAATAAAGTAACAAGCTTTTAAACCATTTTCGATGTTTACGATAAGGGAGTGGAGAAGGACCCTCTTAACCCTAGTAACGGGCAACTTAAAAAAAAGAACATTATACCACAGAGGTAATATTGTGTAACAAAAACAATATTACGTTAATCTTCAACTTTTTGCGAAGTTGAATCACAAAAGATTACAAAACTTGAAAAACTTTTTCAGTCACATGTACTTGTAACACAATTATTTCATAACAGCAACATTTTGCGACGATTTTCCTTCAAACTTGTACCAAAATGCCATGTGCCGAACCGGTGAAACCACACAAATTTGGATCAACCTTTTTAATTTCAATGCTTATGTAATCTAATCTTTAAGGTTCCGTACCAGGTAAAGGGTAAAACGGGACCCTATTCTTTATATTATTTAGGAAAGCCAATAATTTATTTTTAAGTTACATGAGTTAAGGAGGCCCACCCCACTAAAAATTGGGCACGCCACAATTATGGCGGTAAGTCCCCTCTTTGAGGCGTGGCTGGAAAGACCTCACGGCGTCCTTACCTTCCGCATGACGCAGGTCCGAGTGGAAGAGACGCCCGGGTGCCGCCACTGTGCGGAACGCCCGGAGGACACGGTGGAGCACACAGTTGAGGTGTGCCCTGCTTGGGCGGAGCAACGCCGTGTCCTCGTGGGGGTGATCGGCGGCGGAGACCTCTCGCGCCGGGCCTTGGTTCAGGCCATGGTCCGGAGCGAGGAGGAGTGGCAGGCGGTCGCCTCCTTCTGCGAAGCAGTAATGCTAGCAAAGGAGGAGGCAGACCGCATCAGGCAACGGCGCCCCCACCACCGCCGCCGGGATTCCGATCCCGATTTCCAGCCACCGTAGACGCGGGCTCGCGGACGGCGAGCCATGGGTAGTTCGCTGTCCGATCGTCCGGTAACTGTCCGGACCGAGCCAAGGCGTCGACGGCGCGCACTGTTCCCGCGCGCCTCAAGGAGTTGTCAGCAACAGGAGGGGCCCATCGGGGTCGAAGCCTACCGGGGTCGGGGTTATCCGAAAGGAAACTAGAGCCCCGGTATGAAGGCTAGAAGGAACGGCGCGGGGTTTTTAGTCAGTAAGACTCTGACACTGTCTCCCGCTCCACCCAAGAGCGGGTTTCGTCAATGATGATTTTCCCCGTCGACAGAAAAAAAAAAACCCCACTAAGAATGAGCAGCCCATTGCAGGGGTGCTTGATGCGCTTGCCTCGCTTCATACAGACGTAGGTAAGTATAGCAAAATACAGAGTTGAAATGTGAGAGATAGAACAATATCTTGAAGGTTTGTTTTTGGTAAACGTTTTATGTTTTGTAAGAAGTCTTAGAACGAAAGTTTTTGTTTATGATGTTAGTAATACAGTCCTGCAAGGTTGTTAGTGCTTTACAAATAACTCTGTATATTTATAAAAAAAAAATGGTTTAAAAAAAATTATTACTAAGACTCCACAATATATCCGTCTGTCTGTTGGTCACCAGGCTGTATCTCATGAACCGTGGTAGACAGTTGAAATTTTCACAGAAGATGTATTTTTGTTACCGCTATAACAATAAATACTAAAAACAGAATAAAATAGATATTTTTAAGTCTCCCATACAAAAAACATTTTTTTGCCGTTTTTTACTACGGACGATCAAAATCCTTCGTGCGCTAATCCAACTCACACTTTGCCGATTTTTATAACTTTTCCTTTTCATCATTAAGTAATACTAGCAGTATATTTACTTTCCTCGACTTGGGGTAAAATCATTTGTATGTGTTCACCTTGTAAAGTTCTGATAGGATTTATTATTCTTACAAGCTTTTATTATTACAAGCTTTTATTTAGTTTCACCTTTCCCGATGTTTATGTGTCATCAAATCTTGCAAATTTTTGACATAGCTTTTAATGAAAATCATTATTTATAGCAAGCTTTTATAGCTTGGTATACCTATATATAATAATAATATAATATATAATAATATTCCACAACTATCACACAACGTCACCTAGTCCCAAGCTAAGCAGACCTTGTGTTATGGGTACTAGACAACTGATAAACATACTTATATATTTCTAAATACATACAAATTTTTGACATAGCTTTTAATGAAAATCATTATTTATAGCAAGCTTTTATAGCTTGGTATACCTATATATAATAATAATATAATATATAATAATATTCCACAACTATCACACAACGTCACCTAGTCCCAAGCTAAGCAGACCTTGTGTTATGGGTACTAGACAACTGATAAACATACTTATATATTTCTAAATACATACATATTATAGATAAATTAAACCCAGACACAGAATATATTATTAATACTTGTCAAGACGAATCATACGAGCCCAAACTCGATGGGATTGTGTCGTTTAACTACCAAGTTCCTATAGCCACCTTCCAGTTTCACCTACCAGTAAAATGTTGCACGGCCGAGCCAGTGATGTAAACGAGTTAAGTAGAGATAAGCGCTCGGCCGAGCACTTGGCGCTTTGTTTACACGTACCGAGTACTCAGCCGAGAGCACTGTCTCGTCCGTTTACTCAGTACGTGTGAGGCATAAGGGTGCGTTCCAAGAGCGAACCCTTTTTTTTGCGATGGGTAAAATCATCGTATGACAAAACCCGCTCTTGGGTGGAGCGGGAGATAGTGTCAGATTCTTACTGACTAAAAACCCCATCCCGTTCCTTCTAGCCTTCATACCGGGGCACGAGCTCCCTTTCGGACAACCCTGTCCCCAGTAGACTTCAACCCAGCTGGGCCCTCCTGCTGCTGACAACTCCTTGAAGCGCGCGGGAATAGTACGCGCCGTCGACGTCTGGTCCATTACCAGACGATCGGACAGCGAGCTATCCATGGCTCGCATGGCTGCGTCAATGGTGGCCGGAAATCGGGATCGGAATCCCGGTGACAGCCTGATGCGGTCGGCCTCCTCCTTTACAAGCATTACTGCTTCGCAGAAGGAGGCAACCGCCTGCCATTCCTCCTCGCTCCGGACCATGGCCTCGACCAGTGCCCGGCGCGAGAGGTCTCCGCCGCCGATAGCCCCCAAGAGGGCACGGCGATGCTCCGCCCAGGCAGGGCACACCTCGACGGTGTGCTCCACCGTGTCCTCCGGGCGTTGCGCACAGTAGCGACACCCGGGCGTCTCTTCCGACTTTATCTGAAACAGGTACCTCCCGAACGTGCCATGTCCGGTGAGGACCTGCGTCATGCGGTAAGTAAGAACGCCATGAGGTCTTTCCAGCCACGCCTCAAAGAGGGGACTTACCGCCATAATCGTGGCGTGCCCAAAGAGCGAACCCTCAGCAAATCCTATCAAACCAGACAGTTATTAAGTTTGTATGGCGCGCCTTTACGTATTATTGGCACGTGGGTAATATCAAGTTAATAAATTCCACCAAGATAGCATTAATTCCTGGCGTACCAGAATATTAGTAGGCATTTGGGCGGACGTCTCAAGAATGTTGTAGTTGCTATTAACTTAGATAGACGCTTTGTTGAATATAAACTGATCAAGTAATATTTTACAAGAAGTACTTTGAAGGAAATTAAGCTCTTTGGTGCTTTGAGGAGTTGAATTTTAGATCAAATTTCGTACGGCTGAAATCCCGAATATAGTGAAACCCCGGGTTACCGGGTCCCGAACTTGTTATAATCCGTAGAAGGAATGTCTTCCCTCATCTGTTATTTAATTATGATAAATATTATATGCTAGATAATGCGTTCATTATGACATTGTGCATAGGTTGCCTAGCCAATTCTTAACCTTCCGCATGACGCAGGTCCTCAACTGACATGGTAAGTTCGGGAGGTTCCTTCACCGGATTCGTGCGGAAGAAACGCCTGGGTATCACGATTGTGTGGGCCGCCCCCGGAGGACACGGTGGAGTATACGGTAGAGGTGTGACCCGCTTGGGCAGAGTACCGCCGTGTCCTCGTGGGGGCGATCGGCGGCAGCGATCTCTCGCGCCAGACTTTGGTACAGAGTAAAGGCCATGGTCCGGAGCGAGAAGGAGTAGCAGGCGGTCGCCTCCGTCTGCGAAGCAGTAATGCTAGCTCGCCGTCCGATCATCTGGTATCCGTCCGGACAGACCCCAAGTTGTCGATAGTGCGTAGTGTCCCACGCGCGCCTCAAGGTGTTAGCAAGCCGTAGGGGCCCAGCAGGGTCGAAGCCTACTGGGGCCATAGGTTGTTCGAAAGTGAATCCCGGGGTCCTGGAACGAAGGCAAAAAAGAAACAGAAGTGGGCTTTAGTCAGTAAAAGTGTGACCGGGTTCCAGATGTCAAAAGATAATTTCCTACTTAAAAAAAATCAGGTCTATACCTGTTTAAACAATATTGTTTGCGTTATTAAAATAGATAAAATATTCCTTCAAAACATTCAATTATTCATTCGCTTGAAAGTTACTTACAGCAATATAAGAAAACTCAAGAAACTCAAGGCTAAATTATGCTGGTCATGTCACCTTACTGATTTCGGACAGTAGCCGCATTCCTTGGCTTCTCATGGTAGTGGCGAGCACTGTTACGTGCCCTTATGTGACTTGCATGTCCAAGGTATCGGCCAAGCTGACGATAAGTAGTGTTTTACGGGTCACAGTCATCATTATCATCGTCATTTCAGCCAAAGGACGTCCATATTGGACATATGCCTCTCCTAAGTGTTACCACAATGAACGGTCCGGTGCGTTTCACATATCATTCCCACGACCACCAAATCATCGGTCCATCTTTTGCCCTGCCCTACCACTTAAGTTTTGCGATTCTTCGAGCTTCGGTCACGGCTGGTCATAACGGGCATTAAATAAAAAAATAAATAATAATAATAATCCTTTATTTTCAGGCAGCTAAGGCCCATAGATAAAATACACAAAAATAATTATTATAGAATAATAAACTAATACATAAAAGATCCTATAACTAATAATTATTAAGCTAAACTATTGTACACGAAGTGACGGCGTCGTGGTATTAGGTACCAGCGCAGAGCTGGGTGCGGGAGCAAAACAACCCCTCAGTCGCCCGGGTGGGCCGGTAACCATGTATTTATGTCGCCAGCCAGGTACTATAACTGGCTTATAACTTTATGATTTTTCATAATACAGTTTTGAAATTTTTATAATACTGTATAATACGGTATATAGCTCAGCTGCATCCCTCTTGGGCTAGTGGACGGCTCGCAGCGCAGTCCAACCGTCCGGTAACTTTCCGGACCGAGCCCAATTCGCCGTCGGCGCGCACTGTTCCCGCGCGCCTCAAAGAGTTGTCAGCCACCGTAAGGGCCCAGCTGGGTCGAAGCCTACTGGGACTAGGGTCTGTTTCCGAAAGGGAGGCTCCGGAATGAAAGGCAAGAAGGAACGGGGTGGGCGTTTGAGTCAGTAAGAGTCTGACGGTTTAAAGTCACAAAGGAAAGCAAAAAAAAGCAGAAAGCAGCTCTTATCGCTCCCACGCTTGACATTTGCACACGTCATGGTAAGGCTCTTGTTATATTATATATTTGAACCATTGTGGTGTTATTACGTATTATTTACTGAGTGTAGGCGTTCAGTTTGCAATTCAGTTTGTCTATATCCTTGTCTATTTGATACGATATTAATATCCAATAATAGATTTAGATATTCGATAGTGATTTGAGCATGCAAGGAAACTTCGAGTATAGCCCTGTCCATTGCGCTTTGGGTGACTTTAAGCCTTCTGATGAGGCCCATTGTGAGCGACTACGTTTCCAATGTCATCACTGGCGACACACACTGGTCATAGACTTTAGTCTTAAAACATTTTGGACGAGAAGATACCGCAGGAATGAAGATATCCGCAGTAGAACCAAGGTTCTCGACATAGCACGAAGAATCGCAAAACTAAAGTAGCAAGGACAAGGCACATTACTAGCAGAACAGATGGCCATTGCGCTGAAAGATTTTGAAGTGGCATCCGCGTACCAAAAAATGCAGCGTTGGAAGGCCTCCTACAATGTGGACTGATAACCTGGTAAAGGTTGCGGGAATCCGATGGAGACACACGGAACTGTTCATTGTGTCGACAATTGTGGGAGTCTTATGTTTAATAGTGGACGTCTTTCCGCTGAAATGACACGAATGATGTTCTTGATAAAGCTGAATACTTAGAAATTCCTGTTATGTATAAAATTGTTCTTATTCAGAAGTACATTTCTAGGTATTTTTAGTGAATGAAATATTTACGGATTTCAGGAAAATTCTAAATTGGCTTCCAGTAAATCGAAACCTGGAATTATATCAATTAGGTTGCTATGCTTGGACGGAGCACCGCCTTATTCTCATGGAGATAATCAGCGGCCGCTGTCTCTCGCGTGCGGCCATGGTACAGGCCACGATATGATGTGTGTGTGTGTGAGTGAGCAGAAATGGAAAGCGGACACCTTCTGCTAAACAGTAATGCGAGTAAAGAGTAGCTCGTCGTCAAGCACTACTACTAGAGCGGGATTAGTTATAACACCACAAAAAAAATAATCCGATTTACAGGATGGATGGTGGTGTACCATCCATCTATAACACAATACCTCCACATGACATCCTACCTTTCATTGTGCTCACATAATAGAAGCATCAAGAAATATGTAACCAAACATTATATGTAACACATAATATGATTTAAAAGAGTGTCCATGGAGTTTCTTGCACGTTCTTCTCCATGGAAATCTACGCTTTGAAACGTGCAATTTAGCTTCACTTTTCTTGGACTGACCGACATTTGACTATTCAAAAGTGCCTGCAAATGGTCTATTTGAAATAAATGCTTTGATTTTACCCATACTAATGTTTTGGGAACACGTTGTACGATAAGTAAGCAATGAGGACCAAAAAAAAGTAAAAAATAATAAAAAACACGCTTTCATCACATATCGAACTAAAAAGTGTAAAATCAATTTTCAACATAGGTAATAATAATGGATGAAAAATATTGATATTATGTTGTTCCATAGTTTTCGTAAATCGAGCACCCCACGCTTTTATCACAATAATATTTATATTTTCGTCCAATATTATTACTTTCTCGGTCGACCTTGACGGCGTCCACAATCCTCGCCCACCTGTCCGGGTGCATTCGTGCGACGTGACCAGCCCACTCCCACTGCGGCCTGGCTGTTATTTACCGGACTATTTAAGTTATGGAGCGCTGCGTGGTGTTTGTAACGCGATCTATTCGCTTAACACCTATTATGTTGCCCTCCTTTGCCCTTGTCAAAGAGGAAAGGGCTACCAAATAATCTACACTATCAATACGAAAATAATAAAGAGGTATAGTTTGTTTATTTTTGTTTGTAGGAGGTAATCTCTGGAAGTACTGGTCCGATTGCTAAATTTTTTTCACCAATATAGAAAGCTGCTTTATTCCTGAGTGACATAGGCTATATTTTAAGTGCGCGGGTGAAGCCGCAGGCAAAAGCTAGTATTATTATTAAAATAAAAAAAACTTATATATATTAATATCTCTCTTCTTCTTCCTTCCCTGGTCCATTATTTGGGGTCGGGTTTCCTCACTTTCCTGCGCCAATTGGCTCTATCTTGCGTTGTAAATTTTGGCAATTGGGCTTTCTTGAGGTCCCTATAAAAGAAGTTATTTATTAATTTCTTTTTTTTATTACCAGAGAAGTGGCTGTTTGGGTATAACAACCAGCAACTTCAATATTCTAAAGTAGAGTCTGTCTAAATAGTCAAACGACTTGGGTGATTATTAGGGTAAAATTAAATCTGATGTAGTCAATACTGGTTCAATAATATTTTAGTTAGTTTCAATTAGCGTAGGGTTTATTATTTATTTATTTTTTAATTTACTGTTATTAAAGTTATTTATAAGTATTAATCCCTGATCCCGACTTACGAGTTGTAGGTCGCGGGTTCAAACCCAGCCAGGCGCATTACTTTGTGTAATTTATTTCATCACCACTGCTCTCAAAACGGTGAAGGAAAACATCGTGAGGAAACCGGCATGTCCTAGAACCAAAAATTCGAAGACATGTGACATTCAACAACCCGCACTGGGCCCGCGTGGTGGATTACGGCCCATTCCCTCTTCTAGAGAGGAGGCCTGAGTCCCAGCAGTGGGAACATTAAAAAGGCTGATGATGATGATTAATCCCTACTAATATTATAAATGCGAAAGTAACTCTGTCTGTCTGTCTGTCTGTTACGCTTTCACGCAAAAACTACTGAACGGATTTAGATAAAATTTGGTAGGTAGGTAGAAGAGACACTGGAATAACACATAGGCTACCTGTAATTCCACTGCTGAGAACTATATTTAACGCGGGCGAAGCCTCGGGCGGAAAACTAGTATTATATAATTTGTATGTATGTAAGTGCTTGTAAATAAATAAATAAAACCATGGAGTATAAAATATTAGTAAAAAATAAAATAATAATAATAATCAAGGTTGATTATTATTATTATCTGTTTATTATGATCATTGTTTACTAAAAGAAGAACCTTATAAAAAGTATCGAATATAATTATTTTTTAAATGATTAATTATTACACCTCCTCCTTGCGTCGTTTATCCTCAATGCTGAGGGTCGTGACCTCGACGAATAATCTTCTTATGGACTATATTTCGCCATGTTGTCCTGTCTTCGGCGATGTGGATGGCGTCGCAGACTGTGGTCTCCAGTGTAGCACGGATTTGGTCTGACCAACGCAATGGTCTTCTGGCCCTGGGTCTTTCAAAATATTACACAAAACTCCCAAATCGTTTGACTTTTTAGACAGACTATAACTACATCTAGATTTGTAAAACTTAATAAGTTAAATCTGTTCCTAGTCATTCTGGAAGTTTCGCAAATCGGTTTAAAACTACGTGCTTTAAAATCGGAAATCAATTTGTGAAACTACCACCTACACCCTTTTAGAGTATCTATCTGTATGACGTCAAAGAAATTCTTAAGGCATTCAGATGTCTTCCGTCTTACAAATGAAGACTTATTTGATGTCTTTTTTATGTGTCTATTCTAAGCATCCCAATATTGAAAGAACAAAGGACGAGATAAAATATTCTGAATTTTGGCAAATTGTAACTGACATCACAGCCAACCTATACGTCAGAAACTGCATATCAATACCAGAAAGTAATATCATCATGATCATCATTTCAGCCGAAAGACGTCCAGTGTATGGACATAAGACTCCTCCAAGTGTCTCCACAATTAACGGTCCTGTGCGTTTCGCATCAATCGGATTCCCGCAACCCTTACCAGGTCATCGGTCCACCTTGTAGGAGGTCTTTCAACGCTACCACTTCCGGTATGTGGTCGCCATTCCAGAATCTTTCGGCCCCAACGGCCATCTGTTCTGCGAGCGATGTGCCCTGCCCATTGGCACTTAAGTTTGGCGATTCTTCGTGCTATGCCGGTAACCTCGTTTCTTCTGAGGATATCGTCATTCCTGAAAGTAATATACAACATTACTTTTAGTAGGTATATGGGAAACCCGAAACACGTGTCAAGTATTTTTATATAAAGAATCTATGTACAGAATCTCATAACTATATCATGAAAAATCACAAAGTAAGCTTGTTATGTCAGCAAAAACACATAGTCACCAGGCCATCCGGGAGACTGCGGGGTTGTTTTACACATGCACTTAGCTGTTTGCTGGCGCCTTATACCCGTTATGACCTGTGATGGACTTAATGTCGGTGGTGTCCAATTGTGACCTTTTTAAATATTTTTCGGAAAAAAATATAACACTATCATCTTCATCTTCCCGCCCTTGACCTGTTTTATTTGGGGTTGGCGCAACACGTTTTTTCTTCCATTCTGTCCTGTCACTTGTCACGCTATCACTAACTCCCTTTTCTTTCATATCACTTCTCACACAATCTATCAATCTTTTCTTTGGCCTCCCTCTCCCCCTCCATCCAAAATTTTATAACTATATCATGAAAAATCACATAGTCGGTGGTGTCCAACCTGTGACCTTTTTAAATATTTTTGGGAAAAAAATATAACATGCTGTAAAAACTATTGGAATCCATTCAGTTACTGATTCTGAAAATAAAGTTGCATAACCGCCATTCCGGGAATAACTATGATACACTCCATTCATTTTATTTGCAGAATTTTCAAAGGGTAAATTAATATGAGAATTTTTGTAAAATGTAACAGATGCAAGCTCGGATGGTGTGGGTTGATGAATACAGCGAAATGGAATTAATTACATCGCTATGAAACAATGCGTGGGGCCTTTGTTTTCCAATTAATTTTAATAAATATAAAATGGCTCATTTATAGACAGAGGAGTGTTTTACCACAACATATATAGGTACAGAAGTCAATCTACATACAAAGCGCACTCGAGCGACGCACACATAGACACCGCTCACGGACACGATATCTCGGTAGCGTCTCGGCCCGCTCGTCGAACAGTTCCGGCTCAAACGCTCATTAGTGTGCGTCCACCGAGCGTAGGTATAAAAAGTGAAGTACATACATGAGATTGTCTTCTGTACCTATATATTTTGTGGTTTTACTATGGGAATAATATCTGGAGATATAACTAAGGCTGAGTGCAGACTTTAGTAACAACAGTTTTAAGAGAGAATTTTCTCACATAAACAAGTCTGTCTCAAAAGTAACTAAAACGAAACTGTTTTGTCTACTCCTACGGTTTGCGTCGATTCCGTTTCATGTAGTGCAAGTTGCAACGTACAATGCGTTCCAAATGAGAATAGGATCGATTGCATGTTGTGACGTCACGATTTACTGTCAAATCGAGGAAAGATATTTTGAAACTTTAACTATTTCACGAAAAATTTAATTTATTTACGATCTGTGAACGAAAAAAGTTTAATCAGAATTCAGTTCTTCAATTTTACTCATCTCCAAGTTTCTCAATTTTGACCAAATTTCTTAGATTTGACAGTAAATCGTGAAGTCACAACAAAAAATCGATCCTATTCTCATTTGGAACGCACAGTATACATCTTGTGGTCTGAATATGGTACGAGCTTGGCGGAATCAGTCAATTTTGTCTAGACGCTTTGTTTAAAGTGTGCGCGTCTCCTTATTATTTATATAAAGTACAAATAATAGTCTATCTTATCACAAAAAAAAACCTAGGACTCGAGAAGTTTTAGAGATAAACTATTCGCTTCAACATTAATGATTACATCACGGTTTACGGCACTAGTGCGAAAAACAATTAGGTCGTACCTAAAAACGGTAGAAATAAGAGTGGGTTTTCGGGTAAGTTTATCTATACATATAGGTAATAAATCTGTAGAAATTTACGTACAATGTTCGAAATCGATGTAGGTATATAACTTATAAATATTGAAATTGTATGTAACTTGATATATTACTTAGGCTTTGTTTCATCGCAATCGGTTGACTATATCGAAAGATATAGGTGCTAAATTCAATGACTTTGGTCCGATAGTTGAAAAATGAATTTCGCCCACGCCCAAAGTGCATAAGACTGTAACACACAGTTTAATGAAGAAATTATTTTGATGTAAAATAAGAATGAAATTCGAGCGAAATTTTAACTAGGCTAAAGAAAAATTTTATTCACGTAGGTAGGTAGAGCAACAAAATAGGTAGGTACAGAAGTCAATCTCATGTATGTACTTCACTTTTTATACCTACGCTAGGCGATCGCGATAGGTCAGCGCGTTGCGCCGAACTATACGGGAGCGATCGGGCGATTAAGCCGAGATATCATGTCTGTTCCGACATAGCACAAAGAATCGCCAAACTTAAGTGGCAATGGGCAGGGCACATTGCTCGCAGAACAGATGGCCGTTGGGGCCGAAAGGTTCTGGAATGGCACCACGTACCGGAAGACGTACGTTGGAAGGCCTCCTACAAGGTGGGCCGATGACCTGGTAAGGGTTGCGGGAATCCGATGGATGGGAGACGCACAGGACCGTTCATTGTGGTGGCACTTGGGGAGGCCTATGTCCAATGTCCTATGTCGGCTGAAATGATGATGATGATCGTGTCCGTGAGCGGCGTCTATGTGTGCGTTGCTCGAGCGCGCTTTGTATGTAGATTGTCTTCTGTACCTGTCTATTTTGTGGTAGAGCTGTAGAGCAGAGATTACCGCCCACGTGAGCTGGCCAGATTATTTTGAAATGGCTGAAGTAGAGAGTTTGAGAGGAACTTTTTAGATGAATCGCGTTCTATTCAGTGTTCCAATTTCGTATTTGGAGTTTGAGTTTGCTGTGAATGTTTGTTCCCATTCATGTTTTTTTACCTACGTATTGTGTGAAATGTTTTTTACACGATATTTAATTGACGTGTGAATGTGGAATTTATTTAGAAATTAATTGGTTAAAAAAGAACACTTTTCTCGTCAGCTTAGCACTTAGGACGTTTTCAATTTAGACGTTTCATGTTGGACAGCTGCCGCACGTTTACTGTTTTTTTTTTTATTAGATAGGCTCGCGTTTGACCACCATCTCACCTGATGATAAGCGATGATATGGTTGATGATGGAGCACGCTTGCCTAGAAGTAACCTATTCACTCTTGACTTAAAGTCCCCCAAGTTGTAGCTATCAGGAAACACAGACTCCGGCAGGGACTGTGCCGTAGCCGGCCGGTTGCAGTACATTAGCAGTCCGACAAACAAGCGCCTAAATTGAAAACGTATCTTACTGGCGTGCGTTTGTAAGCCAGTGATGCTATTCAACTCCCGATTTAACACGTGGTGCTTGTGATGTTGCCGTCCTGTTGTCGACCGTTCGCCGCACGGTTACCGCACCGCACGCTTTGTATGAAAAATATGATTGTCCAAATGCAGTATCACTAACACACCACATCCGCACCGCAGCTGACCTTCAAATGACGCATAAATTAATAGCGCCCTTAAACTTGATGAACTTGGTGTTTCTTAGTTGATGACCCCGGGACGAAAAACTGAAATTCAGGGTCAAAAGTTCTTTTAAACTGTGTAGCTGACCATGTGTCAGGGGTGTGTATGTGCAGTGCCACCGAGTTCCAACTGCTATATCCTCTCCACGACTGTCGCAACCCCGCGCTTCGCTAATTGCCCCGCTTGTTGCGACTCTCTCTGTGCAATAACTGGACCGCCTTGGATAGACTATAATGATCAGACTTTGGTTTGGCTTTGCATACTTTCTGAGCCTTGGGGCAAGGGGTAACCCATAATGTCTTTTATAAGCTTAGAACATTTGAAATGAACAGAAATGAAAAATTCACTGCAAAAGAGGTGGGTGCCTTAATCACTGAGCCATGGCGGCGGCGATCTCTTGCGCCGGGGCTTAGTACAGACCATGGTCTGGAGCGAGGAGGAGTGGCAGGCGGTCGCCCACTTCTGCGAAGCAATCATGCTAGCAAAGGAGGAGGCCGACAGCAGGCAAAGGCGGCGCTCACAACGCCCCAGCCACCGCAGGGATTCCGATCCTGATTTCGGCCACCGTAGGCGCGGGCTTGCGGACGGCAAGCAATGGGTAGCTCGCTGTCCGACCGTCCATTAACTGCCCGGACCGAGCTCAAGTTGTCGACGGCGCGCACTGTTCCCGCACGCCTCAAGGAACTGTCAGCAGCAGCAGGGCCCAGCCAGGTCGAAGCCTACAGGGACCAAGGTTATCCGAAAGGGAAGCTCGGTCCCGGTACGAAAGGCAGAAAGGAACAGAAGTGAGTTTTTAGTCAGTAAAAGTCTGACACTATCTCCCGCTCCGCTCAAGAGCGGGTGATGTCATTCGATGATTTTCCCACCGCAAAAAATAAACACTGGGCCAATATGACACATGTATTAGTCCTAATTAATAGAAGACTTCAGAACCCAAATTCCACTCAAGAAAAAAATCTAATTCTAAAAAGTTAAAGTAAGTAATTTCGTAGGAAAACTGATTAAGATATCTTTCATCCTTTCACATAAGTAATTAGATTATATCAAAAATAAATTCACTATTAAAACGGTTTTAATCTCCATTAGATAGTTGAGCCCACGCAAATTCCTTAATCGGTCTAAATATAGAAAGAGAAGCTATTCTCGGAGAAAATCTTAGATTACTTTGGGACTGCTTAACAAGGAAAAAGAATAAGATAAGAAATAATATATACGTAAAGGAGTATTATAACTTACTGAGAAATTGATGATCTGACAATTTTGGGGTTGTGATGGAAACGTGAAATAACATTTATTTATTTATTTATTTCTTTGGGAAAACAAACAGCTACACAAAGTTTTAATAATAAATCTTAGTATGTAAATTTAGTAGTGTATGTGTAACCCACAACGTTATCCACATATTACCTATATAATTTTTTATACAAGAACTAACTAGGCATGCGAGTGAATTTTGAATTTACATTACATTTCATAACTTATTTAGATTAGAGTTACAGGTAAGTTTAATTTAATTTGTTAATTTCTTTATTACAGTTTTTCGAAATTTGTTAGAAGTCCATGCAAATAGGTCTATGTCAGAGAAAATTGTGTTATAATCATTTGTAATGCGACGTAGAGGTGCGCGAACTCCAGCATTGGTGCGGCAAGATGGAATGGCGAATAAGGGGCGTGCGCGCACCTCGCGTCTTACAACAGTTCTAGGTGCAACATAACTTAATTTATTTACCAAATCTGAACAGTCATATCAGCCACTACATATGTCAAACAAAAACATCATCTCTAAGAAAAGGCGTCTAGACTTCAGTTCCATCAACTTAAAATCCTTACAGGGGTCATTAAGCCTCAAACTATGGCGGCATCGGTAACGTACAGCCTTGAGAAATTTACGCTGTACATTTTCTAAGCTTTCTGCATATTTTTTGTAAAAGGGGTTCCATATTAATACAGCGTATTCAAGTTGTGACCTAATAAGTGACTTATAAAGATGTATGTAGGTATCAGGACGCTTAAAGTCCACGGTGGTCCTCATCACAAAACCATACATGCGGTATGAGTTATTAATAATTTTATTAATATGTTGATCAAGATGGAGCTTACTGTCCAATATTACCCCCAAATCTTTCACCGACGTAACTTCGGCTAGGGGAGCATTGCCGAGAATATACGCACTCTTTATAATGTTTTTGTTTTTTGAGAATGTGATTGATACACATTTAGAAGTACTTAATTGAATTTTGTTTCTAATACAGTACGCAGAAAATCTATTGAAATCGTCTTGAAGTAATTGACAGTCGGCACGGGTGCGTATTGTTCTGTATATTTTGAGATCGTCCGCGTAGAGTAAAAATTTTGAATGCAAAAAGCAATTCCAGACGTCATTTATAAATAATATAAAAAGCAAAGGGCCTAAAATTGAACCCTGGGGCACGCCAGAGGACACTGAGAACGATTTGGATTGATATCCCCTAATTACTACTACTACTTTATTCAACATTCCCCTGAAGCAAAGACAGCGATATTTTTTTTTGGTGGGATATATCATCTAATAACATCTCCCGCCCTTGGACGGAGCAGGAGTTAGTCCTACCCAACTGGACCATCTGTCCCAAGTAAACCGGTTCTAAGAATATTTGCTGGTATCCCTTCGGAACCGCTGGCTTTGTTCACGTCAAGGTGAACAGAACCCGCAAAACCCTACAATCTGCCTTCTGATGAATGCGAATATACAATTTTTTAGGGTCTCTATATTAAAATTAATAAATAAATAAAAATAAAAATAAAATAAAAAAGCCTTTTATTTCCTTCAGAAAAAAAATATGCTAGATTTTTGATAGTTTAGTATTTTCGTGTTATGATAATGTTACTTTTTACATTTTATAAACAAAATTTTTAATTTTCTGAATGAACCCCTCTGCAGGTAAAGGCCTCCTCCAAATTGAGCCAGTTTTCTCTGGCTTTCGCTTTTTGCATCCAGTTTGGACCCGCTGTACGTTCAATTTCGTCCTCCCATCTGTTACAAGGTCTCCCTTTCTTTCTTTTGCCCACTGGCCCCTTCCATTCTGTTACTCGTTTTGTCCACCTTTGATCTTGCAGTCGTGCTATGTGTCCAGCCCATCTCCACTTCAATGCAAGCGCTTGTGCTAAGCCGTCTGTCGCTTTAGTTATGTTGCGTATTTTTGTATGCCTAATTTTATGTATTCTTTTTATGTTTAGCATACTCCGCTCCATTCCTCGTTGGCACGTTATGATTTTATTTATAACATTTTTATTAAACTTCCATGTCTGACAAGCATAGGTCAGGCATGGTATAAGGCAAGAGTTCATAACCTTAGTCTTCAGTTTGATTGGCATGTTGCTCTTAAATATTTCTTTTAAGCTCCAGTACTTATTCCATGTTATCTGGGCCCTGCGTTCAATCTCTTGGTAGTTATTTAGTTTGTCGAAACTTATTTGTTTGCCTAGGTAAATGTATTTTTCGGCATATGGAAGCGGCTTTTTGTCAACGTATATTTGTACCTTGGTACTGTTAGTCATTACCATAGTTTTGGAGAGGTTCATTTCTAGCCCAGCGAGCTTGCTAGCTTTATTTAGGGACTCTACCATGTACTGTAATTCTTTTCCTGTCTCTGATAGCAGCACCAAGTCGTCGGCAAAACGTAGGTGGCTTAAATATTTCTTTTTTACTTTTATACCGCGTTCATTCCAGTCAAGTTGGTTTATTATCGACTCTCAAATGGCTATAAATAGTATAGGGGAGAGTGGGTCCCCTTGTCTTACGCCTCTCTCTATAGGGAACCAAGAACCGGCTGTTTCTAGTTTGACTCTACTTCTGCTTTTCTTATATATACTTCTAATTACTCTTGTGTATTCATTTTCAACGTTCTGTGATGCTAGAGTTTCCCAGATAAAGTTATGTGACACAGAATCGAATGCTTTTTTGTAATCGATAAATGCCAAGTATAAAGGCCTACTTCTCTCTTTGTATTTTTCGATGAGAAGTTCGAGTGTGTGGATATGGTCGATGGTAGAAAAACCTTTTCTGAATCCTGCTTGTTCGACTGGTTGTCTTGTATCTAATGTAAAGCTGATTTTTTTGGTCAGGATTGTAGAGAAAAGCTTGTATGTGCTTGGCAGCAGACTTATTGGTCTGTAATTCCCGATATCCTTTGGGTCGCCTTTTTTATACAGAAGAATTATGTTGGATTCTGACCATTGAGTGGGCGTCTCTCAAGATTCAAGAATAGAGTTGAATAGCATTGTAAAAGGTGTGGCTAGTATTGGGGCAGCTATTTTTAGAGTCTCGTTTGCCAGATTGTCCGAGCCCGGACTTTTGTCAGGTTTTAGTTTGTTTAAGGCCTCAATGACGTCACATTTTTCAATTTGTGGTCTTTTTTGTATGTTGCTTTCGCTGCTGTTATTTTGGCTCTCGTGGCTGGTGTATTCTGGCTCTTTTGCGCTGTAGAGATCTCTGTAGAACTCCGTCGCTATGCTGATGATGTCGCAGCGGTTGTTTTTCGTAAATTCGCCTCGTTTTAGCTCTTCAATCCAAGTTTTATTTGTTTTTAATTCTTTGTAAGCCTTTTTCGCGCTTCCAGTTCGACTTAAGTGTTTTTCAATAGTTTCATATCTGTAATTGGCGTAGTCTTTTCTAATATATTTGTTGACAAGCTTGTAAAGTGCTGAGATTTCGTTTCTTATTGCTCTTGTTTTATTTGAACTTTTTTGCAGAACTTGTCTTCTTTTGAAAAGCTTTAATGTACGTTCCGAAAATATTTTGTGGACTTTCTTTGAGTTCTGTGCTACTCGGGCCTTCTGTAAGCTTAAGGTGATGATTTTGATTAATTTATCATAACATTTCTGGACTGGGATAGTAGTTTCATCAAACGTTTGTTCTTTTGATATGTAGGAGTTTAGATATTCTTTGAACTTGGTAGTTTCTTCTTCGGTTATTATTGTGCTATGTTGAGAGTTTGAAAACTTTGTTCTACTTTTTTTTAAATGTGTATGATAAGATATTGTAGCTCTTACTGGCCTGTGATCTGAAGGGTAGTTTATGTTCAGTACTTCTATGTTTTCAAACATACGAGGTCGATTTGACAGCACAAAGTCGATTTCATTCTTATTGTTTCCGTCCGGAGATCGCCAGGTCCATTTATTTTTTGTTTTCTTTTTGAAAAAAGTGTTCAAAATTGACAGTTTGTTTTCAGTCGCGAATTCAATTAATCTTTGTCCTCTCTCGTTCCTGGTTCCATGTCCGTGAGTTTTCATGATTAGATGTTCACCATTTTTTGGTACCCCAATCTTGGCATTTAGGTCGCCCATCAGTATGAAGTCTCTATGTGCTAGTTCTATTGCCCTATTTATTGTAGCATAAAAGTTATCAATTTCATCGTCGCTTGCCTGTGTGGTAGGGGCATATACTTGAATGATGGATAAGTTGATGCTCTCGAATTTCAAGTTCAATACTGCTACTCTTTCGGAAAGGCCAAGGTAGCTTTCAATATTGTTTTTAAGATGGTATTTAACTATAAAGCCTATACCATGTCTTCCAGGTGTGTGACCTGTATAGCAGAATATAAAGTTTTCATGTTCTTCAATTTTGTTTCCAAGTCGTCTTGTTTCAGCTAATCCTAATATGTCGTATTTAATATCTTTGAGAGCTTCGTTTAGCTCTAATAAACGTTCATATGATGAAAGAGTTCTAACGTTGTATGTCAGAATGTATAACTTTTTTAGTGGGTTTGTTTCGTTTTTCTGAGGGTTGTTTGGAGGGTTACGGTCCTGATCTTCCACGGTGACCAGCCGGCTTGGAAGATAAGTTTGTTGTTCTGATAGTGGTTGTTGTATGTTGACGTTTCGAGAGGGGGGCGGTAATTGCTATTTATTAATGTTATTATTTTGTTGCATATCTGATGAATTATTCATGTTCCTGTTAGTCAGGTAATTCAACATGCCCGGTTTTAAAATACCTTCCGATATGCTTGAAGATCTTCTTATTTGTGTTTGTGATTTATTTTTCTTGTTGGCCTGTTTATTTGTTTCGGCTCCTTTTGTGGTATTGTTTTCTGGAGAAGTTGAAAGCAGTCTTTTATTTTTTTGCGTTGTTTTGTTTTTTTCATTTATAACAAGCTTGTCGTATTTTATTTTTACAAAGTTGCCCTTTTCCCTTTCGATTCTTGCCTGTTCTTGAAGCTCCTTCCTCTTCTCTAGAATATTTTGTGGGAAATCTTCCGTTATATAGTAACCAGTATTTTTTAGTGCACTTCTATTTTTAAACAAATGAATTTTTGTGCCGAGTGTGCAGAAAGTGACAACTATTGGTCGAGGTCTTTCCCCTTTCTTGCCTATTCTCCTAATTTCTTGAATATCCCTGCGCTCCAGTTCTTGAGAGAAATGTTCTTTGATAAAGTTCACTATGAGATTTTCTAGGTTAAAGTATGATGTTTCCGTTTCTTTTATTCCGAAAAAGACTGTGTTGTTTTTTCTTGCCTGTTTTTCAAGAAAATACAGTCGTTTTTCTTGGTTTTCACATTTTTCCTTTAGATGTTCGTATTTTTCATTAAATAGTTTGAACTTATCTTCCAATATGCAGTTTATATTTTGTGTAACTTTTTCAGTCACTTTTTCTCCACTTTTTTCTATTGCGGTTTTCTGGTCATCTAAGTCTTTTCGAATTTTTCGAAGCTCGTGCATTATTTCCTCCATTTCTTATTCTTTCCAGACAGTTTTATAAGTTGTGTTTAAATAATTGAAATGATTGTTATGTTTCCACTAGCGCTCTCTTGAGTTTCTGCTCCAAGTTGCTAAGACAACTAGCTTATTGACGGATATCCAACGTAGATCGCAGAGGTTCGGACTTGTGTAAGTGATATAACTAGGTTTCAACAGATGTCGCTAGTGTCTTTGTAAAATTAACAATTTTTGCAAGTCACTTTTGACATTGCAAAGTTGGGTTATTTATATCACTTTTATTTATTATTTAAAGTTTGCCGGGAATGTCAAAGTTCACAATTTTTTCAGCTTTAGTTAGTCTTCACTACAAAAGCACAAAGTAAGGGGGATAAATATGTATAAACACACAATACGACCAGTTCACCATCGTGTTATTTTTCACTGATTATATAGTTTTCACTCAATGTTAGACTTTGTCCACAATATATGATGTAAGTCACTTTATTGTTTCTTCACTTTTGTCTTTTCCACTAATTAAAAGCACTTGTTTATATTTTTGAAATCACTTTTAATTCATGAATCCCCAAGCGACCACCGGTGGCCGCGCATCTATTGTCTTACTATTGTGTCTCTAATTGACGGTATCTGAAGGGTTAATACGGAGCCGAAGTAAACATTCAGTTTTGTAAATACCCTCTCTCAAAAGCTCATATTAAAATTATTAAAACCAAATCACAGAGCAATCTGCCAAAACTCCTGCATACTTAAATGAAATATAAGTAAACACTCTGATAGGATTTTCATTGTTGAAATTCTATCCCGAATTGATGAAATAAGTTTCGAACTTCATTTCATGTAATTTTAACTTTCAGAAAGAGGAATTTTGAGACAGTTGTCTTCAGTCTTCATTGCCTTACTTTTAACGGAAATTAAGAATTCTTACTTACCTACTTTGTTCTTGGATATTAATTCAAAACAAATAAATAACAAATAAAAAATGATATCATGTATTAGGCACGCCATAATCATGGCGCTAAGTCCTCTCTTCTGGGAGTGGCTGGGTAGTCCTCACGGCGTCTTCACCTTCCGCATGGTCAGTTCGGGAAGTTCCTGCACCGGATTCGTGCAGAAGTAACGCCTGGCTGCCACCACTGTTTGGGACGCCCGGAGGACACGATGGAGCACACGGTAGAGGTGTGCCCCGCTTGGGCAGAGCACCGCCCTGTCCTCGTGGGAGAGATCACTCGCTTTTTCGGGTTTTTAGTCAGATAAAGTCGGACACGCCCTCCCGCTCCGCCTAAGAGTATTAGGTATGTCATTAGATGATTTTTCCCATCTACAAAAAATATTTATACTATAATAATCTGCTTTAAAACGGTCCCAATACTGGGACTAAAGCCTCTTACGCGGGTTTACGCGCGTCAAGCAATGGTAAATCACCTTCCGGCCATCCGGTAATCGACCGGAACGATTCAAGTCGTCAACAGCGCGTATCCCAACGCTCCTCAAAGAAATGCCAGCAAACCGTAGGGGCCCAGCAGGGCTGACGCCCCCTAGGACCACGGTCTCCTAACTTAAAAAAGACCCTCCTGTCTAGAAGAGGTAATGGGCTGTAATCCACTACGCGGGCCCAGTGCGGGTTGGTCAATGTCACATGCCTTCGAATTCTTGACACGCCCGGTTGCCTTATAAGTCTAAAAGAGAGGAGGTCTGAGTCCCTGCAGTGGGAACATTCATTCTTTTAAATATTTTTTTTATCTGATATAAACTAGTACTTGACTGCGATCCCACCTGATGGTAAGTAGTGATGCAATCGTTGATGGTGAGGCGCACTAGTTTATTAAGAGCCTATACACCCTCATTCATTCATTAAGTGTCCCCGCACATGAGCATCAAAAAAACGCCGCTTCAAGCTTCTTTTTGGAGCGGCCTTTTTTTGTGGCTCGTGTGCGGCGGTGCCACCTCCAAAAAACGCTTCAAGCTTCTCCGGCCACAAGCTGTCAGCTGTTTTTTGCGGCGGCTTCTAGCTTTCTTGGTGTCCGCTTCTAGCGTTTTTTTGTGGCGCCGTTTTTATAAGACCCATGTGTGGGGACAGTAATTACAGTAAGTATTCGAAAGATTAAAAGGCTGATTATGCTTATGCTATGCTAACCATAAAGACGTGGTTCTTAAAGAAATACTATAAAAAATATCCATGTTATAATTACCGACTTTCATAACTTCGGCAAGCAATAAATTTTTGAAACGATCGTTATAAAACTAATAAAGAATATTGCAAATATAATTTAGGTGGATTCTTTACGATGGCCAAGTTTTTTATTAGAAAACAAAAAAATACTTGAAACGTTTAATGTTGTTTCGTGGAAAAGATAGGTAAGCTAATTGGATATTTTGCTAAAAATAACTTCTGTACGGCTATTCTATGAATTTTGCTGTACACTCAATTTAGCATACCTGCATACATAATACGTTGTAAATCATCATCTTCCTGCCCTTGTCCCGTTTTATTTGGGGTCGGCGCAACACGTTTTTTTCTTCCATTCTGTCCTGTCACTCGTCACGCTATCACTAACTCCCTTTTCTTTCATATCACTTCTCACACAATCCATCCATCTTTTCTTTGGCCTCCCTCTCCCCCGCCGTCCATCCACATGTAAACTCATAACTTTTTTAGCAACATGCGTTTCGTCCCTCCTTTCAAACATAATACGTTGTAAATATAACCATAATATTCCCGAACTTTTACACACCGCATTCTAGTCCCAAACTAAACCGAGCTTGGTCTATGAGTACTAGACAACTGATAAACATACTTATATATTTCTAAATACACACAAATTACAGATATACACCCCTATTTTTTAATTAAAACATAAAAAAATGGGGCTTAATCCGTACCCGTTACTAATCATATTTTCGTAGTCAAAAGTAAAAAAAAAGAAATTCCAAAAATAGCCACAAAAAAGCGAGTGATCTCTCCCACGAGGACAGGGCGGTGCTCTGCCCAAGCGGGGCACACCTCTACCGTGTGCTCCATCGTGTCCTCCGGGCGGCCCAAACAGTGGTGGCAGCCAGGCGTTACTTCTGCACGAATCCGGTGCAGGAACTTCCCGAACTGACCATGCGGAAGGTGAAGACGCCGTGAGGACTACCCAGCCACTCTCAGAAGAGAGGACTTAGCGCCATGATTATGGCGTGCCTAATTGGTGAATTCATAATTTGATCATTTATTCATAACTATTACTACTAGGAAATACAACGCGCAGTGATTTTCTATTGTTTTTCATTCAAAATCAATAGCCTGTATAATATTTTCATAAACTGAGTGACATTTTGGGATACAAACAAACTCCAATAACTTTGCTGTTTATGAATATTATTGATTAAAACTTTACCTAAATAATAATGAGACCTATTCTAATAAGCCCTTTAAGTATGTGTACTAATTAAAAATTAGTGGTGTATATGTCGCAGTAATGCAATGGAAAGGGCTATGCTCGGGGTTACCTTGCGTGATCGAATCAAAAATGAAGACATCCGCAGGAGAACTAAGGTTGCCGACATAGCGCAAAGAATTGCCAAACTTAAGTGGCAATGGGCCGGGCACATTGCTCGCAGAACAGATGGCCGTTGGGGCCGAAAGGTTCTGGAGTGGCGTACGCGTACCAGAAGACGCAACGTTGGAAGGCCTCGAACAAGGTGGTCTGATGACCTGGTGAAGGTTGCGGGAAGCCGATGGATGCGAGACGCGCAGGAACGTTCGTTGTGGCGACGCTTGGGGGAGGCCTATGTCCAGCAGTGGACGTGTATCGGCTGAAATGATGATGATGATGATGTCGCAGTAAGATAGATAAAGCCGTAATATAGTTATATCCCTAGGGATATAATTATATACCGTAACATAGTTATACGAAAGCGATTCTTTACTATCTCACTAGGAATATAGTTATAACCGTCGAAGCTTAGTGATATACTTATATTACTAGATTAAGTTCAGTGTTATACCCAGACAGAGAAGAAATGAACGTGTTTATCACACAAACATTTTTCTTGAGTGGGAACCGAACCCACGATCTCCGGCATAACAGTCAGGGGCACTAACCCCTAGACCAACAGGCCAGTTGCAATCCAAATCGAGACTCTACAGCTTAGGAACGCAAAGGGCAACTGAACGACCATCTTCTTCTTGGTCGTTTCACTCTTGCCAGAGTGGTCGTGGTTATCACGAAGGTAGCTCTCCGGAAGCCGTCAGGGAACGCCGCACAATTTCTCGCCACTTTTGCCTGCTGGCAGTCATCCGGGCACACTCGTTCAACGGGCCGCCAACAGCCGTTTTTATTTGGTCAGTCCAACGCATCGGCGATCTGCCACGCGGCCTCGTTCCATCTACCTTTCCTTGTATAACAAGGCGTTCGATGCAGTCACCTCCACGTCGACAAATATGGCCAAAGTATTTAAAAATACGACTGCGCACCAGTGTAGACAAGCGTTCCTTTACCCCCAATTCCTCAAGAATGGAAGCGTTTGTTCGAAACTCGGTCCAAGAGATCCCGAACGACCATAGGTTATTTTTTTAAGGTCATTCTTAGAGCGGGAGGGGCGTGCCAGACATTACTGACCACAACCACACTTGTGCCCTTCAATTGACCTTTGCATTCTAAGGCCACGGTTTTCCTTTTCAAAAAATGCCTGCTGAGCTCCTAGGGTTTGCTGATTTCTGTCTAAAGAGCGAGTGGAATACTACTTGTTGACGACTTGAGCTTGGTCTGGAAGAAATTACCGGGTGGCCGGACAGTGAAGAAATTTAGGTGGGTTATGGTTAGTTAAAGTCTGTGACGCCCTCTCGCTTCACCCAGTGCGAGAGGAATTACTGTATGATTTGATAGAGATAGTTTCTCAGAGATCGTTACTAGGTTGACAGCCTCGCACTTGACCACTATCTCACCTGATAGAAAGCGACGATATGAACGTCTACATAATATATAATGTGTAACGTTATGTCGAACTTTACAAACCGTGAACCACTCACGGACATCATCATCATCATCATTTCAGCCGATATGCGTCCACTGTTGGACAATAGGCCTTTTTTTACGGTGGCTAAAAATCATCTTATGACAACCCCCGCTCTTGGGTGGAGCGGGAGATAGCGTCAGACTCTTACTGTCTAAAAACCCCACCCCGTTCCTAGGCTTCGACCCAGCTGGGCTCCTTCTGTTGCTGACAACTCCTTGAGGCGCGCGGGAACAGTGCGCGCTGTCGACGTCTTGGGCTCGATCCGGACAGTTAACGAACGGTCGAACTCGAATTTTACAGATGAAATATTGGCGCAATACCTAGAAAACAAAGTTTTTTTTATCATCACTCAACAATCATCTTCACTCTGAGCTGAGATAATCTGGCCAAATGGAGCATCCTTAACCCATCGTAAATACAGTGCCAATGTGGAACCTTCACAGGATATGCGTCACCTTCTTTCCTGCTCAGCACCACTACCTGCACTTTCCATGACTTATACGAAGCCAACGACAGACCTCTCCTAGGTGGCTAAATATTGTTCTGTTCTTTGAGTCAGATAAACAAGACATAAATAATTAAATTTTTTCATAGCGCATTAGATTACATCTCCACGAATATAATAAAAAGGTAAAGTTTTTCTTTTTTTTCTGTATTTTTTTTTGTTTCGCCAAAAATGCCTACTGGGGCCAGGGTTATCCGAAAGGGGAGCTCGGTCCCGGTACAAAAGGCACGAAGGAACGGGGTGGGCTTCTAGTCAGTAAGTAACTAGCGCGATTAACCATCAGAGATTGCATCACTGCTTACCATCAGGTGGGATCGCAGTTAAGCACTAGTTTATATCAATAAAAAAAAATAGTCTGACACTATCGCCCACTCCACCTAAGAGCGGGGGTTGTCATTGGATAATTTTTCCCACCATAAAAAAACTATATACCAAAAATAATAATATATAAATTAATAATTATAAGTACTACAAATAAAGATTTTTAAGTTAACAAAACTGTCAGTCATCATCATAAATTTATTAATTCCTTTGACGTTACGCGGAAACAATAATCCTAAAGAAACGAATAATTCCCCAAACTTTTACAGATTTCTCAGAAAACTTCATTAATAAACTGAAAATTGTAAGAAATAAACAGTTTGTAGAAACTAAACCAGCTAAGCTAACTAAATTGTAATCACACTCACATTTTCACGTACTTTCCCTCTCGATATAAAATACATTTTTTTTTGTCTACGTGTGGAGGCATGTAATTCTCTCTTCTTCTTGGTCGTTTCACTCTTGCCAGAGTGGTCGTGGTTATCACGAAGGTAGCTCTCCGGAAGCCGTCAGGGGAAAGGTAGATGGAACGAGGCCGCGTGGCAGATCGCCGATGCGTTGGACTGACCAAATAAAAACGGCAGTTGGCGGCCCGTTGAACGAGTGTGCCCGGATGACTGCCAGCAGGCAAAAGTGGCGAGAAATCGTGCGGCTTGTAATTAGCAATTTGAAAATATCACACTTTGTATATCAATTATTTTGTTAGTCTGTAAGCCTTCTTTAAAATGGAATAAATAAATAAATATAAGCCTTTTCTCAATCGATAATAGATTTCGGATGCGCCATACGCTAATAACAAGTAAAATGAAAGAAAAGTGAAGCAAACGAGTAAAATCGCAACGGTACAACGTTTAGACGTAACGCACAAAAAATATTTAGAAACTTTCATCTGCAAAAAAAAGAAAGCAGCAGATTTCAAGCAAAATAAATAACTAGGCTTAACATAACATCCCTCTTATCCAATAAGATAAGCGACAACTATTCATCATATTGCAGAAGTCATTCCAAATGACAAAATGTCACTGAAGACAACTTATTAAATTCGGAAACCTCAATCAGACGTACAATTATGAACGCCTACAAATTCTTCCTGACACGCCGAGTTAGTACGTGACGGTTCTCCCTACGACTTTCTCCCCATCCCTTGCGTGCAAACAAGATCAACATCTTTCTATCTCGCTCTAGAGACACCCACTCATAGACCCATGTAGCGACAGCCCCTGTTTTCAGCCCACATTTCAGTATTACCCTCGTCGCCCTGGTACGCTCACGTCTCCTTCGGAAACATTTCACATAAAAACGGACAATAATTTTGAAATCCGAACACCGACTTCCATTTTTGAGCGCGCGTCAGCGATGAACTTTTGACGTTGATTTAAATTTTTGGAACGAAGACAATAAATTCTTCTTAAGTTTTTTTTGGGTTTTTTTTTAAGATTTATTGTTTTAATTGACGCGCGTTTTTTTTTTATTGCAAGGAGAGTGTTTGTGGCATCAGGTGGCCGAATTTCTGCCGACAACAGGTGAGTCTTTTTAGATTATGGTTTCATATTTTATTTCATATTTCAGGCGACGTATAAAATAAAATATACTTTACTACCAAAAATTATATCTACCTTTATAGACGTTTGACCGAACGTTTTGGGTATTTATTAGGTTTCAGAAAGTATTGTTCAAAAAAGGTTAGATAATTTACATACTTTTTTTTTATTTTTCTTATGAAATTTAGTGAATTGCAATTTACGACAGACATCGATAAAGGTATTACATATATTATCTTCGCAAAATTCTACGCAGTTCAGGCGCACAAACCTTTTTTTCTTCATTATTAAGCCTAAAAAATTTAAATTACTCGAAACGCATTATAATTTCATTTTTCTTTATTTTTAATCAAATCACTTAAAAACGATTTTATGATAGCCAGAATTTAAACTGATCGATTTTATTCGACTAATACAACTCAATAAATACCCCATTAAAATAAACTCAATAGAAAATCAGCTAAAACTTTTACGAACAAAACTTTAATATTCAAACAAACTAAACATGATTGAAAATGAGTCATATTAAGTGATATTAATGTTTGCGAACGTAAACCAGTTCATTGAATTCATTGAATTGATTGTGTTCACCAATGAATAAGCCACGGTTAGGATTATAGAATCATAGCAAAATCAATTGATTTATTGGTTCTATTAAGGTTCCCGTTATTGGATTACAGCTTATTTTATATGTTAGCTTATCGATCTGGACTAAAAAATGTCCCTTTCTGCGCACTAAGCCTGTTTGGACCCAAGTTTATCAAAAAATGCGTCGGAACTTGGAGCGCTTTCCTTGATTCAAAAGAAAAAAATGTGTGGGGAATTTTCGGACAGGTTTTTTTTTGTGAGGAAAATTTACGGAATATTGGTTTATAAATTTAAATGGTCAAAAGGGATACGGGACATGTACCTAGTGAGGATAACTTTAACCCTTCAGATACCGTCAATTAGAGACACAATAGTAAGACAATAGATGCGCGGCCACCGGTGGTCGCTTGGGGATTCATGAATTAATGCTTATAAGAGTAGAAAGGAAAGACAAATACTAAATCGATTGTGCGTAAGATGAGCTAAAAATTTGATTAATATTTATTTATTATATATTCTCTTCAGAAGTCTTTAAGTCACCCAAACGACAATAAAAAAGGCTATGCTCGGAGTTTTCTTTTGTCATCACATCAGAAATGAAGATATCCACAGGAGAAGCAAGGTTACCAACATAGCCCGAAGAATCGCCAAACTTGAATGGAAATCGCTAAATGACAGTGGAGGAGGTCTATGTCCAAGAGTGCCTTTCAGCTAAAATGATATTACATGTTATGTTGTGGCTTAGTATAGATCTTATTTATTAATTTAATGCTTTATGCACACAAAAGTACAGAGGCGGACTTAATGCCTGAGGCATTTTCTACCAGTCAACCTTTGGGTGACGCAGAGAAAAATAGTGGTAGGTGCAATAAATGAAAGAGAGAGAAGACGAATACAAGAATAGACATAAGTAATAATAAAACATGTATATTACAACGCAATTATACAAAAATTTATCACTTCTTGTGATCGGCCATTTATGAAATAGTGCTATTTCAGCTATACGTATGATTATTATTAAGAAATAACAAAATCTAAACTAATATAATAGAGAAGTCTGTTATTAAGTTTTTTTATTTGTGGGAAGGATTTTCTGAAAGTACTGGTCCAATTACTAAAATTTTTTCACCGATAAGAAGCTTCTTTGTTCTTGAGTGACATGGCTATATATTTACATAAAATATAACTTACGCGGCCGAAGATGCGGGCAAAAGCTAGTAATTTATATAATACAAATCTTAAACTAAAAAAACAATATAATGGACGGCCTTATTGCGTTCCGCGCTTTCTTCGACGCGATAAGATGGTATTGCTTTGACACAGAATAGAATTGCACTGCGTGCAAATAATATAATTAAATAAAAAAATATACTCAACCCTAAAATAAATCATACATACAAAATGTATACGCAAATGTATACGAAAATGTCAAGACTGAATGAAAAACAGTTTACACGTTCGTTGCATTACGAGATCTATCTGGGGCCCGAGTCTGCTATTTTTATAAATTCGTCATTCCAACACGATCCCATTGTCATTTTGCTAAAAGTCTGTAATCTGCTAATATGAAAATATGATCACAGTTACAAGTCGTGTTCCTATACAAGTCTTTTAAACATAGGTATTGATTGCAAGCATTTTATCATCAACGCTAAGATAATCTCGGATATAATGATATGATAGAAGATAAAAAACTTACTTCTTTGATCCCAAATATAGTAAAAAAAGACACGGAAGATTATATTTCGAAGAGTGTGCATTGAAATTGCACAGTTCAATTCCGCTAAGTCTGTTCCATCGGCTACTAGCCATCGGTACATGATGAACATCCCACCCATACTTACAAAGCCTTTTGGGAACACATTAATTGTGCGTTAGCTGTACGTAATGGAATTTCCTGCCGGACTCTGTTTCCTAATAGCTATGACCTAGGGTTATCTAAGTCAAGAGTGAATGTAACTTCTAAGCTAGCGTGCTCCATCGTCGACCACATCATCATTTACTATTACGTGAGATGGTGATCAAACGCGAGCCAATGCATATTAATAAAAAAACAATCAATCAATGGATTTATCATAAAAGAATACATTATTTAATGTCCCATTTTGTCGCAAGGTAGCTCGATCCACTTCACCTATACCGCGTATGCTAACAATACTCAATGAGCTCGTGGAAACCAACTCTGGATTGGAATAGTTTGCTGACGAATGGAGCACGGTATTGGTTGAAAGTTTGCGCTTCTGTGAAAAGATTTAACTCATTTATATTACCTACTTTACTGTGCTAATATTTTTTTTTATATATTCCACAACTATCACACAACGCCGTCTTTCCCCAAGCTAAGCAGAGCTTATGTTATGGGTATTAGACAACTGATAAGCATATCTACTTATATATTTCTAAATACATACATAATTATAGATAAATTACACCCAGACACAGAACAAATAACCATCCTTACTAATATTATAAAAGCGAAAGTGAGTTTGTTTGTTTGTTTGTTACGTCTTCACGCCCAAATGGCAAAACCGATTTTGATGAAACTTGGTACATGGATAGATCATGTCCTGGAATAGGACATAGGTTACTTTTTATCCCGGAAGTATGTTCCCTTGGGATAATTTTCTGCTATCACGCGGGCGGAGCCGCTGGGAGCAGCTAGTCACTTATATGTATATAAAAGATAAGAAGGATTGAAAGAAAAAATGCTTAATTGTACCTCACAAAAACTTAAATAAACTCACATAGCACCTCACATAAACTCTGCATAGCAGCGAAGCCGCTTTTTTACGTATTAGGGCTTAAAAGCCGTCTGTGCAGGACTCGGCAAACATTTCCGAGGCGCTACAGAAACGGAGCAGTCGCAACAGCATCCTGAATGTGCTTGAGTCAATTGAGAAATGAGCCAAGAGGATCATTGGTGCACTTGTCGAATCTAAGCTTCAAAGTTTTAAGCATCAACGCCGAGTTTCTAGCCTGCCGGTTTTCTACCAGTAACATTTCGGAGAGCGCGCCTCGAAATTTTAAAATTAATTAGAGAGCTGTGGTGGCCGAGTGGTAACTGACGCGACTTATGAGTTATCGGTCGCAGGTTCGAACACAGGCGCATTACTTTGTGTAATTTATTTCATCACACTGCTCTCAAAACGGTGAAGGAAAACATCGTGAGGAAACCGGCATGTCCTAGAATCAAAAATTCTAAGACATGTGAGATTCACCAACCCGCACTGGGCCCACGTGGTGGATTACGGCCCACTTCCTCTTCTAGAGAGAAAGCCAGCAGGGAAACGTTGAAAAGACGATTTAACTATGGTTAATATCATAAATACGAGTCTGACACTCCCTCGCGTTTCACTCGGAGCGGGAGAAGATATTTGATGAATTCCCACCTAAAAAAAATACCTCCACACGTATTTCTGCTGAAGGAATTTCAATCGCAATCAAACACTGGTAAAATGAAATTTAACTTGTACTTGATTACGATCTCACCTGATTGATGTTGAAGTGCACTTAAATAATATTAAGAGCCTATTCTCTCTAGCCCACCTTTATTTTTTAGAATCTTAGAAGATTTGCAAGGCTTCTACGGTTATACTTTTTGACTTTTCAAATTTTTTAGTAAATATTAAAGTGTCAAAGTTCATGCAAAATAGCATATTTTCAGAGGTGTATGTAACTGGATTATTTTCACACAAATTTATACATTGATTTCAATAGAAGCCAAGATAATATCCACAAGATACTGTGTTTCCAAAATATCTGATGAAAAATGTATAATAACGTCATAATCGCATAAGAGCGGTTGTATGAAAAACAGTGAAAATGTATGTCGAGTTGCATTCCCTTTTTAGAGACAAATTGTTCCAGTTCTTCGATGTACGCAGTATAAACAAAGGAGTAAAAAGCATGGAGGTAAAAAAAACATACAAACAGCCGATCATAGTACCTCCTCCTTTTTGTGAAGTCGGTAAAAATCTTTAATTTATGAGAGATTCATAGTGAACTTTACAGAACTGCACTGTCAATTGAGAGTCAATGCACCTTTTGATATCCTTCTCATTATCCAAATTGATTCCAGCCATTTATGCTCCAGTTTAAGTAGTTCTAAGACACTTAGTTACTAAGATTGTAAGTGCATTTACTCTGAAACTAAAATTAACAAACTAACTACAGAAGCAGCAGTAAGCTGTAGGTATCAGGGCAGCAGTAAACATAGAGAGTTATTGAAGGTTAGACATACATTGTAGGTGGCTTAGCACGACCCTGAGCTCCAGTGTTTTTGCTGACGCTTGCAACTGTATTTTACGGCAAATTGCCCGTATATACGGCAACTGGGTTGTTTGTCGCTTGACCTGTATTTAAATACTTGCAGTTGTGTGCATGTAACTGCTATTAGTGTAAAGGAAAATAGCTCTTATTGTTGACTTCTGCCAGACATTTCGCCTTCATGTAAATAGGAAATTATCTCAAGGGAACATACGCTCGGGAGAAAAAGTAGATAATCTAAGTGGTACTACAGGACATGGTTTACCCGTATGCCAAGTTTCAATTAAATCTGTTTTGTCGTTTGAGCGTAAGTTACACTTGAATGAATACATATGTACAAACTTTGGCCTTTTTACGAGGTTTTATTTCGTTTCACCTGTCCCGATGTTGGTCTGTAATCAAATCTTGTAAATTAAATTTGACCTACTTCCCGGTTACGGATTGAGCTGAAATTTAGCGTGCACGTGTAAATCAGATGACAATGCAAAATTATTATGATATGAAACTGATCTGATGATGGAACCGGAAGGTGGCTATAAGATCTTGGTAGTTAAACGACACAACCCCATCGAGTTTGGACTCGTATGATTCGTCTTGACGAGTATTAATTATATAGACCGAGCTATAAGAGCTTCCTATGAGAAAAATAATTTCATTAAAAGCTTGTTATTATTAGTGCTATAAAAGAATTGACTAGCATTGATATTCATTGGTTAATTTGAATTTAGCTTACGGTATTATTTTGCCAAATGCATAATTATTCTTTATCGTACATAACTTTTAAAATATACATATAAACAATTAGACGAGCTTAACCCAAAATTGGGTTTTCTTACAGCAAACCTTAATATTTTTACAAGAAATTTAAGGCATAATTTTTTTTTTTTAATTTATATTCGTCGCCATCGAAGGTGCCCGTGGTGGATATGGTCAGAAATCTTACAAAACAGATAGATGTTTTGCAAGATCTCTGGCCAAATCTGGTTTGGAAGTAGAAAAGAGAGGGTGACCCAGCAGTGGGACTCAAATTAGGCAAGTTAAAAGAAAAAATCTTACGTACAAATGTCTTAGCTGTAAAGGTTCAAGGCTTTGTATAAGGGAAGAAATCATCCAATGATTTTCTCGCTCTTGGGAGGATATCAGATTTTTACTGACTAAAACCCACTCCAGTTTCTATTTTGCCTTCGTTCCAAGACCCCAGGGTTCTCTTTCGCACAACCCGTGGCCCCTGTAGACTTCGATCCTGCTAGGCTCCTACATATTGCTGAAATCTCTTTGAGGGGATTTTTTTTCCGGTGGGAAAATCATCTAATGACATCTCCCCCATCTAGGGCTAAGCGGGAGATAGTGACAGACTTTTACTGACTAAAAACTCACTCCTGATATGTTCCTTTGTTGCCTTTCATACCGGGGCTGAGCTATTTTTTTAAACTAACCCTGGCCCCAGTAGGCTTCGACCCAGCTGGGCCCTTCCTGTTGCTGACAGCTCCATCTCTTTTAAAGGATATTTTTTTCAACTTTCATGCAAGCGAAGCCACTGGCAGCAGCTAGTATGGCTCATAAATGCCTTTCAAATCGACAATAATCCCAATTTAGATTTAAAACAAAGCCTGTATTAATTCCTTTTAATTGTTTCAATTTATAAACGATAATGGTAACACACTGCCATTAACACATTACCTTTAATTGCTCATTAAATAGCTTTTATTGGTGAACTGGAGTTGTGTTGTGATTTAACTTAATTAGTTTTGAACCGTTTAAAATAACATACGTGACGCACATTGTGAACGTTCCTTTCATTCATTACTGTAGCCATTATAGGCTTAAAGCACTATTTTCGGTTATAAATATTAGTACTCCTCATCATGTCCACTGTTGGACATAGGCCTCCCCCAATCGTCGCCACAATGAACGATCCGGTGCGTCCCGCATCCATCGGATTCCCGCAATCCTGGTCATCGGTCTACCTTGTAGAAGGCCTTCCAACGCTGCGTCTTCCGGTACGCAGTCGCCAGTGCAGAAAATTTCGGCCCCAACGGTCATCTGTTCTGCGAGCAATGTGCCTTGCCCATTGCCTCTGAAGTTTGGCGATTCTTCGTGTTATGTCGGCAACATTGGTTGTCCTACAGATCTCTGCATTTCTGATTTAATTCATGAATCCCCAAGCGACCACCGGTGGCCGCGCATCTATTGTCTTACTATTGTGTCTCTAATTGACGGTATCTGAAGGGTTAATCAGTACATATTAGTATTCATCATGATCATCATCATCATCAGCTTTTTTAATGTTCCCACTGCTGGGACTCAAGCCTCCACTCTAGGAGAATGAATGGGCCGTATGGGCCACCACGCGAGCCCAGTGCGGGTTGGTAAATAGTCTTCAAATTTTTGGTTCTAGGACATGCCGGTTTACTCACGATGTTTTTCTTCACCGTTTTGAATGTAATGGTAATGATATAAATTATACAAAGTAATGCGCCTGGCTGGGCTTGAACCCGCAACCAACATACAACAAACATATTAGTGTTAAACATTATTAAACTAACATCTAGCTCTTTTTTGCAACGGCGTTTTTTTTTTGCTGCCAAAATGCCATGCCATTTGCGCATTTAATCCTTCTTCGTCAGAGTCCACTTTTGGGTAGCCAGTTCTCGCTATTTTTTGTGGCGGCGTTTTTTTGTGGCAGTGGTTTTTTGTGGCAGCGGTTTTATGTGGCAGCGGTTTTTTGTGGCAGCGGTTTTTTGTGGCAGCGGTTTTTTGGGGCTCGTGTCCGCACACGAGCCACAAAAAAGCGCTAACCCCGCGGTCCATAAGATCAATAAGGCAAAGGTAATAAATTACTAATAACAACAAGTTATAGTAAAATATGTAACATTGCAACACAGGAAATAAAGTTAAAAGCATAAAATTAAATTAAAACAAATTGATCAATAAAATAAATTAAGCTTCGACACAACATTAATTTGATTATCTAAGTAATTTACAGTACATCGACAGATATTAAATTTCAATTGAAATGAATTGAGTTTCCATTAAAATTAAAATTAATTAAATTTCAATGAAAATAATTAAGTTACATTCAAAATTAATTAAGTTACAATTCAATGAAATTGGAACAGAGTTTACTGAATACAAGAATAAAGCTCAATTATTTTGTAAATTTTATTCAAATTGTCGTATCGTGTCGTAGGTCATCATAAAATCTGTCAACTGTAAAAGGAGAAACTGACTGACTGACATATCAACTCAGGACCAAAACTGTAGAGCCTAGGCATAGCATAAATATGGGTCTAGGAATGTGAAATTTTGCACATGGTTTCCTTTTATGAGATAGACGAGCACTAGGGAAATTAAACAGAGGTCCAATTTTTTTTAAACACCCCCCCGCCGCCCGCCTTTCGCCCGCGTACTTAAGAGGTTCCTTTTCCACTCGCCTATCGTAAACATCGAAAATGGTTTTATAGCGATATTTGACGAAAAGGCAACGCAAAAAAAGAGAGATAACGCCTGAAAACTCGAAAATTAACTCGAATATCTCACAAAACTTGCTCCAGGAAATAGCTGTTTTTTTTAAATCCTTAAAAGTTTTTGAAAACAGTTTTCCTCATTTAGAATCTTAATAAAATTTGCAAGGCAATAGTTTTACTTTTTTTACTTTTTTAATTTTTAGGCAAATTATGAAATGTCAAAGTTCATACAAAATAGGAGATTTTCAGAGGTTTTTTCTGGATTAATTTTACACAAATTTAGAAATTGATTTCAATAGAAGCCTAGATAATATCCACAAGATACTGTGTTTCCAAAATATCTAACGAAAAATGTGTAATAACGTCATAATCGTTTACATGAAAAACAGTGAAAATGTGTGTCGAGATGCATCACCTTTAAACTATAGCCAATGCACTCAGGAATAAAGCCGCTTTCTAACGGTAAAAGAATTTTAGCAATCGGACCAGTACTTCCAGAGATTACCTCCTACAATCAAAAACAAAAAATAAAATCCTTTTTAGTGGTGCTTGACTGCGATCCCATGTCATGGTAAGCAGTGATGCAATCTTTGATGACGAGGCGCGCTAGTTTATTAAGAGCCTATTCTCTCTAGCCTTGAAGACACCTAAATTATAATCAGACGGGAAGACAGTAGCAGGCAAAATTTGTATGGAGAAACTAGTCAGAGGCTAGTCAAATAATAATAATTTAGTATACAAAAATATTTTCCACAACTATCACACAATGCCGTCTAGTCCCAAGCTAAGCAGAGCTTGTGTTATGGGTACTAGACAACTGATCAACATACTTAGGTATATATTTATTTATTTAAATCTTTATGCACAGAGTTGTAAAAACATACATATTAAAGATAAATTAAACCCAGACACAGAACAAATGATTATGCTCATCACACAAACATTTGTCCTGGGTGGGAATCGAACCCACGACTTCCGTCATAGCAGTCAGGGTCACTAACCACTAGACCAACAGGCCAGTCAAGTAAAAATATAAATTACTAGCTGCTCCCAGCGGCTTCGCCCGCGTGATAGCAGAAAATTATCCCAAGGGAAAATTCCAGGATAAAAAGTATCCTATGTCCTATTCCAGGACATGGTCTATCCGTGTACTAAGTTTCATTAAAATCGGGTTTGCCATTTAGGCGTGAAGACGTAACAAACAAGCAAACAAACTCACTTTCGCTTTTATAATATTAGTAAGGATTAGGAACTCAGATTTGTTTATAAAGGTCCATGTAATTCAAGTAACTTGATAAACTTACTTATTGTAGGCCTATCCTTTTCCGCAAAATAACCTACAAACGGATAGTTGGTACAAATTTGAAATTCTTCATCAACTAGGAACCTTCAGTTGGTCGAAGTATTCCTACCAGGGCACTAGTTGGTCTCTCAACTTGCTTAATAGTTTTGTTGAGGAAACTTTAATTTGTAGTCCCGAGAATAGTTGGCAATACTGGCCTTTGTTGTGGATGTAATTACCGAATTTGTTGATAGACTAGCTGTAGCCCAGGCTTTGTTCGCGTTAAACTCGCAAAACAACACAATGTCATTTGAACTCAGTTTCAAGAAGTTTTTTTTGTTCGGAATACTATTTTCTTTTTCCAAAATAGAAACCAGTGGAAATCCTATCAAAATCTGTCCAGCTGTTCCGAAAATTAGCCAGAACCAACAGGTAGACACACTGACAAAAAAATTTTAATTTGCATGTTTCGAATTAACATATAGGTACCTTAATGCAGCTGCATTAATTAAAAAAAAAAAGTTTATGCAAAAAGGCACTTTAATTTTATTTAATATAAATCGTCAATGAAAAAAAAAATTAAAAAAAAGAAATTATCTATTCGTACACTGTTTCAGAATATAATGTATCGAAATCTAAGAAATCTAAAAGTCTTGAGCATCGACGCCGAGTTGCTTTGCTTGCCTGTCCGTTTTCTATCGTTTACATTTCGGGGAGTGTGCACTGGAGTTATACAATTTAATTCCACCAAGTCTGTTCCATCATCGGACCACAAGACGTACGGCGTTGTGCCACCGGTACATGGTGGACATCCCACCCATACATACAAAGCGTTTTGGGAATACATTCATTATGCGTACAGCTAAGGAGTGGAATTCACTGCCGGAGTCTGTGTTTCCTGATAGCTACAACTTAGGGGTCTTTAAGTCAAGAGTGAATAGGTTACTTCGATGCAAGCGTGTTCCGTCGTTGACCACATCGTCGTTTACCATCAGGTGAGATGGTGGTCAAACGCAAGCCTATCAATAAAAAAAAAATCGTCTTAAAAATATTTCCCGCAGACGAGCAGATTTTCTGACCACAAAACTAAAGAAACTAGCTGTCAGCTAAATATGTCAGCGATTTAACTGTCATAATGAGTTTAGAAGCAATTATTTACAGTGGCGAGCTCAGCGAAGTTTCTGTTCAAGAGAGTTATGTTTAACTTAGTCTGTGTTGCCAGTTATATTATTCATTCCATGTCATAAATTTTGAAGATGGCAACTAGAACTCAGACAAAAAAATCAATTTACTTGTAAAATTGTACTTGTGGTAAAAAGATCGCGAAAAGCGTTCTCGAAGCAACATGCATAAAAGGAGACTCTAGGCCTCAAGTCTGCTATTACAATAGTGTCAGAATGGTCTATCATTGATTTCATAATTGTTGATTTCGACAAGTTTTTGGTAATGTAGTAATATAATAGCGTCATTATGACTTTCCAATGGTCAACCACTGACACTCCATGAAAGAAACGGCATAGAATGGTAATCTCGTTCATAATGACTAATGAATATTTGACGTAATCTGCTAAAATTTTGACAATTCCACCATTTTTTTTTTTTCGGCATCATTATGCAGTTAGTGCTTATAATAAGCTCGATATTGTCATTCTATCACAATTCTATTACAATATAAGTCCCATCGTAACTACGGCATGGCAATGGTATATAATAAATTACCTACCTTAGCATATTTTTTCTTCATTGCTATTTAATAAATTTTTTGTCAACATTCAAATAATATTTCAAACATAAATATGAAAACGTTTCATTTCGTCTCGTAGATAATAAAAATTCTTACGCAATATATCTTTATGAATTGAACGCATTATGTAAAGTAGAACCTTATTTAATAGTAGATATTGATCTGACTTAAAAACGTTATTTTGATTGAAATTTGTCGAAAAATAATTCTGAAAAAGAAGCATTTTTAACAAAAGACTAAGTTTTTCATTTCATCTCATTCAGAAAAAAATATAATATCATCCAAGTTTTTTAAGGTTGAACAAATCCTTTTAAGTATTTTTTTTTTTTTTTATTTAATCCCTCGAGCGTATTTATACGTAATTGCGCGTTTTTAGGTAAATCAAAAAAAAAAAACTTGTTCTGGATTTTTATAGGAAAAACAAAGATAAGTATAGAAAACAAAATTTTCGGCCATAAATTTCGTAGAAACGTGTGCACAAAACGACAACTAAGCGTTTTTCAAGGTCGTTCAAATTGTACAGACGTATGTAGGTCGGTCTACAATAGACACTCGTAGGGTATTTGGTCATAATTTATTTTTTTATTTTCATCACGACTGACTTGAATACCAGATAGCGACAAAGCATAAAACGGCCAGTTCGTAAAAGACAATAATAAAAAAAAAAACAAAAGAAGTGCTAAATGTCACAGAAAACCAGGTGTACAACATTCTAAAAAAAGAAGACACAAGTTCAAAAAAAGAATGTCAAACTTTTTACAAAACCGCACACGGCACTTTGAGGCAAAGGCATTACTTCAGAAAGCCTTTGAAAAAAAAAAAACATAAGCGTCTCAAGTATGGCCTAAGGAAGGCTATTCATTAACAATAGTATTGTTCTGGCGTGCTTGCCTAGTGAATGGGCCGCTTGACAAATTAAATCTGCCTTTCTTTTGCCTTTGTTCGGATTAAATGGACTTTTCTTATTTGCAATTTGAGATAAGATGGCGTCGTTTAGCTGATTGAAAGTGAGACATTATAAACATAATTAAGGGGTTTTAGTACCTTTACCTTTAAATTATATTCGAATTTATCACGGTAAAGTTTAGATTTTATTTGCCTTTTTAGATTGTATCTATTTATTTTACACTAGTGGCTGGCCCTGGCTTGGCCAGGTTTGGCCAGGTGCAAATTATAGACAAAAACTTTTCTTGTTAATTGCTCTTTCCATTAGTGAAAACCGCATCAAAATCTGTTGCGTGGTTTAGAAAGAGTTAGCTCAAAATATATAGGTACAGAATTCAATCTACATACAAAGTGCGCTCGAACAACGCACACATAGACACCGCTCACGGACACGATATCTCGGAGCCTCGACCCGCTCGTCGAACAGTTCCGGCTCAAACGCTCATTAGTGTGCGTCCACCGAGCGTAGATATAAAAAGTGAAGTACATACTTGAGATTGTCTTCTGTACCTATCTATTTTGTAGAGTTAGCCTCAGTATTTTTGGGAATATCATAAATACCTAGTGTTTTTTCTTTAGGCAACATTGAAGCGCGTATGGAACACAACACAACGCACCGTTGACTCCACCCTGGTCCTGCTTCTTGGTACGGCAAGCAACGGGTAGCTCGCCGTCTGCAAGCCCTTTCGCCTACACTGACCAGAAATCGCCCTGCGAATAACTTTTAATAATTTTTAATCGTTGCACTTCGCATGCTAATCCTATTAGAAAGATTTATATTATTGGCTTAGCTCATTAATTAGATTAAAAGACAAGTCAGATACAAGGGACTAGTAACTATCTAAGCTGCAACGGATACTCATTTTCTTACTGAAGAATACGAACAAGTATTATTTTTTTGAAATTGAATTGAAAATATATATTCCACAACTATCACACAACGTCATCTAGTCCCAAGCTAAGCAGAGCTTGTGTTATGGGTACGAGACAACTGATACCATACCAAATAAATACATAATATATATTTCTAAATAAATACATAATATAGATAAATCACACCCAGACACAGAACGAATGATCATGCTCATCATATAAACATTTTTCCTGGGTGGGAATCGAACCCACGACCTCCGGCATAGCAGTCAGGGCCACTAACCATTAGACGAACAGACCAGTATGAATTATAACAATCTTTCTCTTCACAATAAACCAAAAAATAAAGAGAACAATAGTATAGGTATTACCTACATATACCTATATATAATCACACTTTTTTACCCCATTATTTACATAAAAGTATTACTCAAATAATTTAATCCAAACGAAATGGTATAATTATACTCGTACCTACCCAAAATTAGTAGATATTTAAATATCCGTAATTTATTTAATTTAGCGCTGTTTCAAGTGAAATGAAGTGGCTCTTCAATGATTTATTTTGAACAGAAGGGTTTTGGCTTATTAATTAAATCATACAGTATTTATTAAATAACTAGCTTTCCGCCCGCGGCTTCGTCCGCGTGGACTAGAGTTTATATCGCGAGGGCACAGACCCGTGCTCAGCAGTGGAATTATAGGTAGCCTATGTGTTATTCCAGTGTCTCTTCTACCTACCTACCAAATTTGATCTAAATCCGTTCAGTAGTTTTTGCGTGAAAGCGTAACAGACAGACAGACAGAGTTACTGTCGCATTTATAATATTAGTAGGGATGAAGGCATTTTTTTTTACGTGTAAAAGTAAAAACTGACTAAGTGCGAGTCAGACTCGCACATGAAGAGTTCCGTATCTAATAATATTAAAATATATAAATAATATTTTTTTCATAGCAAGCTATAAAAGCTTGGTATACCTGTATAATTAATACTCGTCAAGACGAATCATACGAGCTCAAACTCGATGGGGTTGTGTAGTTTAACTACCAAGTTCCTATAGCCACCTTCCGGTTCCATCATCAGATCAGTTCCATGTCATAATAACTTTGCATTGTCATCTGATTTACACATGCATGCAAAATTTCAGCTCAATCGGTAACCGGGAAGTAAGTCAAATTTAATTTACAAGAGTTGATTTCAGACAAATATCGGGACAGGTGAAACTAAATAAAAGCTTGTAAAAAGCTGGAAAAGTACGAGTTGGACTAGCACCCAGACAGTTCCGTACAACTTACCTACTCGTATGTTAATAGTTCAATTCTGGAATGGAGTCTCAGAAGATTGTTGCGAATCACAAAAAAAAAATTGTGACGTAACAACAAAACAGTTTTCAGATTTATTCCTTTACTGGTGCTTTAAGACCTTCCTTTATGCCAAACTTCAGGATTCTGGGTCGACGGGAAATACCCTATGAATTTTGTTTCCTTTGAAAGTGTTGCCCACCCACAAATGTTACCTCAACGACCCGACTTGTGTGTCTCCCATCCATCGGATTCCCGCGATCCTCACCAAGCCATTGGTCCACCTTGCATGCTACGTTACAGTCACAAAATAGATAGGTACAGAAGACAATCTCATGTATGTACTTCACTTTTTATAACTCGATTTACTCAGATAGCCAGGCAGCTCTTAACGCCTTGAACTCGAATGCAATAAATTCGAAACTGGTAAAAGACTACGTTAACAAACTAAATGACCTGGGGCAAAGGAATAAAGTTATTCTGAGATGGGTACCGGGTCATTCTGGAATTACTGGCAATGAAAAAGCCGACGAACTTGCAAGGACTGGAGCTCAAGGTCATCAGATAGGACCAGAACCTTTCTGTGGTATCTCAAAGAACCAGGCCATGCAGACCCTTAAGGGCAACCTATTTGTCGATTCAAAAAAGCACTGGTTGTTACAACCAGGACTGCTACACGCCAAATTTCTTATAGAAGGCTACTCACAAAAACGAACTGTCGAGCTTCTTGAGCTTAGCAGGACGAACATCTGTGCGATAGCCCGCGCCTTAACCGGCCACTGCAAATTAAACAGGCACCAATTTCACATGAAACTGAGTGACACTGATGTTTGCCGGTACTGCAATCAATGTGAATGCGGGCCCCTTATCCACAAATGGAGTATCCATCTGGGCCAACACATTATTCGCCCGGAGGAAATTAAAACTCTTAAAGCTAGGAGTATTCTAGACTTCCTGGAAGCCTCCCGGCTAAAAGAGTTACTCTAACAAGGTGGCGAGTCACAATAGATCTTTTAGGTCGCAGTGACTACATCTCCTACACTACGGGAGATGCATAGCCCCTTATCTTTAAAATAAATAAAATGTACTTCACTTTTTATAACGCTTGGTGGACGCACTCTAACGAGCGTTTGAGCTGGAACTGTTCGACGAGCGGGCCGAGATATCGTGTCCGTGAGCGGTGTCTATGTGTGCGTTGCTCGAGCGCGCTTTGTATGTAGATTGATTTCTGTATCTATGTATTTTGTGTTACAGCTGTCTGTAATCGGTTTTACTATCTCTAGGTACTCTACTCTTTTATAAATACATTCTCAAGAACAAGGCAAGGACCATTCGCTGAAGCGTTGATTTTCAGCAGTTCAATTACCAAAACTTTCCACCAAATTAATCCAAAATTATTTACTACAGCAACTGTTAAGGAAAATGGCGTAAATAAAATTATGACGTACGAGCTAAATATGATCTGTTTTTGTTTTAATAGAAAATCATATAAAAAAATTTGAACGCCCGCGAGCATAAAATATAGCCGGTCACTCAGGAATATAGCAACTTTCTATTGGTGAAAAAAATTTTGTAATCGGACCAGTACTTCCAGAGATTATACCTCCTACAAACAAACAAAAAAAAACTTTAGTCTAGTACTCATCTACTTAGCTTGACACCAGACGGCGGCGTCACAAAATATATAAGGTACTGACTTCTGTACTTTATATATTTTGTGTTTTATCTACATAGAAAGCGCACTCGAGCAACGCACACATAGACACTGCTCACGGACACGATATCTCGGAGCGCCTCGGCCAGCTCGTCGAACAGTTCCAGCTCAAACGCTCTTTAGTGTGCGTCCACCAAGCGTAGGTATAAAAAGTGAAGTACATACATGAGATTGTCTTCTGCACCTATCTATTTTGTGGTGGCGTTGTGGAATATTATTATTATTCCCACTGCTCAGCAACCAAACCAACAAAAAATACATTCAGTCAAAAAAGTATCGGGAATGGATGATTTGTTATGAGCAAATTCGACGAAAAAGGCCAGATTTGTGGAAAGAAAATTCTTGGATTTTGCACCACGACAATGCGCCTTCGCACAAGGCTATCATTGTGAACGAATTTTTGACCAAACACTCAACAAATAACATCCAGCAACCACCATATTCACCAGATATGGCTCCTGCTGACGTTTTTCTGGATTATTCGTTGGCGCAAGTGTATCGTTTCTAAAGGAGCATACTTTGAAGGTGATAAAATAAATTTGGATGAATAACAGACATTTTGTGTATTATTGATCTTTTCCCGGTACTTTCTTGACAGAGTAGTATACCGTTGTGTTTTGTTGGCGACGGTATACCTACACTCCTACCCACTGTATTAATTTTAATGGAGTGAAATCCAGATTATCACGGTCTACTTAGTCTAAAAATAGTTTTCTAAAGCTTTCTATTTCCAACGTCTTAGTAGAAATTATTGTGTAGCCTTTCATTATATTTGGCACGGATTTTCTAGTTGAACATTTTACTGGTCGGTTCAGAAGTCCTACCAAATGCGATCCATTTTAAGACTTAAACTGGACTGTTTTAAGAATGGAACTATACAGGGTTATTTGTTAAAACCTGGCAACCTAGATTATCGCCGTACATCATCATAAACAACAACTTTTGTTCTATGATTTTTAAAAATTAATCATAATGTAGTCATCACATTTTCATTCAAAAATATTTGAATTGAACGTTCTAAATATTACGAAATCTGTGCAAAACAAGCGACAGTACAATATCGGGGATCGGGTGGGGGGTGCTTGATGCGCTTGCGTCGCGTTATACAGACTTAGGTAAGTATAGCAAGACACAGACTTGAAATGAATGTGCTAGACAGAACAACGAAATCTTGAAGGTTTGTTTTTGGTAAATGTATTATGTTTTGTAAAAAGTCATTAAACAAAAAATGCTGTTTATGATATTAGTAATACAGTCCAGCAAGGTTGTTAGTGTTTTACAAATATCCCTGTGTATAAAAGCCATTCATACAAGTACAATAACAGAAAAGTGAGGGTGACGTACCTGATGTTTGTAAGACCCTTATAGTGTAGTTATAATAATCATCAAGTCATAACAATAGAAAAAACAAGCTTTTAATGAAAATCGTTATTTCATAGCAAGCTTTTATAGCTCGTTATACCTTTATACCTATAATAATACTCGTCAAGACAAATCATACGAGCCCAAACTCGATGGGGTTATGTCATTTAACTCCCAAGTTCCTATAGCTACCTTCCGGCTCCATCATCAGATCAGCTCCTTGTCATAATAATTTGACAAGGAGCTGATCTGATTTGCACATGCATGCAAAATTTCAGCTCAATTGCTCAAATTATATAATATATAATTTAATTTACAAGATTTGATGACAGACAAACATCAGGACAGGTGAAACTAAATAAAACCTTGTATTGAGAGATACAGTTTTATCGAAAAAGAACACCATTAAATACTTTCACATTGATAGAAATTGTAACTTGTTATTGTGCCGACTAAAAAGCCTCACTCGTCAAAACTTAATATATTTTTACATCTATTCTATTCATTTTTAACCGACTTCGAAAAGGAGGAGGTTCTATGTTCGGCTGAATGTATGTTTTTTTTTTTTGTATGTATGTTCACCGATATTTCGGTCAATTGTGGACCGATTTTGAAATTTTTTTTTTCGATTGAAAGGTTATGCTTCCAAGTTGGTCCCATAGAAATATTGTTATGATCTGATCATGAACTTCGAAGATATGGAACAGAACTCCTCATAGAATCATAGCAGAATTGTCGTAACAAGTAAAAATGCTTTGTTTATACGTGTAGTCGATGACTGACTGAAAGAAAAGGGGGAGGGGGTAAATTCATGTAATATAACCGTATTTGGGATTATAAGAATCGTTATGAGATGCACTCTGGCTATAAGGTAATTTATGTTTAGCTGAAGGGTAGGTACTTTTTAGTGGTGCTACCATAACTAAAAAGTGAAAAATAAAAAACTTTTTACAAAAAAAAATTAAACCGACTTCAAAAAGTACAAAATAACTTTAATTTCGGAAGTCGGTGTTAAATAACGAAGAGACAAGGTTAGGTATCTATTATAGAAACACCGACTTCCGAAATTAAAGTTATTTTGTACTTTTTGAAGTCGGTTTAATTTTTTTTGTAAAAAGTTTTCTTATACAAAACCGTGCCTGATTCAAGAGCACAGAACACAGATATATAATTACACAGAAGGCCTAAAAGTCTTTAAGCCAAAAGTGAATAGCCCGCCTCCAATTCCTTTGTTTTGACGTCATATCGTCATATCGATGTTCCACCATCTATTGATCCTATTTCTGGCGGTTCAAAGAGCCTTGTATACCGTGAGGTTAAGAACGGTGTGGATCTGGTCGGTCGGTCTGGCGCCCGCGAAGCCTTTATCCATCAATTTTATCGGTCACGATAAGCCTTTCAAGGTTTCCACCGTCTTTCTTCTTAAACTGTAGTAATGTTTAAATGTTGGTTATAGTCATGGAGTAATTTTTTATGAACTTCGCCCGGGTCTACATCGATTTTTTTCGTAAAAAAAAATAACCAACTTAACAAAAAAATTGAATTGAATTTGAAGATTCGCCAAGATTTCATCATCAGATCCCAACTTGGTGACCATGGAACCATTTGGGAAGTAAACCCTTTCCAACAAAAAATATTTTTTCAAATCGGTTGGCAAGCGACAAAGTTATGCGCGACAAACATAAAAAAAATATACAGATATCCGAATTGAGAACCTCCTCCTTTTTTAGAAGTCGGTTAAAAAATAATAACTATTCAAGATTTTGGTTTCTGCGAGGCTCTTTTAAAAAACAAGCTTTATTATATTTTGTAACTTTCAAATATTTCCGTGACATAATCTTGTACGTTTGAAATTGTAAGATAGGGTCAGATTCGCGATTTTTTTTTTATCAAACCAACTAATTTATATCATGTTTTGATTTTTGCCTTTTGGTTTGTCATTATAGTCAATTTTAATAAAATAATTTTTCATGGTGTTTTCTTTTATATTTGTGGAACTCCAGAGGATTAAAAAAGATCAAAATGATTAGAACCTGGCTTTAAATTAGAAATCGAGGGTTAGAGCGCGTGAGTCTATATAGCAAACTTAATCCAATGCTTAACGTTGTCAAACAAAGTCCCCTGTACCAGGTAGTTAAAATATTGAATAAGTTGCCACTTGATTTGTAAAGCACTTTGTATACAAGCTCATTCAAAGCAAGGCTCAAGGCATTCTTGTCAGAGAAATGTGTCAACTCGGTAGACGATTTGTAGAATATAAGTTTAAAACTATTTATATGATTAATTTCCTTTTGACATTGTTATTGCTATTTTCAATTATTATTATCTATTGACATTATTATTACTTACCTATTTACTGACATTATTAATGGTAATTGTAATATTTTTGATATTATTATTTGGTACTAAATTATTGACATTATTAATGGTTATAGTAATATTTTTGACATTGTTTACTTTCATTTTCTTTATTTTTTTTATGATATGTGGTTTTATTAATGGTGCAACTCAATTCTTTTCAACATTATAATTATGTTTATATATCTCAGGACCCTGAGGTCCTGGACCTTTGGGAGGCGTACGAGGGGCCGAAACCAACTCGAAGAGGCCTTTTTTGTACGTTTAATGAAACGTGGTATCAACCGGTGATTATCCCTGTACGCGCTATGCTAGTGCATCCAAGGACAACCCCCGGTTTGAAAAACTGTTGCGACATAATATGGAAAACAAAATAATAGGGCTATGGTTTTTGGAGTCATAAGTGGACTGGTAACATGGAACTATGTTAGGACTATGGCCCCTGCCTAAACAATCTCATTAATATCAATCGATAAAAGGTAGGGGGTGACTTGCACACTCAATAAATGGGCCCCCAAAACGGCCGCTAGCACGATGTGACGTAGCAACAAGAGGGCAACATATCCTGAGGCGCTTGAGGAGTGGAGAGGCATACCACGGCTATCAGGACAATCCCGGAAGTACGGTCAAGATCCCTACCAGCACCTTACTGGATTATGCATCCTTCTCCCGAGCATGTTTGCTCTTGCGACTCTCCACTCAAGCCAGCCAGTAAAGGCAAGAGAGAGGTGGAAGCTCTGTTCCTCGTCAGTGTTCACTACGGCCGGCCAATAAAGGCAAGCCGGAGATGAAGAACAAGAATTCTCCCGGGAGATCGGGTCCGTGGGGTCGCTAATACCCAACAGTTCGCCACAAAACTGCCCTGCGGATTTATTATTATAATTATTATTATTATTATTTATATATTTATTTATCTCAGGACCCTGAGGTCCTGGACCTTTGGGAGGCGTACGAGGGGCCGAAACCAACTCGCAGAGGCCCCTTTAGATGCGTTTACTGAACGGTGGTATCAACCGGTGTTATTTTACTAGTTTTTTTAAGTATTTGATATTCGCGTGATTGATTGATCAAGAAACAATTAAAATTGTATTTTTAATTGTTTCTTGAATCAATCAATCAGTCTTTTTTCATTAATTGTATGAAGCTAGCTTTCTGTAGCTATTTATTCTGTGGCACAAATCTCAGAGGCAGGGAATAACAAAGTTTAATAAGTCGTAAATAAATGCGCCCTGATATCAAGGGCGGGGTTTCAGCCGCTGAAATAAAATAGGACTGTAAATAACTTTTATTGGATACTTTGTATCGTACGTGAATGTATATGAAGAGACGTTCTGTATTGTTGAATTGTATGAATGGAATCTCACTAATGTTACAAAGGTGAAAGTTTTGTATGAATGTGTTTTGTGTGTGTGTATCTGGCACTTCTTTACGCATAAATGATTGAATGGATTTTGATTAAATTTCTTTTTTTTTTTGTATTCTATGTCCTGGAATATCACTTAAGAGACTTTTTTTTCTGAGACTCCGTTCTTAAAGAAATGGGGTACGGTCGCCTCATCCTGTTAAGCAGTAATGCTAGCGAAGGAGACGACCGCACGCTTGAGAGAATAGATATCTTCACGCCCTAGCCACCACGACAGAAGACGCCCCGGGCGTCCGGAATCGCAGGATGACTACCAGCTACAGTTGGCGTAGGCTTTCAGACGATGAGCGATGGATAGCTCACCGTCCGACCATCCGGTAACCATCCGGACCGAACCCGAGACGTTGACGGCACATAGCGTTCCACGCACTCCTCACAGACATGTCGATACCCGCTGGGGCCAAGGTTTCTTGAAAAGTAAACTCGCGATGCTAGAACGCAAAGGAAACCTATAGGACTGGTTTTAGTCAGTAAAGTCTGCGAAGCCTTTCCTCTCTACCCTAGATTAGGAGAAGTCATTGGATAAATTCCTACCTCCAAAAAAAAAAAAAACTTTTACATGATTTTGTAAAAGAATTATTTGTCTGTGCAACATTAGTTTTAGTAGGTATATGTGAAAGCCGAAACACGTGTCTAGTATTTGTATGTAAAGAATCCATGTACAATATTCCATATCTGTATCTTGAAAAATCACAAAATCAGCAAAAATACATAGTCACCGGGCCATCCAGGCGACTGAGCGGTGGTTTTACACTTGCACCTAGCTGTTTGCTGGCTCCTAATACCCGCTATGACCTACCGTGACCTGTGGTGTACTTAGTGACAGTGGTGTCCAACTTGTGACTTATAAAAATATTTTTGGGGAAAAATATAAAATGGTGTTAAAACTATTGGAATCCTTTCAGTTACTGATTCTGAACAAACTATATTCAGGTTTCACATAAAATAAAAATAATGTAAAAAAATAATCTGTACAACCCCTATCAATGAAACCTTACGCCATCTTGATTAGACTTAGATTAGTTTTCACCATTCCCCTAGTGTAATTATTATTATTACAACTGAATTATGATCCAACCCACTCTAATCTTTAACTGCTAAAGAATAAGACTCATAATCGCATTGTACGGATTAGCTAGGATTAATTCGATGTTAGCAGAAACCTTGTGAATTGACGTCAAGAGATAATCGACGTTGAAAAAACTCTTTGAACACAGAACCTTTTGTTTTTTTTGCAGTCGGTTATAAGGCGGTTGGAGTTAGGGTTGCCAACTATAGTGTTAAAAAAAGTATTACACTGCTTTATACTTTTTACTGTTGAACAAAAATAAAGTATACAAATTACTGTTTTCTGCATCAAAATCATTTCAGACTACGCTATACTATAATAGCATATAGTTCATAGCACAACAATATCGCTCACCATACATTTATTTAGAACATGTTCACACTTTACTATACTATATATTTGGCAAAATTAAATAAGTATATAGTGCGCGATATTGTTGTGCTATGAGCTAAATAATATAATATATTATATATACTATATTATGGTGTCGAACGTAAAGAATAGCACCATCCCATATCTTCCCGTGGGTGTCGTAAGAGGCGACTAAGGGATATTTAGAGACTGTGCATACCATAGCACCTTAGGTCACCCCGTGGTGGCGGGTTAACCACCAACGAAAGCATTCCCAAGGAGGGTTGGTGTCAGGCTGGCGGCCGACTTTAAAAAACTAGCCAAATCTCTATGCAACATGTTGGGTTTTAATAGATATACTATATATAATAGCGTAGACTGAAAGCAGCTTTACACTATCTCATTACTCGTATTAAATTAGAATTAGACGGTCACATAAAAAAAGGACTCCTTTTTTATCAAATAAAGAAAAGAAAGAAAAACAGTTCTCAATAATAGAGTTTCATTAATCGAATAAGCTCCTCGTTTATTTTAATTTTAGTTATAATTGTAATGAGGCGTGTGAAGTATTTAAAAAAAGACTGAAATTAATAAGTTGTGTGAAAAGCTCCAAAAATATGTATTTAAATTTCACTGTTAATTGTTCTAAAATACTATTTAACCTTTCAATCGTGTCAATTAGAGACGCAATAAAAGACAATGACACCGCGAACGCGTTCGCTTGGGGTTTAATGAATTAAAATTCTTCTCACATAAAAAATACTTTAATGGTTGTAAAAGTTGGCATCCCTGCCTTGAGGGTATACAAATACTTGGTGATTGGAGACAGTTCAAAGAAATCATAAGTGGCTAGCCGCTTCTTAATCGATCAAGAGTCCAGAAAAATGTCTTAGATTAGAAATCATTTTTTTTTTCTTGTAGTTAAGTCACAAAATTGATAGGTACAGAAGACAATCTCATGTATGTACTTCACTTTTTATACCTACGCCGCACACTCACGAGCGTTTGAGCCGGAACTGTTCGACGAGCGGGCGGAGGAGCTCGGAGATGTCGTGTCCGTGAGCGGTGTCTATGTGTGCGTTGCTCTAGCGCGCTTTATATATAGATTGACTTCTGTACCTATCTATTTTGTGGTTAAGTCCAATCAAAGGGATAAAATGATTCGCAATATATTTTATTCTACATGTATTCTGTTGATGAAAAACGAGTGCGAGTCGGACTCGCGCACCGAGGGTTCCATACAAAGTATGTATCGAGTCTCGACGATTTTTCCGAATAAAAATTCTGTGACAACTTTTTTTCTTTATTTGTCTTGTGAGACCTTGTTTCACGCTAAATTTCAGGACTGTAGATCAACGGAAAGCTTCCCAATAGGTTTTGATTTTTCTAGCAAGTGTAAAAATAGCGCCTAAACGGGGAATAAATCGCCTTATCTTTAGATTGCATAAGAATTTTGATTTTTCACTGCTTTAAGGGGTACTTAGTCTTGTGTAGCATAATCAGCCTTATATGGAGGCCTGTTCCCACTGTTGGGACTCAGACCTCCTCTCTAGAAAAGGGATTGGCCGTAATCCACCACGCAAACCTAGTGCGGGTTGGTGGGTCTTAAAATTTTTGGTTCTAGAAATTTTTTTTGGTTTCCTTGAGATGTTTCCCTTCACCGTTTTGAGAGCAGTAGTGATGAAATATTAAATTACACAAAATAATGCGCCTGGGTGGGTTTGCGCGACTCATAAGTCAGATCCATTACTACTCGGCCACCACTGCTCACACTGAACTATGGAACATAATGTTATTTTTTATTTAGAGACTATGTTCCCTTAATTTTCCTTCACCATTTTGAGAGCAGCTTGGAGCAGATGGAGGTATGTTCCATACGTTCTTGCAAAAAGAGCCTTGACAGACGGGCATACCCACAATAAAGTGATGTTTTAATGGTCCCGTTTTTGCTGAACGGAACCCTAACAGAAATTGGAAAACTTCACGAAATTGGGTTAATTTTTCGACGTGCACGCCGGCAAAGTCGTTAGTAGAAAGTAGTACTTTATAATATCAGTAAGCGTAGGTATATTTTTACCGCCCTTATCTTCAGAATAGACCATCCATTCCGCTATTTTCGTCTCCATTTTGTGGAAGCTACCAAGAATACTCTTTATTATGGACCCATTATATTTAATCTCAACAAAATGGCGGCAGCGTGGAAGAATTGAGGTTTCAGCGTTAAAAAGATACTGTTATGAAGGACAGCTATTTTTGGGCTCAAGGAAATGTGGTAAGAAGAAATATAATTAGTAGGCTAGAACTGTTTGCGGACGGTAAGGGAAATATTAACTTTAAAGGTATACTTGCTTCTACCAGCTAAAGCTGAAAATAAGTTTTTTTTTTTATAATGTCTAGGCTCACGTTTGACCACCATCTCACCTGATGGTAAGCGATGATGTGGACGACCATGGAACACGCTTGCCTAGAAGCAATCTATTCACTCTCGACTTAAAGACTCCTAGGTTATTGCTATCAGGAAACACATAAGTTTCTCTATACAAATTTTGCCCCCTTTAATCCCATTAGGAAAAACCATTTAGGGTGTGAATAAAAAAAAATCCTTTTTTATTCTATGTTTTAACCGGTAGTCTATACTATACCTAGGCAGTATAAATGAATAGGCGAAACGCTTAGTCCGGACAAGAGGAACAAAATAGACAGGTACAGAAGACAATCTACATACAAAGCGCGCTCGAGCAACGCACATAGACACCGCTCACGGACACGATATCTCGGCTTAATCGCTCGGTCGAACTCGTACAGTTCGGCGCAACGTGTTGACGTGTATGCGTTCGCCCAGCGTAGGTATAAAATGTGAAGTACATACATGAGATTGACTTCTGTACCTATCTATTTTGTGATAGAGGTTTCAACAACGTATACTCGCCGTACGTCAGCTATATCTACACCTAAAGAGATAAATTTTGTTTCTTTTTTTTCCGTTTTTGTTTGTAGGTACTTAATCACAGGAAGTAATGGTCTGATTACTAAATTTTTTTCACCGATAGACATTGAATTATAAAAACCCGTTTTTTTTGTATATCAATGCCGATAGAATGCTGTTTTATTCCTGAGTGACATCCTTACTATAATATATAAAAGCGAAAGTGAGTTTGTTTGTTTGTTTGTTACGTCTTCACGCCTAAATGGCAAAACCGATTTTGATGAAACTTGGTACACGGATAGACCATGTCCTGGAATAGGACGTAGGATACTTGGGGTAATTTTCCGCTATTACGCGGGCGAAGCCGCTGGGAGCAGCTAGTAAACTATATTTTAAGAACGCGGGTGAAGCCGCGGGCAAAAGCTTAAATACTAATGTACGTACTAGTGTATACCCTCGGCATATTATAAGAAATGAGGGAAACTATAATACACAAGTATATCTTAACTCGATACAATACAAGTCAGGTGAGCCGTAATATCGTAATAAAAGAGAAAAGCTTCCCCATCCGCCATTACGGTACAACCTTAATAGCTTTATATTGGGAAATTAACCGAAATTCCTCGACAAAGATACGAGAGTTCTGGCCCAAATCAATCGGCTGTATTTTTAGGAAACCCGCTTTCAAGGTTTAATTATTTTTTTGGTTATTTATAGTCTAGTAGCTGCTCGCGTGGTTTAGGAAATTATCCTGAGGTAACATAGGAACCCTGGAACACTGGTACTCCTGGGATAAAAAGTATATTTTATTCTATTCTAAGACACAGTCTATCTGTCTCATCATCATCATCATTTCAGCCGATATACGTCCACTGTTGGACATAGGCCTCTCCCAAGTATCACCACAATGAACGATCCTGTGCGTCTCGCATCCATCGGCCTCCCCGATCCACCTTCGGCGTCCTGCCTCGGTCCGGACAGTTATTGGACTTCGGACAGCGAGCTATCCATTGCACGCCGTCCGCAAGCCTACGCCTACGGTGGCCGGAAATCGGGATCGGTATCCCGACGGCGGCTGGGGCGCTGTAAGTGCCGTTGCCTGAGACGGTCGGTCTCCTCCTTTCGTAGCATTACTGCTTGGCGGAAGGAGGCGACCGCCTGACACTACTTCTCGCTTCGGACCATGGCCTCAACCAAGGCCCGGCGCGAGAGATCGCCGCCGCCAATCGCCCTCACCAGGGCACGGCAATGCTCTGCCCAAGCGGGGCACACCTCTACTTTGTGCTCCATTGTATCCTCCGGGCATTCCGCACGGTGGCAACACCCATGCGTCACTTACACTCGAATCTGGTGCAGGAACCTCCCGAACTTACGATGTCCGGTGAGAACCTGCGTCATGCGAAAGATTAAGTCGTAGGTCGCCGTGAGGTCTTTCCGGCCACGTCTCAAAGAGGGGACTTACCGCCATAATTGTGGCGTGCTTAGCACTAGGTTGTGATAGTCGCTGACGCCATTTCACCATGTGATCCTGCCGGATCTCTGTCCACCATGGCGCGACCTGTTGCGGCAGCTGACACCGATGACCTGGTGAAGGTAGCGAGAATCCGATGGATGCGAGACGCACAGGACCGATTGTGGCGACCCTTGGGGGAGGCATGAGTTCAATATAGGACGTCTATCGGCTGAAATGATGAAGCTGAATTCTTAATTATTTCTATACTTGAAATTCCTATTAACTTCCTATTACTTGAAATTTGAAGACATGTGACATCCACCAACGCACACTGGGTCCACGTAGTGGATTACGGCCCATTCCCTCTCCTAGAGAGGACGCCTGAATCCCAGCAGTGGGAACATTATAAGGTCGATTATGCTATGCCTGTTAACTTTAAAAAATTATAAATATATGATATAATTTTTGAGGATAGATTATTCAAAAACGTTGTTGCTTTCAGACATAATCGGAATTTATTGAACAGCTAAACTCTTCAGATCCTGAAAACCTAAACCAATATAGATTTAGGATACTAGAATTTGAATAAAACACTTCCTTTAAAAAAAACATCTTTTCCCACGACCAAACTCACAAAGTTAACACCATCATACTTTTATGAATATACTCGCCGTTGCTAAAACATAAAATTGTTATCCGAAAGGATTTTGTGAAGAAAACCTGAAAAGATGGTCCCGGGGTCGGCCATATTGAGCCCGGGTCGATTGAAACGCAATTTATTGTCAACTTATGGAGAATATTTTGTGAAGAATTTAAGGTTTTGTTAAAGAAATCCGATATTATAATCCGATGTGGGTGGAAACTAATTTCCTGAGGTTTGAGTGTGGGTAGATAAGATGGATCCAAGTTTAGTAATGATTAGGTTTTTACCCTGTAACAAAAATATTAGGCCGGGACTCCACCAAAGCAGTGATGTGTGCGGTGTGCTGTGTGCTGTGCAAGAAGAGATGTTTTTCAGCTCGGGGGACCCCATCAAAGCGGAGATGTGTGCGTTTTCGACGTTCGCTGTTCGTCGTCCGGGCACAGCTCACATCTCCGCTACCATCGCGTGATACAAGTATACACACATCTCCGCACAGCGATCTCCACTGAAGCTGAGCGGAGAGGAGATGTGTCAATAACATAGTTGTATTGGTTGTTTAATAAACATCTCCTCTCCGCTCGTCTCGTCTGCGCTTTGGTTGAGTTTTCAGCAACAGCCCAGGCGGGTCGAAGCCTACTGGGGTCAGGGTTATCTGAAAAGGAGCTCGAGCCTCGGTATGAAGGCTAGAAAGAACGAAGTGGGTTTTAAGTCAGTAAGAGTCTGAGACTATTTCCCGGTCCATCCAAGAGCGGGGGTTGTTTTTTGCATTGGATGATTTTTGCTCACCAAAAAAATGGTACATTTTGGTTCATTTTACGGATTGTGAATAACAGATTGTACAATACTTCGGTCACATTGCAAGGAAAGACGATGGAAACCTCGAAAGGCTAATCGTTACTGGTAAAGTAGATGGAAAAAGGCCTCGCGGGCGTACGTTCAGTACGGTACGTTGGTCTGACCAGATCGGCACCGACCTTGACTATACGGTATGCAAGGCCCTTCACACTGCCAGAGACAGGAATAAATGAAAATACAACATAAAAATTAAAGTGATGAAGCATCCCGAGAGGTCACGACTCTCAGCATTGAAGAATAATAATAATAAAAACCATTTAATTAATGAATGCCTGAAAATAACCATTTATTTTCAGGCATCGGAGGCCCGTAGAAAAAATACATAATATAATTTTATAAAATAATAAACTACACAACAAAACTTACACACTACATATCATAACAACAAAACTTATTAATAATAATTATACACGTAACATCGGCGTCGTCGCCGTCCTCGGAAACGTCGATACACGACACCTTTCGACCAAAACTCCTCTCTCAAAAAGGTCTCCAGATGGTGGGTTGGAACTCGTATCACGAACGACTTGAAGTTGGTGACGTGACGCGAATCCAACCTTTCGACCCACAATGCGACGCAAATAACAGACGCTTTTTTTTATTGAACCTTTTTTATTTGAAATCACTCAATGAAATCTCCAGCTCTAAGCTGGGGCGAGAAGGCGTATCAAACTTCTATTGACTAAAACCCACTCGTATTCCTTCCCTTTGCGTTGTAAGGCCGTCGACCGCATCGTCGCTTTCCATCAGATGAGATAGCGGTCAAGCGCGAGCCTATCTATAATTTAAAAATGAATCGTTATTGTGAGAAGGTTGTTATGGAAAAAAAAATGAACTGTTTAGGGTATAGTAGGGTAGTGTAGGGTATAGTAGGGTAGCGTAGGGTAGTGTAGGGTAGTGTAGAGTAGTGTAGGGTAGTGTAGGTAGTGTAGGGTAGTGTAGGTAGTGTAGTGTAGGTAGTGTAGTGTAGGTAGTGTAGGGTAGTGTAGGTAGTGTAGGGTACCGTAGGGTAGTGTAAGGTAATGTAGAGTTGAGTAGAGCAGGATAGAATAGGGTAGAGTAAGGTATAGTAGGATGGAGCGGGAGCGAAGCCACGGGAGAATAGCGAATACACAATAAAAAAAAAACCATTTCGACTCGCAGAGCCTAAAAATGGCCAGGAAATTAAAAAGTCACAGTCGTACATCTTCGTGCGTCAAGAAAACAGGCGCCTATAGACTTTGCGCACAACACTAGCGAGTCTATGCATATAATTACATTCACACCTTGGCCAGAAACCATGTTTAGCTTGTACATTCCATAAGAAGCACAGTAACAAAAGACCCGATAAAACCATCAATTTAGTTTACTTTAATACATCGTTATCATTTCAGCTGATAGACGTCCACTGTTGGACTTAGGCCAGTCGCCAAAATGAACGATCCTGCGCGACCCGCATCCATCGGATTCCCGCAACCAGGTCATCGGTCCACCTTGTAGGAGGCCTTGCAACGCTACGTCTTCCGGTACGCGGTCGCCATTCCAGCACCTTTCGGCCCCAAGGGCCATCTGTTCTGCGAGCAACGTGCCCTGCCCATTGCCACTTAAGTTTGCTGATTCTTCGTGCTATGTCGCCTGGACCGCCCAGGCGTTCACTTGGTGTTTAACTGAATGGCGCGAAGCCATGCGCAAATGCCGGCGTTCGCTTGGGATTAGAGTGGTTTTTATGGTGTTCTCATATATATTTTGTGGATTTTCAGAGGATCAATTACGGTAGTTTCCAGGGTCAAAATAACTACATTTTATTTAGTCCGTATTTTAGATTATAAAAAAATATTGGACACGCATTTTTTCTTTTTTCGATTAAACAAAAAATAACAAAGATATAGCCCATTAAAGTTACGTGTGGTGCGCAAAAATGCAGCACGGCGCGGCGTGACGTTACACGTAACTTTAATGGGCTATATCTTTGTCAATTTTGGTTTAATTTACAATAAAAAAATACGTGTCCCTTATTTTTGAATAATCTAATAGACGGAATAATTACATTTTTTACGGCAACTAGCCTATTAGTACATGTTGAATATCAAGCTCCAGGTTAGCTGCTGGTGGTCTTGACTAATAATAAAACTGCTTGGTTCGATTTTTATACGACTGTATAAATATCCACGTAGGTATGTGTTACAAATGTGATAACCGATATAATGTGCGTACGCGCGAGGTGTCGGCGAGCGAGTGGTCGGAGAGGGGACGTCCGCGACTACGATGATGTGTGGCCCGATGTGACGTCAGGAACAGTACAACCTCGCCTTAAATGTAATTTCTTACTGTCTCCAGTTTCCCCTCTCTCTAATTTCCACTCAACAAGTTCTCGTCTTGACACAGGCGTTCATATAATCCCGTATAGTCCGCACTTAGTGTAGGTCGTTCAAAATAAACAGCAACTTAGTACATAGACAAGGAGGCAGCTTGAAGCAAACGGTAGCGACTATTTAAACGGATTATGCCGTGTTAGAGGTTCCAGCAAAAGGTTAAGTCTGTAAGATATACCATTATACCTATATTACCCCGACGTACGACAAGTATCCACCCTTATGCCTTGATCCTCCTCTTCCTCCTTGCGTCGTATTCCTCAATGCTGAGGGTCGTGACCTCCCTGCTTCATCACTTTAACCCTTATGATGTCTTTCCATTTGTTTCTGTCTCTGGCGATGTGAAGTGCATTGTACATCGTAGAGTCCAGAGCGGTGCGGATCTGGTCGGACCAACGTATAGGGCTGCGCCCGCGAGGCCTTTTTCCATCCACTTTGCCGGTCACCATGAGCCTTTCGAGGTTGCCACCGTCCTTCCTTGCAATGTGATCGAAGTATTGTAAAACTTTGCAAAGGCATTCGGACGACAGCCGAGATCATGCCTTGATCACACGCGAGTAAAAGAGCGAGACAGTAAAGTGTTACTCGTCCGAGACAGTGATGTAAGCGAGTTCTAGAGATAAGCGCTCGGCCGAGCACTCGGCGCTTTATTTATACGTACCGAGTATTCAGCCGAGAGCACTGTTTCACCCGTTTACTCGGTACGTGTGGTCAAGGTGTTACGTTATGGTCCGGAATAAGCGTTTTGCTTTGTCGTTTATACCGCGTACATCGAAGGACTGGATCAATTTACCTGCTGCGGTTTTCCCGTCCGATTATAATTAAGATGTCTTCAAGGCTAGAGTGAATAGGCTCTTAATAAAGTAATGCGCCTCAACATCAACGATTGCATCACTATTTTCCATCACGCGGGATCGCAGTCAAGTACTAGTTCATTAAATATCCATATAAAAAATGTAACCTATATTTGAGTATCTCTCCCCGACGGATAAACCCATCCGTAATTTTCCCGGAGGACACGGTGGAGATGTACCCCGCTAGGGCAGAGCACCGTCGTGTCCTAGTGGAGGCTGTCGTCGACGGCAACCTCTCACGCTGGGCCTTGGGTCAGGCCTGTGAAGCAGTAATGCTGGCAAAGGAGACGGCCCCACGTGTGAGGCAAAGGACATCTTCACACCTCAGCCGCTGTAACCCTTACCTTGACTACCAGCCACAGTAAGCGCAGACTGGCAATGGGTACCTGGCCGTCCAGCAGGAGCGATGCCCGTTAGGCTCGCGGAGAATTTCTGACAAGGAAACCCGTAGTCGTAAAACGCAAAGGGCTACTGAAGGACGCAAGCGTGCTTTTAGTTGGAGTGGAAGAAGTCATTTCCCACCTCAAAAAAAACTACCACTTCTCTTCGCCTACGTACTGCGCCTGGATGTTCCGGTCCTAGAATGTAAAAAGCTGAACAAAGAACTGTAGGTGGGTTTTAATCAGTAAAAGTCTGAAACTTCCTCTCCCTCCATCAAGTGTGGTAGAAGTTATTTGAAGACTTCCCACCCTCAAAAAAAAAGGGGTGAGGTTGTGTCCGGTGCCATACCATGCATTAATCTCTTTGAAGACCCTACCTCCTATGGCGTTGTCAAACCTTAAGTCATAGATCTTCTGTGTCCTCTTTCATTGTGACGATACCTAGCAAGGTCTTCATAATAAAGACTGGCAACACACGGGTAAAGTTTATGAGCGTTTACACCGCGATAACTTTGTAGTGTGGCTTAGGCAGTCTTGAATTGTGTATAACGACATCTATGTAGCCAAATAGGAACTAAATTACAAGATCCTGCATCCTGGTAACAGTTCTACCAGTTCGAAAAAAAACTATAGGGTAGTTGTCAATCAGATTACGGACTGTTCACCACTTTGGTCTTAGCGGAGCTTCTGTCAGCGGCTTGGCCCGTAAAAATAAGTTTCTCAATACATACTTTGGAAGTTTGGACCTCCGCTGCATCCCTACAGTGACAGGCCTGTTGGTCTAGTGGTTAGTGACCCTTGGCTGATGAGCACGATCATTTGTTCTGTGTCTGGGTCTGATTTATCTATAATATGTTTTTTTTTATATATAATGTATAAGCTCGTGTTTGATCACTATCTCACCCGATGGGAAGCGATGATGTGGCAGACGATGGAACACGCTTGCCTAGAAGCAATCTATTCACTCTTGACTTAAAGACCCCTAAGTTGTAGCTGTCAGGAAACACAGACTCCGGCAGAGAATTCCACTCCTTAGCTGTCCGCATAATGAATGTACTCCCAAAACGCTTTGTACGTATGGGTGGGATGTCCACCATGTACCGGTGGCGCAACGCCGTTCATCTTATGTGTGTATTTAGAAATATATAAGTTAGTTTTTCAGTTGTCTAGTACTCATAACACAAGCTCTGCTTAACTTGAGGCTAGACGACGTTGTGTGATAGCTGTGGAATATATTAATATAATTGTGGTGAATTTTGGAAAATTCTTCTAATCCATGCGGCTGCTACAATTTCTGCTCACTTATCGATCGCTACGCTATAATTTAGATTAATATTATATCCTATGATGCCATACCATATGTTCATATTCCCGTCAAAAAATATATTTTTATTGCATTACAATACGTAGAATGTTAAAACATATGGTAAGTTTCAGACTTTGAAAATATCGACCGGATCAACTATTATTTTTATCTATTTTGAACTTCTAACAGTAGCTGTCTCTGGCAAAAAATATCTCAAGGCAACATACTCCCAGGGTCAGAAGTACCATTCTACATCCTATTCCAAGATATGGTCTACTTGTGATCCAAGTTTCGTCCAAACCGTTAGGCAGTTAAGAGGTAACAGACAGTAAGTAATCGTAGTGAGGCCAAAGAAAGTTGGATGGATTGTGTGAGGAGTGATATGAAAGAAAAGGGAGTTAGTGATAGCGTGACGGGTGACAGGACAGAATAGAAGAAAAAAATGTTGCACCGACCCCGAATAACACAGGTCAAGTATAGGGAGATTATGATGGACATAGGTCGAGACATAACAAACTGCCCACGGACGCGTAGCTTCATAGACGCGTATTCGTCTTTATACGCCTGCGTAAAGTTTATACCTATGCAAAACTATGAAACTCGGCTCGAACTCGATGAAGCGGCAACGTTTTGTGAGTTTAGTTTTTTTACTTTTTTTTTAAAGTAGTGTACCTGTACAAAACTTTTAGCAGCCGGAACCAAACTAGGAGGAACCTGTATTTCGAAAAGAGAAACAGTTTCATTGATTTTTATGTAAGCTGCACAATGCTAAACACAGAGCTGCAGAGAGGCGGTGGTGCGGGACTCGGCCGAGACATGACCACGACCAAGAACGTCAAGAGTGTGCGACTGAGAAGAAGAAATTCTTCTTCTTCTCAGTCGCACACTCTTGCCTTGTAAGGTTCATTCAGGCGTACACCAAGAGTATTATCTATACTTCTATACTAATATTATAAAGAGGTAAAATTTGTAAGTTTGTAAGTTTGTATGTAGGGGGTAATCTCTGGAAGTACTGGTCCGATTGCTAAAATTTTTTCACCGATAGAAAGCTGCTTTATTCCTGAGTGACATAGGCTATATTTCATGTACGCGGGCGAAGCCGCTGGCAAAAGCTAGTAACGAATACGCGTCTATGAAGCTACACGTCCGTAGACAGTAAGCCTTATGCAAAACATTTAATAGAAAGTCTTGAATAATCCAACAATGAACATAGTTCAGCTTGAAGAAATTTAACTTTCATAAACAAAAGTTCTTCTGAATTAAATTCATCTTGATCAAAGTTAGGAAGCCTGTATTCCACTGCTTCCGTATACTTGCAACTCGGTTGCTAATAAGTGAGCAAATTAACTTTCAAGTCTTTTGAAATGGAGACGATCAAAGTTTGGGACTTAAGACTGCTGTACCGAAGCTAAGAATTGGGGTTTTAAGATTAAGGACGCTCATTGTACGAGTATAGCCCTATTTTATAAGACTGTCTTACTCATAAATAAGACCTTTCTAACCGTATTATTGGTTTAAATATTGATTAGTAGATACCTACAACCTACTAATTTTAATCTTTTGTTTTATTTATTTATTTATTTATTTATTTATTTATTTATATATACTTTATTGCCCATCTGAAATAAAAATTTACAAAAAAGAAACCATACAATAGAAAACACAATTGGCAGCCTTATCGCACCAGGCGATTTCTTCCAGGCAACCTAGAATGGACAGAGATTGCCTGGACACAAAATGGGGTTGCACTTGGTGCAAATAATTATAAAAGTAAACAAAACTTATTCAATACTTAAAGCTAAAATAGATACACATATACATACATACAAATATATATAAGCAAGAGAGTAAGTGAAGAAGTGAAGGCAAGATCATAGTGACAAGTAATGATTCTTCACAAACCCTTTAAATACAGGCAGTGTTTGCGCACGCTTTATTTCAACAGGCAATGCATTCCATAAACGAGCGGCCTGAACAGTAAACGACTTATCCAGGAAAGTACTTGAATGCATTGGCATTTTAAGTTTCAGGTTATCTGATGACCTAAGAACTTTCGTGTGGGAGTCGCAAAGAAATTGGAACCGTTCTTTGAGGTAACGAGGGGTGAAAGGAGAAAAGAGCACATTGTATAAAAGAGACAGAATATGAGCATTACGGCGAAGGCGAATTGGCAACCACTTGAGTTTACATACTAAATTGTATGGTATTTTCTGTATTGCATCGTATTTCTACTGCTTTTTAATTTAAATGTATGTGTGAGGTTCGAATAAACGTTTTCTTTCTTTTCTTTTACTCCATTGTGAGATTGGGCCTGGCATGTCAGCCGCATGTCGGATGAGCTGTGGGCTAAAAGAGCCACTTATTGGGTCCCATTAAACGTAATACGACATTGCGTCAGACCAAGGCGAAGGTGAAGAAATGAGCTGGATAACTACCGGAAGGACTGGCCCGCATTGGCCAAGGACAAACGTGTGTCGAAAAAGAGCGGGGTCTTCGCCCAGCATTGGGATAAATGGGCTAAGTAACTAAGTAGTAGATACTTACTTCATTCAAATGTTCAAAACTCCCGTGGTTATAGCGAGCTTTGGCCTTGCTGGATCATTACGTTTTTGCTGACATCTTTTTGAAGCGCGCCTGGAGGACTACACACCGTCGTCTACTTGGGCTCGTTTCTTACCGGATGACAACGAGCTATAGGTAGACTAGCGAGCTACCTATAGCTTATCGTTCACAAGCCTACAAATCCTCCCCTCCACGCTTTTTCCGTCGTGTCCAGCCGTCTCCCACGTTCCCTTCTTCTGTTGATTGTTCTGTTATAAAGTTTGCGGAATCAGAAACGGAAGTGAATTAGGCACCTTAATGACTGGTCCTTTTTTATGGACCACGGCTGGACTTTGCGGCCAGAAGGCGAAGCCCTAAAGCCGCTTGCCTCGCCCCGAGACGGGGACGTAGCGAATGCTTGACGACGGAAGTGAAAAATCTTGCAGAACTTCTGCATAAGCGGAAGCGGAAGCAGTGTGCGGTAGTGTTGCAACACTACCAACTACCAAAAGAACACTAAGCTCTTTTTTTTTTGTGGGCAAAAATCATCCAATGACAACCCCCGCTCTTGGGTGGAGCGGGAGATAGTATCAGATTCTTACTGACCAAAAACCCACCCCGTTCCTTCTAGCCTTCATACCGTGGCTCGAGCTCCTTTTCAGATAACCCTGGCCTCAGTAGGCTTCCACTCAGCTGGGCCCCTTGCTGACAACACCTTGAGGCGCGCGGGAACAGTGCGCACCGTCGACGTCTTGGGCTTGGTTCGGACAGTTACCGGACGGTCGGACAGCGAGCTACCCAGGGCTCACCGTCCGCAAGCCCACGTCTACGAAGACCGAAAAGAACACTGAGATGAATTACTAAGATTACTTTGAACTGTCGCGTAACAATACCGTCTCCGTATATTTCCAAGCCAGCTGTTAGCACATGCAGTCAGCATTAGTACAAGTGCCCCGGTTCCGTTCCAGCACTTAAACAAACATATCGCTTGGAATTGTGCGCTTTTATTCATTCGGGTCCGGTTTCGTAGTAGCGATACCAGGTTTATATTGCACTAGTAGAGAGTGTAAGTGTTTCCTTGCATATCGCACCTCTGCTGAAATAGTGTCACAACTCAAAAAAAACATTTTTTGCTAACTATGATATTCATTTCAGAATTCATCAAGCTTTAAGGGCAGATAGTATCATATTAGTATTTTAATTATTTGCTCACAGTACCAACTTTTTTTTTTTGTTGGGTCATATCCTTGAATTATTAGAATTGACTCGTAAAGGCCTTTTTCTCAATAATTCATTATTGATTTTTGAATTGTGACACTATTTGAGAGGAGATTCGATATGAAAATCGATATATCGTGGCCAACACTTAGAATTGAACGTTTCATGATTTTTTTTATATATACATATATTTTTCCTCTTTACAGGGCTGAAAACGTAATGCGATAGTGGAACTATACTTACTGTACTATACTCTTCTCTTCTAAGTCGTACACTCTTGACAGAGTAGTCGCGGTCATGTCTCGAGTCCTGCACCACCGCCTCCCTCGCAACACAACACTATGCAACTATGCTATACAACTATAAGTACTTAAACCTGAACATACATTTATGATCACATCATTCTGTCTACCTGTATTAAGCATATAATAGTTATTTGATACTAGAGTGCAAAGTTGCTTTTTAACCGCGTGCTCAATTTTGATGACCGAGCAAGCGATCGGGACTCAGGCCTCCTCTCTAAGAGAGGTGATGGGCCGTTATCCACCACGCTGGCCCAGTGAGGGTTGGTGAATGTCACATGTCTTCGAATATTTTGGTTCTAGGACATGCCGGTTTTCTCACGATGTTTTCCTTCACCGTTTTGAGAACAGTGGTGATGAAATTACTTTGTGTAACTTATACACTAAGTAATGTGCCTGGCTGGGTTTGAACCCGCGACCTACGACGCGTAAGTCGGGGCCATTACCGTTCGGCCACCACTACTCTTATGATTAAATGATTTATTTTGCAAAAAAAAGCACTTTCACACGTAATTTTTTTTTATCATTTTAAACTAGATGAGTTCGGTGTTTCCTAGCTGACTACCCTGAGAAGAAACACCGAAACAAACTCAGGGGATTAAGTACTTGTTATGCCCGCAGTAAGTTCCCTTGGGATATTTTTTGAATTAAACGAAGGCAAAACCGCTGACAATAACTATTATTACATATGAATATGCCTAAAAATGTCCCTTTCATTCAGTAATCGCTGTAATGAGTCGCGAAGCGTCCCACGCTGTTCGTTAAGCCCACTCCTCCACCGTGACATTTCCGACTGAACAATCATGTAAAAATGGCGTAAATAAAATATGAAAGCACAATACGATATATTGTTCTGACAATGAGAAATCGTTTCGTCGAGGTATTTTTCTGAGAGACCATTTATTTACACTGTCTGTGTAAGTTTAGATCAGCTCTCGGGTAGACTTTTCTAAAGGTTACGCAGTCTTGATCAGGTTTCGTGTTTGACCTAGGTTTTGATCTTGTAGTAGTTGAAATTGGAACTGGCGAGGGTCTTAAGTTTGAAAAAATGTTTGAATAAAAATGGTCCCAATGTAAGAAGAGCAGTGGTGGCCGAGTGGTAATGGCTCCGACTTACGAATTGTTGGTTCGAACCCAGACAGGCGCATTACTTTGTAAAATTCATTTCATCACCACTGTTCTCAAAAACGGTGAAGAAAAACATCGTGAGGAAACCGGCATGTCCTAGAACAAAAATTGGAAGACATGCGACATTCACCAACCCGCACTAGGCCCGCGTCGAGGAGGAGTGGCAGGCGGTCGCCTCCTTCTGCGAAGCAGTAATGCTAGCAAAGGAGGAGGCAGACCGCATTAGGCAACGGCGCCCCCGCCGCCGCCGCCGGGATTCCGATCCCGATTTCCGGCCACCGTAGACGCGAGCTCGCGGACGGCGAGCCATGGGTAGCTCGCTGTCCGATCGTCCGGTAACTGTCCGGACCGAGCCAAGGCGTCGACGGCGCGCACTGTTCCCACGCCCCTCAAGGAGTTGTCAGCAACAGGAGGGGCCCATCTGGGTCGAAGCCTACCGGGGTCGGGGTTATCCGAAAGGAAACTAGAGCCCCGGTATGAAGGCTAGAAGGAACGGCGCGGGGTTTTTAGTCAGTAAGACTCTGACACTGTCTCCCGCTCCACCCAAGAGCGGGTTTCGTCAATGATGATTTTCCCCGTCGACAGAAAAAAAAAGGCCCGCGTGGTGGATTACGGCCCATTACCCTCTCCTAGAGAGAGGAGGCCTGAGTCCCAGCAGTGGGAACATTAATAGGCTGATTATGCAATGTAAGAAAAGAGTCCTCGTCGACCACATCACGCTCACATCGTTCGCATACATATACAATGTACCTAATCTATCAATAATTTAATAAAACAATATTGGTCAGGTGTGATATAGACGCATAGCGGTTGATCGAGGCTGTGCCCACGTGTAATCGCACCATTAGAACTCCAGAATATGTACTAATCGTGCGGTGAACTTTAAAACCGCGATGCAGTTTGAATTTTAGTTCTCATGTGGCATCATAGATGTCACTACAATGTCATATTAAGCAAACTGGTGTTTTTCAGAAATTAACCAAACATATTGAAATAAGAGCGCTGTTCCTTCAATATACGGGCCATTATATGCAGAAAACATTTAAGAGCCTTAAATCCCTGCAGCAATACAGGGCATCGATTTCAGATCAGTACTTAAGGCACCTAGTTCGTTCTACCCTGCAAATACATAAAGCTTGCGAATGACAGAAATCTCCCGTTAAACGAGCACAAAATCGGAGCCGGGATTTCTATCGGATCGTGAATTTTCCATGAGACTGCTTCACTCTCACGGACCGAGGAATTCCAGTGACCCACCTACTTTCTAAACTATACAGGGTTATTTATAAAATACTGGTAACCTCTCAGGACTATGTTACTAACATCATAAACCACAATTTTTATTTTAAGACTTCTAAAAATGTATCCCAATTTTAGTTTATCACATTTTCATACAAAAGTAAAAATATTTAAATTGAACATTGTAAATGTTACGAAGTCCATGCGAAGCAAGCAACAGTACAACATGAAGGTGGGATCGTGCGCGGGAGGCGCAGGTACAGCAAAATACAGAGATGAAATGTGTTGTATAGAACAACGAAATGTTCAAGGTTTGTTTTTATTAACTAAAAACTAAAATTCAACTTTTCAAATATATCGGTACAGAAGTCAACCTACATATAAAGCGCGCTCGAGCAATGCACACATAAACACCGCTCACGCACACTATATCTCGGTAGCGTTCGACGAATGGTCGAACAGTTCCGACTCAAACGCTCATTAGTGCGCACCGAGCGTAGGTATAAAAAGTGAAGTGCATACATGAGATTGTCTTCTGTACCTATTTATTTTGTGGCAGATATCCATAAGTTATTTAAATAAACCTAAATATAACTATTTATTATTAACTTTATAGTACTAATGGAAACCATTTATTGTCATTGACATTACCTACATTATTGAATAAGTCCCTACTAATATCACTTTGAGACAAAGCGAACCATCAAACCTGACACTTACATCCAGGAACGTTAATTTGAAAGGGCTTAACGCAGGTACACCTAACAGTAGAATTGCCACTAAGAATATAGGGGTAGAAAGTCCGTTTTGTACAACACTCGAAAATAGGCACACGCATTTATCCATATATGTCTTCACTGCTAAGTGTCCTAACAAGCAATTATTGAAATTTTTCCAGGGCAACCGTTTTTCGATCGGGCGTTACAATCATGTTCCTGTAGTTGCTTTAACTGTAGCTTTTTTGATGAATTAATAAGTGTTTTATATTGCTCTTGACTTATGCTTTAAGTTAGTAGTGGCCCTAAAGTACGAAGGTAGTAAGAATATTTTTCCCTCTTTTTGCACTTACGCAAAACAAAACTACGTGATTATCTTATAAAGGGTTAACGACAAAGATACGAGGATTAGAGAGAACTTATTCGAAATAATGTATGAACACATAGATAATATCAGTGCAGATACGTCAGTTTGTGAGGTAGGACAGTTAGCGGGGAGGGCGACGATGTACACATAGGTATGTCATCGTAAAATTGTAAATAGTCTTAGATATAATCTAAGGGTATTTACAATTTTATCTACTAGCTTTTGCCCACTGGTTCGCCCGCATACATAAAATATAGCCTATGTCACTTAGGAATAAAGCAGCTTTCTATCGGTGAAAAAAATTGCGCAATTTAAAAAACCGCTTCGAGTTGTCAGCAACGGCAGGGGCCCAGCTGGGTCGAGGAAAAATAGCTCAGCCCGGGGACTAAGCTATTTTTTGGAGCTAACCCGCTAGCCTTTCGTACCGGGGTACAAAAGGCAACGAAGGAACTGGAGTGGGTTTTTGGTCAGTAAAAGTCTGACACTATCTCCCGCTCCGCCCAAGATCTGTGTCATTAGATGATTTTCCCATAGAAAAAAAATCCCATATATTTGAATAATAGTTTTTTATTAACGTTAACGATTGTAGATTATCAACTTGGCTAGGAGTGCTGCAAGCCTAGTCAAGCTACAACCGTTTCGTTTCGATACCGATTGTAGATTATCAACTTGGCTAGGAGTGCTGCAAGCCTAGTCAAGCTACAACCGTTTCGTTTCGATACCGATTGTAGATTATCAACTTGGCTAGGAGTGCTGCAAGCCTAGTCAAGCTACAACCGTTTCGTTTCGATACCGATTGTAGATTATCAACTTGGCTAGGAGTGCTGCAAGCCTAGTCAAGCTACAACCGTTTCGTTTCGATACCGATTGTAGATTATCAACTTGGCTAGGAGTGCTGCAAGCCTAGTCAAGCTACAACCGTTTCGTTTCGATACCGATTGTAGATTATCAACATGGCTAGGAGTGCTGCAAGCCTAGTCAAGCTACAACCGTTTCGTTTCGATACTCTTTCGTCGATCGCTTCGAGTCATCCACGCCTCCGGTTTGTTTGTTCTTACCACGTGAATGACCGTTAAGATGACGTCAGAACAAAGAAATCGGAGGCGTGGTTAACTCGAGGCGATCGACAAAAGAGAATCTGTTGTAAAAAACTTGCAACTTAGCTAGAGAGTCTGACCTTCTTCACGTAACTCTGATGTGGTTTTAATGTTCTGAATGAACCGACCGAGGCTTTGTGTTATTAATTACATCTGTTAGTAGCCGGTTTCAGCAACGGTGCTCGCTCCAATCAAACACACGCATCAAATTGACCTTTAAACTTACGGGGGAGGTTCGGTTGATTACGATCCTGTCAGGGCTTCGGGTTGTTCTGAACAGTCATCGTGTCTCTGAGCCGCAAAGGGTAACTAATAATAATATTCCACAACTGTCACACACCGCCATCTAGTCCCAAACTAAGTAGGACTGGTGCTATGCGTAATACAAAACTGATAAACAAACTAAAAAAAAAAAAAAAAAAAAAAAAAAAAAAAAAAAAAAACAACCTTTATTGTAGTATCTATGTACAAAATTTCATAATTGTATCATGAAACATCACAGTTATAAGCTTGTTATGTCAGCAAAGATACATAGTCACCAGGCCATCCATGCGACTGAGGTTTGAGGACCCAGCTGTTTGCTGTCGCCTAATGCCCACTATGACCTGCCGTGACCTGTGTTGTACTTAGTGTCGGTGGTGTCCAACTTGTGAGCTTTTTAAATATTTTTGGAAAAAAATATAACATGGTGTAAAAACTATTGGAATTAATTTAGTTATTGATTCTGAACAAACTATATTCAGGTTTCGCATAAAATAAAAATAATACATATTGTATTGTGTAAATCCACATAAATGACACCCAGGTACAGAAATAATTAATCATTGTCAACACACAAGCATTTGTCTTGGGTGGGAATCAAACACACAACCTTCGGCCTAGCAGTGGACCACTAACTACTACAGGCCAGTCAAACTGAAAACGGTAGGAACACAGAGATTGATTTATTTATTTATTTATTAAATGTTCTATGCACACAAAAGAACACAGGCGGACTTAAGGTGGTGCATCATGACTCACATTTTCACTGTTTTTCATACAACCGCTCATAACTGATTATGACGTTATTATATACATTTTTCATTAGATATTTTGGAAACACAGTATCTTGTGGATATTATCTAGGTTTCTAAAGAAACCAATTTCTAAATTTGTGTAAAACTAATCCAGTAAAAACCTCTGAAAATGTCCTATTTTGTATAGTATATACTTCATAATATGCCTAAAAATTTAAAAGTCAAAAAAGTAATCCTCTAGAGACCTTACAAATTTTATTAAGATTCTAAATGACGACTACTTTTTCCAAAAACTTTTAAGGGTTTAAAAAAAAAAACAGCTATATCCTGGAGCAAGTTTTGTGAAATTTTTGAATAAATATCGGAATTACCGAATACTAACAGAGTTTCCAGGCGTTATCTTTCTTTTTTTGCGTTGCCTTTTCGTCAAACATCGCGTTGGATTGCATTTAATGAAGTAACAAGCTTTTAAACCATTTTCGATGTTTACGATAAGCGAGTGGAGAAGGATCCTCTTAAGCGTTTTTCATCAATCTTTCAATTATTTTGGTGATGCAGAGAAAAATAGTGGTAGGTGCTTTAAAATTCCGTAAAAGTCTGACACACCCTCTTACTCCACCTAGAGTGGGATATTGTCGAGGACTCATCTTTTTAACGACTTTGTCCCTCAAAAATAAACAAAAAGTGTTGCTCACGAATAGAAAACATTTAAATATAAAGTTTAAAATCACGCAGGCACTAATTTCGAGCTTACACGAATATCATATGTATTTAGCTCTAAAAACTTTGCTCAGTTTTGAAAATAAATACGTGTTACATAGTACGCTATTTTTTAAATCTACACTAATATAATAAAGAGGTAAAGTTTGCTTTTTTTATGTTTTTGAGTTAATCTCTGAAAGTAAGGTCTAATAACAGAGCAGCGACCCATCCCCTCTCCTAGAGAGGAGGCCTGAGTTCTAGCAGTGGGAACACCATAAGTTCGAGTGTCACACAATTGATTTCCCTGACCTTAACGGCCCTTTCACGACCTTGCCACTAGGAGCGGTAGCTAAGCACGGTGCGGCGAGCGGTAAGATCAAAAGTATGAAAATGTTTGAAGCACGCCATGAGACACCGCTCGCCCTCTTACAGACACCGCCCCGCTCGCCGCGCCGCACGCTACTAAAGCCGAAGTAATAAACAGCCTGCAGCTTTTACGAAGTTATATAGTACTTTAAGAGTTCCACTCTGCCTCGTATTACACTGTCTTCCATTTCATTAATTAACTGCATTATAAATACTTCGTACAGTTCCCTACTCGAGACATTATGACGTAAATGAGTTAAACAATGTTACCTATATGCCGTCATATTAACAAGAGTGGAGAGGAAAATGTAATTATGTTCGTTAAATTAGTTTAAAGCTTAAATGTCAAAGAATACAGTGGTTGTTTGACATTTAGGTGCACACCAGGCTGTTTTTTTTTAAAGTTACCGTTATTCTGGAGCACAAAAAGCAACTGGAGAAATATTTCCCTCTCGCTCTACTCAGTGCGCGAGAAGTTACTTGATGATTTCCTATCTCAAAAAAAATAAATCCTTTTCGCCTACCCACATTGTGAAAAAGGCGTTTCTTTCATCATCATCATCATATCAGCCGAAAGACGTCAACTGCTGGACATAGGCCTCCCCCCAAGCGTCGCCACAACGACCGGTCCTGTGCATCACGCATCCATCGAATTCTGGCGACCCTGACAAGGTCATCGGTCCACCTTTCGTTTCTTTATGTACCGAAAATTACATTACATTTTTTTTAATCTTTATTATGTCCTCAACCATATATGTAATTCCCAGGTATGATCAAATACAAAGAAAATCACAATGCCAAAAACTTACCCGTAACTAGTGAATAAAAACTCATCTACCTACATATTCGAAAAACTTTGCCAAACTACTAAATATTACCTTTGACCGAAACAAACAAAACTTGCCCACATTTTAGTGTACCGTAAGTGCTCTCCAACCACCAACTAATGAAGCTACACAACTTTGTATTTATATGTGGGTAGTTACACAAAACAGTAAGTAGGGTACTTTGACAATTCCCAGAACATGACTGTTTGAGAAATATACACGTTAATCATTAGGGTGTTTTTAATATCGTGCGGATTTCATCACGCATGTGGGATGGCCCCGCAAATAGAAAATTTTATAATGCAAAAAACGGGTCCCGCATGTGAATTCCACGCATTACAAAAACATTACGGACATTTGTGGGCGTTACGCGTGCGGAGCAATACCACATGCGTGATCAAAACCCCACGATATTAAAAATATCATTAATTTAATTTTTTTTTTGGGACGAGATATTGTCGGTAGGTACACCTACATATATTCCGCTAATTACGTTTTAGTCTCATATAATAAAGGTCGAGACTACTATCATCATGTGGGGCAGAAATCCAGACTCCTGAAGGGTTTGAAAGAGTAACCACGGCAACTGAAGGAACATGGGTGAATTATAGTCAATAAAAGTCTACTCTCTCTCCACTTAGAGCGAGAAAAGTTATTTGATTTGCTTAACAAAAAAAAAAGCTGTTGAAATTTCAGATAGTCTCATCAAATTACGAATAATTCAGTCAATTCTCAGATCAAAAGAGAAACACTCTTAATACGATGAATTTAAAAATGTGTTAAAAAAGCAACTACAAATCTTGACATATAGCAATTTCAATTAGTTACTTTCCAGATTTTCTATCAAGAAATTCAAATACAAAGAAAAGGCTCACTGAAAGATTGCTTCAATCCATTGGAAATGGCAACACTTTCAAGACATCTTCCGCATCATTTATCTAAGCAATGTATTAACCATACAACAATAAAACTTGAACCTAAGATTAATGCTTTAACCACCTAAGCACTTAAACCGATCTGAAAGACCAATACCTGATGAGTTTTCGCGCACCTGCACTCAGAAAACAACTACTACATCTTTTATCTCCTTCGCTCACTTCAAATTTTACTTGAGAGAAAGAGACAGACCGATCTTTACCAGTTTTTTAATTAAATTTGAACCAACCAGGCAACTGTGACTGTGATTGATCGGTTCTAAGCTGATTTTGAAACAGTTTTATGTAAGTATCTCATGAAAAAAATAAATAGGCGACGATACAATTTGGTCCTTTCATCTATAATGACGCGGTTATTTTTCCTTGTAAGTTATTGAGAATATTGTCAATGTATTGGCAAAAAGTGTCTTTAGATATTTCTATTAATATTTAGAACTTGTGGAAGATGTCTAATTGAAAAGTCGTTTACGTAACAAATTACCTTTACTTTGTATGAATAGAACCTAATAGGTAAGTATTTCAACCTTGTAATATTATTTAACCTTTCATTCGTGATAATTAGAGACACAATTGAAAGACAATTGGTTCGCTTGGGGTTTAATGAAATAAAAATATGAAGATTTTTTAACGGAGTTATAATGAAACAAAACATTTTATATTATACTGAAAGATTGAGGGTAAAGTCCAAGATGGTTTTAAAAAACTAAATAATAAAACATTAAATATTCTTAAAAATTAAATCACTACTCATTATTTCTGCTACGTATAAGATGTTTAATCCTGGTAGGTAAATGGTGGTTAAGTGCTTTTTTATATTGTTAGAATATGACAAATTAAAGAGTCCCGTGTTGGGCGCCAAATACGCGAACGAACATTTTGAGATACTTATAACATTTTCTTTCAAAGTGACGTCACTCGATGTATGCGACTGTGTGGAGAGAATTTAATGAAGCAACAAGAAGGTATTATATGGCTTAATTAAATCAGGTAAGGTAATCCCAACTGGGCGCCATTAAGGAGAAAATTCTTTCACATGCATTTTTTTAAATACATTTAGGTGTTTGAATGTAGTTACTTGATTTGATATAATTTTATTGCCTCAAAATAAACAAAATAGAAATATATAATTTAACATTACGTGAACACAGTTCATCTAGACTAAAAACTTGAGAAAAACAGCACTAAAAATCTTATTTTGAGTCATTTTATTTTATTTATATTGTTAAAAAGAATCTGCCACTGTGTTAAAAAAAATCAAACAATAAAACATTTAAATTATAGTTTTCTTCGTAGAAACAGCAAAACAAGCGAAACACTAGCTTTCAAAATCCACTTTACATAAAATGATTATTTTAACTAAAACAACTTGAACACTTCGAAGTCCTTTCTAACTTGGAAATACTAATTGCATTTTAACAATTGTCAAAGTGATAATATTGTCTTTTCACTACAACTTGCATTTCAAGTAAAGCTTCTGTAGTAGATAGATGAGACACACCGCAAGTTATTTCTCCTTTTGTTGAAAATTCTCATTTTGTGGGTATGCAAAGAAAAACTTTAAGGTAAAAAGTTAAATGTAGGATTGGCGGTACGCTTAAGTTGTTAACATGAAATGAAATAAGTTTTGTTGAGTAGAAAACAGTTACATAAAGGAGTTTTTTAATATAATTCGAAATAGCAATGAAATTTTTCTCAGGCATACCGGGTCACTTTACGTTGCGTTGCCACACTTTCACATCTAAAGTATAAGTGTCCCCGCACACGGGCTTTAAAAAAACACCGCTTCAAGCTTCTTTTTGAAGCGACCTTTTTTTGTGGCTTGTGTACGGCTTGAAGCCGCTTCAAGCTTCTCCGGCCACAAGCTGTCGCGCGCTTCAGCTGTTCTTTGCGGTGGCTTCTAGCGTTTTTTTATGGCGGCGTGTTTTTGAGACCCGTGTGCGAGGACAGTTAGAAATACATTGTACACTCCTTTTTTATGTGGAAAATGATTGAATAATATCTCTCAATCTGGTTGGAGAAACGAGTTGGGTGAGACTTTTACCTCAAAATAGATAGGTACAAAAGACAATCTACACACAAAGCGCGCTCGAGCAACGCACATATAGACACTGCTCACGAACACGATATCTCGGCTCAATCGCTCGGCACTCGTATAGTTCGGCGCAACGCGCTGACCCTAGCTCGGTCGCGTAGCGTAGGTAAAAAAACTGAAGTATACTCGTACATGAGAGTGACTTCTGTACCTATCTATTTTTTGCTTTTACTGACCAAAACCCACTTGTGTTCTTTCAGTTATCCTTTGCGTTCTAAGATCACAGTAACTCTTCGAACATTCCCGCCACAGAGCAGGCAGGCATCAGCCCTGTTGGGCCCCTTAAGTATTACTGACATCTCTTTGAGACGAACGTGGAACACCAACGCACCATCGACACGAGTTTAGTGCTTACCGAACGACGAGCTACCCATCGCGCATCATCCGCAAGCCCGTGGTAGCTGGAAATAGCCTTGCGACTCCCAATACTCTGCTAATGTCACTTGCAGAGGCAGCTAGGGCATCAGAATGTCCTCTCCTTCACGGCACCTCCTTCGCACGCATCTCTATTTCACAGAAAGATGTGATCACTTCCCATTACCTTTCACTCCGGACTTTGGCCTGAACCAGAGTCGAATATTATACACTTTAAAAACAAAGTCGACGTTACATGTCGTCCAATAATTGTCATGAATAGGAATAGCTAGAGTAATTCTGTGCATAAGCTCTTTTACAAAGTTCTGTTCTGCAACTGCCAACAGGAGATAAAAGGCGCTGCATTCAGAATATTTCTGAAATCTCTGCTAAGCCAGAGCTGTCTAAGCTTCTAACGCCTCAGAGAGCTTAGCTCCTATTCCATTTAACTCCAATAGAAACACCTCCTCATACGACAAAGTTTCCTCATTGCAATGTAGTCCCGGACACAAGCGGTTTGGATACAAACGAACAACTTATACTTGTATCGGTACAAATGTGGGTAGTTGAGCTTTTGAGTTTGAAAACTTTTGAAACTAGAAGGAACTAATTCTTACATAATGTGTTAAATGATAATTACATTTATGTCTATTTCTAGAAATTATGTTACATCCACATTATGACAAGACAATAAATATTGAAAAAGCCTTTTTTTATAAAAAAAAAAAAATAACTGACTTCACAAAAAAATTGAATTGAATTTGAAGAGTTCACGCGATTTCGCCAAGATTCCATTAGATCCCAATTTGGTGACTAGCGGACCATTTGGGAAAAATACCCTTTCCATCAAATAAAGAAAAGCAAGCGACGAAGTTATGCGCAAACAGACAAACAAACACACACACAAACATCCGAATTGAGAACCTCCTCCTTTTTTAGAAGTCGGTTAAAAAAGTCGATGTATTTGGTGTTACATAATCGACTCAAAAACTCAAGGAATTTATTGCAGACACAGAAAGAAAAAAATCTGAACATAAAAGAGATACTTACAACTCCAAAATTACGTATACTCGTATTAAGAATATAAAATAACAGAAAGAAAATAATAAAAAAAATATTTGTATTATACAAAAAAAGCTGTATAAGAACGTAAATTAAAATGGGAATGTAGTTACTCGTAAACCCTCTTCTTTGAAATATTTTAAACAAACTATAAACAAAACTACGTAACATTGTCACTAAACATTACCAAACAAAAATTAAGCAAACTAAAAGAAAGTATTCTCATTTGCGTTACGTTCTCTAAACAATTAACACAAGAATGTCCCTCGACACCTCTCACATACTACGTCCCACGTAACCTGGGATTCTTCGAATACATAGCCTCCTATTAATCAGTACCACATTGCTATTCCGTAAGAGAATTTAACCCTAGAAATATAAGGCCCTTCGCACACGATGACTTTTTGTAGCAATAATGACGTGCGTTCATCTCGATACAGTAATAATAATAAAATTCGAAGACTTGTGACATCCACCAACACGCACTGGGCCCGCGTGGTGGATTACGGCCCATTCCCTCTCCTAGAGAGGAGGCCTGAGTGCCAGCAGTGGGAACATTAAAAAGGCTGATGATGATGAACAATAATATAAGTATCTTGACTTAGCTCGCGATGTTGTCGACATGTGGGACGTGGATAGAGCAATCATTGTGCCGATAGTCGTAACGACCAACGGCTTAATAGCCAAGAGTTTCGAACAACATCTGAGGAGGCTCTCGTTAGGCAGCTGGATCAAGGGCCTGATCCAGAAAGCAGTACTCCTGGACGCGGTGCGCATTGTTAGGAGATTCTCAAAGTGAAGCTAAATTGCACGTTCCAAAGCATAGATCTCTATGGAGGAAAACGTGCAAGAAACTCCACGGACAATCTTACATTATTTTGAGTTTCATATAATCTTGGTTACATATTTCTTGTTGCTTCTATTATGTGAGTACAATGTAGATAATAAAATAAAAATAAAAAGTAATTAAATGATAGAAATTGAATGTTTCATGTTTCTGATGTCGTCCGTCATCTGGGGACAGGGTTGTCCGAAAGGGAGCTCGTGCCCCGGTATGAAGGCTAGAAGGAAACGGGATGGGGTTTTTAGTCAGTAAGTGTCTGACACTATCTCCCGCTCCACCCGAGAGCGAGTTTTGTCATAAGATGATTTTCCCCATCGAAAAAAAAAAATGTCGTCCGTCACGATCAAACCGTCGTGCGGTCGTGTGTGCAAAACTACAGTCACGATGCTGTAGTGCGTTGGTATCGCTTCTGTAGCGCGTTGCAAATGCGATCAACGCGCGTTAGTAGTAATGCTGTAGCGCGTTTACAAAACACGCATCACAGCATCGCTACAAAAAGTCGCAGTGGGCGACGAGCCTAAGAGAAAGAATTAAGGGGAGGTATAAAATATTTGGCATAATGCGGACAGATATTTCTGAAGCCTAGCGGTCGACTTAAAATTATAAATTGCAGGGTTGGGAGACAAATTTCAGGAAGCGGGGTTAGGGTCACAGTTATTTGTGTAATGTTGATTTGGGTCTTCAATTTTACCTCAGTTTTGTGTTTTATTGCTAGTTTTTTGAGGTCTAATAGATATTAATTATTTTACCACCATATTTTATTGCTTATATTTTAATAATCGCGGTTCTAGGGGTCTTTCAAAAACGTGTTAAATTGTCAATCGTGCGAGTGAGAAAGAGAATAACCTGTTCACTCTTGACTTGAAGATGACGTTGTAGTATTTTGTGTAAGTATTGCCATTCAACGTGGCAATGCTGCCAGTCTTCTGGGTACTTTTCCAGATGACAGCGATGTGGTCCCAGTACTTCGATGTCCAAGTGTGCTTTGTGTTTTTGTATTATATTTATGTACATAGTTAGTCTTTAGTATAAATAGTTTAGTTAATTTTTAGGGTTTTTATATACATGAAAGTAGCTATGTAGAATTTTTTTTGTTAGCCTGTTCTGTCCCACTCCTGGGCAAAAGCCTCCCTCCACTCCTTCCATCTTTCGCGCGCCCGGGCTTCTAGATATTACAATTTATAAAGAATACAAACTTCTATACAAGAAATGGGTAATACTTTATGATTTGATCTCGATTGAAACCTAGGTAGTCTCCATATTCTGTTTCTAAAATATCTAGAGAAACATGTGTACCTAATAATAACATCATAATCAGGTAAGTAAGAAAATGTACCTCGGAAAGCACGATATACACTATATTGTTAGGCACACCGAATAAAATCAGTGTTGCGACCGTAAAATATTCAAATAAAGGCTCAAACGAGCACTCGGGTTCTGTGTTGCCATATATTGCAACACTTAGTGGAGCAAACAAAATAGGAAGGATAAAGACAGAAAAATGTCGTCGTTAGGTCTTTTTTAAAGGTCAGACAAACTAGTTTGAACTTGGAAAATTTTCAGTTGTATTTGTTAAAGGTAAATAAAAAAAAGTAAGGTCTTCTGTACGATGTATTCATGACCATTTAAATGAAATTTAACAGACAGATGGGATTCAGACGCTAAAAAAAAATGACGTAGTAGTCGGGGGTAGGCGGAACAGAGAGTAAAGCCCCACATACCTCCGTTGAAAAGGGAGGATCCTCCGACCAGACAGGTGTTTTAGTCTGGTGGGCGACTGCCCGATAGTTGATGTCGGGCTGTCGTATATGAGAACAAGAGGAGAACTTTGATTGCGCGATGCAGGATTTCGTATTTTTTTCGTAGTTATTATGTGGCGTCATAGATGTCGCTACTGTAGTATGATTATTTTGTTAGTTTATATTTCAGTAAAGTAATAATTTCAAATAATTTTTCACTTGTATTTTTATTACATTCTGTAAAATATATATAAAGAAACACACTTCTTCGAAATATTATATTTGACTAGCTGCTGACATGGTCTATTCGTGTAGTTTCATCGCAATTCCTTCAGCCATTTCAGCGAGAAAAAGTAAGTACAACCAGTTATAAAAATGCTCTTTTCAATCAATTCAAAAAAAAGTTTCACAACAAACAATAATTCCTTATTCAAAATAACATATTTCTACGTAGCTTACTTCGAAATGAATTAAACGATGCTCGCCCACGTTTTAAAGGTGCATGAAATAAGCGGTCTGTCCCATCCCCTGGGTCATCACCTACCACCCTCTTACCACAAAATTCATCGGTACAGAAGGTTGGTTTTACATAACGAGCGAAATCGTAAATTAAAAAAGTATATTATACGTGTAAATATAATTTACATTTTTCAAATTTTGACATCACTACATAGTATAAAACAAAGTCGCTTTTTCTGTCCCTATATCCCTATGTACGCTTAAATCTTTAACGGATTTTGATGCAGTTTTTTTTAATATATAGAGTGATTCAAGAGAAAGGTTTATATGTATAATATTGCACCCGAGCGAAGCCGGGGCGAGTCGCTAGTTTAACTATAAAATAGAAAAAAATTACTACCAGTGGTCAGGGCTTCTGAGTAGAGATGTGCCGTTGCCAGTAATATTGCCGAGAAGTGGGAATATCGGTGGCAATATTTTCGGCAATATTGCCCGAGGTATGAATATTGCCGGTAATATTCCCACTTCTCGGCAATATTACCGGCAACGTCACATCTCTTCTACTGAGAGAGGAATCTCTTAACAATAAAACCGTGTCCAGTTTCTGGATCAAGCCCTTGATCTATCTGCCTATCGAGAGTCTCTTCAGATGTTGGTCGAAACTCTGTGATATTGGCTGACACGACTATCGCCACAAGGATTTCTATATCCAGTTCTTTTATGTCGACAACGATATGATTTGACCCAGGAGGTCAAATCAAGATACTTGATTTGCTTATCCTTTTCAGCTTGCACAAGGTTCTCGTCTTGCAGGACGTTTATTTCAACAATCATTATACGCCTCTCAATTTTATCTACCACCACTACATCAGGCTTATTAGCTACAATAGTCCTGTCAGTGATGATGGGCCGATTCCAGTACAAAATGATATGGCCATTATCAAGAACTGGGTCAAGCACATTCTTGTAGTACAGCACTTCTGATTTCACAAGAGAGTATTTCAAAGTAAATTGCTGATGGATAATCCTGGTTACAAGTTAGTTCAAGTACTCTCCGTTAGCTAGATGAAAGCTACCAGAGGTAATGTGACGAAGTTATTATTATCCTTTATACATCTCCTAAACAACCTGGCTGTCGATTGCCCAGAAGGACATGATAGTATTGGGGCTTCACGAACAGGACGTTCGATATAGGCATAAGTGGCGTCGCATGATTGGGAAAGCCGACCCCGCATAACGGGTTGAAGGCGAGGCAGAACACACACACACACACATACATACACAAACACACACACACATACACACATACACACATACATTTCCTAAACATAAAAAAATAAAAATCTAAATTGTCCGCCGGTGTCGGGAATAGAGTCTAACTAAGCCACCAGTGGTTAGGGTTCCAGACAATGGGCAATAGGCTCCTGACAATAGGCTCCTCACAATGTAAGCTGTATCGACGAGTATTGCCTTCTGTATCAGGCCCTTGATATTATTTTTTACCTAACAATTTTTACACCATTATATATTTTTGGCGCCACTGACACTAAGTACAACAAGGCAGGTATAGGCAGGTCATAGTGAGCATAAGGCACCAGGAAAGTTAGACATTTTGTACATAGATTCTTTACATAAAAATACTAGACTCGTGTTTCGGGAACACTAAAACGAATGTTGGACGATGTATAAATCCGCCCTTCTACGTGTATCTGTATAGTGCCCCTCCCGCCTATTCTCGACGCTCTCGAAATGTTTTTATTGCTTATTGGTGCGCTACGTAAGTTGCGGGTAATTTGGTTTTTTTTCTAAGAAAATAAGGTGTCAAGCCTCAGTGGAGATAGCGCGTGATTGACGTTGAGAGTGGAATGAAAACATGTGAACTTTGACTGGGAAATAGTACAGGATTGGAAAGGTTTTATGGGCTTGAGATAGATTCAATGTTTGGAGAAATGTTTTTGACGGTCGCGTTTTATGGTAAATTGGAATATAAGCTTGCATGATAGTCGTTTTTTATAGCTTAAATATCCATGTTTTTCGGAGCATCAGCATGTTTTATGGCTGATGTAACAGCATAAAACATATTTGTATAAATCACACTCAGTTATTCAAGTAGCATTCAACATGAATAGGTTATTATTTTGGAGAAAATATTTGATCATAAAAGTTGTTGATTTGATCATGAAAGTAGCTTTGCACAACGTAAAATTTTAAAAAGTTTTAATATTCTACATTGTACACAGTAATATTTTAAAGTCAAAGTCAAATATATTTATTTGTTACACATAGCTTTGTGTTATAATACATGGTGCTAATTAAAAAATAACGTTTGACTATATGTTGCCTCACTGGGCAAACAAATATTGTTTAACATGGTACTTACAACATTAGAAACATTCTTACATGACTAATAAAAATTAAATCTTTAATTATATTATAATGTGGACTAAACGTTGTCTTTAAATAAATTATTACTATTGTTATAGTTTTTAGGTAAGGCTTTGGGGTATAGCAAATCAAATTAATGAATATAAATTTTGACTTATTCAAAATCCCAGTTAGTATTATTATTGACAAAAACCCTCTAATATAATAAATAATATATGTCTAATATCTCGGAAAATAGTAACCATAATAATATATATTTCACTGTTCTCGAAACTGGTGGATTATCAATTTCTTATACTTTTAATTGTTTAAATATTTTTTGTTTATAAATTCTTGTTAAAAATATATATAATTTATATGTGTACCAAAACAAATAAAGAAATAATGGTAATATTCCATAACTTTCACACAACGCCATCTAGTTCCAAAATAAGCAGAGCTTTTGTTATGAATAGTAGACTAGTAAACTCATTAGTCAAAAGTATCAAAATTGAGGGTAATTCAATATTTTATAACACGCGTCAACAAATGGCGACATCACAATGTGAATCAATAAACACTAAACTCGTTAAAACTTTATTCATTACGCACCGCTCTTCGCCAGCGACGGTATTGTATGAATAAACTAAATAAGACGATAAATTAGTTTGCGGTCCGTAGGCCCATGTTTCAGTCTTGACTAACTAGTCCTGAAAGCAAATATCATCTGAATGAACCAGAATATAGTCATCATCTTCAGCCGAAAGATGTCCACTGCTGGGCATTGGTCTCCCCCCTAGTGTCGCCACAATCCTGTGCAGCTCGCATCAATCGGATTCCCCCAACCCTTACCAGGTCATCGGTCCACCTTGTAAGTCTTCCGGTACGTGGTCGCCATTCCAGAACCTTTCGGCCCTAACGGCCATCAGTTCTGTGTGCAATGCGTCCTGCCCATTGCCACTTAATTTTGGCGATTCTTCGTATTATGTCGGTAACCTTGGTTTCTTTACGGATATCCTCACTCCTGATTCGATCACGCAAATAAACTCTGAGCATAGCCCTTTACATTACCCTTTGGGTGACTTTAAAACTAAAGGAAGCTGCGCGGTTTTTTTTCGTCCAATATACCACAGTGTCTCAAGACGTCAATGACCAGTGTGTGTTACCAGTGTTGACATTTGGCTCCAAAACATGGTCGCTTACAATGGGCTTTATCAGAAGTTAGTAACTGAAATTAAATTAGCAATGAATGTACTTCTGGTTGAAGGCTTCAGTTCCAGGCTGAGCGCCATTAAAGGATTACAGTTTAAAACAGTTTTAAGCTTAGATTACTATATAGAGAACTATTCACACAAATGAAAGTTTGAATAATTTGCAAAATTACTAATGTGTCAGTATTATTAATAATAATGTGCCCACGTCAGACTTTTCTTATTACCAGGTTTGATGCTTTAAAACTTCAATGATGATGAAGGTATTTCGAAAATTGTTTCATATTTGTTTATTAAAACTAAAAATGATTTAATTCAGCAAATAAAAAATCTGCATGCATATTCTGTAATACCCATCATGGTGTTCATCATCATCATGATCATTTCAGCCGAAAGACGTCCACTGTTGGACATAGGCCTCCCCAAGCGTCGCCGACTCGCCACAACGACCGATCAATCGACCGATTGTTCAATTCGTCGTAATTGTATGAATGAATGAAACGATTTGGTCCATAGTTCGTAACCTTACATTAGTGTCGATGACTTAGAAACGCAATGTTTTGAGCTAGAACCACTAGCTCTTAAAGCAAATATCATCTAATTTGAACTGGAACATGAAATTAAATTAGTAATAAATATACTTTAGCTCGAACGTACAAGTCCCATGCTGGGCGCCATTATGAGATTACGGTTTATAACTGTTTTACACAAAATAAACTCTAATTATGGAGATAAATGAAGATTTAAGTAATTTGCAAAATAAACACAATTTACAATTATCCTTCACCAGTATGTAATGTGCTCTAAAACTGACCATATATGAATATTACTGAATACAGAGTTGGTATAATTTGGACGTTGGTCCCCGTTGGGCGCCAATTACAACATAAAAAGTTTTTGGCATTAATTACTAGTTTTCAATGCGTATATCATCTGAATGAGCTAGAAACATTCTAGCTCATTCAGATGATATACGATATGAAACTTGACAAACTTTTAGTTGACAGTACTGGCCCCGAATTAAGCGCCATTAAGGAATTATAGATTATTGGAAAATTCAATAAAGCATTTAAGAAAAGTACTGTTATTAATAAATCCTGAGATCATGAACATTATACATAAATAATAAAGCTTTTCAAAGAGCAAAACCATTTCATAGAAATGCTTTTAAACGCTCTATTTCTTTAATCTCAATTTCATACAGCCTCAAGGTTCTATATTCATCTTAAAACATGGCGAAATACAAAACGAACATTTTCAATTAAACCTAGCAGCAAAACTGAAATAATTCTACACAATGTATATAGTACTATGCGTGGTTTATTTTAATATGTACAAATAAATTTAGGAGCCAAGCTTGAACTTAATATTCACTGAATACAGCTCCAAGTATTTTAATCAACAAGTTTATGTGAAGGTTAAAGGAAGCTATTCTGGGATAAGAGATAAAATAGAGTGAGAATTTAAACTCAAGAGTTTAAAATCTAGTCTAATATTAGGAACGAAGAAGTCTGGCTGTCTTTTTCAAGTTAAATTATTGCTAAATTACAAAACACTAGTGATATTTGAATTTACTACACAAACCCTAAGCGCGTTCGCGCGTGATTTGCCGCCATTTTGGATAAACACTGAGCGTCCGCATAGATTATAAAATATTGAGCATTTTTTACAATCTTTAATTTAGTAAAACTTCACACGCCTCATTACAATTATAACTAAAATTAAAATAAACGAGGAGCTCATTTGATTACTGAAACTTTATACTTGAGAATTGTTTTTCTTTCTTTTTCTTTATTAGATAAAAAAAATATTGTGTGAGCGTCTAATTCCAAAACGAGTAATGAGCATAGTGTTAAGTATTTTGATTGTGCTGAAAACAGTATTTTGTATCCTTTATTTTTGTTCAAAAAAAAAAAAAAAAAAAAAAAAGTAAAACGTAGTATTTTGCAAGCTTTTATTTAGTTTCACCTGTCCCGATGTTTGTCTGTCATCAAATCTTGTAAATTATATTTGACCCACTTCCCGGTTACCAATTGAGCTGAAATTTTGCATGCATGTGTAAATCAGATGACAATGCAAAATGATTATGACAAGGAGCTGATCTGATGATGGAACCACAAAGTGGCTATAGGAACTTGATAGTTAAACGACACAACCCCATCGAGGTTGGGCTCGTATGATTCGTCTTAACGAGTATAAATTATATAGATATACCGGGTTATAAAAGCTTGCTTGTTATACTCTATACATATGACCTGTATCAGTATTTTAGTTATGTTTAATTATTTTACTTAATGACACGCTAGAATGATTTTATTATTTATACAACTTTGGGAATATTTGCATGCCATTGTTCAGGGAAAACGTGACGATTTATATTGTATCTTAACAACTCTTGCATGCTGACAATTTACTTTGTGATGTATGTATTGTACTATGTTTGAGCAAATAAATGATTATCTTATAAGATATAAGAAGAGAAGAGATATAAGATAAGATAATCATTTATTGAATGATCATCTTATAAGATAAGGTAATCATTTATTCTTATGGATATGGTACATTTGATCTAGGAAAAACATAGTTATCATTAAAAGTTCGCGTAGGGTCTCGTCGTAGTCGATGTGAGCTGACCCTAAAACGCCATGATGTTTCGCAGTTTTCACCATTTTCCCTCAAGAAGTTTAGACACAAATATGCTTGGTTGGCTTCGGTAAGCCTTTAAAACTGCCCAAGTTTTTTATAATCTCGTATTTTTTATTAGTCTTTCCTCTGAAAGTACTTTTAAAAGTAAGTAAGATTTTAAATTTGTAGGGTAGATGGAAAATATGAGGGCATTTAAAAATGTCCGTTGGAAGTAAAAACGTGCTTTATTTTTGTCGACAAACGTCAGCTAAAATGGAGTTTTATTAGTGGTAGCAAAACGTTGGAAATACATTTTAATTTCAGGTCTTGATTATGAAAGATGAACCAATATTGCAGATAGAATTCTAGTTGACGTCAAATTGATGTCAACTAGAAAGATGACAGAATGAATTAAAGAACTTTTCTCTATAAAGGGTTAACGATTTTGTAAAAATAATGCTCAATTCATTTCTCTATGCCAATCCATGACCTTCTGACCGAAAGGGACGCCTGAGCCACAAAATAGATAGGTACAGAAGTCAGTCTCATGTATGTACTTCACTTTTTATACCTACGCTAGGTTATCGCGCTAGGGACAGCGCATTGCGCAGAACTGTACGAGTGCGACCGGGTGATTTAGCCGAGATATCGTGTTCGTGAGCGGTGTCTATGTGTGCGTCGTTCGAGCCCGACCGAACAGAATGAACGACGTTATCGAGAGAAATCGATCCGTGCCCACTCGATTAGAAATAGATTTGGGAGGTAATGTAAGTTGGAGTTTAAACGTTACGGTTTAGGAATTTCGAAGTGATAGATTTTGTGTGAATGTTAATACTGAATTAATCAGATCATTTACAGCCAACTACCGTTTTGTGGCGAAAATTATCTCACGGTGATGTACAAACAACATCATCACCTGTTTTGTTTTAGTGAGAGGTGTACCTTATTAATAAAAATTATACATAAAATAATACGAGTTAATAAACGGTTCCTGTCTCTGGAGCCCTAATCACCAGTAGCTTGTACCCTGCTCCCGAAAGCGATGGACTACTATTTTTTATATTTTTAAACGTACTTATTAAATATGTACAGAAAATAAATAAAGGAAATAGTCTAGTCCCAAACTAAGCAGAATTTTGGATATGGACTTCATTTACTAAAGACTTTCTTACATAGTGTGGGAAGGATGACAGCAGGACTAAAATATGCATCTCTAAGATGAGGGAAACGGATAGGTAGCTACATTGTATGAATTCAGATTCTCGATCAGCTGTCACCTGCTCGATCCTATAGCAATTGTATTGAAAACAACTGACAAACATACTCTAAATATATTTCTAAATACATACATACTATAGATAAATACACTCAGAATCCAAATACAGAACAAATGATCATGCTCATCACACAAACATTTGATTAGTGTTTGCTGAACTATAAACATCTGTTAAAACAGTAAATTAAGATATAGAATAAAGCTAGGACTACATTAGACCGACACACACGTGAAACACGACTGATATGTACGTAGAACGACGTCGCGTGGCGTGGATCAAGTGTAGCTCTACAGGTCTAGTTTCCATATAAAACGTATGGAGACCACCTAGATCGGCGTGTGTGGCACACGTCTTAGCAGCGTAGTTCTACCCTAACTCTGAACTGCTTCAAAAATCGATTACTTAAGCAAAAGCAAGCATGGTCAACCTTAAAGAGGTCCCACTGCTGGAACTCAAGAAAAGGAATGAGCCGTAATCCACCACGCGGGCCCAGTAAAACGGATTGGTGGATGTTATATGCCTTAGAATTTTGGTTTTCTCGCGTTTTCCTTCATCGTTTTGTGAGCAATGTCGATGAAATAAATTGCACAAAGTATTGTGCCTGGCTGGTTTAAACTCGTTACCTGTAGGTCGGGGCCGTTACCACTGCTCTCGTCAAATAAATCTACAGACAGACTAAAACAGGAACTACATTAGACCTACGCACACGTGTGCCACGCCTGATTTGTCCGTAGAGTCGCATCGCGTGGCCAACGCCACGTGACACAACTTTCTAATGTAGCTAATGCATGGAGTCCGACGCGCGATGCGTGGCCCACGTGTACCCAATGTAAGTTCCACCTTAAATCTCTGTAAACTATTTGAAACACACGCATCAGTTATTAGCTGCTTGTTTGTCTTAACTAGTACTAATATTTAAGTAATAATAATGTTCCCAATTTCATCCAAGTCCGTTCAAGCGTTGATAAATGATTGATTAACAATTATCCGACACACACATGATGTAGGTAGGTACAACATTAGTGGCCTCTCTCCGAGCGACGGTGCGTCGATTTTGGATAAGAGGTTATTATTACAATATTACTAGCAGCTGCCAGCGGCTTTGCTTGCGTGAAAGTAGATAATTGTTCTCAGGGATCATTATCCCGGGATAAGAAATATTCTATATAGATCTTATGCAGATTTGCATTACACATCATAACACTAAAATGATTCATTTATTTTACTATAGGCGCACCTTGTGTTGCTCCACATCGGTGCCACTGTGGAGAAGCTGTCGACAGTCTCGGACACCATGGCATGTCTTGTTGCAGGAGCGCAGGCCGCATACCACGACACGCTAGCATCAACGATATTATTCGTCGAGCTCTTGTCACCGTACCTGCCGTATTAGAACCAAATGGCTTGATACGTGACGATGGGAAGAGACCAGATGGTATGACGTTGGTACCGTGGAAGGTGGGTAGGCCTCTGGTGTGGGACGCAACCTGTGTCGATACCCTTGCGCCATCCCATATTCCAAGTACGGCGGGCTGTGCTGGTGCTGCTGCTTCTGCTGCTGAGACCCTTAAACGGCTCAAATACTGTAACCTTATTGGTAATTACAGTTTTGAGCCGTTTGGGGTCGAAACGCTTGGTTCATGGGGTCCGAGTGCGCGTCTCCTTTTCAAGGATATTTCACGCCGACTGATCGACACTTTACGTGACCAGAGGGCTGGCTCGTTCTTTGCCCAAAGAATTAGCATTGCCATTCAACGTGGCAATGCTGCCAGTCTTCTGGGCACATTTCCGGATGACAGCGATGTGGAGGAGTACTTTGACGCCTGAGCGTGCTTTGTCTTTTTGTATCATATTTATGTACATAGTTAGGTTTTAGTTTAAATAGTTTATTTAGTATTAAAGTCAAGTGTGAATAGGTTACTTCTAGGCTTGCAAGCTCCATCGTAGTGTTTGTGGGATGAGTTCTACATCATCGCTTACCATCAGTACCCCTAGCCAAGTTGATAATCTGCAATCGTTAACGATAGTAAAAAACTTCAAATGAACGGGAATGACGTCATCTCCATGTTCAGTCACGTGGTTAGAACAAAAGAATCGGAAGCGTTGCCTACTCGAGGCGTTCGACGCAAACGTTAGTTGTAACTTGGCTAGGGGGACAGGTGAATGAGATAGTGGTCAAAAGCGAACCTATCAACAATAAAAAAAGCGAATCGCAGTCAAGCTTGGTTTATGCAACGTGTAACGTTAAATGCGCAAAACCTCAGACACCCTAAATGATTTTTAATTTAATTCATGAATCCCCAAGCGACCACCGGTGGCCGCGCATCTATTGTCTTACTATTGTGTCTCTAATTGACGGTATCTGAAGGGTTAAAAGACCTAATTCTGTGAAAAATTTAATATAAAAAAAAATTTAAAGGTTTTATGTACAGTTTTACTTTGTTTAAAATGAACATCTGAATTGAAATAAGAACTTTTATTATCCCGTGTATGAGAAAATTTGATTGGACTACAAACATTTGTGTTTGTTTACCTATTTCGGCGGGTTTGCGCACGTGATGGCTTGACCTACTCATAAATAGACAGGGCGACATTTTTAATTTTTTTTATTTATTATTGATAGGCTTGCGTTTGACCACCATCTCACCTGCACCCCTAGCCAAGTTGCTATTCCACAATAGTTAACGCTTGTAGAAAGCGTCAAATGTATGTGAATCGTTCGACGCAAGCGAAACGGTTGTAACTTGGCTAGGGGGGCTGATGGTAAGCGACGATATGGTCGACGATGGAACACGCTTGCCTAGAAGTAACCTATTCACTCTTAACTTAAAGACCCCTAAGTTGTAGCTGTCAGGGAACACAGACTCCGGCAGGGAATTCCACTCCTTGGCTCTACGCACAATAAATGTGTTCCCAAAACCCCTTGTGCGTAATGCGTGCGTATTTTTAATAAAGTTTTTTTTTTTATTGTAACCTATGTTAAAAAGTGGTTCAATTGATTCTGCTCCTTATTCTGATCAAACTATTTTCAAGTTTTGCGTATTTAACGTTACACGTTGTATAGTTTAATTCATGAATCCCCAAGCGACCACCGGTGGCCGCGCATCTATTGTCTTACTATTGTGTCTCTAATTGACGGTATCTGAAGGGTTAAAAAATAACACCCACAGAGGTTTTCACCTTATTTCTTACGTCATAAGGTAGCAAACACTTTTAAACCTTTCAATAAACATCAAAGGGTCCATATTGATTCTTATTTTTTATATACCATCATAAACACATATGGAATGCAATAAAGTATTGAGTATTGAGTATTAAGATCGCACATAGGTTCGTAGATTCTATAGTCCTTTTTTCAACACGCGTCATTCGACTGGAATCCTTTGATTTCCATTGTTAAACAACAAGGAGGGAGAGTAATAAGAAATCCTTCTTTGTATGATTGTAAATATAAGGTTGACTATAGAACATACTGTATACTCGTACAAGCTGGTGATAATGATAATGCGCTAACATGTATGATATGGAAATGTAAACCTGTTACAAGCTTTTCATCATCATCATCATCATCATCATTATTTCAGCCGACAGACGTCCACTGTTGGACATAGGCCTCCCCTAAGTGTCGCCACAATGATCGATCAACAAGCTTTTAATGAAAATATTTTTTTCATAGCAAGCTATACTGAGCTATAAAGCTCGATATACCTATATAATTAATACTCGTCAAGACGAATCATACGAGCCCAAACTCGATGGGGTTGTGTCGTTAAAATACTAAGTTCCTCTAGCCAGATCAGTTCCATGTCATAATCATTTTGCATTGTCATCTGATTTACACATACATGCAAAATTTTAGCTCAATCGGTAACCGGGCCACATTTTTTTTTTATCGTGGGAAAATCTTCCAATGACAAACCCCGCTCTTGGGCGGAGCGGGAGATAGAGTCAGATTTTTACTAACTAAAAACCCACCCCGTTCCTCATTGCCTTCATACCGGGGCTGAATTATCTTTCTTTTTTTTTTAATTGTTATAAACTAGTGCTTGACTACGATCCCGCCTGATGGTAAGCAGTGATGCAATCTCAGATGGTTAGGCGCACCAGTTTATTAAAAGCCTATCCTTTCGAAGTGAACCCTGGCCTGAGTAGGCTTCTACCCAGCTGCTGTTGCTGACAACTCTTTGAGGCGCGTGGGAACAGTGCGCGCCGTCGACGACTTGGGCTTGGTCGGGACAGTTACCGGACGGTCGGACAGTGACCTACCCACTGCTCGCCGTCCGCATGCCCACGCCTACGATTGCCGAAATCCTATAGCCACCTTCCGGTTCCATCATCGAATCAGTTCCATGTCATAATAATTTTGCATTGTCATCTGATTTACGCATGCATGCAAAGTTTCAGCTCAATCGGTAACCGGGAAGTGAGTGAAATTTAATTTACAAGTTTTGATGACAGACAAACATCGGGACAGGTGAAACTAAATAAAATCTTGTAATAAAAAGTGAAGTACATACATGAGGTTGTCTTCTGTACCTATCTATTTTGTGATTCAGTATTAATATTATCCTGAAAACACATTCCTTAAGGTCTTTGGGTATTCACGTAGGCGAACCCATTCCTCTTATAACCCGCCTGATCCAACACAGCCTTAGAATTCAATTGTGAAATAATTCAATGACATTTGAAACGGCAGCCATTTCTAACTTCAAGTATATAAGGTCAGTTAGACATCTTGAAACGCCCACGCGATCTATGTAAGCGTGAAATATGTTTCTACTGTATTGCAAACGTAGACAAGAATTGTTGTGAGAAAGTTAAATTGAAATAGAGAATTGGAGTAGTAAGACAAATCGATGAAAGGGTCCCGTACGGTATACGTAGACACGTCATGTATCGACATACTGAAACTAGCTGACCCGGCGAACTTCGTAGCGCCTAACAGTCAATGAATGTAGAATTTTTGGTATTTAGTTTTGTTGGTATTTATTTATTATATATCTACTAAAAATTTATTACATATATACATAAAAAAAAACTTAAATACTAAATAAACTATTTAAACTAAAACCTAACTATGTACATAAATATGATACAAAAAGACAAAGCACGCTCAGGCGTCAAAGTACTCCTCCACATCGCTGTCATCCGGAAATGTGCCCAGAAGACTGGCAGCATTGCTACGTTGAATGGCAATGCTAATTCTTTGGGCAAAGAACAAGCCAGCCCTCTGGTCACGTAAAGTGTCGATCAGTCGGCGTGAAATATTCTTGAAAAGGAGACGCGCACTCGGACCCCATGAACCAAGCGTTTCGACCCCAAACGGCTCAAAACTGTAATTACCAATAAGGTTACAGTATTTGCGCCGTTTAAGGGTCTCAGCAGCAGAAGCAGCAGCACCAGCACAGCTCGCCGTACTTGGAATATGGGATGGCGCAAGGGTATCGACACAGGTTGCGTCCCACACCAGAGGCCTACCCACCTTCCACGGTACCAACGTCATACCATCTGGTCTCTTCCCATCGTCACGTACCAAGCCATTTGGTTCTTATACGGCAGGTACGCCGGCGGTGACAAGAGCTCAATGAATGTAGTATATCTAACTCGCCACTCGTTCTTCTTCTTCTTTTCGTGTCGATGCTCTCAAACTATACTTTTTCTGACCAATATTTGGCAACCTGTACGGCTCTATTGTTGGCCTCGTATAGATCCTGAAAACTGCAGGTGGTAATGCAGGATGGGCAACATAGCAGGTGGCGCATGTCCTGTGGAGAGGCTCCACACTGGCACTGTGCTAGGGATGGGTCGAGGAAGCCCCATTTGGCCAGATTGATTTTACAGCGGCCAACCTGGGTTCGCAAGCGGTTTAGAGATTAGATTAGCCACTCGTTCGTGCGCTTTCTGTGCTTAGTGCTGTTCTAACTCTAACACCAGAGTGTGACTTGTTTGCTGGGAGATGGATAGATGTGTGTCGTGAATGTCTAAGGTTTTGTGAGAGGATGGATGAAAACAGCAAGTAAACCTTGTATTATTTGGTTTTGTGGGATATTTTATTTTATTTTAGTATATGTTTTCTTTCTGTTTTTCTCTTCTTTTGTTGCTTAGTTTCTGTACAACACATTAGTTTAGATTGTAATGTTGTCTAAGTAAATCTATATATATAAAAATGACCCCCGTTTTCCGTTGTCACGACTTGGCATGAAAACGGCTTGACCGATTTGGCTGTTTTTTTTTTTGTTGTGATTGTTATTGTGAGGAGAAGGTTCTTATGGAAAAAAAAATTAGGGTAGTGTAGGGTAGAGTAGGGTAGAGTAGGGTAGAGTACGGTAGAGTAGGGTAGAGTAGGGTAGAGTAGGGTAGAGTAGGGTAGAGTAGGGTAGAGTAGGGTAGAGTAGGGTAGGGTAGGGTAGAGTAGGGTAGAGTAGGGTAGAGTAGTAGGGTAGAGTAGGGTAGAGTAGGGTAGAGTAGGGTAGAGTAGGGTAGAGTAGGGTAGAGTAGGGTAGAGTAGGGTAGAGTAGGGTAGAGTAGGGTAGAGTAGGGTAGAGTAGGGTAGAGTAGGGTAGAGTAGGGTAGAGTAGGGTAGAGTAGGGTAGAGTAGGGTAGAGTAGGGTAGAGTAGGGTAGAGTAGGGTAGAGTAGGGTAGAGTAGGGTAGAGTAGGGTAGAGTAGGGTAGAGTAGGGTAGAGTAGGGTAGAGGAGGGTAGAATAGGGTAGAGTAGGGTAGAGTAGGGTAGAGTAGGGTAGAGTAGGGTAGGATAGAGTTGGGTATAGTAGGGTGGAGTAGGGAAGAGCGGGAGCGAAGCCGCGCGGTTGCTAAAAACTAGTTGTAAATAAATAAATAAATCTTTCGATATAGTCAACCGATTGCGATGAAACAAAGCCTAAGTTATATATCAAGTAACTCAAAATTTTATTGTATAAAAGATATCTACATTGATTTCGTACATTGTACGTGATGCGCGCACAACTAAAGACTTTTAACAGATTTATTATATGTGTAAGATAATGCAAAGTCCCTTATACCCGGTTTCTAAAGTAATATCATGCTAATATTACAAAGGCGTTTGTGCGTATTTATGTGAGAATGTTTGTTACTTTTTCACGTTCAAATGACTGAAAGGATTTCGATGAAACTTTAGTACAAGGTCTAACACTATGTCCTCCATTCATCCCGGAGGAAACGATGGTGGTTTGTCTCGCTTGGGCAGACAACCAACGTGTCGTGGAGACAATAGGCAGCAGTGACCTCCCGCGCCGGGCCTTGGTTCAAGGCTTGGTCTAGAGCGAGGAGGAATGGCAGGCAGTCGCCTCCTGCGAAGCAGTAATGCTGGCGAAGGAGCACACGTGAGGGAACCGATATCCTCACGTCCTTGCCGCCGAGACCCAGACCCCGACTACCAGCCTCAGTAGACATGAGCTTGCAGAAGACGAGCAAGAGGTAGCTTGCCGTCAAAATTTCCGCTAATCAACCATACCGAGCTCAAGTCGTCAACAGCACTTATATGTGTTCTACTCGCTTCTCAAAGAGATGTCAGCAAAATCGTAGGGGCCTAAAAAGGCCAAAGCCTACTGGGGCCATGGGTTGACTTCTGAAAGAAAAACTCGTAGTCCTGGAACGTATAAGGCAACCAAAGGAACTTAGGTGTAGTTTTAGTTAGAAAAATTCAGACAAAATAATTGTAACACACTAAAAACAAATTTTTAGAAAACTTTTGATAAAAAAGTAAAAACACTGACACAATGACAACGCTCCATTCTAGAGCGAAAACAGTCATTAGATGATTTCCCCAGCACAAAAAATAATATAATGATCTGTTCATTTAAAACCCGATTCTTTCCAAGTCTCTCCAAATATAAGGAAAAACTCGACAGAAGACAATCCGATACTTATTGCTCCCCGTATACATCGACTGTTTGATCTCCGCAGATCTTTGAATTATGTATGACAGTCGTTTCTGCCTCGCCATATAATTGAACTTTCGTCGTATGAATGTTGATTTAGTCTTCTTTATCTTTATCTTTATTTAGATTTTCCTTTTTAGAAACTTTTGATATATGAGTATGTAGGAATTGTATTATAAGTAGAATGAAGAGGGGTGGTTTTTTTATGGTGGGCAAATCATCTAATGACAACCTCTGAGCGGAGCGGGAGATAGTGTCAGACTCTTACTGACTTAAAAACCCACCCCGTACCTTCGTGCCCTCATACCGGGGCTCGAGCTACTCTTTCGAAACTAACCCTGGCCCCAGTAGGCTTCGACCCAGCTGGGCCCCTCCTGTTGCTGACAACTCCTTGAGGCGCGAGGAAACGCACCGTCGACGACTTGGGCTCGGTCCGGACAGTTACCGGACTGTGTTACAGACAAACATCGGGACAGGTGAAACTAAATAAAAGCTTGTAAAAAGGGACCAACTAACTTTCTGACTTCTATAACCCCATTACTGAATAGTCACTAAATAAACGTCTGATTATTACCATTTACCCGAAGGCTTTTCCAATAACAGTTACATTCGTAAACAGTTATTGATGAAGTCCATTAACCTTTACCACCTAAGGCCACGGACAAAGTGAGGAGCTTTCGCGCGTTTACACATTTATGCTCGACGATCGCCTCGCCAGTTGCCTGAGAATTCGCCTGGCCACTCGCCTCACCATTCGCTTAGCCATTCGCTTCTTCGTTCCACGAAACATTTGTATACGAAGTGCGCAAGGCGAATAAGCCAGGGCGCTTTTTACTCATACGTGTTCGTTATTCGCCTCGCCATTACTCATGCAAATGTGCAAAATATGCGACTGTAAGTATTAAAAACATCACGGTTCCACCACTGCACCGTATCCATATTGGGTGACAAGCGCTCTCCTATTGAGATGTGACGGAACGATCGTCTTGCTATTGCGGTCGTTTATTCTTATACCCTTATCTAAGGGGGGATATCGTCAAAAAACTTCTACTGATATCAGACTTTTCTGACTAAAACCAATATGTGTTCCTTCCGTTACTCTTTTTGGTTCGAACCGCGGTAACGTTTTGAATATGCTTTACCTTGAGAAAACATCTCGCTGATACTACAAGCTAGACATTCTTTCTCAAGGCAAACACATCTAACCTGGGGCCTGAGTCTGCTATTTTTATAATTAAATCCCATTGCCATTTTGCTAAAAGTTCGTAATATGCTAAATCATAATGATCGATCATTGATCGGTCAATGGTCTCGTAATAGAGTGGTGGTAGAATGACAATATCGAGCTTATTAAAACCAATAACTGCACAATAACATTATAATGGTAGGTCACTAAACAAAACAACTGTCAAAAGTTTTGCAAATTACCGCATACGTCAGATATTCATTTGTCATTATGTACGAAATTACCATTTTAAGCCACTTTTTTCATTGAAGTGTCAGTGGTTGACCATTGGAAAGTCATTATAACGCCATTATATTAGTAGATTACCAAAATTTGTCAAAATCAACAATTATGAAGTCAATGATATACCACTCTGACACTTATATTGTGGTAGCAGATTTGAGGCCCTGTACGGTGGCCATCAAATCGCGTCCGCTCCCGCTTCTGTCACTCACTCATTACTGCCTCTCACATTAGCACTGCTAAAGCTAATATAAACGCTATCGCTATGCAGTTTCACCGTGTTTAAATAATGTAGTGGATCGTTCACTGTTTGAGCTTTAGTAAAGAGAAAGTACAAGTTTTGAAATGAATTAAATTCTGGATGAGTCTGAAGCTATGTTTATAGGTTTTTTGTATGACCTGCAGAAATTTGATGACTGAACGACTTTGATAGTTGGGTCTCATATATCCTAGACTATCAAGCTGTTACTCTAAAATATGAGTAACTAAAGTTATCAGTTCCAAGGAAAGATTTTTTTGATTCGCACCTTACCGCTATCTCACCTAATGGTACGTATAAAAGTGTTTTTCAAAACCTATTTACAAAATAATTATCATTTAATTTATTAAAGTTGTTACGGCTAAATTAAAAACAATTTCATATGGCAAATGTTGAATGGACCGTCATCATCTTCTTCCTGCCTTATCCCATTTCTCTGGAGGTCGACGCAACACGTTTTTTTCCTCCATTCTATCCTGTTCCACGCTATCTCTGACTACTTTTTCTTTCATATCACTTCCCTAAAATAGCAATCCATCCATCTTTTCTTAAGCTTCCCACTCCCTCTCCATGCACTCACATTTCTACTCATAACGTTTAGCAACATGCGTTTCACCCCTCCTCTTCACATGACCATACCAAAATAAACGATTCCCGATTTTAACTTTTCAGTTACAGGTGCCGTTTTCAAACTTCCTCTTATATACTCATTTCTCACTGTATCCATAATTAAATAACGTTTTACGGTGTAATTAGTTGTGAACAATTTGTTGCAATTCCGAGAAAACTTTTCGAAATAAGTTTCCTTAACTCAGCTTACGCAAGGTGTGAATCAGGAGAAAATATAACGCGCCAAGTTGTGTTAAATGTTTCCTTTTCAGTTCGGGCATGCTTGGCGCAATATTTCTCCTTCCAAACCTTTCTCCTTCCATAACTCAAGTAGCAGATGTCAAAGATAAAACAGCCAAGACATAAAAAAAAATAACAATCGGATCAGTACTTTCAGAGATTACCTCCTACACTCCTAGAAACAAAAATACATATTATATCTCTTTTTTTTTCTTTATTATATTAGTCTACGTTAGATACTTTATGAACATCATGGATTTATGATTCCAGTCCAGACCACTACAGTTCAAAGCACTGTTTATTAATTCATGAATCCCCAAGCGACCACCGGTGGCCGCGCATCTATTGTCTTACTATTGTGTCTCTAATTGACGGTATCTGAAGGGTTAATAGGTAAATCAATCATTCAAAATCAACATTTAAGTAACTTTGGTTGTCGAGTCCGGTTCGACGGACCACAATATTGTTTGTTTTAAACTTTGTTCGGTGGTCAGGTTCGACCACGTGATCAGTTTTTGTTGTCCAAAGCCGGAGGATACTTTGAAAGCAAAAATCGCTCGGTAAAAATCTTAACTTTGATTATATTTTTAGTAACTGTTAAAGTTTGACAGAATCTGTAACGTAGATTTTAGTGCAACACCAACGGTGCATTCCGTGGAGCATTTCCGACGTCTGGCCCCCAAATAGAACCAGACTGGGCCTGCTCTCAAGCGGCTCCTGCCCAACTTGAGGAGTTCAGACACCTCCTGCTGTAGGCTCTACGCAGGAGTCGTTCGGTTCATAGCTCTTTATGGGGCGCCAGTGTGGGCGCCGTCTCTGCTCAGCACCCGAATGCCTAGCTGATCGCATGCCAGAGGGTCATAGCAATACAGATGGTGCGGGTATACCGTACGGTTTCCCGCGAAGCGGCGAGCCTCCTTGCTGGCCTACCACCTTGGGATCTGGAGGCAACAGTCCTTGCACACGTGCACGATTTGGAGATGCAACGCCAGGGCGAAAGTCCACTGCCGCAACAAGTCGCGGTACGGTGGACAGAGTTCCGGCAGGATCTCATGTTAGAATGGCGTCAGCGACTATTGCAACTCAGTGCTGGGCACGCCAAAATTATGGCAGTACCTCTTTAAGACCTCACGGTTTCCTTACCTTCCGCATGATGAAGATACTCACCGGACATTGTAAGTTAGGGAGATACCTGTACCGGATTTGTGCGGTAGCGACGCCCAGGTGTCGCCACTGTGTGGACCGCCCAGAGGACATGGTGGAGCTCACGGCAGAAGTGTGCCCCGCTTGGGCAGAGCGTCGCCGGGCCTTGGTACAGGTCATAGTCCGAAGCTAAGAGGAGTGGCAGGCGGTCTCCTCCTTCTGCGAAGCAATAATGCTAACAAAGACAACAAACAAGGAGGCCGACCGCATCAAGCAACGGCGCTCACGCCCAAACCACCGCCGGGATTCCGATCCAGATTTACGGTCACCGAAGGCGCGGGCTTACAGACGGTGATCAATGGGTAGCTCGCCATCCAACCGTCCGGTAACAGCTGGGGCCCAGCTGGGTCGAAGCCTACTGGGGCCAGGGTTTAGCTCCGAAAAGAAAGTTCGTCCCCAATATTAAAGGCAAGAAGGAACGCTCTCAGTGCAACCCACTTTAAAAACAACAAGCTAAAGAGATTTCAGCTCACTAAAACAAGAGAATCTCATTGAGATAAACATATTGGTGATCACTCAATTGCTCCCAGCTTTTACAGCTCGAAACAAGAGCGCTCATTTTGAGCCATTAAAAGCTGTCCCTCGGCTCGAATAGCCAACGTAGCCCGACTGTAGAGAGGTTCCGATACCCTCAAAGTATCGATACTACTCATATCAGTAGCACTTAAATAATTTTTCGGTACCATTCATACGAGTACTACTAAAGTTCGGTAGTTACTGATACTAGTACTTGTTTTTTTTATGAAACATACAATAAATGCTATAAAGGCCAATCATTTTTGGAGGGCACAATTTAAAGTAATATGATAAAAAAAAATATCTTTTTATTTGTTTACTTCTAGCTTTTCCCTGCAGTTTCGCCCGCGTACATAAAATATAGTCTATGTTACTCAGGAATTACAGGAATAAAGCAGCTTTTATGCTTTCGATCTTATGCGTTTGGAAAAAAAATACTTTCATTTAGTCTGATTCGATACGATACCAAGTACTTTTATTTTGATATTTGATACGATGTTACTAGTATTTGGTATCGAAACCAAAGTAGCGAATACTGGTATTTACTAGTACCTCGAAAACTGGTATTTACTAGTACCGCAACGTCCCTACCCATCTGTAAATAATCCACAAAAGCTTTTAAGCTGTGTTAATAAAATTGCCTTTTACACTTTTTGTTGTTCATAAAATAATATGTTTAATGGATTATTCGTGTCAATATGTTGTGGGGATAAAATAAACTGAATATATGTTTGAATGGATTTAAAGTGGTTGTATTTTTTTAAATTATGATTGATATATCTCAGCTGATGGTAAGCGGTGATGTGTTTGATGATGAAGCTCGCTTGCATAAAAGTAATCTATTCAAAAGTATATACTCCTGACTTAAAGACCTCCAGGTTGTAACTATGTATAAGGAAACACTGACTCCGGTAGAATAGTCCACTCCTAACTGTCCCCGCACACGGACACACAAAACACGCCGCCACAAAAACGCTTGAAGAGGCCACAAAACCAGCTAGAAGCGGCCGCAAAAAACAGCTGAAGCGCGCGACACCTCTTGTGTCCGGTGAAGCTTGAAGCCGTTTCAAGCGTTTTTTTGTGGCGGCACCGCCGCACACGAGTCACAAAAAAAGTCCGCCCCAAATCCAAAGGCCGCCATAAAAAAATGAAGCTTGAAGCGGCGTTTTTTTAAAGCCCGTGTGCGGGGACAGATAGTTAACTTTGTACGCACAATGAATGTGCTCGCAAAACATTTTTACGTGTATTTCAACGAATATTTTGAAGATTTCAATATTCGTAGCACGCGCTACGACGGCCGCGTAGCAAGTGCTACGACGGATCGCGTAGCAAAGTGATGCGACTTGCATTTGTAACTATTGTGATTTACTCACTCTAAAAATTTTCTCGCAGCCTTTTTACCCGATTAAGGTGAAACCAAAAGAAGTTTTATGACCAAAAAATAGCCTTATAACTAACCTTAAGGTGATGCATCTCGACACACATTTTCACAACCGCAACCGATTATGACTTTATTACACATTTTTCATTAGATACTTTGGAAACACAGTATCTTGTGGATATTATCTAGACTTCTATTGAAATAAATTTCTAAATTTGTGCAAAACTAATCCAATAAAGATCTCTCATTGCCACGTTGAATGGCAATGCTAATTCTTTGAACGAAGAACGAGCCAGCCCTCTGGTCACGAAAGGTGTCGATCAATAAATAATATCAAACTGACAATGTCAAAGAATGAGGCTCAGTACCAATTTATATAACGGAGGATCGATATCAGTGGGTCGCGTCATCGGAAATAACACTCACAAAAACCTTTGATAACACCTTTAATTACTCGTAACACACACTCAGTACAAAATAATCAAGGATGCCTGAGATATGGCTTGATTAAGAATTTAGGAACGCGGGAAGTTTAGCGTGGAGTAACCAACGTCTACTCGGACCGACGGAACGATTCAAAGTGGCCTCCAAATCAACCGTCACCCGACACGTGGACCTACCCCCATTCCGGTTAGCCAATTTACCTGTCAACGTCAGTACCTGTCAATGTCGAATAATCGATTATACCTCCGGATCGACATTTGACTCGACTATTCGCTCAGTGTTGCTATTACTCCACGCTAACCATCCCCAAGTTAATACTTGACGTTCCCAAACGTAAGCTGTTCAATCAGCATAGTTCCTCCAGTGAAAGATAGGTGGCGCTGATGCAGACCGACTGACATGCGCCAACGCTTCGACATATATATGATTAATAGTATATGACCACACCACAATCATGGTCAAAAGATTCAACAGACGGACGCTTTACTTTGTAGAATATATCATCATCCCTGCTTTCAAAACGGTGAAGAAAAACATCGTGAGGAAACCGGCATGTCCTAGAACCAAAAATTTGAAGACATGTGGCATCCGACCACCCGCACTGGGCCCGCGTGGTGGATTACGGACCACTCATCATCATCATCATCATTTCAGCCGACAGACGTCCACTGTTGGACATAGGCCTCCCCCAAGCGTCGCCACAATGGTCGATCCTGTGCGTCCCACATCCATCGGATTCCCGCAACCTTCACCAGATCATCGGTCCACCTTGTAGGAGGCCTTCCGACGCTGCGCCTTCCAGTACGCGGTCGCCACTCCCTCTCAGAGGAAGGAGGGCTGATTACTATCAGTGGCGATATCATAGTGCTGATTATCCTTAACCATAATAACATATAGGAAATCTCATGTACCTTCCCATGGAAATGAAATCATCACTTCAGGCAAATGGGACATAGGTAGGTTTTCTCCAAGTGTGGTCATGACGGCCATGTGGGGATGCTAACGCGCCTCTATGTTCGGCACAACAACCCCTCAGTCGCCCAGATGTCCTGCTAACCATGTATTTGTGCCAACAACTAGGTGACATAACAAGCTTATAACTTTGTGATTTTTCATGATACAGTTTTTTTTTTTAATCTTTATTCCCAAAAAGGTAAGTCCTTACTCAACATTATAAAAGCGAAAGTGAGTTTGTTTGTTACGTCTTCACGCTTAATGGCAAAACCGATTTTGATGAAACTTGGTACACGGATAGACCATGTCCTGGAATAGGACATAGGATACTTTTATCTCGGAAGTATGTTCCGTTGGGATAATTTTCTGCAATCATGCGGGTGAAGCCGCTGGGAGCAGCTAGTAACTTATAAGCTAAAGTTAATTAATAAGCTAAATTAATTATTTAAAGAACTTTCGAAACGCCTCATGGACACTTCGCGTGACCCAAAGGCTGGCTTTTACTTCGGTCAAAGGATAAGCATTGCCATTCAGCGTGGCAATGCCGCCAGCCTTTTGGGTACATTACCAGTCGACAGTGATGCGGAGGAATTTTTCGATGCCTTACTTTAAATTGCCATTTTTTTATTTTTTTTTTATTTTAGGTCTCTAGGGTTTTATTTTTATTTTTTAAGTTAGTTTTAATTAATTTAAGTTTATATCTAGAAATAATTATTTTATTGTTTGAAATAAATACATTCTTCACTTCATAAGCTAAGTTATGAAAGTTTGTACATGATTCTTTACATAAAAATACTAGGCATGTCAGCACGCGTTTCCAGTTACTAAAACTAATGTTGGGTAACCTTGGTTCTCCTGCTACTTGATGAGCATCTTCATACTTGATTCAATCATGCAAGGCACGTTCACACACAACAAACCCAAACATAATAGGTATATTAAGTTCGAGACAATTTCTCAGTTAATGAAGCCTGTAGTCGTCGGACAATCCGATTTACTCTCGAATATACTTAGGGGAGGGAGTGGGGTACCCCCCCAACCCTTTCAAGCCTTCTTAACTTACTTAGAATCTGAATTCCCTGGATATTCCATCGGCATGTCGCGACACGACAATCTAAAAATAATTGCGACATACTCGTAGACACGTTGCGACTGGCATGGGTACGTACCGGCTTATACCGGCGTAATCCGGTTATCTCCGGTCGTCGCCGGTTTAACAATAACCCGTGTAAACCGGTTATATGTTTGACAACAGCGCGTGACGTCATAGAACGTACTCAATGGAGTCCGCCGACGATGTTTTCTAATGTGTTATTTTTTCTACAATTTTTGTGATTTTAACTGACTTTTGGAAAACAGGATGAGTGGCGTTGTTTGTTTTTTCCAGATAGAAACTAAAATGTATTTTTTACAAGTTTTTATTTAGTTTCACCTGTCCCGATGTTGTCTGTAATCAAATCTTGCAATTTTATTTTTTATTATTACTGATAGGCTCGCGTTTGACGACCATCTCACCTGATGGTAAGCGATGATGTGGCTGACGATGGCGCACGCTTGCCTAGAAGTAACCCATTCACTCTTGATTTCAAGACCCCCAAGTTGTATCTGATATAAAGTAGTGCTTGAAATCATATTAATTTTAAATTTTATTGTTCTAGGTAAGCCAGTACATCAGCTATTTGCCAGTCGACAGTCAACGTCAAAAAACCGGCCAAATTCCATTTGAACTCGTAAGTATAAGAACCGAAATCATCTTTACCAAAAACGACTTCTGTTTCACCGAATATTACTGAATCTATTCAGTTCCTTCCCAAAATAGACACTTATCTTAAAATTTAATATCATTGACCGCAAACAAAAGCCAAAATACACCATTCATGACAGAACTGTATCTTGATTGAAGCCGAAATCACAAAATATAAATTCAATATGATGTTGCGAAGCCGTCATACATAATGGTTGTGAGAGCTTAACTTTTCTATTCGTCATTCATGTAGTAGGATGGATGGAGGTTGGAATACCTTTTACGTTAATGGACAGGCTTTATCTTTTTTCTATTTTTAACCGACTTCTAATTTCTATTAATAAATGATCTTTACGTTATAAATAGGTTTTCACAAAACACTTTTACACATCAATTTTGTTTTCATTCAGTTTTAACGAGACGAGGCCGGTGTTTCCTAGCTGACTACCTTGAGAAGAAACACCAAAACAAACTCAGGGGTCAAAGTCTCTTTTAAAGTCCATACAGTAAATTGAGTAGAACCAAAACGGAATACTTGTTCTGCGATTTCGGCGGTCTCTGCCTTTAGCTCTCGCTGGAACGCCCATACCGATCTGTTTCGACTTTCGGTAGCTCGTGTCGCTTGTCCAAGGGGATGGTAAGGTAGACCGGGACGTAACACATCGGATCAACGCAGGATGGATGAAATGGTGACAGGTCACGGGAACAACTTGTGACCCACGGATGTCCCTTAAGTTGAAGGGTAAAATCTACAAGTCCGTGATAAGGCCTGTTGTACTGTATGGATCAGAATGTTGGGCTGTAAAAAAGACGGATGAAAAAAGATGCATGTAGCGGAGATGAGAATGTTAAGATGGATGTGTGGTATGATGAGAATGGATAACCTGAGAAAAGAGTATAATAGGGCAAGTTTGAAAGTGGCGCCGGTGACTGAAAAGTTGAAAGGGAATCGTTTGTCTTGGTATGGTCATGTAAAAAGGAGAGATGAAACGCATGCTGCTAACAGAGTTATGAATTTACATGTGGATGGATGGAGAGGGAGAGGGAGGCCAAAGAAAAGATGGATGGATTGTGTAAGAAGTGAATGAAAAGGGAGTTAATGATAGCGTGACGAGCAACAGGACAGAATAGAAGAAAAAAACGTGTTGCGCTGACCCCAAATAAAACGGTATAAGGGCAGGAAGATGATGACAGTAAAGAACATGTAATGGTCAAATCCTATGAGAACCATGCAGATTAGTGTCACAGATGGTCTTTTGAGGAAAGAACCACACAGATTTGAGTAGACCCGTCCAGTCAGTGCCAGCATTTGTCAGTATTCGTGCATTTTTAACCGATTTCTAAAAAATTAGTAGGAGTCTATTTTATTTTGTGTTTTTTGTTCGCGCATAACTTCGTCGCTTCCCAACCGATCTGAAAATTTATTTTTTGGTTGGAAAGGGTATACTTTCCAAATGGTCCCATAGTCACCAAGTTGGGATCTGATGATGGAATCTTGGCGAAATCGAGGGAAATCCTCAAATTTAATTTAATTTTTTAGTGAAGTTGGTTATTTAAAAAAAAAGGTTTTTCGGAAGAATCCTTGAATACGGTTTTTACAAGCTTTTATTTAATTTCACCTGTCCCGATGTTTGTCTGTAATCAAATCTTGTAAAAATAATTTGACCCACTTTCCGATTACCGATTGAGCGGAAATTTTACATGCACATATAAATCAGATGATAATACAAAATTATTATGACATAGAGCTGATCTGATGATGGAATCGGAAGGTGGCTATAGGAGCTTCGCAGTTTAACGACACAGCCCCATCGAGTTTGGGCTTGTATGATTCGTCTTGACGAGTATTAATTATATAGGTATACCCAGCTATAAAAGCTTGCTATGAAAAAAAGATTTTCATCAAAAGCTTGTTTTGTTTTCGTGAAACTTTTTCGAATGAAGTTCTAAAATTAGTTATTTCAATTAGTAACCTAAAAATAATTTAACCCTTCAGATACCGTCAATTAGAAACACAATAGTAAGACAATAGATGCGCGGCCACCGGTGGTCGCTTGGGGATTCATGAATTAATATCGACAAACTAAAAAGGTGAACCATTACTTTTATTAACGTTACAATAATTACAAAATAAGTTCAAAAATTCATCATCATCATCAGCCTTTTTAATGTTCCCACTGCTCGGACTCAGGCCTCCTCTCTAGGAGAGGGAATGGGCCGTAGTCCACGCGGGCCCAGTGCAGATTGATAAATGTCACATGTCTTCGAATTTTTGGTTCTAAGACATGTCGGTTTCCTCACGATGTTTTCCTTCACCGTTTTGAGAGCAGTGGTGATGAAATAAATTACACAAAGTAATGCGTCTGGCTAGGTTTGATCCCGCGACTTACAACTCGTAAGCCGGAGCTATTACCACTCGACCACTACTGCTCTCAAGTTCAAAAATTAAGAAATAAAAATCACAAACCGACATAAAATTAAAACAGTGCCATCACAAAATTAGGCGATGGACAGAGCAGCGGTCGCCTGCTTAGGGGTTTTACACACACGCCGGGCGCCATTTGCATTCGTAATGTGTGTACCCAGCGCGTGGGGGGACCCTGTCTGAATAGCTTCATCAAACCCACACATTTAGGGCACCAGCAGAATTGCAGGCGTTGTTGTATCTAATGGAATAAAATTTGTATTCGTGGCTTTTTAATGCGATGAATACAATGCCTTTTGTGTTGAAGATAATACAGTAGTATTGTATTTCCTGCATTGTTTTTCAACTGACTTGGCAGTCGGAGTTTGTGTTCCTATGATTTTATTCTTTATCTTTTTTCCCACAAGGTAGACCGGTGTTATTTATTCAATTTTTTCTCCATAAAGTTTTTTTATGGTTGGCAAAAATCATCCAATGACCACCCCCGCAGCGGGCGAAGTGGGAGATAGTATCAGACTTTTACTGACTTAAAACCCACCCAGTACCCTCTAGCCTTCATACTGGGGCTCGAGCTCCCTTTCGGATAACCCTGGCCCTAGTAGACTTCGACCCAACTGGGCCCCTACTGTTGCTGTCAACTCCAAGAAGTTGCAAGAGGCGCGAGGGAACAGTGCACGCCGTCGACGTCTTGGGATCGGTCCGGACAGTTACCGGACCGTCAGACAGCAAGCTACCCATGGCTCGCTATCCGCCTGGTGACCTGACACAAAGGCTTTTTAAAGAACTTAATTCAGGCACCAGTCTTCCACGAATTAATTAGGAAATTGTGTGTGGTCTGTTTAATTATTTTCCCTGTAATTTGTGAAAAAAAGTAGCTCAACAGTTTACGTAGGATAGAATCTAAAGCTATATATAGCCTTCGTTCTAATGAATATTGAACTCAAAAGAAAAATACGCAGAATTCACCTCCCACACTTAATTTATCTTTTGATAGGTAAAAGTTCCTCGAATCAATTATAGTTCTTTTGATGTATTCCGTCGATAATTAGTATTCAGGTTTCAATTAAGTGGCTTCAGTATGATATAAAGGAAAAAAGAATTTGTAATGAATGGATGATTAATTTTAGCATTAATTGAATAATGTACATATTTAGAGTTGCCAGTTGCCACCCGCTTTAATTGAAATTACTTTAGGAGAAAATATAATAGCTCACCGCCCACGAGGAGCGGTCGCCTCCTTCTGCGAAGCAGTAATACTAGAAAAGGAGGAGGCTGACCGCATCAGGCAACGGCGCTCTCGCTGCCGCCACCGGGATTCCGATCCCGATTTTCGGACACTGTAGACGTGGGCTTGCGGACGGCGAGCCATGGGTAGCTTGCTGTCCGGACCGAGCCCAAGACGTCGACAGCACGCATCAAGGAGTTGTCAGCAACAGCAGGGCCTCAGCTGGGTCGAAGCCTACTGGAGCCAGGGTTATCCGAAAGGGAGCTCGAGCCCCCGTATGAAGGTTAGAAAGAACGGGGTAGGTTTTTAGTCAGTAAGAGTCTGACCCAAAAAAAAAATGTGTCTGAGGGAGGCCTATGTCCAACAGTGGACGTCTTTCGGCTGAAATGATGATGTGTCTAAGTTAAATACGTATATTTTTTTAGTACCTAGAGTAGGCACTTAAAATGATGTCAATCACAAATGCACACTCTACATTACACATCACGAAATTAGAAACTAATTAAAACTAGCTGTACTCCCGCAGCTTCGCTCCCGCTCTACTCTATTCCACCCTACTACAGTCAATAGACGTCCACTGTTGGACATAGGACTTTTTTCCCGCTCTTGCCCCTGGCAAGGGCCTCTGCGAGTTGGTTTAGACTCCATGTATGCCTTCCAAAGGGCCAGGACCTCAAGGTCCTAAGATAAATTTACATATAGGAATAATAATAATAATATTTGGCCAGCCACAATTATAAAGGCTAGATACGTACGGCGATGCGCCACCGATACATGGTGGACATCCCACCTACACGCAGTAAACGTTTCGGAAACACGTTCATTGTGCGTGCAGCTAAGGAGTGGAATTCCTTGCCGGAGTCTGTGTTTCCTGATAGCTACAACCCGGGAATCTTTAAGTCGAGAGTGAATAGGTTTCTTCTAGGTAAGCGCGTTCCATCGTCGACCGCGTCGTTGCTTTCCATCAGGTGAGATGGCGGTCAAGCGCAAACCTATCAACAAAAAAAAAAGATAGTTTGCTTAGCTCTTAGATCCTATTGAACCAGGCGAGTAGTGAAGTGAAACAAATGTTTGCAACTGGCCGCACATAGTACTAGTAGTGGGCGACTCGTGAGTGTGTCGACGGATTAGTAAGCCGCATATCTGTGCGCTTTTGTATATAAGGGGCCTTCAAACGGACAAAAATTAATAAATATTCAGCTTATTCTTATATAAAACTAGCTACAGCGTAAAATAACAACATAAAATATGTATAGCCTATGTCACTCAAAAAGAAAAAAATCACCATTCGTATAAATACCGGCACGGGTCTTGAGCGCTGGCTTTAAGTTGCGTAGAAGTCAACAACGATGCGGGGGCGGCGAGGGTCAGTGATTGGCTCACTGCGCCATCGCGTTATAGACGTCACTCGTGATTCGTTCCCTGCGCTTGCTGCAACGACGACTATTGGCTCGCCAATGTATGGAATGCGCACAGTGAACCCCACTCTGACGTCTAGCGCTCAAGATCCATACCTATACCGCCACTTTTAATCCCGTTGCAATCAATGGTCTAGATAGAGGTTTTCTTCTCATAAAAAAACCACAGCCCAATTTGAAAACCAAATCTCACTTTATTCGCTCGCAGTTCCCGGAAGCAAATTGGTTTCGGGATCTACTCTAATGAATATAGCTAGTTATTTAAACCGCACTTCCACTCGCTATATAGGGGTCTTAATTGAAGTTTGCATTCAGACTTCACACACTAATGCGATGGTTCAACAATGCCACGAAATAGACAAGGTCAGAAAAATTACACTGTAACTTTTTTGTTTTTTTAGGTGGGAAAATCATCAATGACTTCTCTCACTCTAGGGCGGAACGAGAGGCCGTGTTAGACTTTCACTGACTAAAAACTCCTACGTTGCCTTTGGTACCGGGCCCGAATGTTCCTTTCAGAAACGATATCCTTAGCCACAGTAGGTTTCGACCCTGCCGGGGTCTACAATGCTGTACCTTAAGAACCGGTTGTATTAGCCTTTAGTAAAAATATTGTACTCATCTCATTAGTACATGATGAAATGTAAAAAATATTTTCCGACATCGGACGGTTTTGATTTTGCATAAAAGACTCCCCCAGATTCTTCCACAGTTCACAGTCCTGGGTTTTCCTTTTTCGCCTTGGCCTCGATTCCGCCTTTATGTCATCACCGGCCCACGCTGAAAACCAGCGCTGTGGACTCGTCGCATTTTGCGTGTCGGCACAGCATTATGCTTAGCGTACGTTTTGCTCGTAGGTCGTGCATATATTTTTATTTTGTCATGGAAAATGGTTGAAATATGTTAGTCTAAAGTTTGCGCCTTTTCTGGCAAATAAACAGTTTTTTTTTCTTCTTTTATAAAATGTCGTCCTACCTTCTTATCTGACGTCCTCTCTTCTCGCTACAGCTTAACCCGTTTTCTAACCCTGCATTGATCGCGATATGATCATCACTATCCTCACTTCAGCCGGACGCCATCCACTAAAGGACATAGGCTACTATATGATTCCCTATCCTCGATATCAAAATCAACATCAATCAAAATCAAAGCATTTATTTCAAATAGAACATTTGCAGGCACTTTTGAATAGTCAAATGTCGGTCAGTCCAAGAAAAGTGAAGCTAAATTGCACGTTCCAAAGCGTAGATCTCTATGGAGAAGAACGTGCAAGAAACTCCATGGACACTCTTTTAAATCATATTATGTGTTACATATAATGTTTGGTTACATATTTCTTGTTGCTTCTATTATGTGAGCACAATGTAGATAATAAAATATGATAATTGTTATAAATTAGCGACTAGGTCAGTGAAATTGTTCCTGTATTTTTTTCGCTCGTTGTGTGGAGTCAGCCTTCTACATCTATCTATTCTATGACAAATCTATTCTCGGATACTCTAAAAGCTTTCAAATCTATTTTCAGAATCGCTGGCATTCCTTTTGAAACAATTCCGCTTTGATATGTTGTGTGTCTATTCCAGTTACTTTGTGATGCTTCTATGCAAGCGTGCTCTATTATCCACTATATCATCGCTTACCATCAGGTGAGATAGGGCATCAAGCGCGAGCCTATCCATTATAAAAAAATATTTGTCTCAGATTTTAGACCAAGTACGTGTTACAGCAAAAAAAATTAGAATATTTTTTGACGGGTTACGTTTTAGCATCTCTTTTTTTTTCTTTTACGTTTTTTTGTAACTGTGTGCCAAATAAACGTGTTTTCTTTCTTTAAGAAAGAAAAAGAAAGAAAGAAGTTTTTTTTTCTTTTATTGTTTAAGGCAAATAAAGACAACATTCAACCAACGACACACTAACCCAATTGCGACTGCAAAAACGATCTTACCAAAAAGACAAAATCCAAGCTATAAAGCGCCAGCATAAAAACCACCAAATGAAGTCTTTCTATCAAACGAATCCAAGCTATGAAGCGAAGCGAGCTGTATCGTCTTTAGCTTCAACAAGCGGAGCGAGCAAAGCGGAGCTGTAATCCGCTTGGTGCGCTCCGGATTAATAGACAAACTGTTGCATGTCTGTTTGCAAGATTGTTAGAGTATAGCTCCGGATTTAGAATAGGTTGTAGTGGATATAGATGTGGGATTATTTTTACACGGATTTGTTTAGTTTTGAAATGGTACGGATTTTAGAAATATAAAATACTAGCTACCCAGGTGCCCCGGCTTCGCACGGGTTATTTACAAAAAATATAAAATAGGCTTATTTTTTTCTGACATCTTTAAGAAATATCGTTAATGTACACAGAAATAAATACAAAACTTAACAAATTATATATTAAAACCTTCCTTGAGATTTACGCTATTGAGTGGTGAAAACCGCTTGAAAATCGGTGCAGTAGTTTTTGAGTTTATCGCGAACAGACAGACAGACTTTGTTTTATAATATGTATTGATTCTTTAACTAGCTAACCCGGCGAACTTCGTACCGCCTAACAAACGTCACTGATGCTACATTAGTTGACTGTTAGGCGGTATATATTCTTTCGATAACATAGCCAATCGATTGCGATGTTACACACAATTTTGACAGGGTCCGACCTAAGAGCGGCAAGCCGGGGATTTGACCAGAGCGGCAAAATTGACTTATTCCTATCTAGAAGATACCTAGCCATTAGCCATCCACACCCAAAATGGCAGGTTGAAAATTTTATGTGCAACCTTCCAACCGACTTCAGGTTGGGTAGTGGAAATATTTAAGACTGTGGAAGATGAAATATGTAAAGGGAGGCGAAAGTTATCTTTGCCCGAACTGCTAAAATAGCTAGATAGGGCTAGGGCCCTAACCTAAAAGATAACCTTTTACATTAAAATTTAGGAATTTTAATGTAAAAGGTTATCTTTTTATTCGTATTTCGTACATTTTACGTGATGCGCGCATAACTAATCCTTCTACAGATTTATTATATGTATAGATGGTTCAGGCTAACATCTAGACTTGCTTGGCCAGCATAAAGGTAGGAGGTTTTTTTTATAGGCTTGCGTTTGTCGCATTTTATTGGTAGCGATAACTCATCAAAGATTTGAAATTTCAAAAAAGTGTTTGATACGGGATTTGGTACATGTGGAATATTAGAGGAGCGCTGGCCTGATGCTGTGTAAGCGAGTGAACATGACCCATTGCCACGCTGTTCCTTTAATGACTACCACTGCGCACCTTTTTTTTTACGGTGGGCAAAAATCATCTTATGACAGCCCCCTCTTGGGTGTAGTGGAAGACAGTGTCAGACTCTTACTGACTAAAAATCCACCCCGTTCCTTCTAGCCTCTTCATACCGGGGCTCGAGTTTCCTTTCAGATAACCCTATCCCCAGTAGGCTTCGACGCAGCGATGTTAGAAGTATCCGTAAAGCACCAACGTTGTAAGGTCGTGACTTGGTGGGAGATTTAAAACCTAATAAGAATTGTTATTTGTACTTTACTACGTTTATTTGCAAGTGTTTGTAAACAAATCTTGCAAATAAATTTGATCAACTTCTCGGTTACCCATTGAGCTGAAATTTTCCATTCATGTGTAAATCAGATGACAATGCAAAATTATTATGACATGGAGCTGATCTGATGATGGAACCGGAAGGTGGCTATAGGAACTCAGTAGTTAAACGACACAACCCCATCGAGTTTGGGCTCGTATGATTTGTCGTAACGAGTATTAAATATATAAGCATTATACCGTGTTATAAGCTTGCTTTAGTTTTACAGTTATTTTATTTGACTATTGGAACTAATTAAATTATAAAATAAACTTAAATAATTAAAAATAATATATACACTAAAGGCCTAACTAAATATGACGTCAAAAAACTCCTCCGCATCGCTGTCGACTGGAAGTGTGCTCAAAAGGCTGGCGGCATTGCCACGTTGTATGGCAATGCTTAATCTCTGACCGAGGTAGAAGCCAGCCCTTGGGTCACGCGAAGAGTCAACTAAGCGTTTGAATAAATCTTTAAAAAGCATATGAGCATTCGGACCCCACGGCCCAAGAGTTTCAACCCCAAACGGCTCAAAAATATAACTGCCAACGAGGCTGTTATATTTCCGCCGCTTGAGGAACTCCGCAGCCGCCGCGGCAGCACCCAGCACAGCACGATGAGCTAGGAAGATGGGATGGCGCAAGAGTATCGACACAGGTAGCGTCCCACACTAAAGGCCTACCCATCTTCCAAGGAAATAAAGACATACCGTCTGGTCTCTTACCATCGTCGCGTGCCAGGCCATGAGGTTCCAAAACAGCCGGAACGCCGACGGTGACAAGGGCTCGTCGGATGATGTCGTTAACGTTCCCGTGCCGCGCTATGCGTCCCGCACTTCGACTGCATGACAGGCCGTGGTGATCGAGGCTGTTGACAACTTTGCCACAGTGGCAGCGATGAGGAGAACAGCAAGGCACACTTAGACGTAGGGCAACAGCTAAGCGGAAAGTGGTATCGTCAAACAAGGTGCCAATATTCGACGACGGCAGTGCGTGAAGCCAAAGACCTGACTCCCAATTTCCCACAGCCAGCAGGCGCGCACGCTCCGCAGTAGTAGCAGATGTTAGGATTAGGTTTTCCTGAACTACTTTGCAGAGCGGCTCATCCCACCGTCTCTGGGAAGTTGGGTTGTTAGGTGGATTTGTATTCGGGCAAGCGAGTCTCCACGCATCCATAGCCTCGGTGAAACACGGCACTTCTAAAGGAATCAGTGTGGAAGTTAGAATGTTCCTGATTAATTTATCAGTGCCGTGGACCGAAGATATGAATGCCGGTAAACTAATACTGGTAATTTTGCGGACGCCGAGGCCTCCCATACGGATGGGAAGGGTAACTTGAGCCCAAGCTCGATTGTCCAAAGTCATGTTTAAAATTAAAGTAAGAGTATGCCGGATAATTTGGTCCATTTTTTCCAAAAGGTCAGGGTGCTTCCATAAGTGGGAAGCACGAAGGAAATAAATTAATTTAGGACCGAAACAACAATAACGAATTAGGGTAATAGCCGAATGCATATTAATTTCGAGCAATCTTTCTGAAACATCTCAATGATGTTTAAAAACAGTTCTGAAACATCTCAATGAATTTTGAATTTTTTCCTCCACAAAACCGGGAAAGGAATCCTCAAAGATTGGGGACCCAAGGAGACGAAGTGAACTTTTGTCAATAATTGTGATTACAGGGGCTATTGCATTGAATTTCGAATAAGTCAGATTTTTGTCAGTACTTTCAGATAGGAATATTTCACATTTAGAAAAGTTGAGTTCTAAACCAATAGCAGAAAGTTGATTTTTTTAAAATTGTAGATCATTGAAAACGGTGTCTACTTCGCCTCTCAAGGTTTCATCATCGAGGTACCACACATTAAATTTGGAATTTAATTTTCGAATGATTGGGTGTATAGCTAAGCTGAAGATCACTGGCCCGAAGGGGTCACCTTGTTGACAGCCAACAGCGGATTCCAAAACGTTGTCCCAAAACAGTAATTTCGATGGTTATCTATAACATTGCCAGAGAAAACTAAAAATTTGAGGTATTTCTTTTTTAGCTTCTGTTAGCAAGGTGTCAAGGGTAAGCTTCCTATGTTAAAAATATTTTCATTAAAAACATGCTTCGGATCTTTGAATGAAATTATTTCATTCATTCATTCATTCACTCATTCCTCAAGCAAGCAGGGGTTATCCGACCTGGAAAAGGCAAAGATCAATAAATTAATTTATTTTAATTTTCCTTCCTCATTTCTCTTACCTTAAATTCAAGACTAAAAAGCCTAAAATAGCTCCTTACAAAAACATCATCTACCCACACCATTCCTTACAATCAGCAAATGTCTCTTCTAAGATGATCTGGCTTTGTGGTACTAAAACAATAGTCGACTCTCGCTACGGTACAGTCAACAACAGTTATACAACAAGTTACATGAACCATAATTTGGGTGTCTTCAAGGCTAGAGTGAATAGGCTCTTAGTAAACTAGTGCGCCTCGCCATAAACGATTGCATCACTACTTACAGTGAAGCACTAGTCTTTTTTTTCTTAGCTGTTACTGTCCAACTGCTGGGAAAAGGCTTCCCTCAAGTAATTCCAGAAATTACCACTAGTTTTTATTATTAAAAAAAACGCACATCCTGAAAGTAGTATGTTCAGAATCGGCTACTAAATAATATTTGTAAAATAGTGATCAGCAATTTTTAAAATAGATATTTTTTTAGTTAGTCGCAGCTCCATGTCATAATAATTTTGCATTGTCATCTGATTTACATGTGCATGCAAAATTTCAGCTCAATCGGTAACCGGGAAAAATTCGAAGATATGTAACATTCACCAACCCGCCTGGGCCCGCGTGGTGATTTACGGCCCATTCCTTCTCTTAGAGAGGAGGCCTGAGTCTCAGCAGTGGTAAAATTGAAATGGCTGATGATGATGATGAAAAAAAAATCATACCTATCTACGTGCATTTTGGTTTAGCATATCTCGACAAAATGCCACCACTGTTGTATCGCTTTTTTCACACCCACACATCTAATTTGCTTAGCTACTTTTGTTGCTGACCGTACCAAAAGTACCGACGAGTATTTTTAGCGCCTTCGTTATTCTGAGTGCCGCACCTTGACGGTTTTATGGGTAGCTACCAAGTCTTGTCGAGGAAAAGAAGGTTTTTTGAGATCTAGCAGTTTTTGTAAAGGAATATTGAAATGGACGATGAAAGACAGCCTTGCTTCGTTATAATTTCTTTATTTTATAGACAGTGCAAAGAATGACAAATCATGATAGTGAAAGTGTTTCTTCATATCTGATGCGATTTTGCAAGAAAACTCATCAGTATAGGAAAACATTCAAAACCAAAGTTCGCGAGTTAATTCGTAAAAAGTTGGCAGTAGTATCATCACACCGTTAATGTTTTCCTATTGTCGATTTGGCTGACTATTTTAGTGCATGTATGTAGTGTATTAATTTAATTATATATTGTATAATTGTATTATATTTATTCTTTAGTTTATTGGTATATCTATTTTATGGTCCATTAGTATAATTAATCTTATAATTGCCTTTTTCGCACTCGTTTATTGCACCTACCACTACCTTTCTCTGCATCACCCAAAGGTCGACTGGAACAAAATGCCTAAGGCATTAAGTTCGCCATTGTACATTTGTGCATAAAGTATTAAATAAATAAATAGACATTACGTCTCTTAAGAAAAGTTTAGATCTACCCATTCTTAATCTATTTTTGTCCGATTATGAAACTACAACATAAGCCTAGTCAGCCTTTTAATGTTGCGAGCTCGCGAACGACGAGCCATGGGTAGCTCGCTGTCCGACAGTCCGGTAACTGTCCGGACCGAACCCAAGACGTCGACGGCGCGCACTGTTCCCGCGCGCCTCAAGGAGTTGTCAGCAACAGGAGGGGCCCAGATGGGTCGAAGCCTACTGAGGCCAGGGTTATCCGAAAGGAACTCGAGCCCCGGTATGATGACTAGAAGGAACGGGGTGGGGTTTTTAGTCAGTAAGAGTCTGACACTATCTCCCGCTCCACCCAAGAGCGGGGGTTGTCATAAGATGATTTTTCACAGCGAAAAAAAAAGCCTTTAATAATCCCACTGTTGAGACTCAGGCCGCCTCCTCTCCAGGAAAGGGAATGGGCCGTTATGCACCACGCGGGCCCAGTGCGGATTGGTGAATGTCATTATGTCACATGTCTTCGAATATTTTGGTTCTAGGACATGCCGGTTTCCTCACGATATTTTCCTTCACCGTTTTGAGAGCAGTGGTGATGAAATAAATTACACAAATGCTGGGTTTGAACCCGCGACCTACAACTCGTAAGTTGGGGCCATTACCACTCGGCCACCACTACTCAGAGGGAAAATATAACAAGAAAACCAAGTCTGAGGTAATAAATTGTATTACTGCAACCGTATGGCAACACACTGTGGCATTTATTAGTCTGCCATATTGTGTGGTCAGGAGAGGGGAGAAACGGGTAAGTTGTATTAATTATGTTGAAGGGGAGAGAGGGGTGGTTTGTATTTGGGAGAGTTCATCTTTGTTTTAGTGTTGTGGGGATATTCCGTCTGGCAATCTTTTTGTATTATTGATAAGCCCGCGTTTGACCACTATCTCACCTAATGTGGTCGTACACTAGTACCTAGAAGTGTCTAGAAGTAACTTTTTCATCATTTCTGCCGAAAGACGTCCATTGTTGGACATTTTTTTTTTATGGTGGAAAAATCATCTAATGACAACCCCCGCTCTTGGGCGGAGCGAGAGATAGTGTCAGACTCTTACTGACTAAAAACCTACCCAGTTCCTTCAAGCTTTCATACCGGGTCTCGAGTTATCTTTCGAAACTAACCCAGGCTCCAGTAGGCTTCGACCCAGGCCTTCCCCAAGCGTCGCCACAACGACTGGTCTTGTGCGTCAGATTATGATTGTTCAAACCGGATTATTTGAAAAAGCAACTGAGGGAACACAACTGAGTTTTTAGTTAGTAAAAGTTTAATATTCTCTCTCTCGCTCTACCTAGAGCGGGAGAAGTTATTCAACTAAAATACAGAAAAAAATTATACTATTTTTTATGTTTTTTTTGTTTGTAGGAGGTAATCTCTGGAAGTACTGGTCCGAATAGTAAAACTAGAAAAGTTTTTCACCGCTAGAAAGCTGCTTTATTCCTGAGTGTCATAAGCTATATTTTATGTACGCGGACGACGCTGCGGCCAAAAGCTAGTATCTAAATTTTTGTTAGAAACATAATGAGAAACCCAAGCAATATTAGAAGGAAATTATCTCTTGTAGATCCAGGAATTTGTTTAACGATCCTCTTCTAGAATTATAGCCCATACTTAGGGTCGCCGTATAAAAGAGTTATAGTCGCCTTAAAACTAAAGTTATTTTGAAAATGGCCCAAGTCGTTAAAATTGTAGTTATTATCTAAAATGTGTCTGTCTTTGGAGCTACGGAATTAGTTTAAAGAGTTACCACGGCCCTGGAATGCAAAGGGCAACTGAAGGACGGTCTGTTTTAGTCTGCAAAAGTCTGATACTTCCTTTCGTTCCACCCAAAGCGAGAGGTATACGATGTATAGCATAGCATAGTCGGCCTTATAATGTTCCCACTGTTAGGACTCAGGCCTCCTCTCTAGGAGAGGGAATGGGCCGTAATCCACCATGCGGGCCCAGTGCTTGTTGGTGGATGTCACATGTCTTCGAATTTTGTGGTTCTAGGACATGCCGGTTTTCCCACGAAAACATCCTTCACCGTTTTGAGAGCAGTGGTGATGTAATAAATTACACAAAATAATGCGCGCCTGGCTGGGTTCGAACCCGCGACCTATAACTCGGTAAGTCGAAGCCGTTACCACTCGGCTTCCACTGCTCTTTAAAAAAAAAAGAAGACCTTACAGTTACTATTTATTAAAAAAGCAGTAAGTAGACATAACATTAATTAGCCAAGTCGCCCACTTGTTCCAAGTTATTAGAAAGCTATTGAAATTCCAGTCGTTACAGAAAATTTTCATGAAAAAAGTGTAATTAGCGGCAGACATAGCGCGGGGAAGTCATTAGTGCAGTTTTATTGTCAGTAGTTAGGTAGGTAGCTGAGTTATTGAAAAAACTCGTTAACTAAAGAAAATTAACTGGAAGAAAAGTCTGCAGCTTTAAAATTTTAGCATACAGTTCATTTTCAGTTTAATAAAATTATGACCAAGAATAGTCAAACTTAAGAATTTTGTCTTTCTTTTTCGGTGGAAAAAATTATCCAATGACAACTCTTGGGTGGAGCGAGAGATAGTGTCAGACTCTTACTGACTAAAAACCTCACCCCGTTCCTTCTAGCCTTCATACCGGGGCTCGAGTTCCTTTCACACCCGGGGGTTGTCATAAGATGATTTATTACCACCGAAAAAAAAACACAAAAATACATTTTTTTCTCTTTATAATATTAGTTTAGATTGCGTTGTATTGCATTGAATAAACTAACAAGCTTTAACATGCTCAGGTTACCGATAGACGGGTCGTAAAGGGTCCTCTTAAGAACCAGACGCCATTTGTCTCCATCTAATACTTCAACAACAATTAAAACACGCCGTATCACAAGAGGCAATGATAATTAATTAATTAATTTATACATCAACATCACATTAAGCTAGACACGAATTACCCTAAATAAATCAAAACTTCACTCTCCTCGCAACCAGCCTAAGTTGAGCTCTTCCATTGCTATAGCACCTTTTCCATGGTTTATGCAGAGACTGATATTGTTAAAGAATGGAAATATCCATAGTTCATAGGTTTTTATGATTATTTAGTTTTTTCACTCTCTCTACATACTTTCAATTTTTTTTTTATATTTCATAAACAAACTGAATATAAAAAACATTTAAAATATAAAAAAACTAACATTTGCCCGCATTTTTGCCCGCGTAAAGCAGTTTTCTATCGAAGAAAAAATTTTGGCAATCGGACCAAGACTTCCAGAAATTATTTACAAACAAAAAAAAAACTAAAAAAAAACCTCATTATTATATTAGTATAGATAACAGCCCCCCGGCAACAGGATTCAAGCTAAGCAAGCAAGCGGGTAAGGCTCCAGAGAAAGGAACCTTCTAACTAAATGAACCAAGTCCAGATAACCAATTTCTGAAACAAGCCCTCGAATTAGCTGACACACTCATTTATAATATCTTATTACTATTATTGATAGACATGTTTGACCACATGATGATAAACGATGATGTTTGTATACAAGGCGCCAGATAAACTTAAAATCAAGAACATTAACCTTTCCCTAATATTTTCCAATAGATCGAAGGTACCCAATCAATGATCTATTTTCCAGAAAAGGTATAGGTAGGTGTCGATTCAAGAGAAATTTATGTCCTTAATTCCGTTTTTGAAATTAAGAATGTCATCAAGTGTAGGAGGGTCAATGACCGTTATTCCATGTTTATTTGGCGCCTACCTTAATCTGCACACGCTTGCCTTGAAATACCTTATTCACTCTGACTCCTAGATTGAACCTATCACGGAACACTCACTCCGGCTGGGAATTCCACACCTTAACTGTACGCACATATGTCAAAAACCGTTTGCAGCACTCAAGTATTGACATTCAAGATAAATTCTTCCGCTGATTTTCCGGAAATATAGCCCGCATGAATCACATAGCTCATTGGTGAAACAAATTTAAATATCATTCTCATTTCTGATGTCGTCAATTTTTTGAAGATGTCAAAGAGATCGGTAATGATGTTTGATTGGAGGTGCAAGAACGACTTCAAAAATGTATATAGGGTTGTTGGTAAAAAAAAAAATTCGCTTGAATCCTGCGGCACGGCGCCGTACCCCGAAGTTTTCGTTTCGAGTGCAAGCAAAAATAAACTTAGCGGTGGTCAGGTGGAAGTGTCTTTGATGGTACATACTTACCTTATATTTTTAACTGTGTATCTCCACTAAAATATTAAGTAAATACTTTAACCTGACTCGGAAAGGTTAAGTTAGAAAGGGATGGCGAGGACTAGTGAGCAAGCAAAGCAAGCGAACACAGACCCCGTCATCCTTTTTGTCCTGTTTTAAACCACGCAGAAGAGCATATTTGACGGCATTTGACTGGTTTTGCCATCGGTACGCTAAGAAGAAGAAGAGCACAGTTAGTATTTTTGGTGAAACAAATGCTAATTTTGCAGAGGAAAACAGAAAAAATTGAGGAACATATAAATACATATTATCCATGTTCAAATGGAATACTCGAACGAACTAATACGCGAACTCTTTTATCTCCAAAATCGCCTGCTCGAAGCAAGAAAATTTCAAAGTGTAAATGAGCGTTAATAATTAATGCTAAGTGATCCAGGGTGTGGAAGGTCAATGTGGCTGGTCAGCGTTAAGTAAAGCATTATGTTAATCACGCAACAAGTTGCCATGTTGGGGCTGGTCTGTTAGGCTTAGCTCACACCGAAGCGACGTAACGCACATTTTTTAAATAGCGATAAATACAATATGGAACTTTATTGATGGCGGAAACATTGCTCGCAGAACAGATGAGAAAGGGCGAAAGGTTCAGGAGTAACGACCGCGCAACAGAAAACGCGTTAGAAGGCCTTCCAAGGTGGTCTGATGACCTGGTGAGGGTAGCGGGAATCCGATGGATACGAGACGCACAAGACCGTACGTTGTGGTGACCCTTGGGGGAAACCAATATCCAGCAGTTGACGACTTTCGGCTGAAATGACGATGATGATTACATACTTCCGAATTCATCGGTCTACCTGGTAGGAGGCCTTCCAGCGCTACGTCTTCCGGTACGTCGTCGCCATCCCAGAACATTTCGACCCCAACGCCCATCTGTTTTGCGAGCAATGTGCCCTGCCCATTGCCACTTAAGAGTGTTATACAATCCGTTTAAAAGACCAAAGCTTGATGCAGCGTGATGCGATACTTCTGCCCTTTCAGCTTCACCTCGCAAATTCGAACACGCCTAACAGCTTCGCGATACATTTTCTAATCAGCGCAAAACTAGTTGCCTCTCCTTATAAAAAAAATAGACTATCGCGCTAATACGCGATCACAACGTTCATCGGTTCTGCTAAACCAAAAATTGTCCTTCTGTCTACACGACGGCGCGTTGGGGTCGGCAAACAGGAGCGCGTTTTTGAGCGATGATCGCTTTAAATAAGGACGACGCTTCAATCTATAGAGCGCCGCATCGCGTCTCGATGTGACCTGACCTTTAATGCTAGGGATAAAAGAAATATTCTCGTTTTATACGGTGGGACGGACGGAAGATTAATCTTATGGCTGTCCGAAGGTTTTGTGGGTTCAGAGCTAGGCGAGTCATGGTTTAAATGTCGTGTTATTATTGTGTGTTAAGTCACAATTTACGTCATTTTAGCCGAAAAATGCCCACTGCTGGACTTAGGCCTCCCCTAAGTGTCGCCACAAGGAAAGGTCCTGTATGTCACGCATACATAGCATTCCCGAGACTTTCACCAGGTCATCGGTCTACCTTGTGGGAGGCCTTGCAACGATGCGTCTTCTGGTACGCGGTCGCCACTCCAGAACCTTTCGGCCCTATCGATCATCCGTTCTACAAGCATTGCAACGTTTTTAACACGCGCAGAGAATGATCGGAATTTTCTGTAAAAAGGCTTATATCATCGGGGTACATTCTATATGACAATAGACTCGCTTCTTATCATGAGAAACTAAATGTCCTGACTGAGCCTGAGTCTGACTTCCTCTCTAGGCAAGAGAATAGGCCGTAACACCACGCGGACCCAGTATGAATTGCTGGATGTCACATTTAGAATTTTTGATTCTAGGACATGCCGGTTTTCTCACGATATGTTTTTCTCTGTTAGCCATGAATAAAAGGAGAAACTGACCGGCTGCTATCATATCAACGCACAGCCAAAATTGCTGGGATTAGGGGTGTGAAATTTCGCTCATGGTTTCCTTTTATGACGTAGGAGAGAACTAAGAGAGGATTTTCCAAAATTAGACCCCTAAGAGAATGAAACGGGGTGTAAAGTTTGTATGGAGAAACCGATTTTCACGCAGGTGAAGCCGCTGGCAAAAGCTAGTCAGAAATACAACTTACACCTTGTTATATGTTTTTCCAAAAATATTGAAAAAGGTTACAAGCTGGACACCACCGACACTAAGTACAACACAGCAAACCATACGGCATCACGGCAGGTCATAGCGGGCATTAGACGCCAACAAACAGCTGGGTGCAAGTGCAAAACAACCCCTCAGACGCCCGGATGGCCCGGTGACTGTGTATTTTAGCTGACATAAACAGGTTATAACTGACATAATGAGAAAGTTACATATGAGACGTTTCGCATAATACTAAAACTATTGTTATGTATGATTACTAATATCTCTCTTCTGATCCCTTTGAAGACATATTCGTAAAAGCTATACGTAGGCATTACCATTTCTTACCCAAATAAAAATAAGCGAAGGAAAGAATCGTATAAAAATTCACGGTACATTTTCAAGCTCGAGGCGAAAAACTCCGCCCAAATATAAAACAAAAAGGTTCTTTCCACTCTCTACGGAACCCTATTGAATACGTGTTCCGCATATAGAGTTAGGTTCAAAACAATACTTTTATTCGTTCCGCGTGATATATTGAGTTAGATACATCATTGTAGCTGAAAACTTGGAGATCTTTTTATATCAAGATGGCAGGTTTTTGAAACTGATTTGGGATATCTGTGGTATTCTTATTAATGATAGGATCAATGGGCAGGGCACATAGCTCGCAGAACACTATTTGCGACTCGACCATGTGGAATGTGGACTCAGCTATCATTGTACCGATTGTCGTGACCGCCAATGGCCTCATAGCCAAAAGCTTCGACGACCATCTGTCGAGGCTGTCGTTGCGCGGTTGGATCAAGGGTCTGATACAGAAGGCAGTACTCCTCGATACGGCCCGCATTGTGAGGAGGTTCCTGTCTCTGGAGCCCTAACCACCGGTAGCTTGGACCTTGCTCCCGACACCGGCGGAATACTATCATTACTATCCTCGACCATCTCGTTTAGGCTAAGCTCTTCAATCCCCATAGGTGACAGAAGAGATGACGAGATGGATATTTGAGTGTAGACGTGCAACCCTGGCTGTAAGGGCTATGCTCGAAATTTCTTTGCGTGATTGAATCAGGAATGAGGATATCCGCACAAGAACCAAGGTTACCGACATAGCACGAAGAATCGCCAAACTTAAGTGGCAATGGGCAGGGCACATTGCTCGCCGAACAGATGGCTGTTGGGGCCGAAAGAATCTGACCAGTGTGTGTTGCCAGTGATGACATATGGATCCGAAACGGGGTCGCTCACAATGGACCTAAACAGAAGGCTTAAAGTCACCCAAAGAGCGATAGAATGGGCTATGCTCGGAGTTTCCTTGCGTGATCAAGTCAGAAATGAGGATATCCTCATTTCTGCAAGATAACCAAGGTTGCCGACATAGCACAAAGAATCGCCAAATTTAAGTGGCAATGGGCAGGGCACATTACTCGTCGGTCCGTTGGGGCCGAAAAGTTTTGGAGTAGCGACTGTGTACCGGAAAACGCAGCGTTTGAAGGTCTCCTGCAAGGTGGACCGATAACCTGGTGAAGGTTGCGGGAATCCGATGGATGCGGGACGCACAGGATCGTTCATTGTGGTGGCCTATGTCCAACAGAGGACGTCTATCCCTAACGCTGGCTCCAGTAGGCTTCGACCCAGCTGGGCCTTTCATTGCTGACAACTCCTTAAGGCGCGCGGAAACAGTGCACGCCGTCGACGGCTAGGGCTCGGTCTGGACCGTTATTGGACGGTCGGACAGCGAGCTACCCATTGCTCGCCATACGCAAGCCCGCGCCTAAGCTGGCTGGAAATCCCCTCTAATGTAATTGACGCTAAACTGTGTACAACTGTCTGTATCTAAGAATCGAACCATTTCATTGTGATTTAGTCACAAGAGGACAACATTTTGGCGCTGTTTCACAAAGTTCGGCTTCCATAGCCCTAATGTCGGATGAATTCGTCTATACTTCGGAAAAACCGACCTACTGTTTTGTTTTTCCGAAAACTTCCGAGCAAAACCCAAGTCGTTCGCAAGTGCTAGGTACATTCTCTCGTTCCTAGGGTTAATATTTTGTGTCAGTTCAGCGTGGACGTTGATAAATACACTGTTTGTATTACTTCGCCCACGCTGGACGTAAGTGTATGGATGTATGTGGACGTGTATATAGGTGTATGTGGACGTTTATATGGATGTGTGTGGACGTAAACGAACTGTTAATGTCAAGTCCCGCTTTGTGTGTGTTTTACTACATTGTCGACTAGTTTTATGAGTTTGCTCTTTGCTATTGAGCTTTTAAAGTTAAGACTGGTAAAGCAATTGTATTTTCTTTATTAACTTTGACTTATGTTCATAAAAGACTTAAGACCCTCGCCCACGGCAACTTTTTGTAGCGATGCTGTAGCGCGTTCGGATCGATACAGTCGCGATGCTGTAGCGCGTTCGCATAGATACAGTTGCGATGCAGTAGTGCGTTCGCATCGATACAGTCGCGATGCAGTAGTGCGTTCGGATCGATACAGTCGCGATGCTGTAGCGCGTTCGCATAGATACAGTTGCGATGCTGTAGCCCGTTCGCATCGATACAGTCGCGATGCAGTAGCGCGTTCGGATCGATACAGTCGCGATGCTGTAGCGCGTTCGCATAGATACAGTTGCGATGCTGTAGCCCGTTCGCATCGATACAGTCGCGATGCTGTAGCGCGTTTGCATCGATACAGGCGTGATGAACCAGGGCCTAACGCGAGAGGTAGCTGCCGCCGATCGCCCCCAACCTTAAATCCGCATGCGTTTACATTTTCTGAGTATTCTTTAGTGTGGCAAAGGATCTCTAATATTTCAACACTATTACGACCTACGTATGTACGTTTGATATTTCACACTTTTCTGTAATAATAGCTTAGTATAGGCATAACCCACACTATTTCTACTTTCTTTTCCATAAAACCAATTAATTATGAAGTTATTTTTATTTTAACAGAATATATACAATTTTACAAGCTTTTATTTAGTTTCACCTTATTATGACATGGAGCTGACCTGATGATGGAACCGCAAGGTGGCTATAGGAACTCAGTAGTTAAATGACACAACACCATCTAGTTTGGGCTCGTATGATTCGTCTTGATGAGTATTAATTATATAGGTATACTCATACTGAGCTATAAAAGTGTGCTATGAAAGAATGTTTTTCATTAAAAGCTTGTTTAATCAACAAATTAAAATGTAATACATGTAGAACTACCTAACGGTACTTACCTCTTAGATTTTCCTGGCTTTAATATTTCATAGATTCTAGTAATACAGATTCTGAGGTCATCAGATTCTCATCAGCAGACCTGCTACAAATTATGTAGATCGGTCACACGGGACGTAATGACACTTTAGTTGAAAACTAAAAGTTCCTCAATAGAGATACTTTGGAACAAGTTTAATAAAAGTAAACTATGGACCAGACATTGTCGATGAAAAGATGTATTTTTAGATTTAAGACAGAGAGTTACTATCATATTTGAAAAGCTCTAAAAAACATTTTTTTAATTTGCTTTCATGGTTGAACCGCATTATTATAGGAAATACAATACACAAGTTACCTAGTGTCCGTTTGGTTGCGCAACCAATTTGGTGGCTCGACCAACTGAGACGTAAGGCGATTTGGGTGTCTGTATGGTGTCTAGTTTGGTAGCTTTGGGCTATATTTCACCGGGACACTACGGCAGCACGACCAGTTGTGTCCCTGTGTAATATAGCCCTCAGTAATAGCACAAAATATATAGGTACAGAAGTCAATCTACATACATAGCGCGCTCGAGCAACGCACACATAGACACCGCTCACGGATACGATATCTCGGAGGGTCTCCGCCCGCTCGTCGAACAGTTCCGGCTCAAACGCTCATTAGTGTTCGTCCACCGAGCGCAAGTATAAAAAAGTGAAGTACATACATGAGATTGTCTTCTGTACCTATCTATTTTGTAGTAATAGGGCCTCGTTTCTTCACGTGGTGACAGAGTAAGAAAACAATATGTCACCACTCCATATCATCCCAGGATTTCGTAAGAGGCGAATTGGGAAAAATTCACTATACGACCAGTGAAAGAGAAGGAAAACTTAAAATAAAACCCTGTACCAACTCGTCTAGCCAACGTGGTATCAGTAGGCTATGTCCTCCTTATTAAGGAGAGACCCAAGCCCAGCAGTGGGACGTAATGGGTTGTTGTAGGGTCTCGTTTTACCCTTTAGGTACGGGAGTCTAAAAAGAAAATAAATAACTTAATTAAATCTCTAACATTGAAGTCTTCAAGCCGGAGCAGACTTCAACCATAATTCCGCTCAAACAGCTATTTTACTGTAGCCACAAAACAGCGCGGACCGCGGTTGATCATAAATCAAAGGTTTATATTGCAAAAGCACGGAGTTAGGAGAAATGGAATCGTCAGTGGAATAACTTGCAAAGCTTTTGCACGAACTGTTTTTTAGAAATTTTATTCTACATTTTTTATAGAAAAATAAGCTGTACTTACCTTTATAAGCAACTTGTTTTTATCAGCGGCTAAGCCCGTTTTGTTTGTTGGTATGGTTTCTACATACAAACTTTGAATCCCCTTTTTACCCCCTTAAGGGTCGGACGGAAAGTAATAGGTAGCTCGCTGTCTGGACCGACCCACACAGGCGGATTTTTTAAAATTCCTGGCCAAAACCCCAATGTACGAAGTCGGTCATAATAGTCACGTGACGTAATTTTTTGAATATTAATGATTCCTTGCATCCAATGACAGCTCGCATAATATTTTAAACGAACGTTTTCATGACTACCCACTATTGCAAAGTATAGACTTCTAAACAAAAACTGAATGTTGCTTAAAATTGAGTTTATTGAAAAAATATATTGTCGTATTTCGAACGTGTTAAGTGTAACTTTTACCATGGATTGTGAAGCTGGAGGTATGTATCTAAGTATTCAAATTAAATTCACTATTGTTTTTAGTTTGTTTGTTTACAAAAATAATTAAAGTAAATTGCAATATAAATTTTACATAATGATTGCTTTTGGCATGCTCTAAAGTTGCAAATTCATTAGAATCAGACTATCTTGTAAAGATTATAATAAAGATATACATCTTAGCTGGCTATCGGTGTTAATTTGAGTTGCTAATATGTGCTACTCTGCTTTTCGTTGGTCAATTAGCAATGTGAAGTAAGAAACACGAAAAATGTTTTATTTTATTTCTTCTTTATTTTTAGGTTCATCTTCTCAGAATGTCGTCATATGTCGTCAACAATTAGTTGAATATTATAGGAACTGCAATTTGAAAGATAATAATGAAAAAATTAAAAATCTTGTACATAAAGTAAAAAGTTTTTTAGGTGTTGAGGATGATTTAACAGATGGAGCAAAACAACTATTATCTAAGTTTATATTCGAATATAAGCAGAAGTAGGCTTCTGCTTAAAGAAACAATGCCTATTTTAATAAAAAAGAATTTATTTGGCTTAATAATGGTATCTGTTTTGTTGTTAAGAAACATGTTTCAAAGCAAGTTGGTGGAAGACCCCCTAAAAATTTCTCTGAGAGCAGTGATCGATCAAAACGCAGAAAAACTGAAGACTTACGTACGGAAAGATCTAGTAGTGAACTTTTGTTTGCTGCTAAAATGAACTTAAAAAGAGATGGTCATATGAAGTCTGCTGAACAATGTAACGCTATATAATTACTAAACAAAATATCGCTTCACAACAATCCTACATACCTTACACACCAGATGAAGCTTTAGCACTTGTTGTTGGAGCAAAGCTTACCAAGTTCCAATACAATTTAATAAGGAAAAGTGCAATTGATGATAATTGCAACATTTATCCTCCTTACGAAAATATTACTTCTGCAAGGAAAAGCGACCAAGCGACCACCGGTGGCCGCGCATCTATTGTCTTACTATTGTGTCTCTAATTGACGGTATCTGAAGGGTTAACAAAAATATAATTTATCGCTTTTTTATAATCCTTTTGGCTCTTACAAGTACGTTTCCAGTAAATCCAAATAAGTTTAAATTTTATTGTTTGAAGACTGCTGTCATTTTTATCAAACATTATCCATGGTTCCCCTTACCAACAACAGTGCACAAAATTTTATTTCATGGCCATGAAATAATAGAGAATTGTATAGTACCTTTGGGGTTACTTTCGGAAGAAGCTCAAGAGTCTAGAAATAAAGACATAAAAAGGTACAGAGAAAGTTATTCTAGAAAATTTATTACAACTCAAAACATAGAAGATGTGTTTAATAACCTTCTAGTATCATCAGATCCCTATATTACAGATTTATCGAAAAAACATTACATGAAAGATTCTAAAGTAAACGAATTTCCAAAAGATTTAAAGTATTTATTAGATATGTAATTTTTTTTTGTTTAATCACCTCTATGGTCCAATTCAAACTTGGTATCTGAGTTCAATAAAGCTGTAAATTTAATTTAATCATGTTTTTTCTCGATTCCTTAAGCTTTTCAAAGTTTTGATTCACTCTATAGGTTTTGACCAAAATTTTAAGAAAATCCGCCTGTGTGCGACCCCAAGTCTTCGACGGCGCGCATTGTTCCCACCCATCTCAAAGAGTTGTCGGCGACCGTAGGGGCCCACCAGGATCGAAGCCTACTGGGGCTAACGATCTGCTTCTTAAAGGAAGGTTCGGCCCCGGTATGAAAGGCAACGAAAGAACAGGGTGGGTTTTTTAGTCAGTAAGAGTCTGACACGCATTGCCCAAGGGCGAAGTATCTCATCTGGATGATTTTACCCACCAAAAAAAAACACAAAAAACCCCTTTGGAGTGGAGTTTCGTAAAAATCCCTTCTTAGCGGTTGTCTACACCCTATAAGGAACCTATCTGCCAAATTTTAAGTTTGTAGGTGTTATAGTTTCTGAGATTCGTCAATCCTCGAGAAAAGAGAAAAGTTCTATATCAATGATATGGCCAAACGAGGATTGACATCTTTTATTGTCATAGAAATCCTACATTACTGATATGGCCGAGCATAGATTGACATATCATCAAATGTTAACGTTTAAAAGTAGACTATTTTCTTTAGATCTTTATTGTCATTGAAATCCTATCTCAACGATATGGCCAAGCGAGGATCAAATTGACATAATTATATCATCAAATGTCAACGTTTAAATGATCTGCAGTGATCAATTTCTGTGATCTGGCCAAGACATCAAATTTATAGGTTACAAAGTATATATTCCTGTTATCGCAAGTATTCATCAAAGCTTACGTAATACGCTAGGAAAGGGAATACATCTATTCTTATATCTACGAATACATTTACGTCAATGCGTCGTCCCACGCTTGGCAATCGAACTTTAATTTAAATATCTTTTTTGAAGTGGCATCTTGAGCACAATATACCTATACATACGTACGTAAGACGTGAGATACTTGGTAATCAGTAATTACCTACGACTGGCAGACGTACGTTAGTATTTTAGGGCGTTTTCAAAAACCAATATTTTTTTTATTTCTTAGAAAAGAAACACAATATTTTTTGAAAGAATGTTAAGGTGAGTGTAGACTACAACATTTTCTGGAGCATTTCTGTGTAATGTAACGTTCTTACGAATGGTACAATACAGACAAAAGCTCAGTTTCCAAAGCATTTCCATGTAATGTAACGTTCCTGCGAATGCTCGGCGTTATGTTACGGGTAAATGCTCACAGCGAATGTGCATTTACCAACATTTCGTGGTATCATGCGTTCATTTTTTTCTTTAAATGGCACCCCGCAACCGCGCATCGCCCACACTCGTGGCTCGACGAAATGTTACACCAATACGCTCGACGAAACGTTACACCAATATGCTCATTGGTTTGTAACAAAGAGGCGAGCGTGCTCGACGTTCAGTTCGTAAAAACTACACTAGAACATATCATAGAGCGGCTCGTTGTTCTGTTACAAGTAAATGTTGTAGTCTATACTCACTTTTATATTTAAAATTGTGAATAGAAAAAATAATATTGTAACAAGTTTGATCAAAGCGAGTCTTTTCAGAAAATATATTCCATCATAAAATATAACTTGTAGTATTACTTTGTATCTTTCGAGTACGTGAAAAGCTAAAAGCAACTGTCAGCTTTTTCAAAGTAAATGTACTTTTATATATCACCACTTTGCTCCCGTTTTTCACATTCTAAAGAAAGTATTTTTTAAAAGGACTTTGTTATCTTTGCCTGTAACCTTATTTCGTTAATGTTCTCTTTTTTTTCATTTCTGTTTTCGCACAAATGGTTAGACTCCTTTTAGTTTACAAAAAAAGTGATTTTAAATAAGTACACTTATTTAAAATCACTTTTTTAAAGAATAATATGTAATAATAATAATATTCCACAACTATCACACAATGCCGTCTAGTCCCAAGCTAAGCAGAGCTTGTATTATGGGTACTAGATATTGTGTTAAACTACCCTCTCTCTTTTTGAGGTGGGAAATGAACACTTACTGCTCAGCTCTAGATGAAGTGAGAGGCTGTGTCAGACTTTTCCTAACTAAAAAACAAGCTTTTAATGAAAATATTTTTTTCAAAGCAAGCTTTTATAGCTCAATACTCGTCAAGACGAATCATACGAGCCAAAACTCGATGGAGTTGTGTCGTTTAACTGCAAAGTTCCTAAAGCCACCTTCCAGTTCCACCGTCAGATCAGCTCCATGTCATAATAATTTTGCATTGTCATCTAATTGACACGTGCGTGCAAAATTTCAGCTCAATCGGTAACCGGGAAGTCGGTCAAATATAATTTACTAGATTTGATTACAGACAAACATCAGGACAGGTGATACTAAATAAATGCTTATAAAAAAATGGTAAAAAGCCTAACAAAAGCCGGACTGGTCAGAGTCCACCTAATTTATCCGGTCACGCAATCAAAAAGCCTGAAAGTGTCCGACTTTATCCGGACGCCTGGCAACGTATTTTTTTTTATTGTTGATAAGATCGCGCTTGACCGCTATCTCACCTGTACCCCTAGCCAAGTTACTAATCTGCAATAGTTAACGCTAGTAGAAATGTACGGGAATGACGTCGTCTCAACGCTCAGTGACGTGGTCAGAACAAAAGAATTGGCGGCAAGGTCAACTTGAAGCATTCGACGCAAGCGAAATGGTTGTAACTTGGCTAGGGGGGCTGATGGAAAACGATTAAGCGACGATGCGGTCGATGATGGAACGCGCTCTTACAACTGACATTTGAACACGTCATATTAAGGACGTACTCGAAAATCAAGTAAGAGCCGTTTCCAGTAACTTTGAACTCTGATCCTTCGCACGCGGTTCCCTTCAACTTTGTTCTAAAAATAGATCAATACGTGAACTAGGTATCGAAAGTCCTATATTTAGAACAACTTTATGGCCTTTCTCGTGCCTTTTGTTCATAATTATAGGTATTTGGATCTACAAAGGTATTTATTACAGTTAAATTGTAGTTTTCAGAACACGACCGAAGTCATACTATTTTAGTGACCCATTACGTATGGCGTATGGTAATAATACATGACGTGGTATATTAAAATCTGTTGTGTTAATCGCTTTATTTTCCAAACTAAATGAAAGTAACGTAATTAGTACACTGACATTGTATTATATTATACTAGCTTTTGCCCGCGGCTTCACCCGCTTACATAATCCCAGGATAAAAAGTACCCTATGTGTTATTCTGGGATATGGTCTACTCGTGTACCAAGTTTCATCGAGATCCGTTCAGTAGTTTTTGTGTGAAAGAGTAACAAACATCCATACATCCATCCATAGATACAAACTTTCGCATTTATAATATTAGTAGGAAGTAGGATTGTATGTATTGTTTTTATCGGACTGGTGATGTGGTGTAACTCCATGAACAAAGCACGTATTTTGCGTACCTACGGGTAGGACAAATGTGTCATTCGATCTAACCCAGCTCTTCAAGGAAGGCCAGCAGTGCCTCGGTGTAACTGCCCCCTATCCAGCAGCACAAAGTGGGTAGCTTACAAGGAGATGAGCCGCTGTCTCGTCCTGCTTACAGGCTCTGCAAAGTGGGCTGTCGGTAACTCCTATGACAGAGAGGTCATTATAAGTCCCAGGGTCAGTTGTAAAGGCCTGTTTTTGTATGTTTGTTAAGAGCAGTATTGGCCGAGTGGTGATGGCCTTGACCTACGAGTCGTGACTTCGAGGTTGCGGGTTCGAACACATTACTTTTTGTAATGTATTTCATCACCAATGCTCTCAAAACGGTGAAGGAAAACATCGTTACGACATACTCCTAGAACCAAAAATTCGAAGATATGTGCATGGGCCCATTCCCTCTCCTAGAGAGGAGGCCTGAGTCCCAGCAGTGGGAACATTAAAAAGGCTGATGATGGTAATGATGATGAAGGCCTGTTTCGTGAATAAAAGGAAGTGCCTCCTTGGCCTGCACTTACTTTGGTCTACACTTCGATCAATAATAGTACTAGATTCCCGATAAGCGCTTCAAAAACGGCCAGAAAAATAAGACCACAAATACTGTTGTGCTCTTATTTCAAATTAGTACTGTCCAATCATAGCCAACGTTAAGACGTCAAAATGCCGCAGTGCCCGTTCAAAAATTGTGTACCTAATTACCGTAACATTTTGGAAGGAATATCTTTTTTTCGGTAAATTTATATCAATATGTCTTTATCATAACATAAAAACTGAATTAAATAGTAAATATAAGTCTTAGCAAATATTATGATTGTTTGACCAATGTTTGCTACAACGCGCCAACTATTGTAACAAACATCGACTATTCACAGACACTTTGTAATTCTGACCTTAAATCATGCGTGTAAGCTTGAATTTCTTTTGCTGTATGTTGACCAGCGAGCTTCGGTCGTAAAAATTTATTGTTTTTTTTTGCATGGCTTTGTGAACATAACTTTAAGTTATTGTATTTAAGGTTGAATTTACATTAATGCATATTTTTTTCAACTAGGATTAGGTAAATACGATTGGTGCCAGTTTTGAAGAAAACTTTTGCATAGGATTGTGTATCTAGTACTATTATTGATCGAAGGGTCTACATAATAACTCTCTAACTTAGAAAGTAAAATATGAAGTTTTATTAAAATTACACATTTTACCTCATCTCTAAATTAGACAGTTTTAATTAGTAATTTGTGGAAAAAAGCCAAATAAAGTAAAGGTCCAAACTTAAGGTTTACAACGTGCTATGGAGCGCAGCAGCATAGGTACTGGGTTTTAAAATAACAGATCGCGTTCACACACTATACTGCGCTTCTAATCATTGACGTGGCTCAAAAGGCTGTCCAGCTTAAGTGGGACTGGGCTGGACATGTCTGCCGCATACCGATCGAGCGGTGGGCCAGTTAAACACAAAGTTGGTGCCCTGAAATCGCACGACGGGGTCTCGGCAGACCTAGAAGAAGATGGCAGGACGACTTAGATGCCATCCTTATGAATGTGCAAGAAGTGGCTCAAAGCCGTGAACAATGAGGCCTTTGCCCAGCAGTATAATAATAATATAATAAAGAAAAGGTTATTTGATCATACATGTTTGTTGTATTCAAAGATGATAGGGGCAGAAAAACGAGTAAATATTGACATGACGATTGATGGAGATATAGTCAGGTACTGTTGAAAACGGACCGGTAAATTGACGGATCAAAATAAATAAAACTATAGATGAAGATGATATAGGTTCCGTTACAATATTGTTTGCTATCACAATATGTCAATAGGGGCCTTACCATGACATGTTGAAAGGTCAAGAGAACGAGTGACAAAGGGATGGAGCTATACACCCTATATAGCTCCATCCCTTTCAGTCCAGTTTAGGTCTTCAAATGGATCGTGTTGAGAGATCGTGGTAGAGGCTCTAGTGTCCAAAATAAACTTGAAACTTGCCCTATTTCATGCACGAAAGCCAGTGTTAAATTAATATTAAACTTAAATTAGCGTGTATGTTTGTTACTCGTTCATGCTATTTGAGCATAAGAAATGACTAAACGAATTTCGATGAAAGTCGATACAAGGGTAGACCATGTTCTGGAATAGCACATAGAATCGATGAACAATTTTAGAATGGTTCATACTGGAGTCCTTTCAGTTAAGGACAACTTGGATTTCATAGAATTTCTTTTATAGAATTCTATAATTATTATCTTTCGACGCGTTCAACTCGGATAAGTGTGCGTTCACCTGAAACGGCTCGTGTCAGATTATTTCGACGAATGTTTTCGCGATTGGTCATGTGTTTTCAACTGGGTAATCTATCTCGTCTAGCTCTTCAATCCCCATAGATGACAAAAAAACTGACGAGATGGATGTGCAGACCCTGACACGCGAGAGCTTTTGTCAGATATATCCGACGTTAGAAGCACAAAATAGATAGGTACAGAAGACATTCTCATGTATGTATATCACTTTTTATACCTACGCTCGGTGGACGCACACCAATGAGCGTTTGAACTGAAACTGTTCGACGAGTGGGCCGAGGCGCTCCGAGATATCGTGTCCGTGAGCGGTGTCTATGTGTGCGTTGCTCGAACGCGCTTTGTATGTAGATTGACTTCTGTACCTATATATTTTGTGGTAGGTAGTTAAAAGGTTAATAAATAAAATCAAACAATAAATCAAAGCAATTTTCTCCTTATAATTATTGTGAGTTAGTTCTAACTTATAAATGGACACAAGTCCTAGGCAAGAAATCAATCACCAACTGTTTGCGAACGGATCGATGAATGATCCATCTTTCTATTTGTTTCTAGCTCATTCAGGCTTCAGTGAAGAAACTAATAATTAGGTCAGGGATAGGACAGGCGAGAACGTAGATGAAATTCTTAAGAATACAAAAGGGTTCAAGATCTGACAAGCACCTAAACCTACAACTCGGCTAGGGCCGGGGATTTTCTAAAAAGTAAACCCGTGGAAGGATTATATGATTTTAGTCAGTTATATGACAGTGACAATGGCAATTGCTGAGGGCAGCAAATGTGGTAAAAGGGGGGGAAGTCTTTGCCCAGCAGTGGGACATAATAGGCTAACAACAACAAATGACAAGTATGACACGCCCTCCCGGTTCACCCAAAGCGAAAGAAGTCATTACATAATTTTATGAATACATAACTAGCTTTGCCCGCGCGGCTTCGCTCCCGCTCTTCCCAACTTCACCCTACTATACCCTACTCTACCCTACCTACGTAGAGTAGGATAGAGCACTACCCTACTCTACCCTACTCTACCCTACTCTACCCTACTCTGTTTTTATATTTTTAAGGCTTATTAGTTAGTTAGTTAGCCCATTTATGACCCACTGCTGGGCGAAGACTTCCCTCTCCCTTTTCCACACACGTCTGTCTTCGGCCATTGCGGGCCAGTTCCTCCGGTACTTATCAAGCTCATCCTTCCACCTTCGCCTTGGTCTGCCGCGATGTCGCCTTGCGTTCAATGGAACCCAATAAATGACTCTTTTAGCCCACCGCTCATCCGACATGCGGCAAACATGTCCGGCTCAATCACACTTTAGAGTGGCAGCTTTTCGGGTAACATCTTTCAACTTAGTTTTGGCGCGTTGTTCTGTGTTCCTTACGCGGTCGGAAAATCGAACACCCAGGATACAGGCTCGCTTATAGTCCCTTGAAAGTTTCTGGCCGAAATTAAATGGAAATACAACATATTTATGGAATATAGCTGCGCCCAGATAGAGCCCCGTTTACCTTTAAATCCATTTTCTTCGAGAAATATTGATTGATTGCTACGTACATTCTGAAGAACACTTAACCAACATTTTTTTTTTTGTGTAAACATTTTTCTAAATATCAAAGCCTTTTGAAAGAAATAGGAAATACAAACGGAAAAATATTATGACGTTATTTTTTTTTCCAAAAGTATTAACGGAAAAATCATACGTTGATAATGTTTTACATGATTCTATAACAAACATATATTTTTTCAAGCCTGTTAACATCGCTGTTACCAAGGCCTACTGCTTCAGAAAGTCACTGTTTTATAGCACTACTCTGGAGTTATGCCTTGATCACACGTACCGAGTAAAATGGGGAGAGAGTAAAATATTGCTCGGCCGAGACAGTGATGTAAGCGAGCAGCTGTTTACATGTTTTTTTGTTGGGACAGTCAGTTCAGACTGACAGTCAATTGAGACTACAATTCGGACATGATGGATCGTAAAAAGGTTTTTAAAAATATACAAAGTCACAATCATTTGGCCAAGTGGAGAGACAGTACACGTTCAGAACTGCCGTGTGAGCGAGCAAGACAGTGCGGGGCAGCGGGACGGTGGGCACTCGGTAACTCGCACCTGGTAAGTAGAACGGGCACCAAGCTACTGTCTCGCCGCTTTGCTCGGCCGAGTACTCGGCGCTGTGTTTACACGTACCGAGTACTCGGTCGAGGGCACTGTCTCGCCCGTTTACACGGTACATGTGATCAAGGCATAAGGGCCCTAAGTGGAAATGACACCCACTCATGTTTCTACACTTGCGTTCCAGTACCGCGCCAACTCCCGAACAACCCTACTACAACCCGCGCACAATACCCTTGGCAAATAAACTTAGTTCAGATGTCACCAAATCGTCGCTCTGTGAATAATTAACCCGAAACAAATCATAACTTAGTTCTATTTATAGAAACAGCCTGACTGGGCCTTTTGATAGCAAAGTACACCTACATTATAACTTTAGCCGTAATGGCGGGCTATTTACAACAGCGGTTTTACACAATGTAGGTAGGTATATAGGCCAGTATAGATCAATGGCCGACAACGGCTGCCTCTGTGGGTAATATAGCCGGCAACGTATTTGCATCGGAGAGACCTTGTTTTCCTGGTGTAGTACTTCTGCCGGGGTTCCACAGGGTGGCGTTTTATCTCCTTTACACTTCGCAGTTTTTATTAACTCCATCTCCAATGCATTAATTTCTTCCTACCACCTCTATGCTGATGATCTGCAAATCATGACCTTAAATCGTTATCTGACCTGTATACATATAATATATGTGTGACTGGAGCAAGAGGTTAGACGCTAAAGACGCAGGTTATTGTAGTGGGCAGTTCTAGGACGGTCTCAAAGATCGATTGGACGACTCTTCCCCAAGTTTCTTTTGACAATTCCATAATTCCCATCAGTGAGAAAGTTAAGAACTTGAGGATATTTATCGATACGAATTTTCATGGACTACCCAGCTACAGGAAGTTAGACACCATACAGACACCAGAGTCACCACACGTCCGAGCTCTGGGTGTCGCCATTGTGCGGAACACCCGGAGGATACGGTGGAGCACACAGTTGAGGTGTGCCCTGCCTGGGCGGAGCATCGCCGTGCCTTCGTGGGGGTGATCGGCGGCGTCGACCTCTCACGCCGGGCCTTGGGTCAGGAAATGGTCCTGAGAGAGGAGGAGTGGCAGGCGGTCACCTCCTTCTGCGAAGCAATAATGCTAGCAAAGGAGGAGGCCGACCGCATCAGGGTCGGGATTCTAATCCCGATTTTCGGCCAACGTAGGCGCGGGCTTGCGGACGGCGAGCAATGGGTAGCTCGCTGTCCGAGCCCAAGTCGTCGACGGCGCGCACTAGCTGTTCCCGCGCGCCTCAAGGAGTTGTCAGCAACAGCAGGGGCTCACCTGGGTCGAAGCCTACTGCAGCCAGGTTTAGTTTCGAGAGGTAGCTCAGCCCCGGTATGAAGGCACGAAGGAATGGGGTGGGTTTTTAGTCAGTAAAAGTCTGACACTATCTCCCGCCCCGCCCAAGAGCGAAGGATGTCATTGGATGATTTTTCCAGTACAAAAAAAAACCACACGTCCGAGCTGGTCGCGTCACCAAATTCGATTCCACCAAATCGACTAAAGTGAGTAACTCTCTATATACATTAGGTTGCTGTATATTGGGTTATTTGTAAAACACTAACAACCTTGCAGGACTGTATTACTAACATCATAAACAACAACTTTTGTCCTATGACTTTTTATAAAACATAATTCATTTTCCAAAAACCTAGTTTATTATGTGTAAAAATGTTTTTAAAGATCCAAGCCGTTTCGAAGGAGTATGGAAAAATTGAGAATATTCTTTTATATAAAAGTATATTGATAATACTAAAAAACTTGAACATATTTAAACGATTGTCATGTATCATCAAATGTCAACGTTTGTATGATCTGACTAGTTTTATTTGGCCATATCATATCATGAAGTGATTCATTCCAAGATCTAGCCACGACATATACAACATATAACATTAAATGCGCAAAAGCTCAGACACCCCAAATGAACTAATTCTATGATAAAAATCATTTAAGAAAAATTTCAAGGTTTTATGTGCAGTTTTACAATGTTTAAAATTAATATCTGCATTTAAATAAGAACTTTTAAAATCTCGTGTGTAAGAAAATTTGATTGGACTACAACCATTTGTGTTTGTTTACCTACTTCGGCGGGTTTGCGCACGTGATGGCTCGACCTATTCATAAATAGACAGGGCGACAATTTTAATGAAAATTTTTTTGGAAAATGTAACCTATATTAAAAAGTGGTTTCTTATTCTGATCAAACTATTTTCAGGTTTTGCGCATTTAACGTTACCTACACATTGTATAAGCCTGTACTATGTATCCATATCTCCCGCCGCGGGCTCGTGTGAGACTGTGCAGAAAGCATACTAATATCCCTCAGTGGGTGGTATGTTCGAAACTTTACCGTATCGAAAGCAATTCGTTGCTGAGTTTGACAACTTTATTTCCCAAAATAAATCGCGTTAAGAGTGAGTGGTGTAATAGAATTTATGTTTGAGTTGTTTTTTTTTTATTCTGTTTTAGTTCAGTTTCTAGACTAATCTGTTATTTCTACATTGTGTGTATATACGAGTGTGTATGCCAAATAAAATAGTTTTCTTTCTTCTTTCCTTCTTTCTTTTCTTTCTAGAAATCTTTTTTTTTTCATACTAATATTATAAAGGTGAAAGTTTGTAAGTGTATCTATGTGTCTGTTTGTTTGTTACTCCTTCATGGGTAGACCATATCATGGTATAGCACATAGGATACTTACTTTTAATAATGTAATTAAAAATGGAAAATTAATAACTAATCATTTAGCATAGGAAATAGTGATTATTTTTTAATACTTAAAACACTTTTTTTTAAGTGGGGAAATTATCAAATATCTACTGCCGCTTTGTATGGAGCGAGAGGGATTGTCAGACTTTTACGGACTAAAGCCCTCCTTCGTTTTAGCTTTCTAGAGCTCTGGTAAGTCTTTCAAACATTTTGATATCTCTTCATATCATCCTACGTAAAGACTGCCTTTAAATGAAAACAAACACATCTGTTAGGCAAAATTAATTTAGAAGATGAAATTTGTCTCCGAAACTGTGACAAATTAATTGAATATATTAATTATTACAGCACTGATTTCGTATACCTCTATAGTAGGGATGTGACGGGAGTGATTTTTTCGGAACTGAATTCAGTAACGGAGTATTTAGGTTTGTTAGAATTGGAACCGGAACTGGAACCAGAACTGTAAAATTAAATACTACTAAAACTAATTAAAAACTTGGTAAGTATTGTTAGTATCGATACAGCATTAACTTATTCAGCACTGTTGTTGAGAGTTACATGTCCAGCACACGAGCTAGTGTAATAGTGTAAACAGGCTAAGGTTAAACGCTTGAATATATCCTTGGAGGCAGTCTCAAAGTGCGATGACAATCTGGTCAAGTTCAATGCTACTAAAACCCAGGCGTGTCTTTTTCCGCTAAACGGAGCCAATCCTACCCGGCTCCATCTTTCCGGGGTGTAACCGTGCCGATAACCGACTACCTTGATCTTCTTGGAGTCACGCTGTCAGCAACCCTTAATTACAGCTTCTACATCGAGGCAAAAGCTCAACTAGCTGCCGAAAAATTTACAAATCTTAGCAAAAGAGAGACGCAGCTGAAACAGCTGCTCAATCTCTTACCTGGAACTAACAAGTTATTGCTGTCACCTGGTGAACATTTTATGTCTATTTTATTTTATTTGGGAAACAAACAATCGTACGTTGTAATATAAATTCTAAATACACAGTATGCTGTTCGTAAATGCACAATCCACTACGTTTCCACATGTCACTAGTTAATATTTGATACAGTTTGGTAAAATTCTATAAAATCAATACTAAAACAACAACAATACAGTGTTTCGCTATCTTAAAATCTAACACTTAGTTAAAACCTACCACGTTACAATAACCAAAAACTTTCAGCAAGGCGCTTTGAGATTTGTTTTTTAAATTTATTTTTTGATAGGGCAAAAACATCGTCATCATTAAAATTGTTGTTATACACCTGAACCAGTTTCTGGACATTATCGTTTTAAAATACCCATACCAGACGTTCCAAACTTTCGGAATCCGGACCGATTCTGCGTAACATCTCTACTCTGTAGGCACATTCAATTAAACGAACAGGGAACATGAGAGATGTCAAAGCTATTCATTGAAATAGACTTCCATTCATGTCAAGTAAACTTACAAGTACACATCAGGGGACTATGGATCGGTAGGTTTATTAATGATAGCAACACCAATTTGTGTTAATTACTTCTCAGGGTTAGAGGTATGAAAGCTTGAGTTGACAGTGTGATAAGTAACATTTATTTATTTATTTATTATTTATTTATTTATTAAAACTTCATCTATACTTATAATAAATCTGTAGAGAGGTCAATTCTGTACATGAAATATATTTCCAAAATAACTATCAGGGGGTGATTAGTGATCGATACTGATGCCAAAAATGCAAACAGTAAAATTTTTGTCTGTCTGTCTGTCTGTCGGTCTGTCTGTCTGTCTGTCTGTCTGTCTGTCTGTCTGTATGTTCTTTATAGAAACAAAAACTACTCGATGGATTTTAACGAAACTTGGTACAATCATTCTTCATACTCCTGGGCAGGTTATAGTATACTTTTCATCACGCTACGATCAATAGGAGCAGAGCAGTGAAGGGAAATGTTGGGGAAACGGGAGAAATTACTCCATTTTTTAAGCTTCCGTCGCTTTTTCAGCCTTTATGGTTAAAGCTACACAGAAATCATGTACAACGGAAATTTTCTCCTTAAAATTATATAAAAAATATCCCACGACAGCATGTGTCTATCTTTTATGGTTGACTCACAATAACACGTGTAACTCCCGATAGCTTAGCAGTTCGGAGCTTTCTGTTTATTTTTGTCGACTCTTACGTTTATAACACTCTCACTCATCTCTAATTAAAAAAAGTTAACATTATTATCAATTCAATAAAAAAAGAATGATCGAAATCGGTATAGAAACACCTAAGTTATACATGAAATGCGCTAATAAGCCATCCATTTTCTAAACATTTCGTAAATGGCGTTGGTGTCGAGTTATATCACGCTATGGGAACACTTTTAGGGAATAAAGAAAGGAGCGCGTTTTCCTATAGCCCATTTATTAATTACATCGAACAAGGAGACATTGGCACCATGTCTAAGGTGTTTGCACACTGTCACGCGCGTAAGTGGAAGGGAGAGATCTGGAACGTCTCGAATCGTCTCGCGCACCACGTTGTTTTCCAGTCCCCGGGCTCTTAGAGTTCGACATCAGACGTTTCAGATCTTTGATTTTGACGACCCCGTTGTCGCTGGCATAAGCAACAGGATCCGCGTACGAAGTCGCTGGCAGAAGCTAGTGCAACATAAAAGTACAAAGGCGGACTTAATGCCTTAGGTGGTGGTGGTGGTTTAAACATTCTTGTACGTTTAATAACGCTTTCAGCATGTTGTTGAGACTACCCCGTTACTGTAGCGCGTCGGAAATGTTCGCGCAAGCCCGTACCGACGGGTTCCACGCGATTATACGCAAACAGACTGCGTCGCTGCTAAGAAGAGCGAGGGACAGTCAAAACAGCATCCTGAGAACCGTAGCTGAGAGCTTCACCCCTCCGATTATTCGCAAGTTTGTGCAAAGATTAATTGTTACTAACACTAGGCAATAAGATTTTATTTTTATTTTTATGTTACTAACACTCTATGGATTTTTAAGTCTGCAATAAAAAATTGTTATTATAAATGTGTTTTGTAGAAGCGAAATGAAAGCTTTTCAGACATATACTATGCCTCTCAAACACAAAGCGTACCTATGGCTTCTAGTTTGAGAGCCATGATTGATGTGGACGTGTCTCAAGACGAAAGTCCTGTGTGTGTTGCCAGTGGTGATCCGAAACGTGGTCGCTCATAATAGACCTCATCAGAAGTCTTAAAGTCACCCAAAGAGCGATGGAAAGGGCTATGCTTGGAGTTTCCTTGCGTGATCACATTAGAAATGAAGACATCCGCAGGAGAACTAAGGTTGCCGACAAAGCACGAAGAATCGCCAAACTTAAGTGGCAATGGGCAGGGCACATTGCTCGCAGAACAGATGGCCGTTGGGGCCAAAAGGTTATGGAGTGGCGAACGCGTACCGGAAAACGCTGCGTTGAAAGACCTCCTACAAGGTGGACGGGTGAAGGTTGTGGGAATCCGATGGGTGCAGGACGCACAGGATCGTTCATTGTGGCGACACTTGAGGGAGGCCTATGTCCAACAGTATACGTCTATCGGTTGAGATGATGATGATGATGATGGCCGGATGAAGAGGAATAAGGAGTTTAAACAAAATATCGATTGGTTGTATGAGGAGTGATATGAAGGAAAAGGGACTGAGTGATAGCGTGACAGTCGACAAGACAGGATGGAAGAAAAAACGTGTTGCGCTGAACTCCAATTAACACAGGCCTTTTTTTGTGGCTCGTGTGTGGCGATGCCACCACAAAAAACGCTTGAAGCCGCTTCAAGCCGGCCAAAACGCACCTCAGTTGTTTTTTGCGGCGGTTTCTAGCTTTTTTTTGTGGCCACTTCTAGCGTTTTTTTGAGGGCCGTGTCCGGAGACAGTAATCGATGACGTTTTTCCGCTCTCATGACGACTGATACAAGTGGACCCCTTCAAACTGAACTGAACTAGAATAAGGACTAAAGGACACGGTCAATTAGAGAATGAGTTGCCGTAGTTTATGAAAACGTAATAAGCAAAAATAATGTCCACAAAAGTCAATATAAAATGAATAATGTAAGTGCTGAACGCAGCGTTCCAAATTCAAAAGATCTGCTTTTCATTCATAAATCTTCTAAAAAGGTTGAATTCTATTTCCATAAAGATATTATTTCCATAGAAATAAAAGGAAAATCTCAATTCATTCAAATCTGAATTCCTTTTTCAAAAACAATATTTCAAATCTGATCGATTCTCACGTTCTTTATTCAAAAGCGCTCAGTGCAGGGTTGCCAACGCCCTACAGTTTTAACTATAAATGGTAGTTTTTGGAAACGTACCAAGTTTTTTTTTTAATGTAGTGTTGTAAATTTGCCGATTAAAGATGATAGCGCTATCTATTTCATTTGATATTTATAAAGATTGTAGCTTAGTAAGATTTATCTATACGTTTATTTTGTTTTTAAGGAACGTTTGGTTTATAATTATAATAGCTGTTGGGTCATTTGTTTTGGAGTTGACTTCCAGTCTACCACGATGCAGCTGAATCAACGAGTATTTTACGTAAAACCACTGCCTATCTGACCACTAAATGCGTATTTATTGAATGGCACAATACCCTGCAGAACTGGTATCATATTTTCTGGTTTCTGACTATCCGTATCTGGGACCAACCTCATAACGTGCTGGCGAAGCCTGAAGGAATCTCTGTTGTCATCATCATCATTGCAGCTGAAAGACGTTCATTAGCCTAGTTCGTAGACCTTCCCCAAGTGTCACCATAACGATCGGTCCTGTGCGTCTCGCATCCATCCGGAATGTCACCGTCTGCATCCTCCGGAACGTGGCCGCCACTCCAAAACCTTTCGGCCCCATCAACCATCGGTACTGCGAGCAATGTGTCCTGCCCATTGCCACATAAGTTTCGTCGTACTATGTCGGTAACCTTGGTACTCCTGCGGATATCTTAATTTCTAATGCAATCACGCAAGAAAACTTCGAAAAAAAGCCCTTAGCACAATATCGATATATTAAACTAAATATCCAAATCAATATTTTTTTTCTACAGTATTCTATAATTTTAATAGAAATCTACTTTTATTACAAGCTTTTATTTAGTTTCACCTGTCCCGATGTTTGTCTGTCATCAAATCTTGTAAATTAAATTTGACCCACTTTCCGGTTACCGATTGAGCTGAAATTTTGCATGCATTTATAAATCAGATGACAATGCAAAATTATTATGACATGGAGCTGATATGATGAAAAAACTGGAAGGTGGATATAGGAACTTGGTAGCTAAACGACACAACCAAATTGAGTTTGGGATCGTATAATTCGTCTTGACGAGTATTAATTATATGTATAGGTATACCGAGTTAAAAGAGCTATGAAAAAACATTTTTCATTAAAAGCTGGTTTTCAACTATATGCCATTATTCTCTATGATAGTGTTGGCAATACTGGTTCGTTGTTTATCGGGAGAGATCGGAAGTAGTCGGCCCAATCCGTCGGCGGATATTGAGTGAGACAGGAAAGTCGGATCCAATCGGCTATCGCTGTTCGGTTTTATAGAAGCTTCCTCAGTTGAAATCAAAAGATATTGTTAGTTTTTAGTCGTGAAAATATTTTTGAGATTCTTTTTACGCTTGAGAATCAATTTAATAAATTTGTGTACTGGGCTAAGGTTTGCTCCGAAAGGTACGAAAGGCAACAAAGGAACTGGAGTGGGTTTTTAGTCAATAAAAATCTGACATTATCTGCTGCTCCGCCCAAGAGCATTCAGCATCATTAGATGATGATTTTCCCACCGACAAAAACAGTGCATAATAAGTAAATAAAAGCGTCATTTTATATTAATACCATTTTCTCTTTTATCAAGATTAAGGAACGGTAGCTGAGGTCTGTTCGAGGATCATCATCATCATCATCATTTCAGCCGAAAGACGTCCACTGTTGGACATAGGCCTCCCCCAAGTGCCGCCACAATGAACGGTCCTGTGCGTCTCGCATCCATCGCATTCCCGTTCGAGGATGGATGATCATTATACCGGTCACGTACCGGTCTATCTAAACATCTCTGTGGTACCGAGACTCCACCCTGCGTTAGGCTGTTATTTATTTATTTATTTATTCTTTATTGCATATCAAGAATAAAATTTTACAATAAGAAACCATACAATAGAAAACACACAATTAGCAGCCTTTTCGCACCAGGCGATTTCTTCCAGGCAACCTAGAATGGACAGAGATTGCCTGAACACAAAATGGGGTTGCACTTGGTGCAAAAAGTAAAAGTAAACAAAAAAAACTTAATAAATACTTAATACTAAAATAGATACACATATACATACATACAATATATGTATATATATATATATATATATAAGCAAGAGAGTAAGTGAATAAACGAAGCCATGATCACAGTGCCAAGTAAGCCCGGTTATGAGTTTTACATCTTTGACGATCGCTTCAGGTAGTCCGAAGCCAGAAAATCTGACACCTACTCTCTCGATCCATCCAGAGCGGGAGAAGTCATTGGATGAACTCCTACCTAAAAAAAAGTCGTACCAAAGTCACTTGTCTTCCTTCAGTTGCCCTTTGCGTTCCAGAGCTGTGCGGTGACTTTCGAACAACTGCAACGCAACCCATTATATTACGGCGAGTTGGTTTTAGCCAGTAAAAGTTTCACACACCCTCCGCTCCTCCCAAGAGAGCGAGAAATAATTGGATGATTGCCCACCTAAAAAAACAAACGTTAACAATATTAATTTTAGTACATGCGAAACCTGAATATAGTTTGTTTAGAATCAGTAACTGAATCGATTCCAATAATTTTTACACCATGTTATATTTTTTTCCAAAAATCCTTACTAATATTATAAAAGCGAAAGTGAGTTTGTTTGTTTGTTGGTTACGTCTTAAACCTAAATGGCATAACCGATTTTGATGAAACTTGGTACACGGATAGACCATGTACTGGAATAGGACATAGGATACTTTTGATCCCGGAAGTATCTTCCCTTGGGATAATTTTCTGCTATCACGCTGGCGAAGCCGCTGGGATCAGCTAGTATTTAAATAAGGTAACAATGTCGACACCTCCGACACTAAGTACAACACAGGTCACGGCAGGGTTATCCGAAAGGAACTCGAGCCCCGGTATGAAGGCTAGAAGGAACGGGGTGAGGTTTTTAGTCAGTAAGAGTCTGACACTATCTCCCACTCCACCCAAGAGTTGGGGGTTGTCATAAGAGAATTTTTGCCCACCGAAAAAAAAAGAAAAAGACATGTATTTATGTCGCCTACCATAACGGGCATATACTCATAACTTTGTGATTTTCCATGATACCGTTATGAAATTTAGTACCTACATAGATGGAGGGGCTCAGCTGGGTCGAAGCCTACTGGGGACAGGGTTGTCCGAAAGGGAGCTCGTGCCCCGGTATGAAGGCTAGAAGGAACGGAATGGAGTTTTTAGTCAGTAAGAGTCTGACACTATCTCCCGCTCCACCCAAGAGCGGGTTTTGTCATAAGATGATTTTCCCCATCGAAGAAAAAAAATAAAGTACCTACATCGATTCTTACCATTAAAATACTAGACAATAGTTTCAGGCTTCGCATATACTAAAAATACCTCAGGTACAACCTTCGTCAAAAAAAGACAACAAAATTATTTCACAACCACAGCAGTATTCCCCTATAACGTTTCCTTTTAAAAATAAATATCTACCCACGATATCAATACTTCGGGCAAAGAACCGAGCGAGATAAACCCAACAATGTGGGTAGTATCAGCTCTTTGTAGATGAATCGGGAGTCAATGGAGTGTGCGCGTGAAACATGGAACAGTTAATGATGCTTGCGTTTTTATCTAAGGGTATTTTAAAATGCTTGAAAGAAAAGAAAGAAAGATAAAAAAGATTTGTAGCTCTCACAGGGCGAATAATTAATAATAAAGTAAAATGAATTAGTAAGGTCTACTGTCTACAGATGCGTAGCTTCATAGACGCACATTCGTCACTATACGCTTGGTATACGCTTGCTCAAAGATTAGGCGTACTGTCTACAGATGCGTAGCTTCATAGACGCACATTCGTCACTATACGCTTGGTATACGCTTGCTCAAAGATTAGGCGTACTGTCTACAGATGCGTAGCTTCATAGACGCACATTCGTCACTATACGCTTGGTATACGCCTGCTCAAAGCTTAGGCGTACTGTCTACAGTCGCGTAGCTTCATAGACGCACATTCATCACTATACGCTTGGTATACGCCGGCTCACAGCTTAGGCGTACTGTCTACGGACGCGTAACCTCCTGGCCTAAGCTTGGCGGTGTACACCACATAAAGGCGGTTGGAGTCAGGATCAGCGGCTTTGGGATGAGGATGTTCGTTCCCTGACACGCTTCACTAAAGGAGGCGACCGCCCGCTATTCCATCTCGTCTACCGACGTATAGGTTGATAGACACGTATTCGTTATTATACGTTTGGTGTATCTGCATAAAGCTTACATACAAAGCTATGACTTACTGTCCACGGATGCGGTGCTCCATCGATACGACACGACAACACGACCCTGGCGCAAGCAACAGTGCCAGCGTCGACAGACATTCATAGTTTGTGCCCTCGTGGGGGCGATCGGCGGCGGAGACCTCTCGCGAAGGGCTTTGGTCGCGGCCATGGTCTGGAGCGATGAGGAATGGCAGGCGGTGGCCTCCTTCTGCGAAGCAGTAGCAAAGGAGGAGGCCGGCCGCATCAGGCAACGGCGCCCTCGCCGCCGCCGCCGGGGTTCCGATCCCGATTTCCGGCCACCGTAGACGCGGGCTCGCGGACGGTGAGCCATGGGTAGCTCGCTGTCCGACTGTCCGGTAACTGTCCGGACCGAGCCCAAGACGTCGACGGCGCGCACTGTTCCCGCGCGCCTCAAGGAGTTGTCAGCAGCAGGAGGGGCCCAGCTGGGTCGAAGCCTACTAAGGCCAGGGTTATCCGAAAGGAAGCTCGAGCCCCGGTATGAAGAGGCTAGAAGGAACGGGGTGGGTTTTTAGTCAGTAAGAGTCTGACACTATCTCCCACTCTACCCAAGAGCGTGGGTTGTCATATGACGATTTCTGCCCACCGTAAAAAAAAGACATTCATAGTTATGTATGTAAGCTTCATAAGTACCCACATACTTTAGGGAAAAAAAGCCAAAGGGAGCCGTCCTTTTAATGTTCGAAAACAAAAAAAAAGCCCTAATTAAGAATTCATAAAAGCAAGCCAAGGTCATAACAGACTCATTTTTCACCGAAATAATTGGGCAACAAGTTAAAATTCCAATTTATGTGTCTCTTCATAACAAATGGCTTCGGCAAGTTATCTCAGCTGCTAATTAAATTAGAATTTATACAATAAAAGGCATCCAATTAGTGTCGTAGCAACCAGTTGTAGCTGTTTAGAAAATTAATGTTTAATTATATATAATTGCAGGTTGTAAACAAAAAATAGATAGGTACAGAAGATAATCTCATGTATGTACATACATTATGTTCACTTTTTATACCTACGCTCAGTGGACACACACTAATGAGCGATTGAGCCGGAACTGTTTGACGAGCGGTTCGAGATGCTACTGAGATATCGTGTCCGTGAGCGGAGTCTATAGATGTGTGACGTGTACCTATATAATATTTTGTGTTCTAAACGTGTAGTGATGGCCCGTGGATTACGTAAGAACGACGAACACGTGTAACACGCCTGATTTGTACGTTGAATGATGTCGCATGGCGTGGATCTACTGTAGCTTGCAGCATTATCATGTTGCTTAATTCGTTTAGCTAAATAAAAACTTTTTCGTTCGCGTTAGTTTACCTTTTTCTAATATTATTTTTTTTGATTTGAACTTAGAATAGGAAAATTTGGAGGTTTGACAAGGAAAAATTTTATTTGTCATTCGGCGACGAAATTTTCTGAGAAAAAGTGTTTGATGAACACGAATTAAAAAGGAAATGAGATTATAAGTAATGATCTAACTGCGAAATGTTTGGTGAAACTCGGTAGTAAATAAAAAACCGATAAGTGATAGTCAATATAAAGAACCGGTATGTATTTTAAATATTTTAAGTTTTGGCTGCTTTGAAGGTTCAGTTTCGTGTCTCATAGTGATAATTTTCCTTTTCTTCTCACGATAGATTAATTGTCAATCGGTTCTTGGAGTATTCTTGGAGCTTTCTGGATATAGACATAGAAATTCACAGAAGTGGACAGTACAGCCCACTGCAATTCATAAATGCGTGCGCCAACTAGCGCATGACGATACAAGAGAAAACCCCGGTGGACATCGTGACGTCACTCCACGTGAAGTTTTCATGATCCCTATTTTTCCTTATTCTATAGCAGTAGCAAGTAATATTTGAGTAGTTTTTTTTACGCTATCTGTTTTATATGTATAATCACAGCAATTCGTGTAAAAAGGTTGCGGAATGAACTGATTTCTTTGATAGTTTACGAGTCCGCGCCTGAGGTCCCGTGATTGCAATCCCGCACCTATAGGCACAACTTCCAAATTATAAATTTTTATTTTTTTATATATATCCATCTCGCCACCTTACTTAAACCCTATTTTTATATATATAAAGTCGCCGAATTTTTTTATTTCCTTTTATAATTTTTTCTATGTTGTTTTTTTTTTAAATGCAAAATTATACGTGTACAAGTGGTGATTTTTCTTTTTTTTAACGCTACAAAAATGGCTCTCCGGCTAACAGAAGTAAGTGTTTTTACTTAATAACATTTAAAATTTAAACGATTCTACATAAAGATTTTTTTTTTGCCTTATTGAGAATGGTCACTCCCTCTGGGAGCTAATGATTCTTAAGCTTATTGGTTTCAGGACGTGGATTCTTCCATTCAAGAAGGGTATTATAGGATTTATACCACCAGTACAGATGTTTGAAGCTGTTTTTTTCCATGACATATTATTTTTTCATGAAATGTAATGATTTTTAATGAAAAATAATTTTGTGTACTATAAAACACATAACTGCCTTTTATTTTATCCACTTATCGCAGCAAATATAACGATAGGTTTCCTGATTTTTATTCCATATCCTTAGCTAGCGGTAGTTAGAACCCGTAGGGTATATATGGTGACGTGTGAATGTATAGGCTTCGGTTTTCAAGGTAAGCTTAGTATGAACGGTTATTTAGCCGATATTTTTGCTTTCTAGCTTGGCGTTTGCTGACTGCTGGTTGCTGGATTATTTTTGTCCAGTTGTTCATGCCGTGCCTATTTTTTCGCTAGGATTTAATTGACTTTAGTCTGTTCTTTCATTCGTTATTAGGTCTATATTAGTTACATCATGTCAGAAGAGGGGTTCCCTATTGGTGAGACACCATGTCGTGATAGTCCCATCATTTCGCGACCACAACCTCCTCCTATTCCGCCAAGAGCTTCTCGCGCTTCTTCACAAAGTGTCGTTCCTTCACCAGTAAGATCTGATGAATGCCTACAATTTACCAGGCAGTTCTCTCTTACTAAGTGGAAGATTAGTTTCGATGGAAAGACCTGCGTTCGGGAATTTTTCACGAGTATAGAAGAATGCAGGGAGGCCGACAATTTGTCTGAGGGATATTTAGTCAAGCGATTCCATGAAGTCTTGTCAGGTGTCGCACTTCAATATTTTTGATCGATCCGTCGCCCGGGTCTTTCCTTCTTTGAGATCAAAGAAGCCTTTTTTAATACGTTTGGTACGACAGATTATGAATTTAAGACCAGCCAGGAGATCCGTAACCTTAAGCAGAGACCGGAACAATTGATTAGAGAATTTATTATCGAAGTGTCTTATTTAAATGCAAAACTGTATAAGCCCATTGAAGAACCGGAATTGTTGCAAATCATTACTCACAATATGTTGCCAAAATACACTCCTTGCTTATCTATCCAGAGATTTCATGACATTAATAATTTAATCGAAGCTGTTACTCATTTCGAGTCCTTTTTAAAACCTTCAAAGGCGGTTGCCAGTCTCAATTGTGTTGCCGACCAGTCAACTTCTCAGGCTGTTAACTCACCAAAACCCAGGCCGAACAAAACTTCCTATCAACCAACAATCTTTTGTCTTTTTTTTTTTCTCAACCTCGGATTTGTCCTAGTTGTAGTCAGTCTCAGCTTTGTTTAAAATGTAATAAAGTTGGTCATTCTTACCGCTCTTGCCCAGAGATTACAGGCATGATTTGTTTTAAGTGTCGTACTCCTGGATTTATTACTAGAGAATGTCCGAAATGTAATCCAAAAAATGCTTAGACCACTGGCGATACGCTTCCTTCCGTACAGTATCACCAGTGTTTACTTCAGATTCATTTGATAACCGTCCGTTTATAGAAGTATTATTATGCGGTAGAGTCGTTAAAGCATTACTTGACTCTGGTGCTCAGATGTCACTTATTAGCGATAATTTTATTCAGCAACTTGGTATTTCTTTGACATCAAAAAAAGCTTGTCCCCGTGTTATATCGGCTAATAATTCACCGATTGATATTCTTGGTTCTGTATATCTTCCAGTTAAATTTAATGGTAAAACTTTTATTCATCAGTTTTTAATGGCAAGTTCGATGTCATCTTCTGTTATTTTAGGTATCGAATTTTGGAATAAATTCGGTTTGACGTCTATTTTTAGTCAGGCTTTTGATAAAAATATTGAAGGTAATATGTTTATTCCTACTGTTCAGCACTCTCCCCCTCAAGTTTCCTCTATTTCTGAGGTTCGTTATATTCATCCTCGTAATATCCTATCGCCGGACCAAGAGTCTTGTCTTCAACAAGTTATTAAAGAGTATGAAGTTATCTCTTCGGAAAAAGTTGGTCTTGGAAAAACCTCTTGGTTGTCCCATAAAATTAATACTACGGGAGACCCTATACGTCAAAGATATTATCCCTTATCCCCAGTCAAGTTGAAGATTCTCAATGAAGAGATTGACAAAATGTTAGACATGGGTGTTATTCGTCCTTCTCGTTCTCCATGGGCTAGTCCTGTGGTAATGGTGACAAAAAAGGATGGTTCCGTTCGGTTTTGTGTTGACAGTAGAAAACTGAATAGTGTGACAATCAGAGATTCTTATCCTCTTCCCCGTATTCACGATATCCTCGACAACCTTCGTGGTGCTAGATATATTAGCTCATTAGATTTTAGAAGTGCGTTCTGGCAGATACCTTTAGCTGATAGAGAAAGTTGTGAGAAAACAGCATTTATTGTCCCACAACGTGGTCTTTTTGAGTTTGTTAGGATGCCTTTCGGTCTAACGAACGCTGCCTCGGAGATGCAACGCCTTACTGATATGATCGTTAATTTCGAATTTACTTCTACCAGCGACGACTGTGTTTTTGGTTACGTCGACGATTTGATAATCGTTAGTAAAGATTTCCTTAGTCATATGGCGCTGCTCAGGAAGGTGCTCGCTCGACTTAAAGAAGCAGGTTTATCTATAAACTTGAAAAAATGCGAGTTTTGCAAAAGCGAACTAAAATATTTGGGTTATATAGTTAATGAAAAGGGTCTTCAAACCGATCCCGGCAAACTTGATGCTATTAAAGATTATCCTACTCCCACTTCAGCTAAGTCATTACGCGGTTTCATTGGTATGTGTTCTTACTATAGACGTTTCGTTAAAGGGTTTTCTTCTATAATTGCTCCGCTTACTGCCCTTATTGGCAAGAGAAAAGGTAATGATCCAATAAGTTGGAATGAAGCGGCCGATCAGGCTTTCACTAAGTTAAAACAAGCGCTTATCGATACGCCTGTCATGGCATGTCCTGATTTCTCGAAGCCGTTCATCCTGCAGTGCGATGCGTCAGCTGTTGGTCTTGGTTCGGTACTGACACAAAAGATAGACGACGTTGAACATCCGATCGCCTATTATTCGCGTTTATTCTCTCAAACCGAACGCAATTATAGTACTACTGAACGTGAACTCTTGTCAGTTTTGGATTCTATTAAACATTTTCGATGTTATTTAGATGGGATGAAGTTTTCAGTCATAACAGACCATATGGCTCTTAAGTGGCTCCTCACTCTTAACAACCCATCTGGTCGTTTAGCTCGTTGGGCTACTATTATCTCCCAATATACTTTTGATATTGTGCATCGTAAAGGTTCGCAACATATAGTCCCCGATGTTCTATCCAGGATCCATGCTAATCCTGTGTCGTTTGACCAGGGTCCTGAACATACTAATGACCGTTGGTATAAGAAGATTTATATAGGTGCTCGAGACTCGCCACAAATGTTCCCAGCATACGCTATAAACAATGGTATCCTTATGAGACGCATGCCTGTTTCTAATCCTTTATCTTCTGAACCATGGCATGTGGTGTTACCAGCTGAAAAGGTTCCAGACGCTATTTGGGAAATTCACAATAGTTTTCCTTCGATACATCCCGGTGTTACTAAAACGTATCTAAAACTTAGGGAGTTGTTCTACTGGCCAAATATGTTCCGTGACGTCACTTCGACGTTAAGTCAATGCGAGGTTTGTAAAGCCTATAAAATTTCGAACACGCAACCTCGCGGTCAGATGTGCTACCCTAAAGAGGTTTCCTTGCCCTTACAGATGATTTCTATCGATATAATTGGTCCATTGCCCTGTGCTTATTATGGTTATAAATATATCCTTTCTATGGTAGATGTATTTTCGAAGTATGTGTGGCTAGTTTCTCTGAAAAGGATTGACGCTCTTTCTGTTATAAAAGCGTTAGAGTCTGAGATTTTCTTTAATTTTGGGGTTCCGCGTTCTATTCTTTGCGACAACGCTACAGTTTTTCGTAGTAATCAATTCCTTAATTTTCTCAGATCTTTCCATATTCAATCACCTACTTTTACGCCATATTATACACCCCAAGCAAATACGGTTGAGCGATACAACCAAAGTGTTATTACGTGTTTAGGTATTTTGGTTGGTGAGAACCAAAGAAGTTGGGCTAAAATGTTACCTAAAGTTAAGCTTTACCTCAATTCTTGTGTTAATCTAGCTACTGGCTTTACGCCTAACTTTCTTATGTTTGGTAGAGAGGTCCTTATGGATAGCGGTCGTGTATATAGTCAGACTCGAAGCTCTAATTTGGCAGACAGTCGGGCTCGACATGCTTCAAACCTATCTTCTCTCAACGAAGTTTATGCAAAGGTTGCTGATAATCTTTCTTTAGCTTTCCTCCGTAACTCTCGCGCATATAATTCTAATCGATCAGCTATCACTCTGAATGTTGGCGATACTGTATGGAGAAGGAACTTTTCCAAGTCTTCTGGAAATGATTTTTTTTCTGGGAAGCTTGCTCCACGTTTTATTAAGTGCCGCGTGATAAGAGTAATTTCTAGGACCACCTATTTGCTACAGGATTGTGATTCAGTCCACTCCGGACAATATCATATCAAAGATATCTTAAAATAAATTGGATTAAATTCTCTTTATTCCATTTTATCATTAACATTTGCTTTGTAACACCTTTTCCTCTTTGGTTTATGGCATATTTCTTTGCATAAGTTTTTTAATTAAGTTAAAAACTTTTTAAATTATCCGTTAATAATGACATTTATTTATTTTTATGTTATGTCAAACTGCGTTCTTAGGTTGCCTGCGTAATTAGGTTGTTTTATTTCTTTTGTTTAACACAAATGATTTGTCATTTAACAATCAATTTGAATTTTTTCTTTGACTTAATTGACTTAAGTTAACTATTTCAAACTTAGTTGTTTGTTTTTTTTGTCCAATTTTTTTCGTTTCTTTAACTAAGGTTGGACTTTACGTGTTGACGTAAATTTCTTAATGTTGTTAGGTAATAGTTTAGTCTTATGTTAAGTTAGGCTAGCTTTAATTAGATGTATAATCCCCGGATTTTTTTCTTGTTGTTGCTAGGTAATAGTTTAGTCTTATGTTAAGTTAGGCTAGCTTTACTTAGATATATAGTTCCCTAATTGTTCTTCATAGTTGTTAGGATGTGGTAGGTTAGTGTTTGACTCAAATTGGACAATATACATTTTGATTTATGAGTTCGTTATTTTCTTTCATATTCTCCATTTTCGTAATTGAGATGTCGTGAGTTAGCGTGGATAACGTTTAGATGTGGAGGCCTCCGTGTTTATTCAGTATCTATTGCACTTCGATATCGTATGATTCAGAAATGATTCCTGCTGTTGTCTTTGTCTGTTCCAGTTTATCTTTTTTCTCACTCGTACTTTCGTCCTTTTTTTCTTAGAAAGGGGGTATTGCAGCATTATCATGTTGCTTAATTCGTTTAGCTAAATAAAAACTTTTTCGTTCGCGTTAGTTTACCTTTTCCTAATATTATTTTTTTTGATTTGAACTTAGAATAGGAAAATTTGGAGGTTTGACAAGGAAAAATTTTATTTGTCATTCGGCGACGAAATTTTCTGAGAAAAAGTGTTTGATGAACACGAATTAAAAAGGAAATGAGATTATAAGTAATGATCTAACTGCGAAATGTTTGGTGAAACTCGGTAGTAAATAAAAAACCGATAAGTGATAGTCAATATAAAGAACCGGTATGTATTTTAAATATTTTAAGTTTTGGCTGCTTTGAAGGTTCAGTTTCGTGTCTCATAGTGATAATTTTCCTTTTCTTCTCACGATAGATTAATTGTCAATCGGTTCTTGGAGTATTCTTGGAGCTTTCTGGATATAGACATAGAAATTCACAGAAGTGGACAGTACAGCCCACTGCAATTCATAAATGCGTGCGCCAACTAGCGCATGACGATACAAGAGAAAACCCCGGTGGACATCGTGACGTCACTCCACGTGAAGTTTTCATGATCCCTATTTTTCCTTATTCTATAGCAGTAGCAAGTAATATTTGAGTAGTTTTTTTTACGCTATCTGTTTTATATGTATAATCACAGCAATTCGTGTAAAAAGGTTGCGGAATGAACTGATTTCTTTGATAGTTTACGAGTCCGCGCCTGAGGTCCCGTGATTGCAATCCCGCACCTATAGGCACAACTTCCAAATTATAAATTTTTATTTTTTTATATATATCCATCTCGCCACCTTACTTAAACCCTATTTTTATATATATAAAGTCGCCGAATTTTTTTATTTCCTTTTATAATTTTTTCTATGTTGTTTTTTTTTTAAATGCAAAATTATACGTGTACAAGTGGTGATTTTTCTTTTTTTTAACGCTACAAGCTCTATAAGCCTAGTTTCCATTGAAAATATATGGAGACCAACGTGCCCAGATCGGCGTGTGTGGCACACGTGTGAGCATTGTGGCCTTAAAGGTAAAATGTTTACCTTAAAGGTAGAACTACTCGTACACTACACACAAGTTCCTTTCGTTAACCGTCCAAACCAAGCCCAAGTCGTCGACAGCGCGTAGTGTTTCATGCGCGCTTGATAGAGATGTCAGCAAAACCATGGGCCCGAAAAAGCCGAAGCTTACTCGGGCCATGGGTTGACTTCCGAAAGGAAACCCAAGAGCTGGAACGTAAGGCAAAGAAGGAATATAGGTGTGGTTTTATTTAGTCAGTAACAGCACAAAATATATAGGTACAGAAGACAATCTCATGTATGTACTTCGCTTTTTATACCTACGCTCGGTGGACGCACAGTAATGACACGGTAATAGTATCATACAGTATTGTAACTCGGCCGTATCTTTGAAATAAATGCCTACAGCCGCGCGGTACGTAAACATGCAATAGGGCTGCCCGCCTCCAGCAATCTAATTACATTTGCCTAGTTTGTTTCCATTTATTTTTGTGATTGTAAATATATTTACTTTTTTATATAAACAAAATACTTTGTGGATTGAATAGGAAGTGTTCAATAAAAATGCGTGTAGTTTTTTGATTGGTAGATTTAAATAAAATGCTTTTTTCTAGTATTATTCATACACATAGTACAATAAACCACTATTATTAATAATAAAATACCACATCTTTACTTTAAATCATACAAACTAACAATAATCGCGCGATTATTGTTAAAAAAAACCGTCGTGTCCGCTCGTCACTGCGGCACAGTTGCGACGGTCGCGACTGTCTACATGCCGAGCCCATGCTACAACCGAGGCGCGTAGGGATAGCTCGCGTTTCGTCCGTTAGTATGAAATTGGAATACTGAATGATATTATTACCGTGGTAATGAGCTTTTGAGCCGGAACTGTTCGACGAGTGGGCCGAAGCGCTCCAAGATATCGTATCCGTGAGCGGTGTCTATGTGTGCGTTGCTCGAGCGCGTTTTGTATGTAGATTGACTTCTGTCCCGCCCTAGAGAGAAAGATGTCAATGGATGACTTTCCCACCCTAAAAAACACACATTAATTCCATTTTTCAATAAACCCAATGACTTTGACAACTCCAAATAAATTGAGTTAGTAGAATTGAGACACAAAAATAGTCTATGAAAATAAAAGTACCATTGTAAAAATGACATTAGACAATGATAGCTTTTAACTTTTTCGAGAGATTTTTTATTGAAAAGCCTTTGTGTAATCATTAGGGATTCAGAGAAGAGCGGCTAATCTGATAAATCTCTAATATCTACTGAATATGTAGACATTTAGTACTTAACTAGAACTAGAAGTCTGTAAAACGATTTATGTAGGTACTTAAGTGATCATCATCATTTCAGCCGAAAGAAGTCCACTGCTGGACATAGGCCTCCCCCAAGTGCCGCCACAATGAACGGTCCTGTGCGTCTCGCATCCATCGCACTTAAGTGATATTATATAGGTATATATTCATTTGTATAAATAAGTTTAACCATTATTTTAGCAATTTATCCATGCTATTTTAGAGGTCGCTGGTAGGAGTTTCTTCGAAATGAAAGTCGAGTGGTATATGATCAAAATGGCATGATTTATTAGACAAACGTCGCTTTTATATTTTTGCAATAGATCGCGCAAATAGTGGTGGTAGTGAGGTATTGCCACCGATCATGCGCGATCCAAGTTCGGAGCCGTCCGAAGATGACGTAGCCCCGGCGCTCGCGCAGCTACACGTTAATACAGGCGGCTCGGCCTTTCACCGTCAGTGTCCGAGCGTCTCCGACGCGAAGATGTTGTCGCTTCATTTAGTTACGGTCGCCGCCGCGCCGCCAGTGCAGTCGCAGGTCGCTAGCGGTGGCGCGTATGCTTGAGAGCCGTGGCGCCGTGCGCCGCGCACCCTAGCGGCGGGTCAGTGCACTGCGCGCTGTGGCGGCGGCCGGACACCTGATGTGCTGTGATGATTTTTGTAGGGTCACTACATTATTCCCCCCTCAGCGAAGCGTACGGATGGCTTCGATGTCCTGCCCGATTTTGTGACGTAGCTGTTGGTGACGTGTGCTTCCTCTGCTTGCTCTTGGTTGCACTGGTATGCTGGCTTCAACCGATCTATGGACACGTTGGTTCTTCTATTCTCCAACTGTATGGTGTAGTATTTGTCTGTGCGGTTGATTACACGATACGGGCCGTTGTAGGTAGGTGTCAGCGGTTTGCGCACTGCGTCATTGCGAACGTAAACATGTGTTGTCTTGTGGAGATCGCCATGAACGAAAACAGCTGTGCTTTTGTTTGCTTCTCGCTGTACCTGTGCCTTTCTCAGTGCTTCGCTTAGGTTATTCATGAAGTGCGATGACGTGTTGCATGAGGTGGTCGCTTCACCGTATAATTCACCGGGCAGGCGAAGCGTTCTTCCGTACAATAATTCCGCAGTACTGGCGCCGATGTCTGACTTGTACGCAGCGCGAAGACCAAGTAATACGGTAGGTAACTCGTACGTCCAGTTCGTGGTGTTCAACCTTGCTGCGAGTGATGCCTTGAGAGAGCGATGTAGGCGTTCCACTAGACCATTGGATTGGGGGTGGTAAGCTGTGGTGCGTACGTGCTGGATACCCATGCGTTGCATCAACTTTTTGAACAACTCGGATTCGAACTGTCTGCCGCGGTCCGTTGTAATGGTGGTGGGGCAACCAAATCTTGCAATCCATGACTCGTATAATGTGTTAGCGACTGTTTCTGCCGTCATGTCCTCGATTGGCTGAGCTTCTGGCCACTTCGTTGCTCTGTCGATCATCGTCAGTATGTAGCGACAGTTGTTTGAGGTTGGTAAAGGGCCAACCAGGTCGATATGCAGATGGCTCAGGCGGTCGACTGGCACGAAGCTAGATATGGGTGCCTTGGTGTGGCGATGAACCTTCACTCGCTGACATTGATCACAAGCTCTTGCCCAATCAGTGATATCTTTCTTCATTGTCATCCAGAAATAGCGTGAAGTAACTAATCGTCTCGTCGCTCTTACGCCGGGGTGATTAAGGTCGTGTATCGCTTGATAAGCTTGTTTCCTGTATCTTGGTGGTAAGAACGGACGGGGACCTTTTGTTGACATCTCGCACATGACCTGGGTAGCTGAACCGGGCAGTGCGATTCGCTTGAATGTGTAGCGATCGCTTTTCATGAGTTGCTTCAGTTCTTCGTCTTGTTTTTGAGACTTCGCTAACTCATCGTAATTTATCGGCGACGGACATGAGATCGTGTCCACGCGAGACATGGCGTCGGCGACACAGTTATCCTTGCCCGATACGTGCTTGATTTCTGTTACGAACTGGCTGATGTATTCCAGATATCGTGTGCGCCTCGGGGTTTCGTCCTTGTAGTTGGCTCGCAGTGCAGTAGTGAGGGGTTTGTGGTCGGTCAATATGGTGACGTCACGGCCTTCTATCATCCGGCGAAAGTGACGTACTGCCAGGTATATAGCTGTAAGCTCTCTGTCGTACGTGCTATATTTTCTTTGAGCGTCATTAAATTTCTTCGAAAAGAATGCGAGCGGTCTCGAGCGGCCTTGAAAGTTTTGTTGAAGTACCGCCCCGGCGCAGGTATCTGATGCGTCGGTCATAAGTACGAAAGGTAACGTTGATGATGGGTATGACAACAATACGGCGCTGGCGATGTCGTCTTTGCATTTTTCAAACGCTTGTATTGCTTGCTCGCTCCACGTAATCTTCGTTTTATCGTTTTTTTTCGAATCTTGGAGGTAGGCGTTGAGCTCTTTTTGATACTCGGCGGCGTGTGGAATATTTTCGCGATAAAAGTTGATCATTCCAAGAAATCGACGTAATTGCTGAACTGTTTCTGGGCGAGGGTATGATTTTATGGCTTCGACCTTCTCGTCAGTCGGCTTAATTCCTTCGGTGGTTATAGTGTAGCCCAAGAAGTTGAGAGTTTCTTGGCCAAATGAACACTTTGCTACGTTTAGTTGTAACCCATAGTCGTTAAGCCTTCTGAACACTTCCTCTAGTTCTCTTCTGTGCTGTTCTTCGGTTTCTGAAGCCAATAAAATGTCATCGACGAATGGGAAAACAGGTAGCCCCCGTAGAACGTTGTCGATGTGTCGTTGGAATGTTTGCCCAGCGTTGCGCAACCCGAAACACATCCTCGGGAATTCGAATAGCCCGAATGGTGTGATTACGGCTGTCTTCTGTATATCCTCTTCGCGAGTCCTCACTTGGTAATAGGCCTTTTTCATGTCGATTATGGAGAAGAATTTTTTTCCTAGCAGGTTGTAGGTGAAATCGTGCAGTCTTGGAATGGGGTACCGGTCAGGCACGGTCACCGCATTAAGACGACGGTAATCTCCACAGACTCTGTATTTCCCATCTTTCTTGAGGACTAGGTGAATTGGACTGGCCCAGGGACTCTTCGATGGTCGACATATACCCTGCTCAATCATCGAGTCGAATTCTGCCTTGGCTGCCTTGTACTTGTGGGGTGGCAGCGGTCGTGCCTTCGCATATAATGGCGGGCCGGTAGTTTGTATGTGGTGTTCCACTTCGCTGTGACAGAGCTTCAAGGTTGGTCGGGTGATATCCGGGTATTTTGCAAGCAGGTCGTGGTATGGCTGCTGGTCATCTACGGTGTTGATAGTGGAGTCTGAAGTTGACGTTACATTGCCGACAACGGAAAGGCCTGTTTTTTTGTCTATCAACCTTCGTCCGTGTATATCTACCGTGAGTTGGTGCTTTTGCAGAAAATCGGCTCCCAATATCGGTCTGGTCACCTCGGCGACGACGAAATTACACACGTATGGTCGACGTAATCCAATATTCAACGTCATAGTGCGGTCGCCGTAGGAGGGTATTCGTGAACCGTTGGCGGCGTAAAGAAATTCGGTCGGCGTAGTTTTTTCTTTACGTACCCTCTTGGCGGGTAATACTGAGACGTTCGCGCCGGTGTCGATGAGGAAATGCAGACCAGTTCCCAACTCTTTTATGAACAGACGGTGCTGGGTTATGTCGTGGACTTCGGTTCCCGTCGTAACCAAAGTCGAAACTAGTTTTCCTGGCTTGTATTCGTCTTGTTCGTGAAGTTACAGGGTCTTCGACAGCGGAACGCTTCCTTGCCGAACTTGCGATGGAAATAGCAAATCGACGTGTCACGATTCGTAGATTTAGAACGAGATCTTGACCGGTATCTGTCTCGCTGCGGTCTACGGTGGTAGCTACGTGATCTGTCCATTTTCAAAGCGGCGACCTCTTTAGTAAGTGCCTCGATCATATTCAAAATTCGGTCGTTAGGTGATGATGTCGATGGTTGAGGCGTGGTGCTGGGGCCAATGCAGGAACACACGGAGTTGGCCTCTTTCGTCTGCTCGCTCATTTTGTCTGCCATTGCCGCCAGTGAGTCTAATTTCGATTCTTCGCTTACCGCCAGTACGGCTCTCGTCGAAGAGGGTAGGTGGCTCATCCACAGCATCCTGAGGGTTTCATCGGGCATCTTGTCACGGGCTAGATCGCGCATACGCCGCAGCAGCTGGGAAGGACGCTGGTCGCCTAGTTCCACCTCGTTGAGCAATTTCTGTAGCTGCTTATTCTCCGACTCTTCGTACACGGATAATAATCGAGTCTTCAACGCTTCAAATCTACCCGTCCTGGCCGTCGACAATATGATGTCGCTTATTTGCTCGACATCCACCTTGTCGAGTTGGGCCACGGCAAGGCCAAACTTCCCTTCTTCACCGAGTTTTTGGCTCGACACCATGGTTTCGAATTGTGCGAACCATAATCTGGGGTTGTCACGCCAGAATGGAGGTATCCGAGACTTGACGGATATCATCTCGACATCTTCTTCAGACAGTGTGGTTCGCGGCTCTTGACTCCTGTTCTCCATGACTTGATAAAACTCGTTGGGGTTCTTGAAATATTTAAGTCGGCACGGCGGATCACGTCGGGGTCACCAATTTAGAGGTCGCTGGTAGGAGTTTCTTCGAAATGAAAGTCGAGTGGTATATGATCAAAATGGCATGATTTATTAGACAAACGTCGCTTTTATATTTTTGCAATAGATCGCGCAAATAGTGGTGGTAGTGAGGTATTGCCACCGATCATGCGCGATCCAAGTTCGGAGCCGTCCGAAGATGACGTAGCCCCGGCGCTCGCGCAGCTACACGTTAATACAGGCGGCTCGGCCTTTCACCGTCAGTGTCCGAGCGTCTCCGACGCGAAGATGTTGTCGCTTCATTTAGTTACGGTCGCCGCCGCGCCGCCAGTGCAGTCGCAGGTCGCTAGCGGTGGCGCGTATGCTTGAGAGCCGTGGCGCCGTGCGCCGCGCACCCTAGCGGCGGGTCAGTGCACTGCGCGCTGTGGCGGCGGCCGGACACCTGATGTGCTGTGATGATTTTTGTAGGGTCACTACACTATTATTATTTTCGTGCATTTATTTATCTTAGAACGCTAAGACACAAAATAGATAGGTACAGAAGACAATTTCATTACAATCTCAAGTTCACACGGGCAAAGTCGCTAGCAGAAACCTGTGATTTATGTCCCTAAGGGTGTAAACATAAAGGTACAGGTTTTTCGGTCCCAATATTTCGGTACGGGTCGGTACAGACAGGTACCGGTAAAACCACATAAAGAAACAGGTAAATGTGTATAAATGATTTTTATTTTGTAAATAGGTTTTATGAAAACACTTTTACACGTCAATTTTTTTTTCGTCAATTTAAACTAGGTGAGGCAGGTATGTGCAAACATAACTGGCCAATGCTTAAACCCGTATGACTCGGTACAGGCAGTCGGTATTCGGTACCGACAAGTATTTGATAAACCTGTTTCTTTATAAATGAGCGCATAAGAACACACGGGAGTATTATACCTCGGTACCGACCAGTATAGACTTGCCTGCACCTGTAACTTGTTTCTTTATGTTTGCACCCTAACATCATATTTTAGTCCTTTCGTTCTGTATAATTAAGTACACTGGCAACCCAAAAGAACGCCATCAGCGCCCTCTACCATCAGTTTGCAACTGTAACACATCAACGAGTCCAATATAAACGTTTGGCCGCTTCACCGTGAACATTGCTGAGCAAACAAGGGGAGCACCGTTGTCGGCCCACTCGCTTGTAAACAAAGGGATGTGCGACCGTTTTTGGCGTTAGAATAGTTTTTGGGGCAAAATAGGGTACTTTATTGATCACGTGGGTGGTAGCTGTATTTAAGTTCTTTGGGAAGCGATTGCCGTTTTAATATCTATGTAACTATGACTAGTGAAGGCCTAACAGCAGGATGCGCTGATGCGCCATTAAAGTGGGCACTCTCGCTGGTCGCTGGTCGTCTCTCGCTAGGCTTCGCCCAGGCAACCCGCAGTCTCACCTAGCAGGGAATGACTGCTGAGGTGTCTTGAAGAAGCAGTGCTGTTAATAAAACAGCGTTACGGCACTTCTGCTGCACCTAAACACAGACACTTGTGCCTAAAAGGCAACCCAGTGAAGTACCCACAGTTCATTTATGCCTTAAAGGCAACCCAGTGAAGTACTCGTAGTTCACTTGTGCCTTAAAAAGGCAATCCAGTGAAGTACCCGTAGTTCACTTGTGCCTTACAGGCAACCCAGTGAAGTACCCGTAGTTCACTTGTGCCTTAAAAGCAATCCAGTGAAGTACCCGTAGTTCACTTGTGCCTTAAAAGCAATCCAGTGAAGTACCCGTAGTTTAGGGTGCAACCTCAAACAGCGAGCAGGGAGCGAAGCCCCAATCTCGCCTGCCGCGCCGCTTAACAGCCTTGAAGCATCGACAAACATCAAAGTCAAGGTACAAAACAATTCTTAAATCACGCCAAATGTTAACTAGGTATGTGTGCTGAACAAAATTAAGAAAAAGTGGGGATATTTATAAAAAAAAAACAACTTCGTCATTTTAATAGTGACAACCCTACTCCTCTACTAGGTCGGTACTTGGACAGTGTACTCTTCAGTGACAGCCCTATGTACACACTGAAATATAGTGGGCCAAAGTGGGCGTGGGCGATTACTATAAACGTGTCATTTGAGGGGAATGGCAGAGAAAATATTTGGCGGATAGATTACGATGTATGCGGAAAAGGGTTTGAAGAGTTTTTACATCACATGTGTGGGTGAAAACTGTTGATATGTGTAAACATATCAGGCATAAGTTGCTTGAATAAGTATACAACCTTATTTATAGTATATGCGAAGCCTGAAACACCTATCTGGTATTGTTATGTAAAGAATGTTTGTACAAAATTTCAAAACTGTATTATGAAAAATCTGAGAGTTATATGCTTGTTATGTCAGCAGAAATACAAGGTCAACGGGCCATCCAGGACAGAGGGGTTGTTTTTTTACGGTGGGCAACAATCATCTTATGACAGCCCCCGCTCTTGGGTGGAGCGGGAGATAGTGTCAGACTCTTACTGACTAAAAACCCAACCCATTCCTTCTAGCCTTCAAACCAAGGCTCGAGCAACCTTTCGGATAACCCTGGCCCCAGTAGGCTTCGACCAAGCTGGGCCCCTTCTGTTGCTGACACTTCTTGAGGCGCGCGGGAACAGAGCGCGTCGTCGACATCTTGGGCTCGGTCCGGACAGTTACTGGACGGCGAGCTACCCATACTGAGGGGTTGTTTTGCACTTGCATTCAGCTGTTTGATGGCGCCTAATACCCGCTATGACGTGTTGTGACATTTGTTGTACTTATATTGGCGATGTTTAAATATTTTTGGGAAAAAAATATATCTCATGGTGTAAAACTATTGAAATACATTCAATTACTGATTCTGAGGTATCCAGAAAATCAACTAAGTTAAGTCTGTACGAACCTATTTTTCTTTTAAATTATATAAACTAGTGCTCGACTGCGATCCCACTTGATGGTAAGCAGTGATGCAATATTTAATGGTAAATTGCACTAATTTATTAAGAGCCTATTAACTCTAGTCTTGAAGACACATAAATTATAAAGAGACAAGAAGACCATAGCAGGGTTATTGTTTCAAATCCTTTGATGTGCCTACGTGGTATAGACGATGAGGTGAAACGCTTAGTCCGGGCCGTAGAGGCATTAACAACGTAAGGGACACTCGCCGTACGTCGGGTTATCCGACGCGATAGTAGAAAAGCGCTCGGCGCACTTTGTTCTATTATTCTGTGTTTTTTTTTTAAGTGGGCAGGCAGAAATGACCGTGATGGTACCTAATTTTCTAACGGTCAAAAATGCTCGTACACAATCCAACGCTTCTAGAGAAAACTTTCTACGAACAAATAATTTCATCATCATCATCATCAGCCTTTTTAATGTTCCCACCGCTAGGACTCAGGCCTCCTCTATAGGAGAAGGAATGGGCCGTAATCCACTACAAGGGCCCAGTGCGGGTTGGTGAATGACATGACTTCGAATTTTTGTTCTAGGACACGCCGGTTTCCTCACGATGTTTTCTTCACCGTTTTGAGAGCAGTGGTGATGAAATAAATTACACCAAGTAATGCGCCTGGCAGGGTTTGAACCCGCGACCTACAACTCATAAGTCAGTAACTCGTAATTCGGAGCCATTACCACTCGACTACTATTAATTTTACATCTTTAAAATTGTGTTTAGATATACCTACCTACTTATACAATAATACTGTACCAACGGAGAAGCCTTGAATAAAAAGTACTGATCTCAGATTGCAACTCGTTCTTTATTCACATGTCACTGTTACTTCCATACTTGTTCGACTAGTTGGACGTAGACAAAGGAAATACTACTTGGAACAGGTATGGATAATAATAAATACTTACGTGCAAATAACGGAAATACTGGTTACGATACATAGATACTAGACAGTTCCGTTTTTAAATGAGAAATTATTAAAGCTAGAACTACATTAAACTGACGCACACGTGTGACACACCTGATTTGTACGTAGAACGACGTCGCGTGGCGTGGATCTAGTGTAGCTCTACAAGTCTAGTTTCCATATAAAATTTATGGAGACCTACGCGCCCAGATCGGCGTGTGTGGCACAGTGTACCTTCACGCACTTTAGGGTGGAGAGGGTGTGTCAGACTTTTACTGACAAAACTAAAAGTCTGACACGCCTTTCCGCTCTGCCCTAGAGCGGGGAAAGTAATAAAACGATTACCAACCTGAAAAAAAATTTTTTATTAATTTTTCTTCTCTTTACTTTTTTTCTGTTACAGATAATCTGAATTTTATATCATATTATGGTAAAACTTGGTAGCCTCTCGGCTAGTTTTCATTGAATAAGCTTGGAAAACTTTGTGCTAAGTTAATTTAAACTTGGTCTATAAGTTTATGAAAAGAGTTTGCCAATGAATAACGTGCTGGGTTTAACAAAGAATCTATACTAAGTACTAATAAGTCTGGCCATAAATATTGATTCTCTTAAAAAAAATCAGTTTAAATTTAGAACGAAGCTGATTCATTCAAATATCGTATAGATTTGACAAATTGGTTTGTTTTTGACTATTGGTTTTGACGTATTTCTGTGTAGTTTTTCCCGCTATTTTTTTGACATGTAAATTAAAATGGAGTAGGTACAGTGCGTTTCACTTAAGAAGTTCCTTTGCCGTAATGTTGCCAACATTAAGGATAAGGAAAAACAGTGTTGCAATGTTTTTAGCAATTAAATTACTTAATATTAGGGAGAATCACTGATACTTCGTTACTTTTAACAATTGCCTTTTTTTGTTTTTTTTTCTTAAACTATTTTTGAATAAAGTATAGGATGCTGGCCTCCATTCCGATTGTCCTGAAATTCTTTCAAATATCGAAAAGCCACGCCACAATATCGTACCTCTCTATTAACAACTTCCTTTTAGACCTGCTTTTTTAAATAAAATCCCATTCCCCTTATAATTCTCCAAAAAGTGTTGCAACTACCGTTAAAATCGATTTCGTTTCGCATTTTGGGGAAAAATTTCGGTAGAGTAGGCAACTCTTTCCTTTTTTCCCTCCATCCTTTTTCACTTAAGAAGTTACTTTGGCGTAATGTTGGCTCCCCTGTCTGTCTACACAAAAAAGAAGGGAAAAAAGGAAAGAGTTGCCTACTCTACCAAAATTGTTCCCCGAAATACGAAACGAAATCGATTTTAACGGTTATTGCGACACTTTTTGAATAATTATGAGGGGAATGGGATTTTATTTAAAAAAGCAGGTCTAAAAGGAAGTTGTTAATAGACATCTACGATATTGTGGCGTGGCGTTTTCGGTATTTGAAAGAATTGCAGGAGAATCAGAATGGAGTCCAGCGTCCTGTACTTTATTCAAACATAGTTTAAAAAAAAAAATACAGCCAATTGATAAAAGTAACGAAGTATCGGTTAATCTCCCTAATATTAAGTAATTTTATTGCTAAAAATATTGCAATACTGTTTTTCCGTGTTACGGCAAAGGAACTTCTTAAGTGAAACGCACTGTACCTAAGGTTATCTATACTTATAATAAATCTGTAGAGAGGTCAATTCTGTACATGAAATATATTTCCAAAATAACTATCAGGGGGTGATTAGTGATCGATACTGATGCTAAAAATGCAAACAGTAAAATTTTTGTCTGTCTGTCTGTCTGTCTGTCTGTCTGTCTGTCTGTCTGTCTGTCTGTCTGTCTGTCTGTATGTTCTTTATAGAAACAAAAACTACTCGATAGATTTTAACGAAACTTGGTACAATCATTCTTCATACTCCTGGGCAGGTTATAGTATACTTTTCATCACGCTACGATCAATAGGAGCAGAGCAGTGAAGGGAAATGTTGGGGAAACGGGAGAAATTACTCCATTTTTTAAGCTTCCGTCGCGTTTGCAGCCTTAATGGTTAAAGCTACACAGAAAACATGTATAACGGAAATGTTCTCCTCAAAATTATATAAAAAATGTCCCACGACAGCATACGTCTATCTTTTATGGTTAACTCACAATAACACGTGTAACTCCCGATAGCTTAGCAGTTCTGAGCTTTCTGTTTATTTTTGTCTACTCTTACGTTTATAACACTGAATGTCGCTGGCATAAGCAACAGGATCCGCGTACGAAGTCGCTGGCAGAAGCTAGTTATATATATAGACAAAGATATAGCCCATTAAAGTCACGCCGTGCTGCATTTTTTTCGCACGAGGTGACGTCACACGTAACTTTAATTGGCTATATCTTTGTTATTTTTTGTTTAATCGAAAAAAGAAAAAATATGTGCCCAATATTTTTTATAATCTAAAATACGGACTAAATAAAATGTAGTTATTTTGACCCTGGAAACTACCCTATTGTTCCAGTCCTTCCATGTATGCGGTATTAACAATGAGGCGATAGACGAGGTATACCTAAGTTTGAATTTGTAAATATTGACAAAAGCCTAAATCATTGAAGTTTAATTCAACAAGTTCTTCATCTTATTTAATCTGTACTTTAGTTGAAAGAAAGTTTATTTCAATTAAAATTCAGTTGGTGGCCAAACGTTGTGCCAGCCGGTCGTTCTGCGGTCACTCCGAGGGTTGCCAACATAGATATATAAGAAAGGAGGTTGCCAACCAAACTATTTTTTTTGCCACTATAATAATATTTTAAAGAGATAAAGTTTGTGTTTTTTTTTTGTTTGTACGAAGTAATCTCTGGAACTCTAGCGGTCCAATTGCTGAAATTTTTTTTCACCGATAGAAAGCTGTTTTATTCCTAAGTGACATAGGCTATATTTTATGTACGCGGGTGAAAACGCGGGCTAAAGCTAGTGCTTTATACTTTTGCATAAAAATAAAGTACCTATAAGAAAAATAATGTGAACTGCGATGCGGAAAATGAAATACTAATATTACAAATAACTACTGAACTATTATTTATCGATGCTTCTGCGTTGAAACACGAATACGTTTCCAAAATGGTAGGCTAGGAGCACACAAAAATCCTACTAATATTATAAATGTGAAAGTTTGTATGGATGGATGTATGGATGTTTGTTACTCTTTCACACAAAAACTACTGAACGGATCTCGATGAAACTTGGTACACGAGTAGACCATATCCCAGAATAACACATAGAATACTTTTTATCCTGGGATTATGTACGCGGGTGAAGCCGCGGGCAAAAGCTAGTTATCTATAAGAATAGAACGAAAATAAATTAAATTTTGCGAAATACTTTTTTTCCCGTACTTGTTTGCTTACATACACTGTTGGCAACCCTACTGACATCCAATCCATTTATTTATAAATCATCAATTGAATTCTAATCTCTGCAACATATTTCATCTCAAAACAGCTCCTCTCTCAAGAGCCCTGACCACTGGTAGCTTGGAACCTATTCCCAATGTAGTGGGTTACTATTTTTATATTTTGTAATGTTTTTTTAAGAAATATTTAAATATGTAAGTATGTAAATAAAAATGATTTAATAAAATAATAATAATAAGTTTATTTTAATAAATTATTATCAAAGGTTTTTTTATAATTGATAGTTTGCGCTTGACCGCTATCTTACCTGATGGAAAGCGACGATGCCGTTGCCGATGTAGAAATAACCTATTCACTCTTGACTTAAAGATTCCAGGGTTGTAGCCATCAGGAAACAGACTGGCAGACAACTTTCAGTTTTAGGATACAATATAACATTAACTAGAGTATGTGACATATAACGCAAGCAAAGCCGGGTTGAACTGCTTTCATTGACTGGCCTGTTGGTCTAGTGGTCAGTGGCCCTGACTGCTATGCCGGAGGTCGTAGTTTCGATTCCCACTCAGGACAAATGTTTATGTGATAAGCATGATCATTTGTTCCGTGTCTGAGTGTAATCACTACATAGTATAAAACAAAGTCGCTTTTTCTGTCCTTTTATCCCTATGTACGCTTAATTCTTTAAAACTACGCAACGGATTTTGATGCGGATTTTTTAATAGATAGTGATTCAAGAGGAAGGTTTATATGTATAATAACATCCATTAAATAGTGGAAAAATACTGTTACCCGAGCGAAGCCGGGGCGGGTCGCTAGTTTATCCATTATATGTATGTATTTAGAAATATATAAATATGTTTATCAGTTGTCTAGTACCCATAACACAAGCTCTGCTTAGCTTTGGACTAGGCGGCGTTTTGGAATATTATTATTGGACTATTATATTATTTACAAACACACCAATACTAATCTACCTCCTCTTCCCCAGGATGTGGTCTCTGTGGCGCGCGTGGAGCGTGCTGGCGTGTGCGTGCGCAGTGGCGGCGCAGCGCCTGGACCAGGACGCCATCCTGTCTCCCCGCCCCGCTCGCGTGCGGGACCGCGAGCTGGCCAAGACCGACGAGCCAACCTGCGACCAGCTGAAGGCGATGTGGCGGTATGTTACTGATAACTTAACCTTTTTTTTTTTTTTTTTTTTTTTTTACGCTGGGAAAAATGCGTTACGCATACCCTCCCTCGGGGGAGGGAGGGGTATGTGGGACTCCCCGGTCAGAGCCGGTATACCCACTAAACGACCCAGCGGCGCTCCCGCATCGTCTGTGAGTGGCGAAGGACTGGGCAGCTGGCAGAGCCTTTACGTCCAGTCCTCCGCCGACGATCGCCCGCCTTGACGGCGGGCCCTGCACGCCCCTCTCAGCAAGGAGGGGCCCGGGAATGCCGCGAGCGCTCGGCCATTCCCGCCCGACGGTGGTGGTGATCTGTGCAATGCGGGCGAAGGCGCCCCCGCGCCTGTCGCCCGCTAATCACCACCTGGGGGTGGAAGAAGGCGATCGAACATTCGCCTTCTCCTTCCCCTTCTTCGTCTGCGGAGCGGTGCGGCGAGAGGGTCGTCCTCCCGCGCACGCTCCGCCGCCTCCTTTTGCGACATAACATCCTCGCAAAAGGAGGCGACCGCGGTCCAGGCCTCCTCGCTCCCCAGCATACATTCGACCACGCTGGGGAGCGAGAGGTCCTGCCCAATAACCGCAATAAGACTGCGGCGCTGCTCACCCCAGGCCGGGCACGCCTCGAGGGTGTGTTGGGCCGTGTCCTCCGCAGCGCCGCAGTCATGGCACGCCGCGGTCTCCTCCCGCCCGATCCGGTGCAGGTGCGTTCCGAAACAGCCATGTCCGGACAACACCTGCACCAGACGGAACGAGAGGAAACCGTGCGACCGCTCGAGCCAGTCCCTCAAGACTGGGCCGAGCGCGTCCAAGGTCCGCCGGCCAAAGGCGGCGGAGGCGAGGTCCTCCGTCCAGTGGTGGACTATCGCGTCCCTCGCCTCCTGCCGCACGGCCTCCCGCTCTTGGTCGACGGGGCGCTCACCAAGCGCTTTGCGCCGCGCCGTCCATTCGTACACTCTGGCGAGCACCCACGCCTCCAACTCCCAAGGAGGGGTGCCGGCCAGAGCGCACGCCGCCGCGAAGCCCACCGACCGGTAGGCCCTCGCCACCCGCAGTGCAATGGCCCTTTGTGGCCTGCGGATGGCGGTCGCATTCTCCCTCCTATGGAGGGAGTCCGCCCAGATTGGGGCCCCATAGAGGGCCATGCTCCTGAGAATGCCGGCGTATAATTGCCGGCATCTCGCCTTGGGTCCCCCGAGGTTCGGGAGGAGCCATGAGAGGGCGTCCGCAGCTTTCAGCAGGCGCGTCGACAGCCCGCTGAAGTGCGGACCGAAGCGCCACCTGCTGTCAAGCATCAGGCCCAGATATTTCATCTGGGCCTTCACCTCTATCCGGACGCCCTCCACGACAATGTGGGCGTCAGGAGGGTAGCGCTGCCGAGGCCCGTGGAAGAACACGGCCTCGGTCTTGTGCAGCGCTACCTTCAACCCTAGACGGCGGATCCTCCCTGCCACTAAGGATCCGCCAGCCGAGGCCAGACAGGCCGCCTCCCTGAAATCCCTCCCCCGGGCAATGAGGAGAGTGTCATCCGCGTAGCAGATGACACTCGTGCCCTGGAGGAGGATCCCCCGCAGGAGCCAATCGAAGCCGATGTTCCACAGGGGAGGCCCCAGTACCGACCCCTGCGGAACACCGGACTCTGCGCTGTATCTCCTGACCGAGCCCGACCTGTCCGCAAGGAGGACCTCGCGGTCCTCCAGGTAGCTGGCCAGGAGATCTCGTAAGTACTGGGGCACTCCGTGATACCGGAGTGCCTCCAATATAGCCGAATGGGGGATGGAGTTGAAGGCGTTGGCTATGTCGAATGACACCGCCAACACTCCGTCCCCCGCCTCCGTCGCCTCCTTCACCTGGCCCTTGAGAAGGGTCAGCGCGTCGATGGTGGACCGGCCCTGTCGGAAACCGAACTGGGCGTCCGACAGGTCCGGCCCCACTCCCTGCAGATGGCTGTTAAGCCTGGCGGCGATGATCCCCTCGAACATCTTACCGGCCTCCTCGAGCAGAACGAGGGGCCGGTAAGCCGAGGGGGAGTCCGCCGGGCGTCCCTCCTTGCGGAGGAGGCAAAGTTTGCCCTCCTTCCAGAGTTTCGGGAACCTCCCAGCCGTAAAACACGCGCTGAAGAGGTCCCGAAACCTCTCCTCCATTTGCGTGGCGGCGATGGCCACCACGCGTGCGGGAACGCCGTCTGGCCCTGGGGCCGTCTTCTTCCCGTTGAGGTGGAGTACACCCGCGTACAGCTCGCCAGCCGTAACCGGGGGAACCTCCTTCTCCGGTGAAGCGGCCCCCTCTGGGGGGTCCATCGTTGGCGGGGTGAAGTTGGTCCTGCGTGGAAACAGGGACCGGACCACCCCATCCAACAACGCCGGCTCGAGGGTCTCCGTTAGTGGGGGACCATGTGGGCGCAGTTTGCTGCGCGCCGCCTTGTATGGTCTCCCATACGGATCCCTGTCGAGACCCTCCAGCATTTCGGCCCTCGCCGCGTCCTTGGCAGCGCCTATTGCCGACTTGAGGACCTTCCTCGCCTCCCGGAAAGAGGCGTAGAGGCGGTCCCCCTCGATCTGGTTTCGGGCGCTGCGTCGACGGCTCCGCATGTAGGCCCGCCTGGCCGCCACACTAGCGGCGCGGAGCCCCGCCAATTCCTCCGACCACCAATAGACGGCGCGTCGGGGAGGCGGACGGCGAGACCGAGGCATACTGGCGTTGCACACCTCGGTCAGGGACTCCCGCAGCTGGGCTGCTGCAGCGTCCACGTCTTGTACCTCAACAGGGGGCGAGAGCCAGTCCTGGAGGAAGGCTGCCTCCTGGGCTGCCTCTCGGTCCAGGCGGGTCAGAGCCCACCGCGGGAAGGGAGATTGGCCAGAGCGGACAGCCTCCCGCGGGCCCCGAGTGGAGATGTCGAACCGCACATAGCGGTGGTCCGACAAGGTCTCCACCATCTCCACCCGCCAGTTTACAATGCGCGCGGCCAGCACGGGGGTGGCGAACGAGACGTCCACCACCGATCCTCCCCGTTGCCGCACGCACGTGTGGACCGCCCCCCTGTTGAGGAGGGACACACCGCACGAAGTCGCCCAAAACTCGACGGCACGTCCCCGGACGTTGCACGTGGCGGCTTGGTTGCCCCAAGCCGCCGACTTGGCATTCAGGTCGCCCAACACGACGACCTGGCGCGGCGCCGCCCTCCCGACGACTGCGGTGAGGACTCCGAGAAAGTTCTCGAAATCCTCGAGAGGGCGGTTAGGGGAGAAATAAACCCCCACAACAGCCATATCTCCCCACGCGGCGGCCACGTATCCCGGTCCCCTCTCTAAAAGCGAGAGGGGAGGGGAGTCCGAGGAAGACCGCGTCACCAACGCCACCAAGTCGTCCCGGTCGCCCAGCCAATTGCCAGGGACCGAGTAAGGCTCGGCAACCACCGCCACGTCCACCAACCACTCAGCCATGATCTGCATCAGCAGATCCTGGGCAGCCCTGCAGTGGTTGGTGTTCGCCTGAAGGATGCGATGTTCGACTGTAGCCATCAATCGGACATCGCACCCCCCTCCGCAGCCGCAGACGTCGACGTTCCCGCCTCAAGAACAGGAACGGCGGTAGTAGCGGCAGGCCGGATCGTGGCCTGCGCTTTTCCCTTCTTAGGGGGAGGATTACAATTCCTCCCCTTCATGACGTGACCCGCCGGGCGGCCACTGGCAGCGCAAACTGCGCAGTGCGGCGTGGCGGCCTGGCAGGTGATGGCTTTGTGGCCCTCCTTGCCACAGCGGTAACAACTGTCCGTCCTGTCTACCGTGGACGGACAGAGAGCCCGGGTGTGCCCAATGCCGAAGCACCTGTAGCACCGCAAGGGCTGCGCCACAAGTGCCCGGACTGCACCCGAGCTGAAACCGACGGCAAGCCGTCCTTTGTCAAGGACGGCTTTGGCAGCGGCGACTGGGCACTCAATGCGCATGGTGCCCATGCCGCCGCGACCGAGCCTAATGTCCCGGCCTTGCACCGCTGTGGCTTCGCAGCCCCCAATAGCTGCGACCGCCGCCACCACCTCCTCCTTGGAGACAGAGTCGTCCAGGCCATTAACTTCCAAGGCTGCCAGCTTGACAGGTCTGGCAACCTTGGCCACGTCCGCAATTGCCTCCTGCAGTTTTGCCGCAAAGAGATCAGCGTGGGCACCGCCGTCGGCCCCCGGGAACTCGAAGATTCGACCACCGGTCTGGGTCTTACGGCAAGTGACTTTGCCGATCCCCATTTGGGTGGGATCGGCGTTGGCTCGCGCCCGTAACAAGACGGACGCGTAGGTCTCCCCCTGTTCCGCAGCCTCCGCGGTGAGCGTCACCACGACGGCCGCGGACTTAGGAGGAGCCAACTTCCTCCTCGTGCCGGCGGGGGCCCCTTTGGCCGCTGGAGCTGGAGCAGCGGCAGCGGCCTTGGGGGCCGACTTTTTCCCCCCTTTCCCCTTCCCCTTTCCCTTGCCAGTCGCCCGCTGCGACTGGCTGGGAGGGGCGGTGGCGGGGACGGCAGGGTTTGTTGCCACTGCCTTTTTGGCCTTGCCCTTCCCCCTCCCAACCACCTCCGTCCACTGGTTGGATGGGGTGGTGGAAGGGAGGAGGGCGTCCTCGGCGGAGGATGGCCCCGGCTCACTGCGCCTCTTGTCCGCCGCAAGCGGTGGTCGCAGGCGCTTTTCCGGTAATAGCCGGTCCTCTATGCCTGCGATGCAGGCTCGCGTAAAGGCCCTCTCCTCCATCACAACCTTGCGGAGGATGTCCTCAAGGTTGGAGGGAGGGCTTTCTGCCACCGGTCTTGGCTCGGTCTGGCTTGGCCGGGCCGTGGCTTCAGCCAGCTTCTGGTGAAGCTGGCTGACCTCCTGCTGCAGGCGATCCACTTTCGCCTGCAGTTGTCGCGTCTCGTCGGAAGCCTTGCGCTTCACCAACTCCGCGACGATGCTGCGCATGCTTGCAGCCCTACACTTTAGGGACTTTTGGAAAGTGCCCTTGAGGTTGGAGGACTTGGAAGCGACCTCAGCGATCTCCTCCGCGTCCTCCTCCGCCATCCGCTCCAGCTCGACCAAGGAGTGGTCGGCGTACAGAACGCGGGACGCTCCGTACCCGGCCTTGGCCCGGGCGACGCGCGCCCGTTGCTCCTTGGCCATAACCCGCTCTTCCAAGTCCTCCTGGACTTGCGCCCGCCGAGCCAGGTTCAGCTGGCGTTCGGCGTCTGCGAGACCCACATTGTGGGTGTCCGCCGCCGTCGTCGCCTTCTTGGCCTTCGACTTCTTCTTTTGGACTGCCGAACCCGAGGAGCCCTCAGACCCGTCCTTTAAGAAGGCCCGCTTCCGCGATCTGGAGTCGCCCTCCTCGGCTGCAATCGCGTCCGACAACCGCTCGATGGACTCGATGTCGGAATCCGACATCTCGTCCGCCCTGCTGTAGAAGCTAGCCGCAGACGGCGCGCGGCTAGCCTCTGACGCCGAAGCGTCCTGTTGGCCCTGAGAAGGGCCTTTTGATTGGCCCTGAGAAGGGCCTTTTTTAAGGAACCGCCCGGAGGCGTCCCGCGCTGGCTGTTTAGGCATAGCCCGCAAATTTTCGTAGCTCTCCAAACAATAAAATTAAAACCCGCATAAAATAAAATAGTGATAGCTACGAAGCACAGTGCACTTTGGCCGAGCCCAGCCTGCCACTCCGTTACGGTGGTCAGGACTGGGTCGTTTCCAGGGGACACGACGTGGACGTAAGCACTGTGGGGTGGTCCCCCACTGATAACTTAACCTAGAGCAGCATTCCCTAACCTTTTCGATCTTGTCACTGCTGATCTTGGGACACTGATTCACCCTCCCTTCCCTCCGCCCTATAGCCATTAGAGCCGAAGAGTGTAGTATCAAAGGGACTTTGAAAGCAGTTAGTAATCAGGCCAGGGACCTTGTGATGACCTACGCCAGAGACACTCCGGGTGTCGGACGTTGCAAGACGTTTTCCGGCCACCAAAGGGGTGGTTTGGTGACGAAAACAAATGGTAGATCACCTTCAAAAGTGAGCTGTGTTGCACGCGCGCTTCAAAAGATGTCGATTAAATTGAAAAGGCTAAAAGTCTGACACTCCTTCAAGCTTGTCCCAGAGAGGGGTAAGACATTTGGTGATTTCCCACTCAAAAAAAATTGATAAATGGGCAGTTTTTTAAACGTTAGCAAAACCGTAAGATGCCAGCAAGGCCGAAGCCTACTGGTGCCGTGGGTTGACTTCCAAAAGGGATCCCCGGAGCTCTGAACGCAAGGCAAAGAAGGAACACAGGTTTAGTATTAGTCAGTAAAAGTCTGACACGCCCTTCCGCTGCACCCTAGAACGTAAAAGTAATTGAATGATTTCCCATCTTAATTCATTAAACCCCAAGCGAACGCCAGCAAAGGCAAAGAGTAATCAGCCTCGTAATGTTTCCATGGCTGGGACGCAAACTTCGTCTGTAGAAGGAGGACAGCAAAACCCATACCTAACTACAGTCCAAGACGTCGACGGCGCGCAGTGTCCCCGCGCGCCTCAAGGTGTTGTCAGCAACAGGAGTGGCCCAGCTGGGTCGAAGCCTACTGGGTCCAGGGTTATCCGAAAGGAAACTCGAGCCCCAGTATGAAGAGGCTAGAAGGAACGGGGTGGGTTTTTAGTCAGTAAGAGTCTGACACTATCTCCCGCTCTGCCCAAGAGCGGGGGTTGTCATAAGATAATTTTTGACCATCGAAAAAAAAAACATCCGAATTGAGAACCTCCTCCTTTTTTAGAAGTCGGTGAGAAATAGTAGTCACAAACATAGTTAACAACCCAAAACTCAAACAACAACAAACAAACAAAACAACTTTAGATTCAAAAGGTTACTTGTAAATTTTTCTACAAGTTTCGAACCCCAAAGTCCCCAATAGGCCACCGCTATGCCGATATAATATCATCTGCGTTCCAATTTACATAATTGCCATTTCTACCCCTGACTGGAATTCAAATGGCCGGTATCGGCCGCGTCTCCCCTCAAGACAGATCTTCAGATAAATTGATACTTTGATAGTAATTGTTTTGAATAGACATTCGAACATGATTGAATTTGGAAAGTTATTCTATTCAATGTCGCTTTGAAGAAATATTATTGGTGTAATAAGATTTCGATTTAAATGCCGGTTGTAGTCACTGAGTATTTTTGTTTTACTTTAAGACAACGCCATCCAGTCACAAAGTAAGCAAAGCTTGTGCTATGGATACTAGACAACTGATAAATATACTTATTTATTTCTAAATACATACATATTATAGATAAATAACACCCAGACACAGAACCAATAATCATGCTCATCACACAAACATTCCTCCGGCATAGCACTCAGGGTTATTGACTTTTAGACCAACAGGCTTGTCAAAACAGATCTATGTCCATTTCGAAGCCCCGTAACAGCGGTTTTATTTTTATAAAAAGAAAAACAATAACAATTCAATATTTTTGTGCAAGGCGCTTTCAAAAAACAAGCTTTATTATAAGCTTTTATTTAGTTTCACCTGTCCTGATGTTTGTCTGTCATCAAATCTTGTAAATTAAATTTGATCCACTTCCCCGTTACCGATTGAGCTGAAATTTTGCATGCATGTGTAAATCAGATGACAATGCAAAATTATTATGACATGAAGCTGATCTGATGATGTAAGCTGAACTGGAAGGTGGCTATAGGAAATTGGTAGTTAAACGACACAACCCCATGGAGTTTGGGCTCGTATGATTCGTCTTGACAAGTATTACTTATAAATTGGTACACTGAGCTTTAAAAAAATGTTTTTCATTAAAAGCTTGTTTTTTGGAAGTTTCAAATATTTCCGTGATGAAAGCTCGTAGACATACACGATTGAAATCGTAAGTTAGGGTCAGATTCGAGGTTTTATTTATCGAAATAATTTATATCATGTTTTAGTTATGTCTTAAGTTAAGTTTTGAGTCGTGTAACTTTGGTTCTCCTGCGGATATCTTCATTTCTGATGTGATCACGCAAGGAAACTCCGAGCAAAGCCCTTTTCATCGCCCTTTGGGTGACTTTAAGTCTTCTTATGAGGCCCATTGTAAGCGATCACGTTTCGGAGCCATAAGTCTAGATAAAAGATTAGATATTATCGATAACAATTGAGTTTTTGTCGGGTATCTTTCAAGATAAGTGACTGCCTGTTTAAATATTCACAAAATTGTTTCCTACAGGATATTGTGATGCAAAATTGGTGTAGTTTTGTATCTCAAGTATCTGAACAATTGGACAACATTTGGAATCATTGAAATCGGCGCAATCTCGGTAAAATGGAGCTGAAAATTTTATTGTGTTGACTACCTCTGGGAAGCTTGCCGACAGTGCCGGCGTTAGGGTGGGGGGCGCGATGGGGTGACGGCCCAGGGCGAAAAATTCAGGCACCAAGGTCTGGAGTTGGAGTCTCCTGCCTCCCCTGGTGCAAACCCTCAAAACTGTGCCCTACGCTCTGTGCATTGAGATTTTTTTAGATGGATTCTTGACTCCGATATCGTTAGAATTGCTCCTCGACCACACTGCGCTGACGCCTACGATTGGCGCGATACTTCTACCTGGGCGCCACAATATTTTTCTGGGCGCCACAATATTTTCCTGGGCGCCACAATATTTTCGCCCGGGGTGTCAGTGGCCCTTACGGCACTGCTTGCCGAGAAGGTGTATTCGATCCATTTGCTACCAAACAAAATTACACCACAGTAGCGGCTTTAGGGGTGGTGAGCAGGCAACTGATGGGTGCCTCACCTTCGTAGGAGCCTCACGCAACAACTCGATTACAAAAACAAACTATTTAAAACTTTTCTTTCTATATTTAGTTTTCATACTCATAATTTAACACTCATGATTTAACCCTTCAGATACCGTCAATTAGAGACACAATAGTAAGACAATAGATGCGCGGCCACCGGTGGTCGCTTGGGGATTCATGAATTAAAAGAGTGTCCATGGAGTTCTATTTTTCTCTTTTTCGACTGACCGACATTATGACAATTCAAAAGTGCCTGTAATTGGCTTTATTGAAATAAACTTTTCTGATTTCATAGCAAAGTTGAATATTATTAATAGTAGGATTAAGTATCTAATTTCTCTTTGAATTAATGATTAGAGAGTAAAGCAGTGGTGGCCGAGTGGTAATGGCCCCGACTTACCAGTCGGTCGCAGGTTCGAACCCAGCCAGGCGCATTACTTTGTGTAGTTTATTTCATCACCACTGCTCTCAAAACGGTAAAGGAAAACATCGTGAGGAAACCGGCATGTCCTAGAACCAAAAATTCAAAGACATGTGACATTCACCAACCCGCACTGGGCCCGCGTGGTGGATTACGGCCCATTCTCTCTGCTAGAGAGGAGGCCTGAGTCCCAGCAGTGGGAACATTAAAAAGGCTGATGATGATGTTGATGAATACGATCATCTACTTATCAGCTTTTTCTCTCTTGCTATTCTTCAAATAAAAATCAACTAGTCTGTTTGCTAGATTATTGAAAAGTATGAAACAATAAACATCATTTTTATTACCTACATTAATCATGTTTATGATGATTTATTTTATTTATATTTATATATACTTTATTGTACACCAAGATAATAAATTACATACATTTGAGCCTTATATTTAAAACATACAATTGGCGGCCTTATCGCTTTCTGCGATCTCTTCCAGGCAACCTGGTATGGAAAGAGATTGCCTGGACATAAAATGGGGTTGCACAAGGTGCACACAAGAGATTGGTGAAGAGAGAGAAAAAAGAAAAAAACAAAGTACTATGCTTAACACTAAAATACATACTTAAATACATACATACTAAATAATTAAATAGGCAAGAAAACAAGTGACAACTACAATTAATACAGCTAAGCTAAAAACGAAATAAAACTACAAGGACAAGTAATATTCCTTCACAATATAATAATTAAAAAAACTTAATATTTCATGATTGTTAATTTTATAAATCTTGTAAAATAATTTATGCAGAAAATTCACCAAAATTATTATAGGCTCGCGTTTGATCACTATCTCACCTGATGGTAGACAACGACGATGAAGGATGTTTGCCTAGAAGTAACCTATTCACTCTTGACTTGAAGACTTCTAGGTTGTAGGCGTTGTAGCTATAAGGAAACAACTTACTTTTACTTACTTCTAGGGTAAGCGCGTCCATCGTCAACCGCATCATCGCTTTCCACCAGGTGAGATAGCGGTCAAGAGCGAACCTATCAACGATAAAAAAAGAAGTAACCTATTCACTCTTGACTTGAAGACCCCTTGGTTGTAGCTGTCAGGAAACACAGACTCCGGCAGGGAATTCCACTCTTTAGCTGTACGGACGCACAATGAATTAGCGTTTTATCTGCTCCTATTTTTCCCGATGATATCTTGGAAGCATTTTATCGTAAAAATTCTCTATTTTCTTTAGACTAGGCTTGGAATAGTGCCCAAAATCTGGCACTTAGTCATTGGAGAACATAATTCTTTCGATAAACGGTCGGGGAGTGTATGAAAGTGCACTTTTGCCCACAAAATGGTGTCATGTTCAATTGTGTTTTAGATATTACACAATTTATGTTTTCCATGCTTTGACAATTAGCTTACTTTTATTGATTTTGTTATCTTAAGGTGGTGCATCACGACTCACATTTTCACTGTTTTTCATACAACCGCTCATAACTGATTATGACGTTATTACACACTTTTCATTAGATATTTTGCAAACACAGTATCTTGTGGATATTATCTAGGTTTCTAAAGAAACCAATTTCTAAATTTGTGTAAACCTAATCCAGTAAAAACCTCTAAAAATTTCCTATTTTGTATGAACTTTGACACTTCATAATTTGCCTAAAAATTAAAAAAGTCAAAAAAGTAATCTTCTAGAGACCTTGCAAATTTTATTAAGATATGATGACATTTTTTTTCAAAAACTTTTAAGGGTTTAAAAATAACAGCTATTACCTGGAGCAAGTTTTGTGAAATTTTCGAGTAAATCTCGGAATTACCGAATACTAACAGAGTTTCCAGGCGTTATCTCTCTTTTTTTGCGTTGCCTTTTCGTCAAACATCGCATTGGATTGCATTAAATGAAGTAACAAGCTTTTAAACCATTTTCGATGTTTACGATAAGCGAGTGGAGAAGGACCCTCTTAAGATAGGAAATCATAGAATGAGTTTTTCCGCTCTAGGGTGAAGCAAGAGGGCGTGTAAAGTTTAATTGATTATTAAAACCCACCTGTGTTTTTGCCCTTTGAAATCACTCAAGTTACAAACAACTGAAGGAACACGGGTGGATTTTAGTCAGTAAACAAATTTGCACGTGTATAATTTTTTTTTTTTCACTTTTTTCAATACCTACACTTACGAAGAAATTAACAAACGGGGGTTGACCGGCGACTCTTTGGGATGGATATGAGCCCAGCCTGATACGATAATGTAATAAAATTGTTGTGGGTGAGAGCACGGGAAATTTTCTGCACTAGTGCGGAAAACAGTCTATTGCAATAGACTGTTCTAAAACGGTGGAATAAGAGCGGGTTTACGAGTATTAAAAAGTAATATAAGCTTTTTCTATTTTGACTCTAAGCAAGAGTTCATCATCATCTTCCTGCCCTTATCCCGTTTTATTTGGGGTCGGCGCAACACGTTTTTTTCTTCCATTCTGTCCCGTCACTCGTCACGCTATCACTTACTCTCTTTTCTTTCATTTCACTTCTCACACAATCCATCCATCTTTTCTTTGGCCTCCCTCTCCCCCTCCATCCATCCACACTCTAAGCAAGAGTTGAGTTACCAAATATAATAGCTCAATCTTGTACTCATTTCTAAAATAAACGTTATATTTACCTTGTATTTTCAGTAAGCTTCATCCAATATTGCGAGGCAGCTTTTAATATTAATACCTACTTAAGTACTACGCAGTGAATTCCTGGGAAATAGCTACACTAATAAAGAGACTGTTTATGAGTTTAGTTCAAGGATTTAAGCTGAAAGTTTCATAAGCTGCAATACCTAGAAAAATAAGACCTAGAGAAAATAAATTGTTTACTACTTTCCACAGCAATTCCCAGTAAAATAAAGCTGCACAAAACTGTGTACCTATCACAAAGCCAAACTAAATAAATATTAATTAGAGATGCGCCGAATAGAGGTTTCGCCGAATACCGAATAGTATTCGGTTAAGTTCTTACCGAATTAAGGTTGCGGGAATCCGATGGATGCGAAACGCTCAGGACCGTTCATTGTGGCGACACTTGGGGAGGCCAATGTCCAATAATTAGAGATGCGCCGAATAGTGGTTTCACTGAATATCCGAGTACCGAATAATATTCGGTTAAGTTCTTGCCGAATTAGGGTTTCGGGAATCCGATGGATGCGAGACGCACAGGACCGTTCATTAAGGCTACACTTGGGGAGGCCTATGTCCAACAGTGGAAGTCTTTCGGCTGAAATGGTGATGATGATGATAATGAAGTTCTCACCGAACCGAATAACTACCGGATAATTCGGTTCCCCGTTCCATGTTTTTCGATATGGTTCCTGCACCAGTGCCTGGCCTTCATCGAATGCCGGGTCATCATCGGTTTTGATTATGCAACAAACATTACAGATATTATAGCCCCGAGAAATAACAACAAGCCCGCGCCTACGGTGGCTGGAAATCGGGATTGGAATCCCGCCGGCGGCGAGAGCGCCGTTGCCTGATGCAGTCGCCCTCCTCCTTTGCTAGCATTACTGCTTCGCAGAAGGTGACTGCCTGCCACCCCTCCTCGCTCTGGACCATGGCCTGAACCAAAGCCCGGTGCGAGAGGTCATCGCCGTCGATAGCCCCCACGAGCGCACGGCGATGCACCGCTCAAACAGCACCTCGACTGTATGCTCCGCACAGTGGCGGGGTGCCGCCACTACCCGAATATATATATTCGAAATTTCAACCGAATGATTCGGCCAAATACGTATACCTTTTTTTCCGGTAGGTAAAAATCATCCAGATGACATCGCCCACCCTTGGGCGGAACGGGAGATAGTGTCAGACTTTTACTGTATAAAAAACCCACCCCGTTCCTTTGTTGCCTTTCATACCGGAGCTGAGCCACCCTTTCAGAAATAGACCCTTGACCTCAGTGGGTTTCGACCCTGCTGCCCAGCAGTATTCCTAGGAGCCCTCCTACGAATACGAATACACCGAATACCGAATATAAAACAAATATTCGGCGCATCTCTAATATTAATACACTAGCTTTTGCCCGCGGCTTCGCCCGCGTATATAAAATATATGTAGGCCTATGTGAAATAAATAATTTGTAGTTTGACCAAACTTATACTCCAAATTATTAATTACTAGCTCCTGCCCGCCGCTTTGCCCACATACATAAAATATAGCCTATGTCACTCAAGAATAAAACAGCTTTCTGTCGGTGTAAAAATTTTAGCAATTGGACCAGTGCTTTCAGAGATTACCTCCTACAAACAAAAAATAACTCTCTTTATTATATTTTTATAGATGTAGATTAAAATGGAGACATGCACACCTACATCACACGAGCTATTTCGAGCATATTCATTTTTAACGTAGGTAGATAGAAAGTACGCACCTTACTTTGTACCTACGTAATTCTGACAACAATGACTGACAACAATGAGGAATTTTACAATTGTCAAAGATTTGAAATTTGAAAAATATTCACAGCTTTATTTATATTTTGGAGGTATGTGGAACAGAGAGTAAACTCCCACAAACCTCCGTTGAAAAGGGAGGATCCTCCGGCCAGACCGGGTGTTATAGTCTGGTGGGCGACTGCCCGATAGTTGTTGTCGGGCTGTCGTACATGTTCAAATCGCGCGGAGAACTTTAATTGAGCGATGCAGGATTTCATATTTTCTTCGTAGTTCTTATGTGGCGTCATAGATGTCGCTACAATATATTTTGTTGATGCCACCAGTCTTTTGGGCGGCGGGCGCATTACCCGTGGACACCGATGTGGAAGAGTTTTTTTTATGCCATATTTTAGTTACTTACTCGTAATTAGCGTAGGGATTTTTATTTTACGGTAAATAAAATTAGTTAAGTATTTTTAAATGTAAATTGTTCCTGATAAATAATTGAAAAGTTGTAACGCATTGTCGATACGCAAATCGAAATAAAAAATATCTTTCCATTTGAGCAACTATACTCACTAAAACCTTTTTATTAAAAAAAAAAAACCGACTTCACATAAAAATTGAATTGAATTTGAGGAGTTCCTTCGATTTCGCCAAGATTCCATCATCAGATCACAACTTGGTGCCTATGGGACCATTTGGGAAGTATACGCTTTCCAAAAAAAAAAAAACAAATCGGTTGGCAAGCGACGAAGTTATGCGCGAACAAACATAAAAAAAAAAACATACAAACATCCGAATTGAGAACCTCCTCCTTTTTTAGAACTCTAGAAGAACTTTTTACCTCAGAGACAGGGTAAAACTTCAAGTTTTTATTGAAATGGCAAATTTTGACTCTTTTCTTAGATTTGTGGTTATATTACTCATCAAAAATGTGTATAATTGAGACATACACATGTCATTACAGCAAATATTTTTTTACCTTATTACTATCAGTTACTGAACTACAAAACGTGCGTTTTAAATTACACGGCCAACTCCAGGGTAGCTATTTTTAGCACCTTCGCAATATTTAATGTTCAAAATCTTTGCGGGTAGTTACAAAAATGCCGGTCGCCTGTCATGGCGGCCTGTCATGGCCGACATCTGTCAGTTTTACGATGCTCGTCCTACGTTTTACCCGTGTCTTCGTGAACCGTGACAGGCATGTTAGGTAGATTAAAATCTATACTTACCAAGCAGTTAAAGTGTTTGTATTGTCTAAGATCCAAATAAATAAAGTTGCATGCTGCTCCCCGCGGTTTCACTCACTTCCTTGATTACTGCTCCGGTTCCGTGGATTGTAGCAGATAAGATAATTACATTTTCCTACTATTCATCGTAATCGGCTATCCCTTACAGGAACATTTTTGACAATACAAAAAAAAAAAAAAAATACGACTGGTAGTTTCAGAGATTAGCTCGTTTAACCAAACAAAAAACTCTAATATAATAAATATTAGACTTTAAAGAGTAGAGTTCAAATTTTTTTTTTTGCTGTTTTATAGAAATGGTAAGGAAGACACGGGGCGGTGTGGAGGCGCGGGCAGTATTTCCTTTAAACGAATTCAAAAACCTTTTTTTCTACCATCTCGTTTAATTTAGTTGATGAGCTGTTGACAGTGGTTTTTAAGTGGTCTGCGTTTTAAACACCTAACTGAGAGAATAGCTAATGAATCAAATTACGTCTGTCATAAATTGGCTATATGTATTTTTGGCTCATTTTCTCATCGTATTCTAAATGAATAATAATTAAAACAAAATCTGCTTTTTACGACTTATCTATTTTGTAAATTTTTAATGTAGGTAGTTTCAAAAATTGTCAACTGTCATGGCCGCCAATCATGACAGTTGCCGTCTCTCAGTTTCACATTGGCCGTCGTACGCGTTACCCGGGTCGCTCCGACACGCATCTTGCAATATGATATTAATCACATTAAAGGAGACAGAAGGGTACCTTTGGCTTTAACCCTTGTCTTTTGGTTCAGTTTAATTAATGAGAAGCTGGTGTTGGTGGTTTATTAAGAGGGTAGTTCCCAAGCCATCTATCGTCAACGTGATCATGGTTTAAAAGCTTGTTGTTTCATTCAACGCTATCGAATGCAATGTTTTATAGAAAGGTAATATAAAAAAAAAACTTAAATAATTACCGCTCAGTTGACATTTGGTAGTTCCGTCATTCTCTCAAATTTTTCACAATACTTATTCCAAGATATACGTTTTTTGTTTAAATCCCATAAGTTTTTGGAAAAAGGTGTCGCCATTCAGAATCTTGATTAAATGTGTAAGGATTCTATAGGAGTATTTTCTTTACTTTTTAAATTTATGAGTACATTATAAAGGACCAAAGTACACGCAAAGAAGAAGAATAAATAAGAATTTGACAACAGTACGCAAAAGTGATTCATAATAAATGTTTAGAAGACTGTTTTTGAGAAAATATTAACAAAAGGTTAATTTGAAAAAGTATTATCGCCGCATTTGTTCTTCAAAAGTCAATTTCAAATGACTTTCGTTGCTAAGCAGAAAGATAATTCCAGCGATGGTATTCGTAATTTTGATGATTTATCACCGGTTTTTTTATCAATTGAAGTAACTGGTAAAATGTAGGATTTAATGTAGGACCACGTACCAGAAGACGTAGCGTTTGAAGGCCACCTACAAGGTGGGCCAATGACCTGGTAAGGGTTGCGGGAATCCGATGGATGGCGAGACGCACAGGACCGTTCATTGCGGCGGCACTTGGTGGAGGCCTATGTCCAACAGTGGACGTCTTTCGGCTGAAATGATGATGATGATGAAGATCTAAAAAGTCACCATAGTAAAACATAACTTAAAAGCAATATTCACAACACTCATCGAAACAAAACATAAATAACATAATCAATTCTAACAACACGAAGAAACTACAAAAGGCAAACAAGACTAGAACCGAAGGGAACAAAATAATCATAAATATTTATCAACGCTAACCCGCATAAACTTTGAAATCGACACTAAAATACAGTAAACTTTAGCACAAAAACACAATATTATTTACGGCAAACAGCTGATATCAAGGATAGATCTAGAAATTCTATTGTTCTATTTGTTCATAGACCATAGAGCACTGTCAAAACTAAGCGGTCACTGCTAGATAATATTTGCAATGTTAAAAATCTTTATAAAAAGAAAAGTCCTAACTCACTTAATGACTAATTTAAATTTAAACCAACCCCTTTCAAATCTTCCCGAGAGATATCAAGCTTAAAGTATTAAAAGCATATTTTTTTTAATTTTAAACCATATCAATCACGGATATCGGTATCAATGCATTTACAACACACGAAACACATGCACACAACACACAATTTCGATTGCAAAATTATTTATTAATATAACATTTAACAAAACATTAATTTTGTTAAATTTAAACGTAACATACAAATGCTGTTATATTGTTAACTTCTTTTCTGGGAAGAACTGCGTCCTGAAATACAGGCTCGGCCTAGCTCAGGCGCAGTTGCACATATTTATTTCTTATGCATTTGTACTAATATCATCTTCCATTTATTGCTCAAATTTGTACAATATTATTTTGGAGAAATAAATTATTATTATTTAATTCATTAAACCCCAAGCGAACGCCGGCGTTCGCGCACCCATTGTCTTTCTATTGTCTCTCTAATTATCACGATTGAAGAGTTAAAGTAAATACAGGATTGTTTCCTAAAGGATAGTTATCTTAATTATGTGTATATTATTATTAGCCACTCTCAATTTCAATATTTCATCTTACAGGCATTACTCATAGGCATATTTTGCGCAATAAATTATTACTTACCTCATCGTCATCATCATCATCATAATTTCAGCCAAAAGACGTCCACTGTTAGACGATAATCCTCCCCGAAATGTCGCCACAACGAACGGTCCTGTGTGTCTCGCATCCATCGCATTCCCACAATTCTCACCAGGTCATCGGTGTCCGTTTCCGAAAGTGGAACTCGGCCCCGGTATGAAAGGCAAGAAAGAACGGGGTGGGTTTGTAGTCAGTAAGAGTCACACTATCTCCCGCTCCGCCCAAGCGGGGATGTCATTCGGACGATTTTTACCCACCGAAAAAGTCCAGTTCGTCGGGCCACCTTGTGAGGGGCCTACCTACTAAAAATTAGCATTTCCAGTCGCTGCCCGTGTAGTAATTCCGTGTTCTATAACCTAGACCAATTTAGATTTAAACCGTGTACCGTCCAGCACGTCGCGCTGTAATAAATACCTCACATAATTGTTGTTCTAAAATTAGAACGACTTCGGGTCCTGACCGGGCTATTTTCGGCTATAATTAATTTTAATTACAGGGATTTTCCGTGTAATTTGGGGTTTAGTAGGCAAGTTAGTAGTTTAGTAAAAAGTGTAGGCACGCTTACACAATTACACATGTGTCTACACTTTTTTGGAAAATAGTGACATGACATTATGTTGTTATGACATTAACATTTTGTCTAATTAGGTCAATTACTTATTTTCTGTAATTATTCTTACATTAATTACTGGTGAAGGTTGCGGGAAACCGATAGATGCGAGACGCACGTTTGTTGTGGCGACACTTGGAGGAGGACACTTGGGGAAGGCCTACGTCCAACAGTGGACGTATATCGGCTGAAATGATGATGATGATGATGAATTACTGGTTTGTAATTTGGTCAAGTGGTTAGTGGCCCTGCTATGGCGGAGGTCGTTGGTTTGATTTCGACCCAATATAAATGTTCCTGTGAGGTGAATGATCATTTGTTCTGAATCTGAGTGTAGTTAATCATAATATTTATGTATTTAGATATTTATAAGTATGTTTAACAGTTGTCTAGTAATCATAGCACAAGCTCTGCTTTTTTTTTTGTCGACGGGGAAAATCATCTTTGACGAAACCCGCTCTTGGGTGGAGCGGGAGACAGTGTCAGACTCTTACTGACTAAAAACCCCGCGCCGTTCCTTCTAGCCTTCATACCGGGGCGCGAGCTCCCTTTCGGACAACCCTGTCCCCAGTAGGCTTCGACCCAGCTGGGCCCCTCCTGTTGCTGACAACTCCTTGAGGCGCGCGGGAACAGTGCGCGCCGTCGACGCCTTGGACTCGGTCCATTACCGGACGATCGGACAGCGAGCTACCCATGGCTCGCCATCCGCGAGCCCGCGCGCACTGTGGGTTCCGTGCAAACTACATTTTCTGAATGGAGCCTCGATGATTTTCCAGATTTTTTTTTTATTTTTTTTTTTTCGTGGCTCATCCAGATGTTATTCCGCCCTTGGGCGGATCGGGAGATAGGGTCAGACTTTTATTGATTAAAAACCCAAGAGTGGGAAGCCACAATATCAGGCATAGCAATCAGGACCACTAACCACTAGATGATTAGACCAAGAGGCCAGTCAAGTTAGTTGGCCAGGAAACTCCGACCCCATGTAGTTTAGTAACAAAAATTTACATGTGAAAATATTTTTTAAAACCCATTTGCAAAATAAATATCATTTATTCATATGTAAACACAAAAAACAATTTTCACTTTTGTCAATACAAGCTACGAGCTCCATAGCCGTAGGTAAACTATCGAATATCCGAAATAAAAAATAGCTGGTACTGACATAAAGGTTTCGGATAAAGGCAAAGTCACACCGCTCACAAACTTAATTACCAATATCTTCTCATAACCTTATTACTACCATTTTCTTCCATAATTAAATTACCCGGAACAAGTCTTTCCTATCTTCCTTTTTAATCAATTATTTCAATACTAATAGCAATCAGCCTTTTAATGTTTTCACTGCTGGGACCAGCCGGGACTCAGGCCTTCTCTCTAGGAGAGGGAATGGACCGTAATCCACCACGCGAGCCCAGTGCGAGTTGGTTGATGCCACATGTCTTCGATTTTTTTTTCTTGGACATTTCCCTTTCGATGTTTTCCTTCACCGATACTCCTCCTCCTCGAATAGTATCCTCATTACTGAGGGTCGTGAAGTTCCCGCTGGATTAGCTTCTTATTGATAGTATCTCGCCATCTGTGACGGTTCTTAGCGCCATGAAGTGCGGCGTGCAATTGGGTGCCCAGTGTGGAGCGGACCAGCCCCCCTAGCCAAGTTACAACCGCATCGAAAGCTTCATCGCTTGCGTTGAACGCTTCAAGTTGACCTTGCCGCCAATTCTTTCGTTCTGATTACGTGACTGAGCGTCGAGATCAGGTCGTTCCCGTACATATGAAGCTTTCTACTAGCGTTAACTATTGCAGATTAGCAACTTGGCTAGGGCTTGGCTTGGGTATCTGCCCATCTTTTTGAGTTGCGGCCGTTTGACATCTACCATGCCAGTTACGATGACTGTTCAAGGTTGAGGCCATTTTTCCTGGCAATGTGGCCAGAACCCGATCAAAGGGGGGGTGAGCCAGGCATTTATCCAGACCGGCATAAAATGAGGGGCGGCAAAATTGACGTATTCCTATCTTCCAACCTAGCCACGTTGTCCCACGTTGATACCCAAGTTGTCAGGTTGAGAATTTTAAGTGCCATCTTCCAACCTACTTCAGGTTGGATGGTGGAAATATTTAAAACTTACGTGGACGTCTTTCGGCTGAAATGATGATGATGATGATGACTTATATAACCATATAAGTTATGAGTCTTCACTACATACACGTTTGGAGATAGGCGGAACAGAGAGTAAAGTCCCACACACCTACGTTGAAAAGGGAGAATCCTCCTGCCAGACAGGTGTTATGGTCTGGTGAGCGACTGCCCGATAGATGATTTTGGGCTGTTCTATATGTTCTAATCGCGCGAAGAACTTTGATTGCGCGATGCAGGATTTCGTATTTTCTTCGTAGTTCTTATGTGACGTCATAGATGTCGCTACACACGAAACCATGTGTATGTAAAGGGCTGCGAAAATTATCCTTGCCCGGAGTGCCTAAACAGCTAGATCGGACCCTGAATGTAGCCAAAGAACTCCAGTACTCTGCGCATGCAGGTAGTCGACAGTCTGATCTGGGTGTATCCCATACTAATAGATATATTTTGTCTCCAGATTCTCAAAAAGGCAAGCGCGGGCACCAGAAATAATGAATGAAGTGAGCACCTACCGTGACCCCCTGATGTACAACGAGTGGCCTGTGTACACTGCGATACCCCGAGCCGCGCCAAGGTAAGATAACATGTGCCCCCCACATGGCCCGCACCCTATAAAATAAATGTTGACTTTGGAAATGGAAAATACGAGGGTGAATTGAAAAGCACTCGGCCTGACACAATGTAATTTCAGTCAATTCTTAAAAACAAAACTACCCACATTATTTAGTTCAGTTTAGATTTATTTTGACCTTTTTAATTGCTAGCGCCGGATTGGTCCTACGACTGTTTTCGCATCCTATTCACTAGGGTTATAAAATAGATAGATACAGAAGACAATCTCATATATGTACTTCACTTTTTATACCTACGCTCGGTGGACGCACATTAATGAGCGTTTGAGCCGGAACTCTTCGATGAGCAGGCCGAGACGCTACCGAGATATCGCGTCCGTGAGCGGTGTCTATGTGTGCGTTGCTCGAGCGTACTTTGTATGTAGATTGACTTCTGCACCTATATGTTTTGTGACAGCATTGTGTGATAGTTGTGGAATATTATATTGTTATTTTCGTGGGCGGACCGAGTTATTTTTAATCTAACCTTCTATTTCTGTGACAATTCGTATAAGTGAGGTTGGGATGACAATACCATCGGATCTATTTAAAAAGAGTGAAAAAATCTTTGTGTTTTGACTTTATGAAGGTCCACAAACTCACTGGATTTACTCGAGAATGTTTTCTTTGAAAATCAAATCCTTTATTGAAAGAAGATTTTGCGAGAGCTTCGAGAATCCAAGCCTCGTTCTTTTGTCAATGATTAAGAGAGTAAACGTACTAAATATAAACAAAACAAGTATGTACTCTCTCTTTACAAAAAATCCCTTTTGTAAAGAGTTAAATATTGAGGCGCTAAGCACACAACACAATACCTACCACTGGTAGACTCGGTACATGACTAAGTTTTTTTTCATCATAAAGTAACTTTTCAATACACTTACTGTACGGTACTGGAAAATCCGCTCTTACCCCTACTACCTACTGTTTTTCGCACTAGTGCGGAAAAATGCTGCCACAATTCGTGCGTGAACCCCCGTTTATTTATATCTTCGTAAGTGTAATGAAAAACATCGTTTGATAAACGTGGAAAGTCATTGCAGAACTCTGCTCCATAATACCTTCGCCTCCGGCTCGGGCGAATTCCACTGCGGATGGGAACATCTCGCCATCTCTTTCCTACACGCCCTACCTAATGGCGGTAACGTCACATTGTAGTTTGTGCATTCTCTTTCTGTTACTTGACAGTTTCCCCTTCCACCAGATTTGAAAGGTTAAAAACTAACTTAAATTGAACAAATTAGAAAAAATATTTTAGTTTATGATTTTGAAATAAGGTACAAATAATAAAATAGTTAAGTATTGTTATCAATTTATTTAGTACTAGCTTTTACCCGCGGCTTCGCCCGCGTTTATTAATGGTGAATGTAAAGTTAGCCTATGTCCGTCTCCAGGGTCCCAACTATCTCTGTACCAAAATTCATCAAAATCGGTTTTGCCATTTAGGCGTGAAGGCGTAACAAACAAACTCACTTTCACTTTTATAATATTAGTAAGGATTCTATTAAATTAATAATTTGACTGTTCTCTTTCCTCCATCAGGTTCAGATACCAGTACCCAGCACTCAGCCGCGAGACATACGGCAGAGTGATGACCAAGGCACCTCCCAACGTGGTTCGCACTCCTGACTATGATGAGGTAAGATCACCCGGACCATCGCCACATCTCCATAATTTTTTGAAGCTTCAGTCTTGTGCATCGACGCCGAGTAGCTTGTCTGTCGGTTTTTAATCCACACTAATATTTATATTATAAAGTTCGTTTTTTTTTTAATATTTGTAGGAGGTAATCTCTGAAAGTGTCCGATTGCGATATTTTTTTCACCTATACAAAGCTGCTTTATTCCCGAGTGACATAAGCACTATTTTAGGTACAAAAGCTAAAAAAATAAAAAAAATGCATAAAAAGACTACTTTTTATGCATTTATTCGGCACATATATTTTATTATGTACCGACTCGCGTTTGATCACTATGTCACCTGATGGTAGACGATGACGAAGATGAAGCATGCTTGCCTAGAAGTAACCTATTCACTCTTGACTTGAAGACTTCTAGGTTGTAGACGTTGTAGCTATAAGGAAACAACTTACTTTTACTTACTTCTAGGGTAAGCGCGTCCATCGTCAACCGCATCATCGCTTTCCATCAGGTGAGATAGCGGTCAAACGCGAGTCGGTACATAATAAAATATCTGTTCCCAATTCTAGACATAAGTTTTTTTTATTGCAAAAAGCTAGTGCTTGACTTCGGTCCCTCCTAATGGTAAGCAGTAACGCGATCGTTGATGGTGAGGCGCACTAGTTTATTAGTAGCCAGCTCAAATGCAATTAAGCACTATTTGAAGCATCCAAATTCCCATTATAATATTGGTTTGGCCTGGGCTGGACTAAACTTATGACTAACTAGTTTCGGCTGGGGAGGGTCTGTATGTATGCTTTTGCGGTTGCACAACGACACGCTTTGCTTTTGCTTTGCTTGGTAGTATAGATGCAGGCCTACCTTATCACCTCCCTCAGAGGTGGTAAGGTGGCGGGGTCTTGAGGGAGAGCGCTACAGTCGTGAAGATCCTCAAGGCAAGTCAGGCGGATCCACCTTCCCGAGGTTGCCACCCCGTTATTGGTCTAATTCCATCAGAATTAGACGTAACAGAAACCGCCTGGCGAATCCCAATCCAAGGTGTTATTCGTACCGAGCCGAGGGATGCGTGGCCAAGGGGGAGCTTGGTTCTTATCGGTGTCTCCTCAGTGAGATGGCAATCCTGGGGTAGTAATTCCGCCTTACCCGGGCAAGCGGGGCTCTGCCGGGGTGGACTGTTTATTTCCCTAGCTTCTCGTGGGAACTGTATGGATTCTATTCAGTATAACCAAACGAAATCTCTGGACGATGATGAACGTTCAGAACCCTCTAGTAGTCTTATCGGGTCAATACCCGATTTGACTACTCTCTTGCTCGGTTCTGAGGGAGACTCCCAAGTCACCTTGGATACCGAACTCAACCCTCCTGAGCTGGAGTCGGCAAACGATGGCACGAGGCCTACTGAGATGGACTCGGAAGTGCCGTTGGGAACTGACTTTAGCCCCAGGAAACGACGGTTGCCAGGAGCCGCGCGTAAGCGCCTGCGGCGCCTCAAGGCTGGCGGCATGGACTCCATTGAGGCCTACAAGCTGGTCGAGGAGCAGTTGGCGAGTGCGCGCGCTCCTTTGACTGATCTAATGGCCGATAAGTCCTCGAGGAAGAGGCCGATAAAACGATTTCGATCCGAGGACGAGTCGCCAAAAGATCATGCCAAAAAGACTACGCGTGTGGACGAAAAGTCAGGGTCAATTCCAATGATCCCTGATGAGCCGTCCGCAGCTCAGGTCGGACCACCGCCTGAGACAAGCGTTATGTCTTTTAAGGATGCCCTGACCAACATCCGGGTGGGAATTCGTAACAGAGAGCCCATGTCGAATGCGCAATTGGGGCTCCTTTCTAAGGACATACTGAGGGCGATTCTTAACGCCCCTATGCCTAAAGCCCCCGAATTCAAAATTCGAATCGAGGGCTGCACTTTCAAGCCGGGATGGCTGCAAGTCGTGATCAAAAACGACTACAGCCTGAAATGGCTTGAAGAAAAAGTGGGGGCACTAAAGCCGTGGCCAGAGGCAGAACTCTCGCTTATTAACGAGAAGGACCTGCCAAAAGCCAAGGTTGGGATCCTCCACTTCAAGACAGAAGATGTCATTAAAACTCCAAGAGATGCCCTCAATCTCTTGGAAAAACAAAACGACCTGCAGACTGGATTGTGGAAGGTGCTGAGCATCAAGAAAGAAGGGGACGGAATCACGACCGCCCTTGCTATCGATGATGCCTCCATAGAAGCCCTGCGCAAGCTAGACTGCAGGCCGCAATTAGGCTTTCGCAAAGTCCTAATACGCATTCGCGGCGATAATACGCCAGCGAAGGCTGAGCAGGTGGCAGGGACTAGCCAATCTGGCGCAAGGTTTCTGCCATCTGCTCAACACGCTCCGAAGGCGGGGCCGAACGTCCGAGTCTCTGGTAAAACGGCAAAGCGACAAAACGCTAAGCCGAAACCCGGAGGCCCGGGCGTCAGGAACCGCCCCCTCGGGACACCACCGACGAAAGGGGCTACACGTCCCAATCGATCGGTAGTGGCGAGCCGACCGGCCAAACTTCAGGGCTGCCCTATAGCCTCGAAGCCAAGCGGGTCGAAAAACGCCACTTAACCCACCCACACACACATAACACTAACACAACACAAACACACCATAACACAGACACACATAAACACACAAGTGGTGCAGATAAACCTGCATCACGCCAGAGCGGCCACGGCTGTTCTGGAAAAACTCTTCACACAGAAGAACCTTCACATCGCTCTTATCCAGGAACCGTGGCTGGCTAATACTAACACGGTGTCTGGACTGGGCTCTGCAGGTAAGGTCGCTCATCATATCGGTGGAGTCAAACCAAGAGCGTGTATACTTTTCAATAATAATATTGATTTCTTATGCATACCAGGCCTGTGCAGCGATGACCTGATTGCAGCTTATGTCAATGTCAAGAGCGGAAATGGACGCCTCATCGTGTGCTCGGTATACCTGGACGGGACGAAAACCGACCCATCCGAGGAGCTTGCAAAGGTAGTAGAGTACGCCTATGCCAACAATGCCGAGCTTCTCATTGGGTGTGACGCCAACGCCCACCATACCAACTGGGGCAGCACTGACATCAACGACAGAGGTGAGTTGCTTCATGATTTTGTACTAACTAACCGCCTCCAAATAGTTAATGAGGGATGTAAACCGACCTTTGTAACTAAATCGAGGAAGGAAGTTCTTGATGTAACTCTCGCTACTATTCACACTGCCAGGCTGATAACCAATTGGCATGTCAGTGATGAACCATCTATGTCTGATCATCGACTTATTGAATTCGCTTTGAATACATCCAACATTTGCGGAACTATCACTTTTAGGGATGCGAAAACCACGGACTGGGACTTGTACAGACGAAAGCTCCAGGAGAGACTCCTAGACGTCCCTAAAACCATACGCTCCCCTGAAACATTGGACTATGCTGTCACTCAAGTTACTGAAGCCATTACAGCCTCTTACCAAGAGAGCTGTCCTCTAAGAACTGTGAGGGACAGAAAAGTGACATGGTGGAACAAAAGGCTCGATGTTTTAAGGGAGGAATCACGTAGGTTGTTCAATAAGGCTAAATCGACTGACGACTGGGATCGGTATCGGAAAGCTTTAACTACCTATAATAAAGAAATCCGAAAGGCGAAAAGACTTTCATGGAGGAAGTTCTGCGAGGAGATTACTAAAGTCCCTCAAGGAGCCAGAATCCACAAAGTCTTATCCAAATCGCCTACGAATCAACTGGGACTCTTAAAGAAACCAGACGGTGCCTTCACTGCATCAGCGGAGGAAACCCTGAAACTTTTGGCGTCAACACACTTCCCTGGCTCGGTGATGGCACAAGACATCATCGTACCATATTCACCTCATATCCGCCTCTCCAGGCCTACAAATGAAGACTGGAGAAGAGCGGCGAGGTACTTTAGACCAAACAAGGTAGAATGGGCTATAGACTCATTCAAGCCGATTAAGTCTGCAGGTGATGACGATATCTTCCCAGCTCTCCTGCAGCAAGGGAAGACTATACTCATCCCTATCTTAATCAAAATCTTCAGAGCAAGCTTTGCCTGGGGATATATACCTGAGAAATGGACTACAGTTAAAGTCTGTTTTATCCCAAAGGCTGGTAAGAAAGACTACTCTCAACCAAAGTCCTTCAGACCAATAAGCCTTACCTCCTTCCTACTCAAGAGTATGGAAAAGGTTATAGACGAATGCATCAGGGATGGACCATTAAGGGCTAACCCTCTGCATCCGAAGCAACATGCTTACCAAAAAGGAAAATCCACAGAAACTGCTCTGTTAGAACTAACAGACAGGATCGAAAGGGCTTTGGAAGATAAACAGATAGCCCTATGTGCTTTCCTTGATATTGAAGGAGCTTTCGACAACGTCACCATAGACGCCCTTTCCAAGGGAATGAAGGCGAAAAGGATTGACGAGACAACTACTCGTTGGATCGAATTCATGCTCCTCAACAGAACTATCAGTGTTACCTTACACGGAACTACAAAAAGCTTCAAAACAACTAAAGGGTGCCCACAAGGAGGCGTTCTATCGCCACTTCTATGGCTACTCGTTGTTGACCAATTGCTGGTTGAAGCCTTTAAAAGAGACTTAGATGTACACAGTTATGCTGACGATGTGGTGGCTTGTGTTATCGGCCCCTGTCACAGCACGGTATCATCTATACTGCAAAGATCTCTGAACGTTATAAACACATGGTGCACAGAGAACAATTTATCGGTTAACCCGAGTAAAACAACAATAGTCCCCTTTACTAGGAAGCGAAAGTTGGACAAACTTGTAACACCCACTGTAAAGGGGACTCGCATACCATTCTCCAATGAGGTCAAGTACCTGGGCGTAACTATCGACCAGAGACTGACCTGGAACACTCACATTAATAATGTGATTCAAAAGGCTAAAATAGCTTTAGGAATATGCTGTCGCTTAGCAGGGACGAAATGGGGCCTAAACCCTAAAATCGCCCTGTGGTTGTACACCGCTATAGTTAGGCCGATAATAACGTATGCCTGCGTAGTATGGTGGAGGAAAACATCCCAAGTGACAGTCATTAACAAACTTAATGGTTTGCAGAGACTTGCATGCATTATATCAACAGGGGCCATGTCTACAACACCAGGAGCTGCTCTAAATGCCCTGCTTAACCTTCCGCCACTTCATCTATTAATTGCGAAGGAGGCGAAAGCGGGCATGTATAGAATAAACAGCACTGGCAAAGTAAACTGGCGCTCTCAAGCACTGAGATCGCTACACGAATCAGTGCTTGAACACGATCAGCTAGCTATGACAACAGACGTCATGCTTCCACAGTGTAGCTTCACAAGAAATTACACAGTGGAACTGCCGAGCAGAGAGGATTGGGCAAGCAACCTCATTACTTGCAAGGCTGGAAGCCTGATCTGGTTTACAGACGGATCCAAAATGGGTGAGAATGTAGGATGTGGAATATTTGGCATTAGCCCGAAATTCAGCAAAAGCTTGAATCTGGGTAAATATGCCACCATATTCCAAGCGGAGGTATACGCCATTATAGAATGTGCGGAAGCCAACCGTCAACGAAACTACATAAATCAATTAATTCTGATTTACTCAGATAGCCAGGCAGCTCTTAACGCCTTGAACTCGAATACAATAAATTCGAAACTGGTAAAAGACTGCGTTAACAAACTAAATGACCTGGGGCAAAGGAATAAAGTTATTCTGAGATGGGTACCGGGTCATTCTGGAATTACTGGCAATGAAAAAGCCGACGAACTTGCAAGGACTGGGGCTCAGGGTCATCAGATAGGACCAGAACCTTTCTGTGGTATCTCAAAGAACCAGGCCATGCAGACCCTTAAGGGCAACCTATTTGGCGATTCAAAAAAGCACTGGTTGTTACAACCAGGACTGCTACACGCCAAATCTCTTATAGAAGGCTACTCACAAAAACGAACTGCCGAGCTTCTTGAGCTTAGCAGGACGAACATCTGTGCGATAGCCCGCGCCTTAACCGGCCACTGCAAATTAAACAGGCACCTTTTTCACATGAAACTGAGTGACACTGATGTTTGCAGGTACTGTAATCAGGAGAGGGAGACGCCTAAGCACCTGTTGTGTGAATGTGGGCCCCTTATCCACAAACGGAGTATCCATCTGGGTCGACACATTATTCGCCCGGAGGAGATTAAAACTCTCAAAGCTAGGAGTATTCTAGACTTCCTGGAAGCCTCCCGGCTAAAAGAGTTACTCTAACAAGGTGGCGAGTCACAATAGATCTTTTAGGTCGCAGTGACTACATCTCCTACACTATGGGAGATGCATAGCCCCTTTTCTTCAAAAAATAATAATAATAACTAGTTTCGGCTAGTAGACTAAACTAATTAGTCTAAAGTTTACGGTTTCTGCATCAACTATCTTTTTACGAAAATTGGGTTTGGGTAATGTAAATTTAATACACTAATCTACACTAATATAATAAAGAGGTAAAGTTTTTTTTTTGTTTTTACGGTTTTTTATTTGTCTCTGAAAGTACTGGTCCGATTGCAAAAAACTTAGCACCGAGAGAAAGCTCCTTTAGTCCTGAGTGACATAGTTTATCTATTATGTACGCAGGCCAAGCCACGGGTATAAGCTAGTCTACACTAATATTATAAAGAGGTTAAATTTGTTTTTTTGTTTGTAGGAGGTAATCTCTGAAAGTACTGGTCCGATGAACAGATAGAACAGAACAGAACAGATAGTCGAAAGGGACGAAAGGTTCTGGAGTGGCGACCACGTACCGGAAGACGCAGCGTTGGAAGGCCTCCAACAAGGTGGACCGACGACCTGGTCAGGGTCGCGGGAATCCGATGGATGCGTGACGCACAGGACCGGTCGTTGTGGCGACGCTTGGGGGAGGCCTATGTCCAGCAGTGGACGTCTTTCGGCTGATATGATGATGACTGGTCCGATAGCAACAATGTATCACTGATAGAAAATTGCTTTATTCCTGAGTGACATAGGCTAATATTTTATGTATGCGGGCTAAGCCGCAGGCAAAATCTAGTTATTATTAAAGGCTATATATAGGTTGTGAGTGTGTCTGTATGTTTGTTACTGTTTCACGTTCGACCGGCTAAACGGATTTAGATGAAATTTGGCACACAACTGGACCATGTCCTGGAATAGCATATAGGATATCTTTTTTTCCCAGAAGTACGTTCTCTTAGGACAATTTTCTACTTTAACGCTGGTGCAGACTAGCAGCACCTAGAACAGTATTAGTCTAAAACTAGAACTATATTAGGCTGACGCACACGTGTAACACGTCTGATTTCTATATAGGACGACGTCACGTGGCGTGGATCAAGTGTAGCTCTACAAGTCTAGTTTCCATATAAAATGTATGGAGAGCAACACACACAGATCGACGAAAATCACACGTGTGCGCAGTGTAGTTCTAGCTTTATAATGTTGCCACTGCTGGGGTCCTAGCCTCCTCCCTAGGAAAAGGAATGGACCATGGACTGATATCCACCAGGCATAGAGACTCACTCTGTGCCCGTGTTGAGTGAGTTGGTGGATGTCACATGTCTTGTTTATAGTTCCAGGACATGCTTCCGTCCTCTTTCATCTTTACTATCCCAACGATATAGCATAATCAGCCTTTTAATGTTCCCAATGCTAGGACTCAGACCTCCCCTCTAGGAGAAGGGCCGTAAGCTACCACGCGGGCCCTGCGTGTTGGTGGATATCAGTCACATGTCTTCTAATTTTTAAGTCTTTTTTCTTTGAAAGTGGCGCGAGTGACTGAAAAGCTGAAAGGAAATCGTTTGCCTTGGTATGGTCATGTGAAAAGGTGGGACGAAACGCATGTTGCTAAAAAAGTTATGAGTTTACATGTGGATGGATGAAGGGGGAGAGGGAGGCCAAAGAAAAGATGAATGGATTGTGTGCCAAGTGATATGAAAGAAAAGGGAGTTAGTGATAGTATGACGAGTGACAGGACAGAATGGAAGAAAAAAACGTGTTGCGCCGTCCCCAAATAAAACGGGACAAGGGCAGGAAGATGATGATGGATATACCGGTTTCCTCACGATTTTTTCCTTCACCGTTTTCAACGATAATGAGACGTAAAAAACACTCAAGAAATCTGGCAAAACCCGCGTCCCATAGTTACATAAACGTTACTAAAATTAACTTAAATTAATATGACGCCCTTCAAACTTCAATACGCGAATTCGAAACTCGCAGTATACTTACCTACGATAAACATTGTTTTCTTTTCTATTTTCTAATTTCGTAAACTTTTCCATAATTCGCATTATACCAGTTCTCTGCGAGTCGAAGTTTCGAGGCTTCAACAGAAACTTGCGATCGTTTCAGTTACTCAATTGTTACAAACTTCGGCAAGGAGTAAATAAGAAATTTTGCAAGAATCAAATTTTGTTCGAAACATAAAATACACGTGACTTCATTAATTTACATTTTTTTTGCTTTATAGTACGAGATCCGTAAGAATACTCTTTCCTCATCTGTTATTCGATTATGATAAATATCATGTGCTAGATAATATGTTTATTAAGACACTAGCTTTCCGCCCGCGGCTTCGCCCGCGTGGACTACAGTTTATATCGCGCGGCTCACCAGTGGAATTATAGGTAGCCTATGTGTTATTCCAGTGTGTCTTCTACCTACCTACCAAATTTGATCTAAATCCGTTCAGTAGTTTTTGCGTGAAAGCGTAACAGACAGACAGACAGAGTTACTTTCGCTTTTATAATATTAGTAGGGATATAGTAGGCATTCCGAATAGGTGGCCTAGCTAAATCTGGTGCCAATGATGTTAAACAATAAAGTCTGAGATCGCCAATTTTTTTATTTTTGACTTAATCTAAATACTTACAAATTGAGTTCTATCGTTACTAATAGCTTCTAGTAGACTAAAAGACACTAATGAATATGAAAAAAATCTATTAAATAACAAATCAAGATAAATTATACTCACCTCTTTATGCGAGGCAACACTCCTATTGCATCATCCTAGAGAATCAAAAAAAAAGGAGGCAACCTATAGTTTTTCAGTTCCTTGGGGCACATTCTTTTAGCTGATGCTCGAAATTGATTTAAAAAAGGTAACAACAAATTTTATTGTTTAACATCATTGGCACCAGATTTAGCTAGGCAACCAAATCGCAATGTCTTAATGAACGCATTATCTAGAATATAAAATTTATCATAATCAAAGAACAGATGATGCTGAGCACCGTTCTAGAAGCTGCGCGGTAGCTTCTCATCCAATCTAACATAGTGTCTCAAGATGAAAGTCCATGACCAGTGCGTGTCGCCACTGATGAAATATGGTGCCAAAACGTGGTCGCTCACAATGGCACTCATCAGAAGGCTTAAACTCATCCAAACGGCAATGGAAAGGGCTATGCTCGGGGTTTCCTTGCGTGATCGAATCAGAAATTAAGATATCCTCAGGAGAACCAAGGTTGCTGACATAGCACCAAGAATCTCCAAACTTAAGTGGCAATGGGCAGGGCACATTACTCGCAGAAGAGATGGCCATTGGAGCCAGAAGGTTCTGGAGAGGCGACCGCGTTCGAAAGCACATGCTTTCACCAACCCGTACTAGGCCCGCGCGATGGATTACGGCCCATTCTCTCTCCTAAAGTGGAGCCCCGAGTCCCAGCAGTGGGAATATTAAAACGGCTGATAATGATGAACCTACTCCTAGAATAAGAAGTGTGCCTGGACAGCGATCTACGCATGGCTCGCCGTCCGAGCTACTATGAGAGATTATCTCCTACAACCCGAGCGCATTAGCATGGCACCTGGCTCGAAAACCGTTGCCACAGTGAATACTCGAAAATGGTTTATATTGTCACGTTTAAAGCATCGTAAATTTGTAAAGTAAGTAGTAGTATGTCATGCAGTGACGTAGCTAGGCCCTCAGGGGCCCTCAGGGGCCCCATACCAAACATTTGTCTTTTTTTTAGCTCTTTTATTGGAGCATTCTGGACTAGGATAGGTTAAGTTTTTATTGTGATCTCATGTAGAAAATGCTAGAACGAGTGCAGCTATCTATAAATTATTAGAACATTATATCATATTTTCATTATTTATTCTAGGAGTTTCTTGCCGGTTCTTCTACATAGGAAACTACCAATTTGGAACAGAGCTTCTTACATTTTATAAGTGACCATGTATTTTTTTTAATTAACTATTATAAGAGACTACTATCTTATCAATACAAGCAGATTGTGAATGTTACGACATGTTACAAATTTTTGCGCACGTCGCGTCGGGGCCCCTGTAGCGCAGGCGCCCCGTATCATTGATACGGCAGAAACGGCGGTAGCTACTAACGCCTGATGCCATGAACTACTCAGCGGAATATTAATGTTAATATTCAAATAACTAAAATAAAATTCAACGCACTCAATACTCGAAAGTCATTCATCAGGTGCAGGTGCCATGTAAATGCGCACGTGTTGTACTTACAAAATAAAACAAAAAATATCTCTTTATTATATTAGTCAGGTATTTATAAGAACTAATCACTCGTGATAGCGGTTCACCTTTTCTCTTCCTACGCAGCTTCCCTATAGATTAGTATAGATGATACTATATCCTTGGTCCTCGAGTAACAGCATTAAGTATATGAGCGGATTATCCCTCGGGATTAACTCGGATAGTTTTAAAATTATGAGATGAGGTGAGTAGCGTATTGAGTGAGAGGGTTATTTATAGGAGATAATTTATTTTTATTTTATATTATTTATTATATACTTTATTGTACACCGTTACACATACAAAAGAAAACTTAAAACTAAAACACATACATACAATGGGCGGCCTTATCGCATTCCGCGATCTCGGTGTAACCTGGAATGGACAGTAATTGCCTGGACAAGAAATGGGGCTGTCATAGGTGTGACAAACCAATTAAACATAATAAAATATATTATAATAGATACACAGATAAATATATATGCTGTATAATAGATACATATATAAATACATAAGCCGTATAATAGATACATAAATACATACTAAATTACTAAAAACGATGACTGAAATATAATGTACATAAATGACGACTATCGACATTCACAGCGACAGATAATGTTCCCTAACGAGTCTTTTAAAAACAGACAACGATTGAGCGCGTTTAATTGTGTCTGGCAATCCATTCCACAGACGAGCAGCCTGGACAGTAAAAGATTTGTCATAGAAAGCCGTGGTATGGATTGGCAATTTAAGACGCAAGTTCTCTGATGATCTTAGCGACAGCATTCTCTGCAACTCACATACAAAATGTGAGTTGCAGAGAAACTCAAAACGTTTTTTAAGGTAAAAAGGCGTGAAGGGGGAAAAGAGGATATTATACAGAAGGGAAAGAATATGAGCATTCCGGCGAAGGCGAATTGGCAACCACTTGAGCTTTACACGGAATTAAATAGGTAGGAAGTATTATCTCTTAAGTAATATCTTTATGGATTGAAATTGTTTATAGAACACAGCATAAATACAAAAATCAAAGAATCCTTACTTAATATTTATAAAATCGAAAGTGAGTTTGTTTGTTTGTTACGTCTTCACGCCCAAATGGCAAAACCGATTTTTATGAAACTTGGTACACGGATAGACCATATCCTGAAATAGGACATAGGATACTTTTTATTAATATTTTATTATTTTTTTTAATTATTATTTTTTAATTACGCGCTTTGACATGGATTTTATTTGCTATTCATCATTATTATTTAATTTATCTGAATATTCAAGATTTGGCTAGTTTATTGCAAATTTCTCACCGACGTTTGTACGCCCTCTGGCATAACATAGCGCTCTCTTAACATTGCAACACCTTTATTATTGTACCTATGTTAAACAAATGAATAAATGACTTATGACTTATGACTTATGACTCATCCCGGAAGTATGTTTCCTTGGGATAATTTTCTGCTATGACGCGGGCGAAGCCGCTGGGAGCAGCTAGTAGAAATATAATGATATTAAAGTTCATCATTATGAAATTGTTTCTACTAGAGTCATAACAAAGACCTACTACCGGTTGTTTTATTTTTATCATTAAGTTTATTAAAAAAGAAAAAAAAATCAATGAAAATATTTTTTTCATTGCAAGCTTTTATAGCGTGGTCTGTACATATATAATTAATACTCGCAAGACCAATCATACGAGCCCAATCTCGATGTGGTTGTGTTGTTTAACTACCGAGTTCCTATGGCCACCTTCCGGTTCCATCATCAGATCAGCGTCATGTCATAATAATTTTTCATTGTCATCTGATTTACACATGCATGCAAAATTTCAGCTCAATCGGTAACCGGGAAGTGGGTCAAATTTAATGTTTCATACTACTTCTAAAAATACCTTTTTTATCAAACAATACTTAGTACCTACAATACAGTTTACACAACCAAACAACTTCGTATTTTAAAAAAAGAATATTTATAACCAGAGTAACTTGACATTTCAGGGTGGCGCCACTTGTAAAGCTATGCGTCACCTATCTGTCAAACTCGATATAATATTTTTAGTTCCCAATTTTGCCGTAGGTCAAGATATTCTGGTTACTTTTATACAACTCCGTGTATTGGCGGCACAGATTGGCGACGAATTCGTTCAAAAGCGCACAATAAAGAAAGCTTGAAACAAAGGAATGTATCAAAGAGCTTCAGTCATTAAACGTTTCTTTTTCATTCATTTGTTCGGCAATTTGTATTTTTTACCTTTTTTGTCATTGAAAAATACTTGTTTGTAGATGTTTTGAATTAAAGTTTATTCCTAAAGAGACTTTGTTTTGAACATTTGTCGTTGATTTTAGTTACAAATTGTCTAAATTGGGTAGCACATTTATTAGGTACTTAGATACTTATCGGTTTCATCTAAGTACGTAGTTTAAATTAAAAAAAAAAAATGTCTTGTAAAAATGTTTTTAAAAACCTATTTGTAAAATAAAATAGCATTTATCACTTAGATATCATTGACCGTGTCCTCCTGAATCCTCTTTTTTTATCGTTCACATTCAGTTATCACCAATCTACAAGCTCTATCAACATTTATGTCTGTTCAAACTACGGCCTTGACGTTCCGTTACTCACCACAAACAAATACATTCAATCTCAATTTAGCACCACGTGCGTTCGATTAAAAAAAAAACTCGACAAAGTTCCGTCCATCTTGTGTGACGTCATTGCCAAATGGAGCAAAAGAAACTTAGAAATAATTTCAACTATCTTACTATCTGGCCTTGTGGCGCAACGGATAACGCGTCTGACTACGGATCAGAAGATTCCAGGTTCGAATCCTGGCAAGGTCGCAACTATCTTTTTACTTTTTGGATCTGTCATGTTCATATAATTCAATATTTCGTTAAAATAAAATAATCAAATTAGCCATAAAATGCTTCTCCAGAAATCTTATTTCTCTTTGGAGTAATGAGAAAAGTAATTGATTAATTAAATAGCAGCCGTCTGAGAGTCAATTTAAAATAATTCAATTTGCTTACGATCTTGGCGTAATTGGTCCTAAAAATAGATCATTTAATTATTAGAAATTAATAAATTCTTTGTCAAAGATAAGCATTCTTTTTGCGCCATTTTTCTTTAGGTTTTTTTCATTACTCATTAAGTAGATGTCTACGTAGCCTACTTAAAATTCTTAATGCTATCGAATGTTCATTTAAATTACAGTCCTTTGTTCTTTAATTACAGGCAACGAAAAATACTGCTACAATCATAAAATAATAATATTACTTTAGTATGTTCGTATCATCAAATATATTTTACCTGGCAACCCAAATATAACACTCAATTCCCCGCCCATTCAATATAAATCATATTAAAAAAGGTAAACTAGGCAGAAAAAATATTTTTCCTTTGCCTCGACAAAAACAGCCATTGTGCACAGTACCTAACCCTATTTCCACAGAATAACTTTAGTCCCTCATTGGAATCGTCCTTGTGACCTTTGCGAAATGGCTGGTCATTATGAACAGTGGCTGCCCACGCTTAATACAGGCATTCATCTTAGACACTGCTTTTATTTTGTCATACCGTAACGCGTAATAAGAATGCGGGGTTTCGCGATTTTGTGGGAAATCTTCGTTCTTGGTAATAGCGCCATCTGTTGGCGAGTAGTGAAAACATAATAACCAATAGATTGAGATTTAGTTAAACAATTATTAACAAAATATGGGCTGTGAAATAAGTTTGAACTTCATTTCGCAAAGATAACGTGAAAAGAAAGTTATTATTGCGGATTTTAGAGCGTATTCATCGCCAAAATTGACTTGCCTTTCGAATTATGGGATAGGTACCTAACCTACCCTACAAACTTATAGCTGTACCGATGGTTTTTTCATCCTATAATTAGGTACATTCAACAACAAAAACTAAATTTAATTTTACATTTCGTAATTTGATTATACAATATTAGATACTTACCTACCATACCCTTGATTATATTAGCTGCTGTAGGTCTCAGCTGTAGGTACATCTACAATACAACATACTTTTTCCCCAATATCTTGATACTGTTTCCCGTGGTTTCACTGGCATCTTTAATTGCTGCTCCGCCGCTATTGGTCGTAGCGTGATAGTATAATAGGTATATGTTCTATAGCCTGCCTCGATAAATGGACTATCTAACACACAATTTTCTAGAAAATTTCTACCAAAAACTCTTCAGAGCCTTTTAATAATAAAATACTAGCTGCCGCCAGCAGTTTCACGCGGGTGATAGTAGAAAATTATCCCAAGGGAACATAAACCTGGGACAAAACAAAATGTTATTATTTATTATTAACCTATTAACCGCCTACGTCGGATATATCCGACAAACATTCTAGCGTTTATTCCACTAGGGTCGCATATTCACGACCAAATACTCCATCTCGTCAGCTTTTCTGACATCTATGGGGATTAAACAGCTAACCGAGATAGAATACCCAGTCGCAAACACACTGCCTTAGCAAATAGGACGCGAAAATCCAACGCGGGCGGTTAAAGGGTTAAAATCCATTCAGGCGTTCGAGCGTGAAGAAGTAACAAATCCATGTCTCTCACGTAAAATGTCGAAGTTGTGTTTTTCACTCAAAAGTGTCTAATTAGGTATATGTAATCTAAAATTAAAAAAGTCAAAAAAGTCTTATAAAAACTATACTTGCATACTGTTCATAAAGATTCATTGAAGAATGTGGTTAATATCGCAAACGGTATCTTTAAAATACCTACTCTCCAGTTAAATTGCAGTATTGGGGTTACAACAACTTACGTGAGAGCCATCGAAATATAGATAGATCTACACACAAAATATCGCGCATAAAATATCAACATGATAATAATATTCAGTACCTAGGTAGGTACTAGCTTTTTTCCGCGGCTTCGAAAGCGTACATAAAATATAGCCTACCTATGTCACTCAGGAATAAAGCAGCTTTCTATCCGTGAAAATATTTTTGCAATCAGACCAGTACTTTCAGAGATTACCTCCTACAAACAAAAAAAAATACTTTACCTCTTTATATTAACTATGTAATTAGATAAATAAGTACCTAATAATAATAGTCTCCGAGTTAAATAGCAATGAGACAATCGGACCGAGGACCGCGATGTAATATTATCTTATAGCCGTTTGGCTTCTGAACCCTAAAACCTGGAACGAGGTCAGTAAAAAAACTAATAATATTTTTGTTTGTCCTAGATGTTCGGCATGCTAAACGTGCCTCACACATCGGGCAAGATCCTGCGGTACCCTGGACCGTCACGACCACGAGGTGGACCCACCTTCATGGTGCCTCCGCAGCGAGACAGGTGAGAATGCAACAAACCAACAAATTCAGACATTTTTGCAGGGGAAATATAAAAATTCTCTCTTATGTATCTATCTATATTTAGGTAGATTGAAACTACGCTAAAAATAGCGCTAGATGCGCAAAAGAAGATTTTTTATAAGACGTAAGGCCTAAAATTAATTTACCTTTCCAATAAAATATGGCAGCCTGCCCTTATTAATTAAAACGAGTAATATTGAGTCCTCTGGGACTTTCGAAAGTTAAGCTCGTTAAAAATATTTTATACCTTAGCTAGCTAACTACTTTTGGCATAGATTTGAAAAGAAAGTTTAGGTTTTCAGTTTCTTTAAATTGTAGCTACAGACAATAGAATATCGCGACAACTTTTTTGTAATTGGCAATATTTTCAAAGATCTGTTATCAAAAAAGGAAAAAGCGTTCCATTTTCAAACGTGGAACTGGTATTGTTGTTCGAACACGGCGCGAAATGTTCTTTATCATTATTTTTGATCCATAAAAAATATTCTTATTGTCATATTTAATACGCAGTCGCGTTTTAAAAGTTTTTTTTTTCGCCAGGTTTGAAGCTCTGAAAAAGTTGATTCGCCAGGAGCATGTTCGTGAGCTGCAGAGGAAATATGAGGCTGAGCAGAAGCAGGAGCTCAAGGACTTGACCTCTGGACGCGGGTATGTTGAATATTCTTTTAATTCAACGTCTAAAAAACATTAGTTACTTACATATTTCCATCGACCTAGAGCTTGCTTAAGACTAAAGGATCTGGGCCATTATCATTGCGGTAGAGTCTGTCTAAAAAGTCAACCGACTTGACTCGAGTCAAAATGAAACCTGCACACATCAACACTAGTTCAATAATCAAGGTTGATTAAGAGATCTTAATCATTGTTTACTAATAGAAGAACCTTATAAAAAGTATCGAATATGAGGACAAGTCGTCGACAGCGCGTAGCGTTCCACGCGCTCTTCAAAGACATTTCAGCTAACTAGAGGTCCTGCAGAGTCGATGCCTCCTAGGGCCGCCGGGATTTAAGCCGCACCGCCATCCTAGAGCGCTTAGGATAACTGAAGGACACATACGTGGAATTGTGGATTTACTCAGTGAAAGTCTGGCATGCCCTGCCACTCCACCTTAGAGCGGATGATTTCCCACCTCAAGAAAAACAGACTGAGTTTTTTTTTACTTATCTCCCTGCCAGGCAATGGTCCCCCATACGTTTCATTTTCCAATTCTGTTTTGCTATTGCCTTTTCTTTTCCGTTTTAAAACTAAGATTGTGAAATACCGAAACTGCAACCATATAAATGAAACAAACCCTAAGTCTAAAACATTTCATCACAAACTTGTAACTTCGAAAAACAATCTTAGATAAAAACTTCGAAGACTGATTAAGCAATTCAGTGTTGCCTACTAGTTCAAAAAAATTACCCCATACTTGAAACGTGTTCCGTAAACTTTCCCAGCGGTCGCGCGACTGAAGCCTTACATTTTAGCATAACAAAAAACAAATCGCAAACTGTTGAGCGAAAGGAAATCTTTTAAAACATCTGGGCGTGTTCATGTTAATCCGACCCTGCGGAGGAATTATTGTTAGGTTTTCTGTCAAAATTAAAAGCGTTCGCAAAGGAAAATGTAATCCGGAGTATCTAAATGTTAAGATTTTCCTCTCGTCTTCATGTTCCGTTGATTATTAAATCTGTCAAGGCTCTCGTATTTGAACGATGTCATTATTTCGCCAAGATTGCTCTCGCTTGAAGTCTTTGTTTTCCTTTTTAATTTATACGTTCATTGGAGTTGAAATATCCGTTTTATTGAATGGTATTCAGAGAACGGGTGCTTTTCGAACGATTGATTTAAATTTCAATGAAAACCGGTGACCCAATTATTTGCGAGAAATATGTATGAGAGTAAGACTTATGTTGGTACCTAATTTATATTAAGTACTCAACTTTACTAAGAAGAAAATTCTTAGCCAAATTATAATTATTATTATTACACATTATATTACAATGTTGTCTTTTTTTAACCCAAAGGTTGACTGGTAGAGAATGCCTTGTTGCATTAAGTCCGCCTATGTACCACTACTGTACATGAAGTTTAAATAAATAAATAAATAATAATTATGTAATATTTGAAGTAACGTTGGTTGCATTTTCTTTAGAACCCACCAATTTTTTTCATATAATAATAACATAAATCAATCAGCCTTATAATGTTCCCACTGTTGGGACTCGGGCTTCAACTCAGGGAGAAGGAATAGGCCACTATCCACCACATAGATCTAGTGCGGGTTGGTGGATGTCACATGTCTTTGAAGTTTAGGTTCTGGGACATGCCTCATGATATTTTTCTTCGCCGTTTCGAGAGTAATGATGATAAAATAAATTACACAAGCCTTAGTAGATTCTAGACAGGGCACGCTTACACCGTACAGTGCAAATCGTATGTCGGGACTCGGGACCATTAGAACCGGCTCACAACTGTTCTCACAATTTTAAACTCATATAATAAGTATTACAAAACTGGGGACCGTCGCCGCCTCGTCTGTTACGCTAATTAGCATAATAACCGTCCTTTTAGAAGAAACTTTGCTAAATTATTGTTGTTTCCTGCAGTGATGACTACGTATACGGCTCTTATGGCGAACAAGAGCCCCGGGGACTGCAGCCACTGCAGATGGAATACCCTGCCGATGACCCCACTACCAGGCATACCAAGTGAGTAACTGAATCTCTGACATATGTGTTTTATGTGCCTACAAGACCGCGTATCTGAAGGATAGAGTTTATCGCATTGTTGAGCATCTATAATATAATATCGAAAGCGTCCAGGGACATTGATACACTAGAGATACAGCTTTAACTGTAGTAAGGGCTTGCAATTTATGGTAACAATTTTAAACTCATTGGTATCGGTCTTCAGCCATGTGACTATATAGTCAGTTTTTCAATTTTTCAATATTCATTTCGATCAAATACAGTATTAAAATAATGACAAAGACAAGACTCTCAGCTTATTCTAGCATAAAAATAAAGCAGGACAAATACTTAGAAATTGACATTTAAATTTTAGGTTTCTGTAACACAAAGGAATTTGTATTTTCAACAAGATTTTATATCAAAGCAAACTAAGAAAGTTCTAATAATAAAAATGCTTTAAAAATACTATTATACATTTTGTAAAGGTCAAATTTCAGAATTTCTTGCTTAATTCATAACTTTTGTTCTAGGAAACCACCAGCGGGAAGTCGCCAGATCTCGCAGTTCTCCCGTTACTCCGATGTGATGCTACCCCCCTCCCGCCGCGCCATGTACCACCCCTATTTCGAGTACGCAGCTCCCGAATTCGTCCCCTACTACTGAACCCTCTCCGGGCACTCGGACCCTCAGGACGAACCCACGTTCTAGAACATTCTGCCGCAGGGACGATCTCCCTTATTGTACAAAACACTTTATGTGCTTTAATTCCAAATATCAGTATTAAAATGTCATATCGAAAGCATATCTTTAACGCTTTCGCTTAGACGACACTCGTCACTTAAGATGCGAGCTTTCTCTGCATTAACTTTCAATATTTTTATATTTATAAACTGAAATTTTTTCGATGTAGATATGCGATCTCTGAATTTTAATATACCCCCTTTTGAATAATCGCATTGTATTTTTCGATAGGTTTAAGGATTTAGGATGATTTCTTCTTGGAATGTTCGAGTCCCTAGGTAGAACGGACATAATTAACGTTATACGGTACTACCGGCTATGACAATAATGAATACATTATATATACGATTCGAGCAATTATCTAAAATTGCCGTCAATTCCAACTAAGTTAATCGTGACAATAAAAATGTTTAAAAAATATAATCTGACAATAAACTGTATGGATGTTTACAATTTTGATGTTTAGTAGAATTAAAAGCGTGAGAAGGCGATATCCATTTATAAATTAGGAGTTTAATAAAGGAGTATTTTATGAATATAATGTCGGTGGCTAGCCAGTTGGAAGTTATTATCTGCTTTTCGCTTCGATTCTACTCGTTTTCCGAGATTGTGTGCGCAGTAATATGAAATAATAAAAATATTCGCCATATTTCATTCTTAATCAAAAAACTTTTTGTTAACATTATGAGGTACAGTCCGAGCCCGACGACCTCTCAAGAATCGAAGCGAAAAATATTTCTTGTACCTTCAAAGGAATAGTTTTAGGAACCTTCACTTCACTCTGTGCTGTACTTAGATATCTAAAACAATATATATACTGGTAATCAGTGTTTGTATTTTTATTTCATTAGTTTTATTTTTTTCCATATCATTATTTAAGTACATGACTGCCACATAACGGTCACTTTCTGGTATAAGTCAATACTTGCGTTCTAGATTCAGTAATATAAATTTATAAATGCATAGTAACAATAAAAAAAACTATAGCGTGTGACTATTATAAAACCTATATGGTCTGTGTATTCAGTTATCTCCCGAAATAGTTGATAATTGTTGTGATTAGTCGCTAAGTATATCGTTACCATGTATTATAAATCAAAAGCCTTCAGGACGGCTAATGGGTTTCGGCTGCGGAAGACGGTACTCCGTCAAACTTCGATTGATACGAAAGCGCAACCGAGTCCCGACAGAAAAATGCTTTAACTATATTTAAATGTTTCATGTTTATTGTAATACATAGTTAATTGTAAATTAGTAACGCGCCGTTCGCGGCTTATTTAATATTTGTGTACTTAATGGATCCTAATTAGGAGTGCCGCAGCCTCGGAGCGATGAGTACCGCTCGTAAGAAGAACACCAACAGGCTTATTGATGTTCTACTCTCATTCAGTGATCTCATCTTTTTCTCATGAACAACTTACCTTCTTTACTTCGTTAGCTACTAACGTGATCTCACCCGGCATTTGCAGATGTGCTACTGTATAAATTAATCGGAATCGCACTGAATGTGAAGGCTGTAATTCTAAGGAAGTTGTTATCTATTTGTGTACTATATATATATATTATTATATCTAATCAACTATCGACATATAAGTATCGACGATAAGTCGACATAAACTCACAGACTATGAAATTTGGCTTTAAAATTATATTACACGTCATATATTGTGGCTTTAAGAAGTCAATGAATTCATTAATCTTCTATTTATTAACGTGGACTGTCGTACGACGTCCCGTATCCTACATATTACGATTTAGCGAGATATCTATACATATTTTTATTTATATATAATTTTCTAACAATATTCTGTAGAATTTTACAAATTATTTTATTGTCTTTTAAAGTCATTAATAGTTAGGTAGTAAGTCGATAATACATTGAGTAGTGTTTATTGGATGCGTATAAATTAAAATAGGTGTTTAAATTAATGGAAAATATATGGAAACATTTCAGTACCTAAATGTAGTTCTTCACAGTTACATATCCTTGCGATTGCATCGCAGACGTAACTGAAACATATGAAGTTAACCATATCAGTATTTAAAAAAAATGTAGTGATTTATCGAATGCATACAGCCAACGCTTATGTCAAGATTTGAGTACCTCTAAATCGGGGTAAAGTTTTTACTGTTGCAACACAGTCACGTGCTATTTTCGGATAAAATAATGTCTATGAGCTATAATATTCTTCAATTATCTTGTCAATTTTACAGAATTTTAGATATGCATTCGATATTTCAGAAAATAAGACAATATTTAACATAGTTGTCTTATAGTTCGCAGCGCGGTCTTGTATATACAGACAATAAATATGTAATTTGGACAATAAAATTCGCGTTGCATGGACTATAAAGTTGAATTATAATAATATTATGATAAGACCGCGCCTGTCCGTAAGTAGGTATACAATTTAACCTAATCCATTAATAAATTAATGTTTTAAAATGTATATTAATTGGTGGTTTTTTTGAAAATAAAATAGTTACATACTCCTGAGCATATTTGTCTGATTTTTTCATTCGTGCTAAAACCCTTTAAACCTTGTTTCAATAGGGATCGCTAAAAAAAATATTTTCTTTTAGATTGGGAAAAAAAATATTAAACTATCGAATCACATCAGTTTTATTAGGTATAAAAAAAATCTGATAAGTGGCAGGCAAAGCAAATAAAAAATATTGTTTTTCAGTTATTTTTAATTCATGAATCCCCAAGCGACCACCGGTGGCCGCGCATCTATTGTCTTACTATTGTGTCTCTAATTATCACGATTGAAGAGTTAATAGTTGGGTTTTCTTTTTCTTTCTTCTTTTAGTGAGTTATATAATTATTAGGTACGAGCCTTCTATTTATCCCATATTAATAGGTTCCCCGTAAACGCGCCTCACCATCATCAATTGTATCACTGCTTACCATCAGGTAAGATCATTGTTGTCAAGCACTAGTTAATATAATTTAAAAAAAAATTAGGTATGTATGTTATAAAACGAACTGCCAAGCTTCTTGAGTTTAGCAGGACGAACATCTGTGCGATAGCCCGCGCCTAACCCGGCCACTGATAATTAAACAGGCACCAATTTCACATGAAACTGAATGACACTGATGTTTGCCGGTACTGTAATCAGGAGAAGGAGACGCCTAAGTACCTTTTGTGTGAATTCGGGCCCCTTATCCACAAACGGAGTATCCATCTGGGCCGACACATTATTCGCCCGGAGGAGATTAAAACTCTTAAAGCTAGGAGTATTCTAGACTTCCTGGAAGCTTTCGGGCTAAAAGAGTTACTCTAACAAGGTGGCGAGTCACAATAGATCTTTTAGGTCGCAGTGACTACATTCCCTACACTACGGGAGATGCATAGCCCCTTATCTTCAAAACATAAAAATAATAATGTTCTAAAAAATACGACCACATTTAATAGGTACCTAGTCGCAGCCGCTTGCCAAACAACGTTTTCCAAATCTGCTTGAAATTGTGTAAAAAATATGATTTTAAAGTTTTTTTTTTTTTAATAATAATAAGCTTTCAAAATCTTCCTTATAGCTGGTACAAGTTAACACCCAATCAAGTCCATCGTACACCAAGTTGTAAGGCAGTCGCCTCATTTCCCTCGAGTAACATTTACGATATGGTCCCTCCCCAAAAATAGAACAAGGCCGCCAAGTAGGGTTGAACTTACCAAGTCCGGGACGATTCCATGTCAGGCCGTGGCTATACGAGTAGCTATGAATACAGGTTTATTTGTAAAACACTAGCAACCTCTCAGAACTATGTAAAGAACATCATAAACAACAACTTTTGTTCTATGACTTTTAAAAATGTAATATATTTTAGTTCATCAGATTTTCTTTTTTTTTTTATTGAACTTTCTAAATATTACGAAGTCGCAAGCGATAGTACTGTTAACGACATCTATGACGCCACATAAGAACTACGAAGACAGTACAAAATCCTGCATTGCGCAATCAAAGTTCTCCGCGCGATTTGAACATATACGACAGCCCGAGATCAACTATCGGGCAGTAGCCCACCAGACTATAACACCTGTCTGTTCGGAGGATCCTCCCTTTTCAACGGAGGTTTGTGGGACTTTACTCTCTGTCCCACCTACCTCCAAAGTCAGAATCAGAATCAGAATCATTTATTATTCGTAAACATAGGTGATAATTATATACAAGATCTTAAAAATTAGGTAGTGCGCTATGTTTTGTCAGTTGAAAAACAAATTATTAAGTTAAAAAAATATACTATTAAATTAAAATATAAATTCATCACAATATCATTATGCAAACAAAACTTTAAAGTACATTAGCGGAGGGTAGTTGAACATTAACTTGAGCTATTTACGTGCAGCCCTCACCAGTCAGTCGATCACCATGATGCGTTGCGTCGCTTCATACGTGTAGTGCTGTGTAGTGTTCTTGTAGCGAAAATCGAAATTCGGCAGTGCGGACATAAATCTTTACATGATGGTTGATGGTGTATCAATATTCTAATCTCGAGTATACGGAAATGGTGCGAACTCTTGCTAGGTGTGATGACAGTGTTTCGAAAGCTTGCTATTACTACGAGAAAGTGCGCGGAAGGAGTAAGTAGAAATGTGTTCGATAGAACAACAAAATCTTGAAGGTTTGTTTTGGGTAAGTGTATTATGTTTTGTAAAAAGTCATACAACAAAAGTTGTTGTTTATAATGATAGTTATACAGTCCTGCAAGGGTGTTAGTGTTTTACAAATAATCCAGTATATAAACGGGATACACAATTTTATATTTATTTTTAAAAGGAAAATACATTTTAGTTTTAAAATTTATACTTTATAATAAAATTTATACTTAGATCAATTTTTTTTTATACAAAATCACAATATAAAAGATACAAAATTGAGAACGTTGTTTTTATAACAGGCAATCAACAAGTATGTTATGATTCAACTTCATAAAATCACGACATAATAAACAAGCTTTTAATTAAAATCGTATTTTCATAGCAAGCTTTTATAGCTCGGTATCCCTACTAATATTATAAATGCGAAAGTAACTCTGTCTGTCTGTCTGTCAGTTACGCTTTCACGCAAAAAATACTGAACGGATTTAGATGAAATTTAGGTAGGTAGAAGAGACACTGGAATAACACATAGGCTACCTATAATTCCACTGCTGAGCACGGGTCTCTGCCCGCGCGATATAAACTGTAGTCCACGCGGGCGAAGCCGCGGGCGGAAAGCTAGTACTTATATAATTAATACTCGTCAAAACAAATTATACGAGCCCAAACTTGATAGGGTTGTGTCGTTTAACTACCAAGTTCCAATAGCCACCTTCCGGTTCCATCATCAGACCAGCTCCATGTCATAATAATTTTGCATTGTTAGCTGATTTACACATGCATGCAAAATTTCAGCTCGATTGGTAACCGAGAAGTGTGTCAAGTTTAATTTACAAGATTTGATGATAGACAAACATCGGGACAGGTGAAACTAAATAAAAGCTTGTAAAAATAAGCCGCCTAGCCGTGTTTTTTACTGTTATTTCTTTTTAGTTGTTAAATTTTAGTCCCGGAATCCAGGACAATAGATCGATTTACTGGACACGGGACAAGACGTAAAATTCCGGGACAATCCTGGAAATGCCTGACTTCTGGCAACCTTACCGCCAAGACCCGTGGGTGCGAAGCGTTGAGAGGCGAGATGTTACATAAGTGGATGGACCGCAGCTTCTTACTATTGTATCCCGAGTCATTTTGAGATAAGTACTATGTTATATTGTGCCTTCCGATGTCAGGTAGCAGAAAAATGGTCCCTCTTCTAAGAGGTCAAGTCGATGATACTATTAGGTATTCAACACGTTTATCTTCTGGCATAGGAAGCTACGTAGGGTATTGTAGGATTGTAGGTTGGCGTGATCATTACCTTAGACGCGGGCTTACGGACGTCGAGCTATGGGTAGCCCGCCGTCCGGCCGTCCGGTAGTCAACCGGACCGAGCCCAGTAGTCAACAACGCGTGCGATCCACGCGCTCCTCAAGGAGATGTCAGCAAACCGTAGGGACCCAGTAGGGTCGATGCTCGCTAGCTAGGACCGCGGGGAATTTCTGAAAAGGAAACCCGTAGCCCTAGTATGCAGAGGGCAACTGAAGGAAACAGGTGTGGTTTTAGTCAGTAAAAGTCTGACACGCCCTCTCGCTGCACCCAAAACGGGAGAAGTAATTAGATGATTTCCACCCTTAAAAAAAATGATCATGGCCTATTTTTATTTATTTATTACTTACCTATACAACGAGTAACGTTAAATGCGCAAAACCTCAGACACCCCAGATGATTTTAATTTAATTGACCTAATTATGGGAAAAAGTCATAAAAAAAAAAATTATGGTTTTATGTGCAATTTTAGTTTGTTTAATAAGAACTATATTGTCCTACATATGAAAAAAATGTCATTAGACAACAACTATTTGTATTTGTTACGCACGTGATGGCTTGACCTATTATTTATAGACAGGGCAACATTTTTAATAAAAAAATCTTTTGATAAATGTGACCTATATTAAAAAGTGGTTCAATTGATTCTGCTCGTTATTCTGGTCAAACTATTTTCAGGTTTTGCGCATTTAACGTTACATGTTGTACAAGATGTAATTTTTTAAAAATTTACGTGTAAAAATGTTTTTTAAACCTATTTGCAAAAATAAATATCATTTATTTATCACTAGCGACCCGCCCCGGCTTCGCTCGGGTGTAATATTATACATATAAACCTCCGTCTTGAATCACTCTATCTCTTAAAAAAATCCGCATCAAAATCCGTTGCGTAGTTTTAAAGATTTAAGAGCACATAGAGATATAGGGACAGAAAAAGCGACTTTTTTATACTATGTAGTGATTTATCATTTAAATCTGCATAAAATTTCAGGAGGTTGTTATGAAATTCGTAAATAACCCTAAAAACCTCCTAAAAATAAAGAAAAAAACCACTTTATCGCCCTCTTTATAATATAAAAAAAAAAACAAATAAAAATAAACCCAATAATTTAACGCGCAAGACTTTGATTATGTCTGCGCTGCTAAAATATACCTTAGTGCGGACGTAGCGCTAACAGATGAACACGTAATTTCCTACCTACTTACAGATTAATTAAAACTAAACGTCAATACAAAGCTCCCCGCAAGAATAAAGTTTGCCAGCACAGTCCCTCATTTACCCCGATTTCCTCGAACTCTTGCCCGCCGCGGTTCCCCTCGAGTTTCATTAGTTGCCCGTTGTAACCGTTGCGCCTCAATAACGTCAAATCGATTGGCCAGATTTCAGACAGTAAAAACTTTTATTACGTGCTTTGGTTTCTGAAGTTTGTATCGTGTGGAATCAAATGGTGATGGAAGTAGAGTTGGGCTCTGTGTTTCCTGATAGATAACCTCAAGGTCTTTAAATCAAGAGCGAATAATCAAGTGAGATATAACAACTGAAACTGAAGTTACCAAAATCAAATTATGTGATGCTTCTCATCACCGTCATTTCAGTCTGAGCGTCTCGCATCCATCGGATTCCCGCAACTCTTACCAGGTCATCGGCCCACTTTGTAGGAAGCCTTCCAATATATGAGATGCTTAATCAATCAATCAATCAATCATTTATTTTGTAAAACATAGTGAATTAAGGTATTACATAAAAATAAAATAAGTGCACTATGTTTTTCCAAAAGAATGGCATACAAAGTTAAGGCAAAAAGCCATGCAAATACAATAACTTAAATTTCAAGTCAATCAAATAAAAAAAAACATTAAAAAAGAAATAGCATTAGAGTATGTCAATTGTCGTTCACCAAAATAAAGTCAAATAAAGTAATTACAATTATTAAAATTATGTTAATGGATTATTAAATTATTATTATTACAAAATAATATTATTATCACAATCCATTATTATCTATTTAACGTGTCGGATCTTCATACCCCTGTTTATCAGCAACAAACTCTGCGACTGAATAATTAATAAGACCTAATTGCAAGTCGTATGTTAAGATACCAAATACACTACTTCTTTTTCTTCCTGCCCTTATCCCATTACTTGGGGTCTGCTCAACACCTTTTTTTCTTCCAGTTCTGTCCTTTTTTTTTTTTTTTTTTCTGTCGACGGGGAAAATCATCATTGACGAAACCCGCTCTTGGGTGGAGCGGGAGACAGTGTCAGAGTCTTACTGACTAAAAACCCCGCGCCGTTCCTTCTAGCCTTCATACCGGGGCTCTAGTTTCCTTTCGGATAACCCCGACCCCGGTAGGCTTCGACCCAGATGGGCCCCTCCTGTTGCTGACAACTCCTTGAGGCGCGCGGGAACAGTGCGCGCCGTCGACGCCTTGGCTCGGTCCGGTCAGTTACCGGACGATCGGACAGCGAGCTACCCATGGCTCACCGTCCGCGAGCCCGCGTCTACGGTGGCTGGAAATCGGGATCAGAATCCCGGCGGCGGCGGCGGGGGCGCCGTTGCCTGATGCGGTCTGCCTCCTCCTTTGCTAGCATCACTGCTTCGCAGAAGGAGGCGACCGCCTGCCACTCCTCCTCGCTCCGGACCATGGCCTGAACCAAGGCCCGGCGCGAGAGGTCTCCGCCGCCGATCGCCCCCACGAGGGCACGGCGTTGCTCCGCCCAAGCAGGGCACACCTCAACTGTGTGCTCCACCGTGTCCTCCGGGCGTTCCGCACAGTGGCGGCACCCGGGCGTCTCTTCCGCTCGAATCCGATGCAGGAACCTCCCGAACTTGCCATGTCCGGTGAGGACCTGCGTCATGCGGAAGGTAAGGACGCCGTGAGGTCTTCCCAGCCACGCCTCAAAGAGGGGACTTACCGCCATAATTGTGGCGTGCCCAGCACTGGGTTGCGATAGTCGCTGACGCCATTTCACCGTGAGATCCCGCCGGAGCTCTGTCCGCCATACCTCGACCTGTCGCGGTAGTGGACTTTCACCCCGACGTTGCATCTCCACGCGCTTATCGTGCATGTGTGCAAGGACTGTTGCCTCCAGATCCCACGGTGGTAGGCCAGCCAGAAGGCTCGCCGCTTCGCGGGAGATCGTGCGGTAACCCCGCACCATCCGTATTGCCATGACCCTCTGGCAGGCGTTCAGTATGGACGCCGGTCGCTTTGCCAGCGACGGCGCCCACACCGGCGCCCCGTAGAGGGCCATGGACCGAACGATCCCCGCGTAGAGCCTCCGGCAGGAGGCGTCTGGACCCCCAAGGTTGGGCAGGAGCCGCTTGAGAGCAGCCCCGGCCCGGTTGAGTTTGGGAGCCAAACGTCGGAAGTGTTCTCCGAAATTCCATCGGCTGTCGAGAACGAGTCCCAGGTACTTCATCGTCGACCCGACGCCGATGCGAACTCCTCCTACCGTAAGTTTCCAGTTCTGTCCTGTCATCCGTCACACTATCTCTCTGTCGTGGTCGTCGTTGTCTCGTCTGACTATCGCTGTAAGCGATAAGACCGTCATTGTACACATAGATTTGAAATTTTAAAAGTTTTGTTTTGGTGTACCTACAATAAAGTTCTATTAGATATAATAGAATAGAAAAGTATTCTATTCTATTATATCACTCTATACATATATAAAATCTTAGCATTCTACATCTAAATTCGAAACCTTCGTTCAGCACGTTAGTCGACATGTTAAACAATGGTGACTGCCATTAAATGTGCCATTCAGGCCACGTCGGACAATGGTGACCGACACGACATCCCTTAGCCCCCTCCCACACAAAACTGCGATGCGATGTCGTGCGGCAAAACATCGGTTCAAGTGACCATAGGTACAATGTGCGATGCGAATCAATTCACAAGTTCTTGCGACGTGTCGTGCGAGCTCGTAGATTTTTACGATGCGACGTCGCATCGCAATTTTTTGTTTGAGCCCTTACTTCGATTTACATTTGCAGGGGGTTAGTCTCATCCGCATCACGTGTCAAAAACACGAGTGTCGCGGCAGTGATCCGCGTAACGCGTCCCACGTGGCGTTTTTGAAAGAAAGAAAGTAAGAAAAAATAATGTATTTGGTACAGCACAAGGCTCAAACACGATAATAATATTAAGGCCCAAATAATATACAATAACACGTAGGTATCAAAAATAAAATAAATTGTGGTGTGCCTCATCACTGCACCAAAATAGGTCCAGTTCAGCATGAACGCCAGACAACTAGTGCCTGACGTTGGTTTTCAACTGAACCTGTGGTTGTGACGCAACAGACGTAAAACCGGTTTTGGAATGCAATATATTATCAGTGATGGGTAGGTACTTAAATAATATATGGTTTACATATAAACCATAAACGAGGGTTTTAGCGAAATTGTGTAAGAAGATGGGTATAAGTGTTTTAGATATAAAACAAAAATGTAACAAGAGAGAGAAAAATAAAAAAATAAATAAAACAGAAGAAGAAATGTACAAAAAAATAAAATAAAAAGTGGGTAGGTGAATCTCGAACGAGTTAGGAGGATGCAATCTATTCACTCACTCACCCACACCAGTGCGTTGTATGCAACTGTGCGAGCGATCGATTGTGAACGAGGCTTCTCAGTTAATTTATTCTCGCTGAGAGTGCGTTGAAGGTGCATTAAAAACATACATAATATAAAAGTTGAATGCAGAGTTGTGATAAAGTATTTTGCAGATAAAAGAGGACGACAAGTACTGAAGGTAAGCGCAAATTGGTAAAATCTTAATAATTCAAAATAACGATGTAATTTAAACTTTTTGTCACTTTCATGCGGGTTCTAGTTGAATAGTATGCTTTGTATAACTGGGCCTGCATACTAAGCAACATAATTTATTTAATTCATGAATCCCCAAGCGACCACCGGTGGCCGCGCATCTATTGTCTTACTATTGTGTTTCTAATTGACGGTATCTGAAGGGTTAATTACATTTGATGGTACTAACATGTTTTTCAAACAATTTGTACTACTAACTAAATATGGACGTTGTCCGAACCCGAAAAATGTTCTTTGCGTAATTTATCCCTAAATTAAGTACAATTTAACGATTTTTCCATAATTTGATTTTTGAGTTGTGACACTATTTGAGCGAAGGTGGTGTGTGGTGGAATTGAAATATTATTTTGCCATTTGGCCTTATGAAGATATTTTGTTTGTAATTTTTATTGGTTTCCCTGTAGGAACATAGATGGGTCGACATAGCCAACTAGCAAAGTCGATTATAAAAAGGTACAGTGCGTTTCACTTCAGAAGTTCCTTCGCCGTAATGTTGGCTCACTTGTCTGTCTACAGAAAAAAGAAGGGAAAAGAGTGGTTGTTGTTTCACTGTAGATAGATTTGGTTGTTCAACAAAAATACTGTAGAATCTTATTTTGACGCCACAGTTGGTGCAGTGGTTAGCTGACTGGCTGCTACGAGTTCGATTCCCTCACTGAACAAATATTTGGATGGCCTACAAATAGACGTTCCGGGTCTGGGTGTTTTTGGTAAGTGAGTTTATGTGTATGAGAACGGAAATAACCGGCAAAGAGCGTGTCGGACCACGCTCAGTGTAGGGTTCCGTAGTTTCCGTCCGTCACAGCGTTAGCTTCACTATTCTTGGACTGACTGACATTTAACTATTCAAAAGTGCCTGCAAATGATCTATTTGAAATAAATGCTTTGATTGATTGATTGACACATTTTTTTTTTACTTTTGAAGCGATTATTTCCGAAAATATTAACATTATCAAAAAAATATTTTTGTAAACCCCTATTCATTTTTGAATACCTATCCAATAATTTATCACACGTTAGGGTTGAAATGAAAAAAAAAAACATTCCACACTTTACATGTAGGGAGGGTACCATAATAAAACATTATTTTTCCATTTTTTATATTTGCTCTTTGTCGGCGTGATTGATATAGTACCTACCTAGTGATATGCAACTGAGAAGTCAAAGCTAGAACTACATTAGACCGACGCACATGTGTAACACTCCTGATTTGTACGTAGAACGACGTCGCGTGGCGTGTATCAAGTGTAACTCTACAAGTCTAGTTTCCACATAAAATGTATGGAGACCGACGCGCCCAGATCGGCGTGTGCCATACGTGTGAGCAGTGTAGTTTTACATTTACAAATTTCGCTGTGTATACGATAGCCATGCTGCGGGATTACCTATTTGCAAGAGTTACCGCGGACTTGGTGAACCTAGCAACTGGAGGAACACGCTCCTGCTCCGCCTCCTTGCTCCACCCAAAGCTTTTATATAGCAGTTTTTTTGATGATTTCCCACCCAAAAAAGGTACTACCTATTAATTTTCTATATTATAAGTTTGGGGAAAGCGAGAAACTCCTAAAACTTGGAATCAAACAGCCAATATACGAATTTCTCCTGCAGAACCTGAACTGGAACCTTTGCAGTTCTTTATTTCTCGATAGCTACAAATACTTCTATTGTGATTGTTTTACAAAACGAATCACATACTTATAAAGATACTAATTATTTGTAGGTACTAGCTTGAAATAGCTGCAGTAAAAAAAAATAGTTTTAAAGAGAAAATCGACATCTACGAGGTCGATTAACTTTTTTTTCTGTTAGGTACTTACCTATGTATTAGTAGGTAACAAAATTTGGAAACGATGACTATTATATCGCAGGGTAATTGGGCTAGAGGTGCCGAGATAGGATCTAGCTATTTAGTGGTTTCAAGAGCGACAGCTCTAAGAATGAAGTCCTCAGTTCCATCTCTAGGACGCGTATCAGGGCTTTCTGCTGAGCATTGTTCCTGGGTTACATTTTCAGGTTGGACAGAATTAAGGTCCTCGATCTCAAAATCAGACAGTTGTTTATTCGGGTGAGGTCCAGACCTAGGTTGCCTTAACATAAGGGTATACAGGAGGAAGGGGTGAGCGGGCGGTGCCCATCCCACCATGGTCTAGCGCCAAAACAACCCTAGATACGCCAATGAACCATAGGTTCTAACCAGAGATCAGGAAGTTTTTGTAAACATGTCTATTAAATAAAACACAAATATAGATAATTTCTTATATATTTTTACAATTGAAATAATACAGGCGGTTACATAAAAATAAATAAGTCTTCGTAAGATTTACATTAGTGTGATGTCTTAAACAAAAAAGTGTACAAAATAAGACAATTTCTAATTTAAAAAAAAAACTGTACATGATCGTTCCCAACAAACTTAAAACTGGGTACAGTCAACTAAAAAAATAAAGATAAAGTATAAAAGTACACGCAGGGTAATTTATTTTGCACGTAAACAGTCTATTATTGCTTTTTTTGCAGACTGTACAAAAAAAGTGCGATCCAGCGCACACGATTGTGATACAAAATATAAATGTATAAAATGGTACTCAAAGTTTGTAATAAAAAGTATATTTTGTGCTTTCCAACTTCTTTTGTAACTAGTAGTGCTGTTTTAATGAGTACAGGGACCTGGGGCCTTTTTTTTTCGGTGGGAAAAATCATCCAATGACAACCCCCGCTCTTGGGTGGAGCGGGAGATACTGTCACTCTTACTGACTAAAAACCCACCCCGTCCCTTTTAGCCTCTTCATACCGGGGCTCGAGCTTTCTTTCGGATAACCCTGGCCCCAGTAAGCTTCGACCCAGCTGGGCCAATCCTGTTGCTGACAACTTCTTGAGGCGCGCGGGAACAGTGCGCGCTGTCGACGTCTTGGGCTCGGTCCGGACAATTACCGTTCGGTCGGACAGCGAGCTACCCATGGCTCGTCTTACGCGAGCCCGCGTCTACGGTGGCCGGAAATCGGGATCAGAATCCCGGCTGCGGCGGCGGCGAGGGCGCCGTTGCCTGATGCGGTCGGCGTTCTCCTTTGGTAGCATTACTGCTTCACAGAAGGAGGCGACCGCCAGCCACTCCTCCTCGCTCCGGACCATGGTCTCAACTAAGCCCCGGCGCGAGAGGTCTCCGCCGCCGATCGCCCCCGCGAGGGCACGGCGTTGCTCTGCTCAAGCAGGGCACACCTCGACTGTGTGCTCCACCGTGTCCTCCGGGCGTTCCGCACAGTGGCGACACCCGGGCGTCTCTTCCGCTTGAATCCGGTGCAGGAACCTCCTGAACGTGCCATGTCCAGTGAGGACCTGCGAGGGACCTGGGGCTTTACCACGACATATTAAAATGTCAGGTGTGCGAGCGGGATAGAACTATACACCTTATATAGCTCCATCCCTTTAACAGTTCAGTTTAGGTCGTCAAATGAATCGCGTTATGAGCTCATGGTAGGGCCTCAGTTTATATTATTTCTTAAGGTGAAAGCTACTACATGTTATCGTTAGATGGCGCTAAACTCAACATTTTTAGTTTATTTTTTTATGTATGGCATCATTACTAAGTCAAGGAAATTGTATACAGTCAGAATTATGTGGATTTTGAGGCAATAATTTGACTAAGATCAATAAAATGGAATGTCGGATTTTCGCAAATACCGTTTCCATGACTTAATAATGCTCTCATACACTAAAAATAAATTACAATTAAAAATATTGAGTACAACGCCATCTAGTCAGAATATGGCCAAATGCAGCTTTCCTACTATACCGTAACAGACACAAAAACCACTCAGACCTGCAACAGTGGGACCGTTAATCTTTAAAGATCTGGTCATAGTGAAAAGCCAACGACCTTACAGCCACTAGACGTCTTATAACAGGCGACGCATGCCTGTCAACACATATGACTTATAAATCTGATGTAGATCGCCACAGAATAATTTCCAAATAGTATCGACCAATCAGAACGCTCCTCCGTACCAATGAAAACGCAGTACCCCGCTCCTCCGTACCTCGGCTAGTTAACAGAATTGCGTTAGTTCAAGCATGAGGCGTCTAGTGGCTGTAAGGTCGTTGTGGAAAGCTTACGCAGGTGCCAAGTGGCGGGTTACACTATATTAACCCATTATCCGCCCGCGACGGATTGTACCGACGAGTGATTTCGCATTCTATTCGCCAGGGTCGTGTGTTGGCGACTGTCCAGTCTTGAATGGAGGGATTAGCAATCCCCGTAAGTGACAAAAGAGCTGATGAGATGGAGTAGTTGGTCGTGGATGTGCGACCCTGGAAGAATACAACAAGGTAGACTGATGATTTAGTGAGGGTCGCGATAATCCGATGGCTGTGAGATACAGGGGCTGGTCGTTGAGTCAACGCTTGGGGGAAGTTTATGTCCAACAGTAGACATCTTTCGAATGAAATGATGAAGATGATGGCAATGCCCGCTCTAGTCACCGCGCGTTCACTATGACCAAGGTCTGATGAGTCATCTTAGCAACGTTGCCGTATATTTCAAGCACTTTTTTGCATACTATTACTTTATGGTCTGATTAACAGTATAGTGGGAACTCTCTCAACAAATAAGAAAGTAAACATCCCAAGTTATTGTTTTGTAATGAAACATGTCATCATGCACTTTCTGTACAAAATTAAATGGTACAATCACTTTGTTTACAAACTAAATACAAAATTAAGAACTATTTGTGTACAGTGAATCAAGATTTCTTGTTGATGCGTATACCCTTCTGTCTCACAACAATCCAAGAAACACTAAAATTATTGCGATATCTCGTAGCTTTTATACTTCATTATTTTTAGTGTATGCGAAACCTGAATATAGTTTGTTCAGAATCAGTAACTGAATGGTTTCCAATAGTTTTTACACCATGTTATATTTTTTTCCAAAAATATTTTAACACGGATCACGGCAAGTCATAGTGGGCATTAGGCGCCACCAATCAGCTGGGTACAAGTGCAAAACCACTCCTCAGTCGCCTAGATGGCCTGGTGACTATGTATTTTTGTTAACATAACAAACTTATAACTTTGTGATTTTTCATGATACAGTTATGAAATTTTGTACGTATATTCTTTACATAAAAATACTAGACACGTGTTTCGGGTTTCGCATATACTAAAACTGATATTGTATACAAAAACCACGATTTCTTTGTTTATTTGTTGCAAAAGTTTGCGGCACAAATATTAATTTACCAAGGACAAAACAAATGGAAAACGAATAAAAACAAAACCATGGAATGCGTCAATTGGACAGGGAAGTATTAAAAATTGGCACAATACAGTTCTTAAGAAGGCGGTATTACGGATAATAATTAGTTTTTTTTTAATATCATCATTATTAAAAACCTTGCAACATTTTTACACCTTAAAAGCTACGGCAACACTTCTCTCGGGCGTACGTACAACATGGAACATTTAGTTTTTATTCTAGCATTCTTTTTTTGAATTATATAAATATTTGATTTACCAAATTAGTTGACTAGACAACTACTGCGTTTGTTCCAAGTTTCAAAAATCACGACAAACTAGAAAGCAAAAGAACACAGCTTAGTCAGTAAAGTATGACACGCATTCTCGCTTCACACTAGTGGGAGAAATTACTTGATATTTTTCCAACTAAAAAAAGATACTAAAATGAAATCAGATCGCAAATAAGTTCTTTAGTCAACTAATACTTGGTACATCGATATAAAGTGTAATAGGGCTTAGTCTAACCAAAATGAGTGACAAAAGTTTACATACTATACTCACACAGCACATACATAGTCGTAATGAAGTTAGGCCCAGAGCTCACGGTCCCACACCAACACAACTGATCAACATAAACGTTTATGTTGGTCTGAGTACGTTACTAGACTCGGGCCTATCTAAACCTAGCCTGTTGAGACTAAAAAGAAAAAGCTTTACAAAACTTGCACAAACCAGGCACGTTTTAGATCTTATACACACGAACGCCATGATGCTAACTGCAGCGACACGTCGGCGGCTGCAGTTACGGCCCGTTCACGGCCTTGCCGCTGTGTGAGCGGGAGCTAAACTCGGGGCGGCGAGCGGTGAACATTTTTGAAGCACGCCACAAGACGCCTTCCGTCCGCTTACTAATGCCGCACTGCTCGCCTTCCCTTTGCCGTTGGCAACATACCGCTCGTGTGTATAAAGTCTTAGAAATTATCGTAAATGACATTCCATGATTGCATGACAATACCCTGCAACAATTTGTCGTATGTGTTAAATGTTTAATGTCGAAATAAACCTTACAAGTGCAAGTGTATGATTGAGATTATTTTTTTTTTTAAATCAAGTGTTGCATCTAAATTATGAAATTGAGCCGAAGATTAGTTCTAAACGATATTATGTCAAATGTTAACGTGAGTGTAACTGTTCAAAAGGATATAGTAAAAAATAAAAGGATCAGTCTATTGTAATTGCTATGCAGATTGCTTAAAAAAATTTCACACGTGTGGTCTAAATTGATATAGTAACTATTCAGACTATATTGAATTATCTCTACATCAGGCAACCTTTAGAAAATTGTTCACTAAAATTAATATTCTAACTTCGTCATGTGTTTTGGGGTGAATTTCAACAAACGCCATTTTTTTATCATATCATTTATTTTTTGTATATTTTTCAGGTTTCATGTAATCTTTAGGTACGTTGATGATATTACATTGTGGTATATTTAATATCCTAAAGATTACATAAAACCTGAAAATATACAAAAAAAAAAAATTAAAAAGTTCACCGATATGATAAAAAAAAATGGCGTTTGTTGAAATTCACCCGTTGACCTTTATTCTTTACTATACCCCCACCACAGCCTGCGCCTCACACATATAAATATAACAGTTAATTACAGAGTAGGATAACCTTAATCTAGTTATTCTAAGTAGCTGCGACACTCAGTTGCCTACGTTCACCTACCATCGTTAAATACTATACATACGCGCATCTTTGGTTAACCGATGGGCGGGGATGTTTGCGCGAAAAATATTTACTCCAATCTGTTTTTTATGCAAAATAAATGCGCTTAACAAATACTTGAAACTGGACAAGACCGCAAATAATAAAATTGTTCATGAATTGCTTCGAAATGCAGGATACAATATGACCAGAAATGTAAAGTTAATAAATGTCACACTCTTTCTAAAAGGCTAAAGGTGAGTATAGACTACAACATTTTGTGGAGCATTTCTGTGTAATGTAACATTCTTACGAATGGTACAATACAGGCAAAAGCTCAGTTTCCTAAGCATTTCCATGTAATGTAACGTTCCTGCAAATGCTCGGCGTTATGATACGGGTAAATGCTCACAGCGAGTGTGCATTTACCAACATTTCGTTGTACCTTGCGTTAATTTAAATGTCACCCCGCAACCACGCATCGCCCGCACTCGTGGCTCGACGAAATGTTACACGAATACGCTCGACGAAATGTTACACCAATATGTTCGTTGGTTTGTAACAAAGAGGCGAGCGTGCTCGACGTTTCGTTCGTAAAAGGATGATACACTAGAACATATCATAGAGCGGCTCGTTGTTATGTCACAAGTAAATGTTGTAGTTTATACTCACCTTAAAATGAATCTAATAAAACCCAGCATACCTACCTAAGTCTATAGGGCAATATAATTGAAACTATCTATGCGTATAATTATCTAAGCCTAAAATGGCACGCACGGGACCTCAGCGCACAAACAAAACCCGCCATATTCACATTCTAAATACATTTACTTTCCCTAACTTTCTTTTCGTTGCCTTGTGGAGTGATCGACATCATAAAAAAAAAACTTTATAATTTTTTGAGCTATGACAATAGCTACTATGACTATCAGGGGAACTAAATTACAATATTTCTATGGTGTAGTGTTGAACACTTTAATAGGGAAATGTACTTTTCTTTACTTTGTCTTATCTCGATCACTTCACAACTTTTCAAGACGGTTACGTACCCGACATCAACACACGACATAAATATTTATGTTGGACCGTGTGAATGGACACTAAGGACCTCACAAACATCAGACCGACACTTTTGGCCGCAGAAACTTATGATAGCGACCTTTAGTTGCAAAATTTTGCGACCACGGGCCTAGAGATCCTCAAAACTTGGTAATACCACCACAGAACCCAAACGGAACCGATTACATCTTAATTGACGAACCACTAATAAGCAGTCTTCACAATTATATCGATAATAACTAGATTACAATTATTATAATAAAAAATACTGGACCATAACTTGATTTAATAGGAATTACATGAGTCGGAGGGACGAGTGGGCATAGTATTTCTAATATGTACTATATTTTCATTACTTTAATTGTCATTTTACTTTGATTAGTAACGGTGTGTATCAAAATTCAATAGATTTCAGATTCGACTAAAGTATTTTATTGGAAACAATCATATTTTGAGCAAAATTTAAAATTATATTTTTGCTAATTTAACATTCATCTTACAACCAAATTGTACTACTTCACTCATGCAAGTACAGTCAGCTAAAAAAATATATGCCGATATCACTCGTCGTCCCGACGATACAACTATACACAATACATTCCTATATAATTTAATTAGAAAATAAAACACAGACGTTGTCAAAATATCTCCATAGACGATTAATACTTTGCTAGAAAAAAATATTTAAAAATATATTTATTTTAAATGCGTAACACATCTATTGCACTGCGTCTAAATTTTATAAATAATTGCTATTGAAAAACTGTTTTCGGGGTCATTTTGTAAGTTAAGGTTAGAAATGTATCATATCGTAACATGTTCCGACTATCAATGAATGTTCATGAGAGCTTCGTAAATTGCAACAAGATATATGTAACCAAACATTATATGTAACACATAATATGATTTAAAAGAGTGTCCATGGAGTTTCTTGCACGTTCTTCTCTATAGAGATCTACGCTTTGGAACGTGCAATTTAGCTTCACTTTTCTTTGACTGACCGACATTTGACTATTCAAAAGTGCATACAAGTAGTATTTAACGTTTTGCGATAATAACTTAAAATATACAGCTCAGATGCACCTCCAAATTGCAAACTAAAATATAAATAAACAGTTTTTTCCCCAAGTAACTTCTTTTGCATTTTTGTGATTTTCACTGTAATGTTACCATGACTCGGTACCTCCAAGCTAGCCTGGAATATTTAAGTTTTTCTTACGTTTTTTTTACAATTTGCAGTTCAACATTAACTAGTATGTCAGTCAAAAGTTTGTCGCCACTGATATCGATGCAAAAATTTAATTATCGAAATCAACAATCTAACAACACTTTCATGAAATCATGAAATTCGAAGCTAAGCTAATTCTCACGCTTGAAAAAGCGGGTGTCAAAGTATCAAAGTCAAAGTCAAAATATTTTATTTCACATAGGCCTACATGGGCACTTATAAAACGTCAGAAGCTAATGCACGGTTCCAAATTCGTCGTTTCCTATGGAGAAGAACCGGCATGAAACTCCATGGTTACTCTTTTAAAAAATGTGTTTATTACAATTTTGATTGATTTATGTAAGAACAGTGTAGACCAGTCAACACTGTACACACAAGCACAAAATTAATCATAATAACCATATAACCATTTCTGACCCTAACCTTTACGCTCTGATTACTAATAAGAAGTAGTTTGTTCTAATTTTGATACGAATTTGGACTATAATACTATCTTTTATCTAATTCCCTCGATAAAAGAACTAAGGCATGAGAAGCATGGACAGCATAGAAAAAAATGCTAGAAAATGTCATAGAATCCTTCGTTAATTTCTCAATACACAACCACATCTTATTTCATAAGAAAAAGCATTTAATTTGTAATATTTGCCATCGATTTTCGCTAACTTATTGTTGTCATTTGAGCATACAATCCCAAAACAACCCACTATAAACTAAACTATTGGTTACAATTACTATTTAAACAGTAAATCAACTCTATACAAAAACATATATAATATTATATAGGAATTTCGACGCACCAATGTTGATTACATATTAAAATACGATTATAAGGTATCTACTCTAACAATTCTTAATTTCCGCTTAATTTTTAAGTGTATATTTTCGGGTTTTGTATAGAATTGAATTACTGTTTCAGTGTTTACTGTGTATACAAAAGGGCGGGGGATAAGCAACGGCGGGCGCCAATCACATAACAATAGTTTTAAATTCCCTGAAGGGGGTATTTTTTTTTGTGTTCTAAGAAAATATTAGTAAAACCCAATAATCTCTTAACATATGTAAACAAGCTTATTAAACTTAAGTTAAACAACAATTAAACATCACAACTACATTCATACGATAATAAATACTATTTTATTAGTTTAGTAATATTTGTTCAGAGTATATTTTTATGTTAAATCTCAATTACGATATAATCACACCTCTATTTCGCGACAGTACAGGCATAGTTGGATAGTTTGCTCACATTTCGTCAGTCTCTAATAGCTGATGCAGATATTAACTCCATAGGCATTTGAACAGAACGCCTACATCACGAAAAACCTTTTTATAAAAAAAAATAACCGACTTCACAAAAAAATTGGATTGAATTTGAGGAGTTCCCTCGATTTCGCCAAGATTCCATCATCAGATCCGAACTTGGTGACTATGGGACCATTTGGGAAGTATACCCTTTCTAACAATTTTTTTTTTTTTTCAAATTAGTTGGCAAGCGGCGAAGTTATGCGCGATCAAACATAAAAAAAAAACATACAAACATCCGAATTGAGAACCTCCTCCTTTTTTAGAAGTCGGTTAAAAACTACACCATCACAAGCAACAGAATTTTCCTGCCCTTGACCCAAGTCACTTGAGGGGTTGCCAACAATCAAAATTATTAATAAATCACTAACTACCCGCCGTCACTTAAATCACTGATGCTACTCGTAAAAAACAATCTACCAATCAAGTCTCGTGTTTTTTTAATACATGAAAACATGTTAAGGTATACGTTATTAACTATAAAGACAATTACAATTACTTTTGTTTGAGTATAACATAAAAAAAAACTTCACAATTGCTTGAGAAATAACTTCTTACAAGACTGATCTGATTTACCTGCCCCCCTGGCCAAGTTACAACCGTTTTGCTTGCGTTGACCTTGCCGCCAATTCTTTTGTTCTGACCACGTGACTGAGCGTTGAGATGACGTCATTCCGTACACTTGAATCTTTCTACTAGCGTTAACTATTACAGATTAGCAACTTGGCTAGGGGTACTGGTATCAGAATAACTGATGTGTTGTAGTCATAGGCCAAAATTGAGTTGCAGATTGATCTAAAATTGTTCAATACACTTCACAACTAGACGAACGGTAGTGTGTCAGCCAAGTTTGCGAAGCAAAGAGTGCGATACACCGGTCGCGGCTTATACATTTCATTCACACAATTGTAATCTGCCCCCCTAGCCAAGTTACAACCGTTTCGCTTGCTTTCGTCGAATTCTTTTGTTCTAATCACGTGACTGAGCGTTGAGATGACGTCATTCCTGTACATTTGAATCTTTCTACTAGCGTTAACTATTGCAGATTAGCAACTTGGCTAGGGGTACAGATAATTCTTATTCCAAATTATAGCAAACTTATCGACTTATAGCATGTTCTAGAATGACTAATTTCAATTTAGAACATTCTGGTTACTATCAAATTACGGTATCGATGTTACAATAGCCTCTTATCCCGACATAGCCTGCCTATATTACGATATTTTGGATCTAATAAGGCTTATAAACGTTCCAATTGTTGTTTAGCTGAGAGACAACCTTATCAATATCTGACTGCAAGGCTAGAAAGTCTAATGAAAAATGGTCTACGCAACTGACTGTCTGGTCTACAAACTGTCTGAGATATTGCAAAATATACCTTGATTTGGATCGGCTCATGTATATATGCACAGAATCGTTAATTGTGGCCACATTTGGGGAGGCATATGTCGAACAGTTGACCTCTTTCGGCTGAAATTATGAATATAGGCTAACATACAGCCTAGACAGGCGTTTCTATAGCTCGCAAACGGCCTAAGTCAATTATATTCTGTAAATGGGACAATTCTACCGTAATTGGCAGGTCTAAAAAGGCTCATATATCAATAGGAGGCTTTAAAACTGTTCACTGGCCCAGGCTTATCAATGATATACTACAGATATCTTCTATTATGAAGCCTATCGCGTTTGACAGGGTTAGCAAGGCTCAAATAACCCACTGGAGACTCTATATATTCATTGGTCTATCTTGACATTTCTGTAGCTTGTACTTTGTACGTTGGGTAGTATTCTCGTGATGCTAGAAGGCTCGTATATACGGTAGACGTTCACTGGCCTATCCTGATATACACTGGTCGTGCTTGGCTTGTAGAGCAGTTCACGACGCATCGCGGCGGGGTAGGCACAGACGTACACACAACGCGCTGAGTATTATTACTTACATGTGATGTGCCGTGGTGTATTACCGAGACTCTTGTTCAGGTGTGTCGGGGAATCTGGGGAAGAATGAGAATGAAATTATAGCATTTTCTTGTTCACTTTTTGTGGTAATTCTTCTCTAGAATTTGAGTGTTAAATTCACAAATACAACTTTCAGGGATTGTTCAAAATGGCGCGCACTGTTCCCGCGCGCTTCAAGGAGTTGTCAGCAACAGCAGGGGCCCAGCCGGGTCGAAGCTTACTGGGGCCAGGGTAATCCGAAAGGGGACTCGAGCCCCGGTATGAAGGCTAGAAGGAACGGGGTGAGTTTTTAGTCAGTAAGAGTCTGACACTATCTCCCACTCCGCCCAAGAGCGGGGGTTATCATTGGATGATTAATTTAAAAATAAAAAAGATTGTTCAAAAGAGTTACCGTTGCCCTGGAATGCAAAAGGTAACTAAAGGAATTCAAATGAGTTGTAGACAGTAAAAGGCCTCTTATTTGTTATTTGAAGATTTCCAACCTCAAATAAATGTGGTCTCTGATATTTCTGATTTGATTTTCGCAGTCTCCGTCTGTATCATGGGCTTCGTGAGTACAGGGTTATTTGTAAAACACTAACAATCTTGCAGGACTATATTACTAACATCATAAACAACAACTTTTGTTTTATTACTTTTACAAAACATAATTAGTTTACCAAAAACAAACTTTCAAAATTTCGACTATGTATTTTATTATACCTGCCTACGTCTGTATGAAGCGACGCAAGTGCACCAAGCACCCCACCGCCCGTATCCTCGCTCCCCTGAGCTATTGTACTATCGCTTGCTTCGCATAGATTTCGTAATATTCTGTGTTCACTTTAAATATATGAAAATCTGATAAACATAACAAAAGTTGTTGTTTATGATGCTAATAACATAGTCCTGAGAGGTTGCTAGTGTTTTTCAAATAACCCTGTATATTCCATTATGCTAATTGACTATTATGATATGTCGACCGCGAATGGGCCAATGGTCCAGCAAAGATTGACTGCGGAAACCAGATCGCAAATCTCTTTTTTTTTCTTTTCGTGAGAGAAAAATGTTTTTATGTAAGATAAAAGCGTCCAAGACATTTGTCGAGAGAAGGGTTTTTTTAAAATTCATTCTCTAAAGGAACGAAACGGGATTTCAAAGTTTGTATAGAATTCATGTAGGTAGTTTTCTAATTTTACGTGGGTGAAGCCGCTGGCAGAAATTAGTAGTATTGAATACATACAAGAGCATGCAAGATTATGGGTATGTGTATGTACACCACGTGTTATAAATGCGCCGTTGATGCGCGTTGTAGAAACGTGCGTCGATGGTGTGTTATCCTGTTAAATGTTTAGAAGTTGCGTTTGATTTGTGTGCGTATTGCGTCTGTATCGCTACAAACGCGATACGATGCGCTAGTGCGTATCACGTTTAATAAACGTGATATGCACAGATTCTAAGACAGTTTATTACCTGTCGGTAGTAGTGCGCGCGTGCGCGCCCGGCGCCGCCCAGCAGTACAGGCTGGCGCGCACGTCGTGCGGCGCGCTGTACGATAGTGTGTTACCTGTCGGTAGTAGTGTTAATGTCGGTGAGCAGATGTCCGTAGGCGGCGAGCGCGCAGTAAGCCGCCAGCAGCGCGGCGTGGTGGTGCGCGCGCGCGTGGTTGGGCGCCGTGCGCGCGTGCGCGCCCAGCGCCGCCCAGCAGTACAGGCTGGCGCGCACGTCGTGCGGCGCGCTGTACGATAGTGTGTTACCTGTCGGTAGTAGTGTTAATGTCGGTGAGCAGATGTCCGTAGGCGGCGAGCGCGCAGTAAGCCGCCAGCAGCGCGGCGTGGTGGTGCGCGCGCGCGTGGTTGGGCGCCGTGCGCGCGTGCGCGCCCAGCGCCGCCCAGCAGTACAGGCTGGCGCGCACGTCGTGCGGCGCGCTGTACGATAGTGTGTTACCTGTCGGTAGTAGTGTTAATGTCGGTGAGCAGATGTCCGTAGGCGGCGAGCGCGCAGTAAGCCGCCAGCAGCGCGGCGTGGTGGTGCGCGCGCGCGTGGTTGGGCGCCGTGCGCGCGTGCGCGCCCAGCGCCGCCCAGCAGTACAGGCTGGCGCGCACGTCGTGCGGCGCGCTGTACGATAGTGTGTTACCTGTCGGTAGTAGTGTTAATGTCGGTGAGCAGATGTCCGTAGGCGGCGAGCGCGCAGTAAGCCGCCAGCAGCGCGGCGTGGTGGTGCGCGCGCGCGTGGTTGGGCGCCGTGCGCGCGTGCGCGCCCAGCGCCGCCCAGCAGTACAGGCTGGCGCGCACGTCGTGCGGCGCGCTGTACGATAGTGTGTTACCTGTCGGTAGTAGTGTTAATGTCGGTGAGCAGATGTCCGTAGGCGGCGAGCGCGCAGTAAGCCGCCAGCAGCGCGGCGTGGTGGTGCGCGCGCGCGTGGTTGGGCGCCGTGCGCGCGTGCGCGCCCAGCGCCGCCCAGCAGTACAGGCTGGCGCGCACGTCGTGCGGCGCGCTGTACGATAGTGTGTTACCTGTCGGTAGTAGTGTTAATGTCGGTGAGCAGATGTCCGTAGGCGGCGAGCGCGCAGTAAGCCGCCAGCAGCGCGGCGTGGTGGTGCGCGCGCGCGTGGTTGGGCGCCGTGCGCGCGTGCGCGCCCAGCGCCGCCCAGCAGTACAGGCTGGCGCGCACGTCGTGCGGCGCGCTGTACGATAGTGTGTTACCTGTCGGTAGTAGTGTTAATGTCGGTGAGCAGATGTCCGTAGGCGGCGAGCGCGCAGTAAGCCGCCAGCAGCGCGGCGTGGTGGTGCGCGCGCGCGTGGTTGGGCGCCGTGCGCGCGTGCGCGCCCAGCGCCGCCCAGCAGTACAGGCTGGCGCGCACGTCGTGCGGCGCGCTGTACGATAGTGTGTTACCTGTCGGTAGTAGTGTTAATGTCGGTGAGCAGATGTCCGTAGGCGGCGAGCGCGCAGTAAGCCGCCAGCAGCGCGGCGTGGTGGTGCGCGCGCGCGTGGTTGGGCGCCGTGCGCGCGTGCGCGCCCAGCGCCGCCCAGCAGTACAGGCTGGCGCGCACGTCGTGCGGCGCGCTGTACGATAGTGTGTTACCTGTCGGTAGTAGTGTTAATGTCGGTGAGCAGATGTCCGTAGGCGGCGAGCGCGCAGTAAGCCGCCAGCAGCGCGGCGTGGTGGTGCGCGCGCGCGTGGTTGGGCGCCGTGCGCGCGTGCGCGCCCAGCGCCGCCCAGCAGTACAGGCTGGCGCGCACGTCGTGCGGCGCGCTGTACGATAGTGTGTTACCTGTCGGTAGTAGTGTTAATGTCGGTGAGCAGATGTCCGTAGGCGGCGAGCGCGCAGTAAGCCGCCAGCAGCGCGGCGTGGTGGTGCGCGCGCGCGTGGTTGGGCGCCGTGCGCGCGTGCGCGCCCAGCGCCGCCCAGCAGTACAGGCTGGCGCGCACGTCGTGCGGCGCGCTGTACGATAGTGTGTTACCTGTCGGTAGTAGTGTTAATGTCGGTGAGCAGATGTCCGTAGGCGGCGAGCGCGCAGTAAGCCGCCAGCAGCGCGGCGTGGTGGTGCGCGCGCGCGTGGTTGGGCGCCGTGCGCGCGTGCGCGCCCAGCGCCGCCCAGCAGTACAGGCTGGCGCGCACGTCGTGCGGCGCGCTGTACGATAGTGTGTTACCTGTCGGTAGTAGTGTTAATGTCGGTGAGCAGATGTCCGTAGGCGGCGAGCGCGCAGTAAGCCGCCAGCAGCGCGGCGTGGTGGTGCGCGCGCGCGTGGTTGGGCGCCGTGCGCGCGTGCGCGCCCAGCGCCGCCCAGCAGTACAGGCTGGCGCGCACGTCGTGCGGCGCGCTGTACGATAGTGTGTTACCTGTCGGTAGTAGTGTTAATGTCGGTGAGCAGATGTCCGTAGGCGGCGAGCGCGCAGTAAGCCGCCAGCAGCGCGGCGTGGTGGTGCGCGCGCGCGTGGTTGGGCGCCGTGCGCGCGTGCGCGCCCAGCGCCGCCCAGCAGTACAGGCTGGCGCGCACGTCGTGCGGCGCGCTGTACGATAGTGTGTTACCTGTCGGTAGTAGTGTTAATGTCGGTGAGCAGATGTCCGTAGGCGGCGAGCGCGCAGTAAGCCGCCAGCAGCGCGGCGTGGTGGTGCGCGCGCGCGTGGTTGGGCGCCGTGCGCGCGTGCGCGCCCAGCGCCGCCCAGCAGTACAGGCTGGCGCGCACGTCGTGCGGCGCGCTGTACGATAGTGTGTTACCTGTCGGTAGTAGTGTTAATGTCGGTGAGCAGATGTCCGTAGGCGGCGAGCGCGCAGTAAGCCGCCAGCAGCGCGGCGTGGTGGTGCGCGCGCGCGTGGTTGGGCGCCGTGCGCGCGTGCGCGCCCAGCGCCGCCCAGCAGTACAGGCTGGCGCGCACGTCGTGCGGCGCGCTGTACGATAGTGTGTTACCTGTCGGTAGTAGTGTTAATGTCGGTGAGCAGATGTCCGTAGGCGGCGAGCGCGCAGTAAGCCGCCAGCAGCGCGGCGTGGTGGTGCGCGCGCGCGTGGTTGGGCGCCGTGCGCGCGTGCGCGCCCAGCGCCGCCCAGCAGTACAGGCTGGCGCGCACGTCGTGCGGCGCGCTGTACGATAGTGTGTTACCTGTCGGTAGTAGTGTTAATGTCGGTGAGCAGATGTCCGTAGGCGGCGAGCGCGCAGTAAGCCGCCAGCAGCGCGGCGTGGTGGTGCGCGCGCGCGTGGTTGGGCGCCGTGCGCGCGTGCGCGCCCAGCGCCGCCCAGCAGTACAGGCTGGCGCGCACGTCGTGCGGCGCGCTGTACGATAGTGTGTTACCTGTCGGTAGTAGTGTTAATGTCGGTGAGCAGATGTCCGTAGGCGGCGAGCGCGCAGTAAGCCGCCAGCAGCGCGGCGTGGTGGTGCGCGCGCGCGTGGTTGGGCGCCGTGCGCGCGTGCGCGCCCAGCGCCGCCCAGCAGTACAGGCTGGCGCGCACGTCGTGCGGCGCGCTGTACGATAGTGTGTTACCTGTCGGTAGTAGTGTTAATGTCGGTGAGCAGATGTCCGTAGGCGGCGAGCGCGCAGTAAGCCGCCAGCAGCGCGGCGTGGTGGTGCGCGCGCGCGTGGTTGGGCGCCGTGCGCGCGTGCGCGCCCAGCGCCGCCCAGCAGTACAGGCTGGCGCGCACGTCGTGCGGCGCGCTGTACGATAGTGTGTTACCTGTCGGTAGTAGTGTTAATGTCGGTGAGCAGATGTCCGTAGGCGGCGAGCGCGCAGTAAGCCGCCAGCAGCGCGGCGTGGTGGTGCGCGCGCGCGTGGTTGGGCGCCGTGCGCGCGTGCGCGCCCAGCGCCGCCCAGCAGTACAGGCTGGCGCGCACGTCGTGCGGCGCGCTGTACGATAGTGTGTTACCTGTCGGTAGTAGTGTTAATGTCGGTGAGCAGATGTCCGTAGGCGGCGAGCGCGCAGTAAGCCGCCAGCAGCGCGGCGTGGTGGTGCGCGCGCGCGTGGTTGGGCGCCGTGCGCGCGTGCGCGCCCAGCGCCGCCCAGCAGTACAGGCTGGCGCGCACGTCGTGCGGCGCGCTGTACGATAGTGTGTTACCTGTCGGTAGTAGTGTTAATGTCGGTGAGCAGATGTCCGTAGGCGGCGAGCGCGCAGTAAGCCGCCAGCAGCGCGGCGTGGTGGTGCGCGCGCGCGTGGTTGGGCGCCGTGCGCGCGTGCGCGCCCAGCGCCGCCCAGCAGTACAGGCTGGCGCGCACGTCGTGCGGCGCGCTGTACGATAGTGTGTTACCTGTCGGTAGTAGTGTTAATGTCGGTGAGCAGATGTCCGTAGGCGGCGAGCGCGCAGTAAGCCGCCAGCAGCGCGGCGTGGTGGTGCGCGCGCGCGTGGTTGGGCGCCGTGCGCGCGTGCGCGCCCAGCGCCGCCCAGCAGTACAGGCTGGCGCGCACGTCGTGCGGCGCGCTGTACGATAGTGTGTTACCTGTCGGTAGTAGTGTTAATGTCGGTGAGCAGATGTCCGTAGGCGGCGAGCGCGCAGTAAGCCGCCAGCAGCGCGGCGTGGTGGTGCGCGCGCGCGTGGTTGGGCGCCGTGCGCGCGTGCGCGCCCAGCGCCGCCCAGCAGTACAGGCTGGCGCGCACGTCGTGCGGCGCGCTGTACGATAGTGTGTTACCTGTCGGTAGTAGTGTTAATGTCGGTGAGCAGATGTCCGTAGGCGGCGAGCGCGCAGTAAGCCGCCAGCAGCGCGGCGTGGTGGTGCGCGCGCGCGTGGTTGGGCGCCGTGCGCGCGTGCGCGCCCAGCGCCGCCCAGCAGTACAGGCTGGCGCGCACGTCGTGCGGCGCGCTGTACGATAGTGTGTTACCTGTCGGTAGTAGTGTTAATGTCGGTGAGCAGATGTCCGTAGGCGGCGAGCGCGCAGTAAGCCGCCAGCAGCGCGGCGTGGTGGTGCGCGCGCGCGTGGTTGGGCGCCGTGCGCGCGTGCGCGCCCAGCGCCGCCCAGCAGTACAGGCTGGCGCGCACGTCGTGCGGCGCGCTGTACGATAGTGTGTTACCTGTCGGTAGTAGTGTTAATGTCGGTGAGCAGATGTCCGTAGGCGGCGAGCGCGCAGTAAGCCGCCAGCAGCGCGGCGTGGTGGTGCGCGCGCGCGTGGTTGGGCGCCGTGCGCGCGTGCGCGCCCAGCGCCGCCCAGCAGTACAGGCTGGCGCGCACGTCGTGCGGCGCGCTGTACGATAGTGTGTTACCTGTCGGTAGTAGTGTTAATGTCGGTGAGCAGATGTCCGTAGGCGGCGAGCGCGCAGTAAGCCGCCAGCAGCGCGGCGTGGTGGTGCGCGCGCGCGTGGTTGGGCGCCGTGCGCGCGTGCGCGCCCAGCGCCGCCCAGCAGTACAGGCTGGCGCGCACGTCGTGCGGCGCGCTGTACGATAGTGTGTTACCTGTCGGTAGTAGTGTTAATGTCGGTGAGCAGATGTCCGTAGGCGGCGAGCGCGCAGTAAGCCGCCAGCAGCGCGGCGTGGTGGTGCGCGCGCGCGTGGTTGGGCGCCGTGCGCGCGTGCGCGCCCAGCGCCGCCCAGCAGTACAGGCTGGCGCGCACGTCGTGCGGCGCGCTGTACGCCGCGCCCGGGTCGCGGGCGCTGAGTGCGCGCGCGCCGCCGCACGCCGCCGACATCGTGCAGAAGTTCATGGCTTTCCAGCCGCCGTATCTGGGGAAAAACGTGCCCGTATTGAAGTACTGATACTATTGGAATATCCATCCTAACACAGAGAATGCTCTACAAACTTACACCAAAACCAACTTTTAAGCCTTACAAGAAACTTAATCAAACATTGGCAAACACAAGATCTCTAAATATAAGAACTAACAATGGAAATAAACAACTACCCTCAAAAAACAGTTAATTCATAAATTTATTATGAAATAGTACATTGTTACACTAGGGGTTTTTTTTGTCAACGGAGAAAATCATCTTATGACAAAACCCGCTCTTGGGTGGAGCGGAAATAGTGTCAGACTCTTACTGACTAAAAACCCCGCGCCGTTCCTTCTAGCCTTCATACCGGGGCACGAGCTCCCTTTCGGACAACCCTGTCCCCAGTAGGCTTCGACCCAGCTGGGCCCCTTCTGCTGCTGACAACTCCTTGAGGCGCGCGGGAACAGTGTGCACCGTCGACGTCTTGGACTCGGTCCATTACCGGACGATCGGACAGCGAGCTACCCATGGCTCGCCGTCCGCGAGCCCGCGTCTACGGTGGCCGGAAATCGGGATCGGAATCCCGGCGACGGCGGCGAGGGCGCCGTAGCCCGATGCGGTCGGCCTCCTCCTTTGCAAGCATTACTGCTTCGCAGAAGGAGGCGACCGCCTGCCATTCCTCCTCGCTCCGGACCATGGCCTCGACCAGGGCCCGGTGCGAGTGGTCTCCGCCGCCGATCGCCTCCACGAGGGCACGGCGATGCTCCGCCCAGGCAGAGCACACCTCGACGGTGTGCTCCACCGTGTCCTCCGGGCGTTGCGCACAGTGGCGACACCCGGGCGTCTCTTCTGCTTGAATCCGATGCAGGAACCTCCCGAACTTGCCATGTCCGGTGAGGACCTGCGTCATACGGAAGGTAAGGACGCCGTGAGGTCTTTCCAGCCACGCCTCAAAGTGGGGACTTACCGCCATAATCGTGGCGTGCCCAGCACTGAGTTGCGATAGCCGTTGACGCCATTTCACCATAAGATCCCGCCGGAGTTCTGTCCGCCATGCCTTGACATGTTGCGGCAGTGGACTTTGACCCCGGCGTTGCATCTCCACGCGCATGCCGTGCATGTGTGCAAGGACTGTTGCCTCCAGATCCCACGGTGGTAGGCCAGCCAGAAGGCTCGCCCCTTCGCGGGAGATCGTGCGGTAACCCCGCACCATCCGTATTGCCATGACCCTCTGGCAGGCGTTCAGTATGGACGCCGGTCGCTTTGCCAGCGACGGCGCCCACACCGGCGCCCCGTAGAGGGCCATGGACCGAACGATCCCCGCGTAGAGCCTCCGGCAGGAGGCGTCTGGATCCCCAAGGTTGGGCAGGAGCCGCTTGAGAGCAGCCCCAGCCCGAAGCAGCTTGGGAGCCAGACGTCGGAAATGTTCTCCGAAATTCCACCGGCTGTCGAGGACGAGTCCCAGATACTTCATCGTCGACCCGACGCCGATGCGAACTCCTCCTGCCGTAAGTTGGGAGTCTGATGGTGGCGCGTTCCGAGGGCCGTGGAAGCACATTGACTCGGATTTATGCAGCACCACCTCGAGTCCCAACTCCTGGATCCTACCAACGGCTATCGCAACCCCGCGTGTCGCTAGAGCGACCGCCGCCTGGTGCGAACTTCCCAGCGCTAGAATCAGCGTGTCGTCTGCGTAGCTAACCACGCTGACCCCTTCAGGGTAGTCGCCGCGCAGCACGTAATCGTATCCGATGTTCAACAAGGGTGGGCCTAGAACCGACCCCTGCGGAACACTGCACGACATCTCCCGACGTTTCCAGTCTCCCTGGTGACCGGGGTAGACAATGTACCTCTCTCTGATAGGTACGCCTCGACCACTAGACAGAGGTATTCGGGCACCCGGTGGTACCGGAGTGCCCTCCGGATCGTACTCCAGGGCAGGGAGTTGAAGGCGTTGGCAATGTCCAAGGACACTGCCACGACATACGTACCCTGGGACACCGCTTCCCCTGTCGTGAGGGCTCGCACGCGCATGATGGCGTCTATAGTAGAGCGCGCCCTGCGAAAGCCGAACTGTCCGTGCGACAAGTCCGGCCCCACCCGTGTTAGCCGCACGACGAGGCGGTTTGCAATAACTCTTTCAAAGAGCTTGCCCACCTCGTCGAGCAGCACAATGGGCCGGTACACGGACGGAGAGTCCGCAGGGCGCCCTGGCTTCGCGATGAGGACCAGTTTCCCCGTCTTCCAGCGAAGTGAGAACTGGCCCCTCTCCAGGCATGCGCTGAAGAGCCCTCTCAGTCGAGGCCCGAGACCCTCCATGGCCAGGACCCAGGCTTTTCCAGACAAGCCGTCGGGTCCTGGGGCGGTGTTTTTGGCACTCAGCCTTCGCACCGCCACTCTCAACTCTACCTCGGTCACTTCTGGAGCATTGTCGTCGTCGTCGCTGTTACGATCCGCGCCAGACACCGCTGGCGGAGGCGGAGTCATGGGCGGGGGGGAGTGTTCCCTCCGTGCAGGGAACAGAGTGCTAACCACAAGGCCTTGGCGGGGGGGTCGCAGGACCTGCCCCCAGCCCGGTGGTCGGCCGGCTTGCCGGCCGCCGCACATGCGTAGCAGTGCGGCGTAGCACGGCAATCTGCGACCTTATGACCGAGCTGGCCACACTGGTGGCAGCGGTCGCTGCGATCCTCCGCGGCGCAGTGGGCTCCCACGTGGTGCCCCACATGGCAGCGGAAGCACCGCAGAGGTCTGGGCTCCAGCATCTTTACCTGGGCCGAAACCCAGCCCACCAAAAGCCTTCGGCCCTCGGCCGTGATCGCTTTGGCAGCACACCGTAACGGCTCGCATGCCCGTGCTGTCAGCACGGATGGCGCCCGCCCGAACCTGTTCGGTCGTGCACCCACCCGCCCTGACAATGACGGCCACCACCTCGTCCACCTTGACGGAATCGTCCAGGCCCATTATGCGCATGTCGATGCACTTGGTGGGCCTGGACACTCGGGCCTTTTCCGAAATGAGGGACGCCCTGATCCTTGCGGCCAGGGCATCCGCTGCAAGACCGCTGGCCGCACCGGGGACCTCTAGGATTCGGGTCCCGGTGATCGTGCGCCTCATGCGGAAGCTCGCAGTGGCTCCGAGCTCGCCAAGGTGGGGCAACACCGCCTGCTTCGCCTTCTCCATGACGGCGTCGTAAGTCACGCCCCTCTTTTCCGCTTCAGGCTGTAGCGTCATTACTACCGCCATGGCCCGTTTCTTGCGCTCCTGCCGCCTCGCGCGCTTTTTGGCCGCTCTGGCCACTTTACTGGACCACCGTCCACTCGGCGCCAGGCTCCTCGGGTGGAGGAGGTGGCAGGCGCAGCATAGTCGCAACGGCGGCAAGAGTTGCACCGCCGCACCCTTCTTCGACGCTGCTGCTGCTGCTTGGCCGTCGTCGTCGTCGTCGGGGCCGGCCTCGCGGGCTCCGGCGCCGCGGCCCCGCGCCCCGCTTGCCCCGATGGGCCCGCCTTGGGCGCAGAAGACGCGGCCGCGGCAGCGGCATACGACGCCGCCTTTTTTTGGCCAGAGGCCGCCAGTGGAGGGCGCAACACAATGCCCTCCAGGAGAGAAAGCTGCTGCCGGATGCTCTGCTGGAACTCCAGCTGCTGCTTTTGCAGCCCCTGCTGGAAAGCAGCGAGTTCCCGCTGCATCAGTGTCAGCAGCTGACTCTCCGGCTCGGGCTGGGGCTGGGACTGGCTTTGCCACTGCTCCTGTTCGCGCCCTTCCTCCATCGATTCCTGGCGGCCCCTATTCGGCGCCCTTGCGAGCTCCGCCCGGACCGACCTCAGCCCGAAGCTCGGTCTGGAGGTCCGCCCGAAGCTCGCTCCGGAGCCTCTCCACCCTCTTTTCAACGGAGGCGTCTAAGGCCCCCTGGAGGGATCGTTTGCTCCCGCGTTGCCTTGTCCCTCTGGCGGGCCATGTCTCGAAGCAGGGTGACGGCCAGCTCCTTGAAGGGCATGGCCGCCTCCCCGCCTGACTCCGCCTCGGTGCGCCTCTTGCTGCCGGACGGCTCCTACAGGTCCCTCCCAGAGTCACCAGCACCGGGGTGGCGCCCCTCCGCGGCAAGCCTATCGGCTCGCTCGGCGGATTTTTTGGCCGTGAGGCCTCTTCCCTTCCCGCGGGCTCGGCCCGCGCCACGGCTGCCGGTGGGGATCTTCGCCCGCCCCTCCGAGCAGGACGACCCATCCTCCTTTCTAAAAGAAGCGGAGCGCTTCTTTTGGGAGAGACTAGAGTGTCTCCCAGAACCGCCCGCTTCCTCCTCACTCTCCGAGCCCTCCGAGCTCCTTCTGGATGCACCTATTATTCAAGCTAACAACCTCCCTCACGGTGCGCCGCCGCTTGGAGGTTTGTTGTAATTTTTTATAGAGGTTGTCTTCCTCTCGTCCCGGGCGGTTAAGCCAAGGCCCTCGTCCCCCATCAAGAGTCAGAAACATGACCTTGCACAATCTCTGGGGCTACGAGACTAACGGTGGCAGAAGGAGGAACACGTCTTCCTCCTGCCTGCCCGGCGGCAGTGTGAGTCCACACGGAGCCCGCTCTTACTTCGCCCCTGTGCCCTCTGCTGTGGCAGAGGGACACGCGTTGAAGTGGTCCGTCGGACAGAACATTCGCAGACGGCCATAGAGGACCTTGGGTAGGAGTACCCAAGGGGGTCTATGACCGCCTCCCAGGGTGCACCAGGCCGAAAACCAGTCTGCGGGACAGACTGGTCTTCCTTGTTACACTAGGGGTGAAAGTTACTTATTTCGTCCCGAGAAGGAATTGGCGGCCGAGCGCAGCGAGGTCGCTAATTCAAGGGACTGTGCTTTTCATTACGAATACAAGACCTAGTTTTTTTTTTTAATCATTTGACAGCTGTTAGTTGAAAGTAAAACTCCCTAGGGATGAAGTGTTATACTTTTCGGCCCGCACCTCAGGCAACTTCAGTCCTACTTTCAGAGTATGAGTAATGAAAAAGTAATTATAGTATTAGTATTAAAAACGTACAAATCTTTAAAAATACTACCAATAAATCAAAAATAAACAGTTATACATAACTGATTAGGAACAGCGCGAGATCTCACGTACGACTTCGAAGCTCTTGTGCATTTGAATAATTCGTGATGCGATAATTACAACCCCCACTCACCTAATATTCCAAATACTAATTACTACTTCATTTACGAACTATTTTTGATGTTTAAAAAAAATAATTCTTTTCAGTAATTTGTAAGAAATATTGTACAAACACAGGAAAGTACAAACTTTACTTTTGCAATTTACGTCACAAACTTGTAGCAAAGGCTCAAAGTTAGTCTACACATGCATAAAAAAAAAAGAATTACTCACTTATCAACAACGACGACGGGCCCATTCTTATACTCCATCTGACACCCAGCAACATACTCAACCAGCGCAAAAGAGTCCTTATACGGCTCTATCAACCTATCTATCGCCGCCTCCCTCTCTCTCTCACTCGTCGCATGCCGCACCGCCTTCACGTACTCATTGTCATCCGGCCTCCCTTGTAGATAATCTGTGGTATCACCATCCAACCATCGGGAACACTTGATGAACTTGACACTGAGTTGGTAATCATCTTGTAGTGAATGTACACTGACGTTTGTGACCTCTATGACTCTATCTAAGGGCACATCATCAGGTATTTTGTCTACTTTTTCGAAGAAGTAGCAAGGGCGTCGTAACTCGGCCTCTTCTTCGACTGTCAAAGCCGGGGCGACGGGGGGAGGCGGTGGGGCGGTATCAGGCGGCGACCCAGCCGTCCTGTTCCCCCAGTCAGGGAACTTAAACTTAGTCGGGGAACTTAGTTTAAAGTTTTTCAACGACATTTTCGATGGGGACCGAGGGGATTTTGGACCGTTTTTCTTTTCGGATAAGGATGAGAATAGATCACCGTTGGCTATTGATTTTCTTGCTGATAGGTCTCTGTTGCCGGCGCTGAGGCGTTCTAGTCTGAGTTCTGTTCTGTCGAAGCGGTATGCAGGTTCTGAATCAGTTATTGGTGAATTATTTTCCGGTATTAGTCGTTCGTCGTCTGCACAATCGCTGTTTTCTTGCCGCCTGTATCCGTTTGTCTCCGGTTCGGTGGGTGATTCTGCGGGCGTTTTCCTTTCGGTCTTCCGATGAGCAACGTACGTGTCTTTTGATACAAAACTAGCTCTGAAGTTGGCGACGAATAACTCTTTCTCTTCTTCCGTTGGCCAGAAGATTTCACAGTCCTAAAGCAAAAAAGGTAAAATATAAATTAACCTGAATACGAGAATGACAATGTCACAAAAGTTATAAAACAGCATGCTTTACTGTCAATCACGTCGTCGCTTACCATCACATAGTGGTCAAGCGCAAGTCTATTCCTAATAAAATGAATGCGCATGTCATATGTTCTGCGCATGATTTCTTTGACGATATCTCGTGCACTCTTGCGGCTACCGCATACCTAATGCGATGTCCTACGTAAGAGCAAACAGCACAAACGATTGATACTCTATTACGGCGACCTACATGAGCAAAGGCACGTGGGTGTGGTGCGGCGACGAGCGAAGCAAAGCGGACGCTATCAATCGTTTTTAAATTTTCCCGTGAACTGCAGTGATTATACAAATGATGCGGCAGCTACGCGAGTACGTAGGACAAAACCGCCACGTCGCATTGAATTCGAGAGAATTGCATAGGATCGCTTCGCAACCGCATTCACGTTGGATAACCCACACCAGGCATGTATTATGTGTTCACTAAGAAATATTGTGTTTCCCTTACCGGATCATTAGTATCAGATAACAACAAGACGAGTTGAGCCGTGTGGTCCCACAGCAGCCTCCACAGGTCCGCCGCGGAGTCCGCGGGGTGCTGCGCGACGGCGTACTCTCGCACGCGCCGTCGCCCGCATACCCACGACGCGTTCACGTATTCACTACCTGGAAACGATACAATTTGATTTTCTTGTAACAGAAATGAGCTACGGCAATGAGTGTATATTTGTGCTTGTTCCCATAAGCACAACTTGATAATACTGCACTAAGGATGGTTTTAGAGTCAGCGCTGACGCCCGCAAACAAATGAACTTCTAGGAAGAGTTTTAGGAGCTTGTGCATTGGTCAGCGCTGACGGGTCAGCGGCCGTGCGCGTCGCAAGTCGGCGTCGCGTAGCCGTCGGCGCTGACTAACGCCCTCGCACCTGTCTTCAGTGGGCGTTCTAGTGACCAGCCGAGCGGACACCATCAGCGTGAGCAGTCAAAACCAGCCTAACATCTATACAATTTGGAGGTATGCGAAACAGAGTGTAAAGTCCCGCAAACCTCCGTTGAAAAGAGATGATCCTACTAGACTAGAAGAGTGTTGTGTCTGGCTCAAATCGCGTGGAAAACTTTAATTCCGCGATGCAGGATTTCGTATTTTCTTGTAGTTCTTATGTGGCGCCATAGGTGTCACTATAACAGCAAGTCGAAATTTCTTACCTTCCACTCCAGGTTTGGGTACGAGCATGACTCTAGCAGAATCCGAGGGCAGTATGCCTCCTGGCCGATTCTTCTCAGCGTTATGAGGCGCCCGCGCACATACACTCGCTTCGACACAAGATCGGGTTATAAGCTGTAACAAGAGCAAAACATATTTACGTTAAATTTTATGATTTACACGACGATATACTGGGCATACAATTTAATTTTTTCACAGCTACCTTTTATTTTATTTCAGTATAAGATAGTTGAGCTAGAACTACATCAGATCAGAGACGCACACGTGTAATACGCCTGATTTGTACGTAGAACAACGTCGCGTGGCGTGGATCAAGTAGTTCTACAAGTCTAGTTTACATACATTTTTATATTGAGACTTTCCATCTTTAGATTTACTAGAGTTACACATAAACCACTCACCAGAAACTGTTTTTCTAGCAGGTTGACGGGCGGCGGACCTTGATACGTGTGATGTCGGTTCGCTAACGATCTCATGCGTTCTAACAACGCGTAGTTTTCGGCTCGATTCGCTCTGGAAAACAGATAATCATATTATGCACAATGACTTATTATTCATTTTCCTGATTAAACCTTCAAAAAGGTATACGCTATTTGCCCAGTAAATAGAGATAATGAGGTCACGCAAGAATAAGCCCCTTCCTTCCCCGAAGCGGGATTACTTGGTAGCTCGATATTCGGTGGTCCAGTAAGGACTAAAGCCCGAGTCAACGACGTGTTGTTTTCTACGCGTGCCGCAAAGGTTCAGCAAAATTGACGAGGCCATTTAGTCGATGTTTGCCAAAGCTGCGGATTGATCTAAAGAGTTACCATGGCCCTCGCAAAAAGCTACTGAAGTAATACTGTGAATTTAATCAGGATTGTCAAACTTTTATTCACTATAACCCACCTATGTTCTTTCAATTGCTTTCCACGGTCGCGATAACTTTTTCAAACATTCTCGCAGCGCTTCCCAGTAATGCTGCAGTCGGCAACTATTCTAGCCCAATGCAGGGGTGCCACAAACTCTTACCGCGATCCAATTGACGACCCAAACTAAACTGTTAAAGAGATGGAGCTATATAGGGTGTATATAGCTCCATCCCTCTTTCTCGCTCAAGTGTTTGAGCGGGACTTAACACGTTATAGTAAGGCCCTAGCTCCGACTCTTCAGTAAATTGCCTAACTGACCTCTAAAAGAGTTAAGTAGTTAAAAGAAACTCACCTCCTCATCTCTTCTTTCTCCATATCAGTCATATTATTATACGCCTGCATTTTTTTACTGTACGTATCAGTCGACCGAGGCGCCAAATCGTACACCCCTTCACTCTCTTCACCGTTCACCAGTCCTTCCTTCGGCTCATCAGTTCCTTCCGAATCCTTCACCGATTTCGACTGTTCACTGTTCAAATCATCCGTCTTTATTGACATTTGGCTTCCGTTCTCTAAGACTTCTTTCTCACTAGGATTTTGACTGGATTTTATACTTGATGTCTCGCCGTTTTCTACACCGTTTGACAAGTCATTAGTGCTCTTATTTTTAATAGGATTAAGGTCCAAAACTGCTAGTTCCTCGTCGGATATTGGTTCTAGGAGTTTGGCGAGGTACTGTCGTGCCTTAGGGAATTCTACTTCTGTGTCTCCTGAGCGTACGTGTTCGAGTAGAGCGTCGTGCACGAAGACGTATTGTTCTTCTGTCTGAACGAGGTGGTTGCGCTGTGTCCGGGCTCGGCAGAGGAACCCGAGCGGCGAGAGGGTGCCGGTTAGTTTGAGCTGGTTTAGTTGAGCGTCCAGGACTATGTATGTGCCTGTGCGCCCGACGCCAGCACTGGAAGAAAAGAGTATTATTATTATATAGCACTTAGTGTATTCATGTTAAGAAAATAGTAACGTCATCGTTGTCATTTAGCTAAGCCACGCGTCTTGACCAATCAGATCAAAGTCGATCATCTGTTCTACGTCTGGGTGTAATTTCTACAATGTGTGTGTGTTTATAAATATATGTACGTTTAAAAAAGTTAAGTACCTGCAGTGAACTAATACGGTGGAAGGATGTTTCCCAGCCGCTTTTACAAATGGCAGGACTGCAAGGGGATGCCGAGGCGTTCCGTGGTCAGGCCATACTGTGTAATGGTACTGCACCACACTGCGACCTTCGCTACTGGTGCCAGAACTGTCGCCACTGCTTGGTGTACTTCCCTGAGGACAAATATGCTTTTTTAACGTTTGTAACTTACAATCACAGCTGAATAAATGTTGCAGGCTAGACAGATGCCCTACCACGAGCACTGTAACGCGATCCATTTGACGACCTAAACTGAACTGTTAAAGGGTAATTAGTGACCGATACTTATACACGTGATTGTACTCATGATTACAAACAACTTTCCCAAGGAAACTTTTTTATACTCATTAGTTTAATAAGTATATTTGTCTAGTCAACCCATATGCGTTAGATGAAAACGCCAGAGTAGCCCGCGAAAGCCAAATCTTCTTAATTTTTCACATTTTTAGGTCATCGTCAAATTGTATGTTGTTGTTGCTGGTATTCTGTTAAGACCCTCTGTGATACCTTAGACGTACTCACGGAACGTTATATGGACTATCGAAATAAAATAAGCTTACCAAGTGCTGTTTTCTTGTAAGGATAATAATTATCTTTATCAATTATCAATACACCTTATCAGAGACCTAATCATCAGATCATCAGAGGTGGCTATGTGGGGAGAAGAACTTACTTCACTACAGTCAGTCCTGAGGTTCTGCACGCGCATGTGCCGCACGGTGTAGGCGGCGCGCACGTCCTCGTGCAGCAGCGTGACGCGCACGCCGCCGAACTCCGCCGAGCTACCGGCGCCGCCCGCTGGCCAGTACATGTCGCATTTGCGCTGGAACAACGATAACATAAATCTTATTCCTTGAATAAAAGGTTTTCTTACATATCTATTTATACAAATAAAAGGAGAAACTGACTGACTGACATATCAACGCACAGCTGAAACCACAGGGCCTAAAAACGTGACATTTTGTACAAAGATTCCGTTTGTGTTCGAGGCGAGCTTGAAAATGTAGAGGAAACTGGTTTATATGCAACATTCTATTCCTTGATTTATTTTAGGATAAAGTTAATGAAAAAGAATTTTATTATTCCTTTTTCCAAACTACCCCCCTTAAAACGATCTATGGGTTGTTAGAGGTTCCTTGGATTAAATTCTAATCGTCATGAATAATAAAGACTGTCATTATTCGTTTTTCAAAATTACCCGCATCTATGGTAAAAAAAATAATCGCTAAATGTGTTGCTAAGCGCAAATCTCGAGAACAACTGAACTGATTTCGCTAACTCTTTTTTTGTTGTGTTTATTATTGTGAGGAAAAGGTTCCTATGGAAAAAAAAATAGGGTAGTATAGAGTAGGGTAGATTAGGGTAGAACAGGGTAGAGCAGGTTAGAGTAGGGTAGAGTAGGGTAGAGTAGGGTGGAGTAGGGTGGAGTAGGATAGAGCGGGAGCGAAGCCGCGGGCAAAAGCTAGTAAAGAAATAAAATCCCTACCGCGTCTCCGCGATAAATTCAAAAACGGCTGCAGGGATTTACATACAATAATTCATCAATATACAGAATTATTCATGAGGAAGGTTCAGATGTAATACATTCCAACTAAATACACAAACTATAAAAAAAAAATGCCTGTGTATTCAAATAATGTTAAACTAAGTACGTACCCGTCCCCTCTCGACAAGGTTGGTGATCATGACGACGGTGTGCACTCGGTGTTGCCAGATCATGCGCCAGAAGGCGTCCAGCGTGGCCGGCGTGGGCCCCTGCGTGGCGATGTAGCGCCGCCGCCACACCAGCCACTCTAGCTTCACTCTGGTTGGCACGCCGTCTTGGGGACATTAACAAACAGTAGATGAGATCATTGTTTGCTATATTTTAACATTAATGTAATAATAAAAATTGACTGGCCTGTTGGTCTAGTGGTTAGTGACCCTGACTGCTAAGCCGCAGGTCATGGGTTCGATTTCCACCCAGGACAAGTGTTTGTGCGAAATGTAAAGAAAATAATTTAACCTCTTTTTTTACGGTGGGCAAGAATCATCTTATGACAACCCCCGCTCTTGGGTGGAGCGGGAGATAGTGTCAGATTCTTAATGACTAAAAACTCACCCCGTTCCTCCTAGTCTCTTCATACCGGGGCTCGAGTTCCTTTCGGATAACCCTGGCCCCAGTAGGCATAATTTAACCTCTCGGGTATCAGTGTACGGAACTCGGTACTACGGATCAGCTAACTTAAACCTTATTCATACGTAATAAGGCTTAAGTTAGCAGGTATGAGGCATACACTGGTGCCTGAGAGGTTAAAATGGTAACAGTAAAACCAGTCATTTTTCAATAATCTATTGAGTTCGCTGGTTCTTCCATAAAAAACGAACAATTAGAACTGTGCACTACTAGCTTCTGACGTTATATAAGTGCCCATGTAGACATAATTATGTGAAATAAAATATTTTTTTATTAATTTAATTAAATTGAATGTAAACAGTGAATTAGAAGTCACCTATAGAACTTTTAATTTTAGAACACGTTGTTATCCTCCTGATATTTTCCTTCGCAATTTAGTACAATTTCAATATATTTTCCTTATGACAAAATGTCTGGATATAGTTAATATTATACAAGGTTATTTGTAAAACACAAACAACCTTGCAGGACTGTACATGACATCATAGACAACAACTTTTGTTCTACTAATATTTACAAAACATAATTCACTTACCAAAAACAAACCTTCAAGATTTCGTTGTTCTATCCAACACATTTCAACTCTGTATTTTGCTGTATCTACCTATAATCCATCGGTCTAAGTGTAAACAATCTTAACATGTCTTTTATCGAAAGTATTCGAAAGGTAGTGTAGGGTAAAGTAGGGTAGTGTAGGGTAGTGTAGGGTAGTGTAGGGTAGTGTAGGGTAGTGTAGGGTAAAGTAGGGTAGCGTAGAGTTGTGTCGAGTTGTGTAGAGTTGTGTAGGGTAGAATAGGGTAAAGTAGGGTAGAATAGGATAGAATAGTGTCGAGTAAGGAAGAGTAGGGTAGAATAGGGTTGAATAGGCTAGAGTAAGGTATAGTAGCGTGGAGTAGGGTAGAGCGGGAGCGAAGCCGCGGGAGTACAGCTAGTTTTATATAAAAAAACATATCAAGATTGTTTACCTTAACACACTTTTTTGTTGTACTTTATGTTGAGGAGCCTACAGTCTAACGTTCAATTTTGTCACTTGAGATTGGTCATCTCTTAGCTGCCAGTGGCATATCAATTTCTATTTTTGAATTACTTTTTTTTTCATTATTTATCTACATTGTGCTCAAATTATAGAAGCGACGAGAAATATGTTACCATGGAAAGGGTGTACATTCTTCTTCATAGAGATCTACGCTTTGGACATGCAATTTGACTGACCGACTTTTTGACAATTCAGAAGTCAAACCTGAAAATGGTCTATTTGAAATAAACTTTTCAGATATCTAATGATCACTTACCAATATCAACATACACGTCGTCCAGTTCTGAATCGGAGTCGCTCCTATCGCTGTCCGAGTCGGAGTTCTGTTCGTCTGACTCGACTATGCCAGAGAACTCTATATTGAGGAACGCTGACTCGATGCCTTCGGCGAGGTTGGGAGGTGGCTTCGCAGGTTTTACTGATGATTGTCTGTAAAAAAATGAGAAATATATATATATTTTTAATGGTTTACTATGGTTAAGCAGTCTGTACACCATTCTAACTATTACACTAACGTAATAAAAGTCAAAACCGGTTGCATGGACAGTAAAAACGGTGTTTTTTAATTTCTTGTCCATTGGTGGCAGTTACGGCAGGATATGCTGCACCATAAAATTGTGGACGTTTCGGGTCAGATTTATTGTCGAGGCAGAATGTTACGTATCTATATTTATTTATGTATAAGCTGGCGAAGATAAGGGGCTATGCATCTCCCGTAGTGTAGGGGATGTAGTCACTGCGACCTAAAAGATCTATTGTGACTCACCACCTTGTTAGAGTAACTCTTTTAGCCCGGAGGCTTCCAGGAAGTCTAGAATACTCCTAGTTATAAAAGTTTTAATCTCTTCCGGGCGAATAATGTGTCGGCTCAGATGGATACTCCGTTAGTGGATAAGGGGCCCGCATTCATACAAAAGGTGCTTAGGCGTCTCCCTCTCCTGATTACAGTAACGGCCAACTTCAGTGTCACTCAGTTTCATGTGAAATTGGTGCCAGTTTAATTTGCAGTGGCTGGTTAAGGCGCGGGCTATCGCACAGATGTTCGTCTTGCTAAGCTCAAGAAGCTCGGCAGTTCGTTTTTGTGAGTAGCCTTTTATAAGAGATTTGACGTGTAGCAAACTTGGTTGTAATAACCAGTGCTTTTTTGAATCGCCTAATCGGTTGCCCTTAAGGGTCTGCATGGCCTGGTTCTTTGAGATAACACAGAAGGGTTCTGGTCCTATCTGATGACCTTGAGCCCCAGTCCTTGCAAGTTCGTCGGCTTTTTCATTGACAGTAATTCCAGAATGAGCTATCGAATAAATACTCGTAGTGTACAGCTAGCAACTAACTAGATTGATTGATGCCTACCCCTTTTCCTTCCGCACAATATCCTTTTCTTGTACTAACGCAGAGACGACAAAGATATTATACACGAACCTGTGAGGTCTGTTCCTCCGGTCGAGTTTCCTGCGTATCCTGGCGATGTGCTGCGGCTGCAGCTGCGGCAGCATGCCGTCGATGAAGTTGGCGTTGACGTAATCACAAGCGCCGCCGCGGCCGGCGCCCACGCAGCCCGCCGCGCCGCACCGCGCGCCCGCCGACACGCACACGCGCGAGTGGTCGTCTGGTGGGACATTTTTTTTTTTAATTCTATTGACTTTCGAAAGCTATGGCGTGGCCTCCCACAAAGTGGACCGATGAACTAGTGACCGGGCGTTATGGCAATACCTGTTAGAGACTTTGTCCAACAGTGGACGTCTTTCGGTTGATGATGATGAATTTCGCAAGGAATAAAACTTGATACGTAAGTAAATAATTATCTTTTTATGAAAAACATTTATTAGTGTGACTTTGTAGTAAAACCAACTCAAATGGCGTGACGGCATGACAGTTTAGAGGTATGCGCAAACTCCATTGAAAAGGAAGAATCCTTCCACCAGACGGTTGTTAAGTCTGGTCTGGGCAACTGCCCGATAGATGATGTCAAGCAGTTGTAAATGTTCAAGTCGCGCGGTGAACTCTAATTGCGCGATACAGAATTTCGTAGTTTTGTTCTTATGTGATGCCATAGATGTCACTACAACAGCGTCCAGTGTCATGCCGTAATGCTCCTCTAGATCTCTATATGTTTGCGTTCATGTTACCAAACAATCTATATATAAAATCAATGCCACTTTTCGTTGTAATTTTAAAACTCAAGAACGGGCTCGCCTATCCAAACAAAATGTTTAGGCTTTGTTCGGACTATTTAGTATATGGTTTATGTGAAGTTTGGTAGGGTAGAGTAGGGTAGAGTAGGGTAGAGTACGGTAGAGTAGGGTAGAGTAGGGTAGAGTAGGGTAGAGTAGGGTATAGTAGGATAGAGTAGGGTATAGTAAGATAGAGTAGGGTATAGTAGGGTATAGTAGAGTATAGTAGGGTAGAGTAGGGTATAGTAGAGTAGAGTAGAGTAGGGTAGAGTAGGGTGTAGTAGGATAGAGTAGGGTATAGTAAGATAGAGTAGGGTATAGTAGGGTATAGTAGAGTATAGTAGGTTAGAGTAGGGTATAGTAGAGTAGAGTAGAATAGGGTAGAGTAGGGTAGAGTAGGGTTTAGTAGGATAGAGTAGGGTATAGTAAGAAAGAGTAGGGCATAGTAGGGTATAGTAGAGTATAGTAGGGTAGAGTAGGGTATAGTAGAGTAGAGTAGAGTAGAGTAGGGTATAGTAGGGTGGAGTAGGGAAGAGCAGGAGCGAAGCCGCACGGGCAAAAGCTAGTATAATATGAAAAGTACTTACATGCAGTAATGTTCAGGTACCGATTTTTCAGTCTATTCTCAGGCCTATGACTATGATGACTGGTGTGACCCAACGCGGCAGACTTCGCTACCACGATCTCGTACTCTTTGCTAAGATACAAAAAAAAAATATACAAATTACTAAAAAAGTTATCCAGAAGTTATAAGTCGCAAGTCTTTGGGTTGTGTGGACTAAATTATGTATTTATGGCATATGCATTTTTAGTAGTTTCGGCTTTACACCGTGTTGCCTATGCTGCCCCTGATAGTTAAAAAGACGTATCTAACAAAAACGAAAACGGGTAAAAAAAAATTTAATGAATGAAACGGGAAATCGGGCCTTGTTTCCTTGTGTTAAAACCGCACTGGAGAAAGTTAGCAAAATATAAAAAATACAGGCAGATGCGCCGGACTTATGTCCTGATTCCGGCAATGTATATAACTCAACTCTGGAAAAAATTTTAGATGCGCGTTTTTTACTAACGGGGGTAAGTATGGTAGCCTTTGATAGTAGATTATTTTTAAGCCCAAAGAGACTTATTAATGTCCTGGTATTATATAATAGTGATGTAATCAAGATCATTGTCCATAACTTAGGGAAACGACCTTCACAGGTAATAAATTCACATTTATTCTAGTTGTTTTTCCTTGAAGTCAATATCCCTATTAGCATGTTACAACTATATGTGCAGACAAGCTGTTATAGCAAATACAGTAGTCTGTTGTCTGCCTGCCATGCAGGGTAGGCCCGCATGCGTTGGCCGCAGAAGACTAGTAGTAAGAGAGAAAATAAAGAAAGAAAACTATTTTATTTGGCATACACACTCGTAAATTACACACAATGTAGTAACAACATGTAGACACTAATTATTATATAAAAAGAAAAAGATAACTAACAATGTGTGCCTCACGGTGGCGCCAAAAAGGTAGTTCAGCAAAAATGCAAGACAACTAAATGGTAGTTGCCTGACGCTGGTTTTCAACTGAACCTTATTTCGATTGTACGGTTGAAAATTGGTTTATATTTAGGTACTCAATTATTAGTGTTAGAGAGAAGAGAGAAGACACATCTCATCTGAAGCCAATATTACCATCAGCATGTTACAGCCGGATGTGCAGGTAGCCAGGTCGCAGCTATAGCGGGTTGCTGTCTGCCTACCGAATGGACAGGACGCGAGGGCTCGCATGCCGCATGCATTATGGTGCAATACAGTTATGCCCGATACACGCATGGCCTAGCAGGAAAACTGTTTTTTTGTATTTTTGTAACGAATTGTGCGTCTATTCAGGCAGAATAAACATGTTTTCTTTCTTTCATGCGTTGCGTGCACCACCCGCAATGTTATCCACACCATGCGGGCAAACAGGCTCGAATGCATCGCCTGTAGATGACTAGTAGAGAGAAGTGCTACATTTGTTTTTTTTTTTATAATTTATAGGCTCACGTTTGACCACTATCTCACCTGATGGTAAGCGATGATGTGGCCGACGATGGAACACGCTTGCCTAGAAGCAATCTATTCACTCTTGACTTAAAGACCCCTAGGTCATAGCTATCAGGAAACACAGATTCCGGCAGGGAATTCCACTCCTTAGCTGTACGCATAATGAATGTATTCCCAAAACGCTTTGTACGTATGAGTGGGATGTCTTACCTAAAGCCAATATCCCCATCAGCATGTAACGCAGCCACGTGTGCGGGGAAACTAGTTGCAGTGACAGCGGGCTGCTGTCTGCCTGCCATGCGGGGAGGGCGCGAGGGCCCGCATGCGTCGCCCACGCCGCCCGCAACGCCGTCCACGCCATCTGCCGCGCCTGAAGCGCAGGACACCAGCGGGGAGCAGTTTACCACTGAAAAGAGGGAACGATTTAGTATACCACATAATAAATCATTTGGAATTAAAGTTTTTCAAACTCCAAATTATTATTTACCAGCTGCTCCCAGCGGCTTCGCCCGCGTGATAGCAGAAATTTAAAAAAGTATCCTATGTCCTATTCCAGGACATGGTCCCTCCGTGTACCAAGTTTCATCAAAATCGGTTTTGCCATTGAGGCGTGAAGACGTAACAAAGAAACAAACAAACTCACTTTCGCTTTTGTAATATTAGTAAGGATTTCTCATAGGCCTACTTGAGCAATTTAAACCTTATTTTTACGTTATAAGGTTTAAGTTAGCTAGTATAAAGTGTACCGTATTTAGTACACAGGTGCCTGAGAGGTTAAGCTATTATATCATCAACATCATCATCAGCCTTTTTAATGTTCCCACTGCTGGGACTGAGGCCTCCTCTGTAGGAGAAGGGAATGGGCCGTAATCCACCACCCAGGATCAGTGCGGGTTGGTAAATGTCACATGTTTTCGAATTTTTGGTTCTAGGACATGCCGGTTTCCTTACAATATTTTCCTTCACCGTTTTGAGAGCAGTGGTGATGAAATAAATTACACAAAGCTATTATAATATGTAAATGTTACGGCTAAAGGTAGGTATGAACATAAACTTTAGATTAGCCGGCTAAACTTAGGTTTATCTTCGAGGACTGGCTAATGTTCGATATCATGTTAATTTGCTTCGTGACTTTTTCATCTTTAGCCGGCTAAAGTGCACATTATCCGAAACGAAACGGCTAAAAATGTTTTATATGGACGCGCAGGAGTAAACAAGTCGCTTGAGGGGAGCGGACATCTGTTGTGTCTGTCTGTTCTGTGCCGAATAAAAGTATTTCTATTCTATTTTACAACATATACACATAATTGTAAAATAGATGTAGAAACGAGCAAAGAAGTGTGCCGTCAATAATAATAATGAGTAACGTAAATGACACGACTACAAGTGGTCTACAATGTTATTAACGTTATTCTTTGTATTATTTTCCTTAACAACTATGACACAGACATGTCAATAGCCACTATAACAAACAATTATTTTACTGTAAAAAGCCGAGAATTTCAAAGACTTGTAACACACATACAATGCTGGGTCACAGGTCCGTCCCTTAAGTGGTTAAGAGAGATCTTATTACACAATAAAACAAGGAACTCACCCGGCTTTTTATAAGAGTTGAGAGGCGCCCTCGCAGCTCTTTCCCCTCCTTCCTCCAGGTAGTTATATGCGGCACTGATGCATTTACTCAGACGAGCTCTGCACCTGTGAACAAGTAGCAATAACACTTAGTTCCTCGATTTGGACAGGTTATCTTATCGTTATGGCAAACAGTACCCCTAGCCAAATTAGTAATCTGCACGCTAGTAGAAAGCTTCAAATGTACGGGAGACGTCATATCAACGCTCAGTCACGTGGTCGGAACAAAAAATCGGAGGTGTGGCCAACTCGAAGCGTTCAACGCAAGCCATACGGTTGTAATTTGGCTAGGGGAGCAGGATAGTATGTCTTCAAGAAATCGGAAACGTTCATTTCAAATAAACCATATACAGGCACTTTTGAATTGTCAAAATGTCGGTCAGTAAAAAAAAAACAAGAAAAATATGAAGCTGCGAATGTGCCAAAGCGTAGATCTCGAAGCCTACTGGGGATATGGATTGTAAAATATGGATGGCAAAGAAGGGTTAGGAGTGGATTTTAGTGAGTAAATGTCTGACACGCCCACCCGTTCTGCGCTAGAGCGAGAGAAGTCATTGACGAAAAAAAGGACCATAATATAGTTTTGCCTTGCTTTCCAGAGCCCAGGGTTTTCCTTTCGGAAGTCAACCCATGGCCCTAGTTGCCTTCGGTCCTGTTGAGCACTTACGGTTTTGCTGATATCTCTTTTTTGGCGCATGTGGAACACTACGCCGTCGACAACTCGGACATTTACCGGACAGCCAGACGGCGAGCTACGTATCGCTCGTCGTTCGCAATATTATATTAATTTATTTATTTTCTCACCACAATATCACAACAATTACAAAACCAAGACAATAACAATAATGGGAGATTGGTGCCTAAGCCAGGCTTTTGGCCTGGTCACCAGGTGTTAATGTGAACTAACCTCCAATACAACACAGCCACTGCGATAGCGAAGATCAGCAGAGGACAGACGGCCAACAGCGCAGCATTACTGACGCCGCGTGCTACCTCTGCGTTCTCGGGGGACATCGCTTCCGAATGGGCCGCACACCATTGGCTTGAGACCTCCTGTTAGAGAAATACATACAATATTTAAAGTCTATTTGACACCGGTAGGAAAAACATTACTTAATAGACAGTAAAAAAAAAAGACTTATAGCTAAGTTCAGCCACTGGGTTAATGCTATGGGGTTGGTGCATAACATAGCATAGTCGGCCTTATAATGTTGTGTGGTGTGAGAGCACGTACATCAGCACGTCACGTATAGCACGTAGTTTAAGTTAAGGTAGATAAGCTGTGTCCATAGCATTATTGGCATAGAGGCACATACTAACTATGTATATATACCTCACCAATTAAAGGCATAGGGTCAGTTGACCCATGGAGTAGCACACACCACGTTGTTTACTTAAACCCCTCCTTCCCCCCACATCGCAGTTGAGAACATTATAATGTTGGGACTCAGGCCTCCTCTCTAGGAGAGGGAATGGGCCATAATCCACCACGCGGGGCCAGTTGGTCTAGGTTGGTGGATGCAATTTAATTCGGCGAATCTTCGGGATATATCGGCAATCTTGGTTCTCCAACGGATATCTTCATTCCAGATCACGCAAGGAAACTCCGTGCATTGCCCTTTGGGTGACTTTAAGCCTTCTGATGAGGCCTAAACAAATTAAGGTAATTGAAAGGTAAAAAAGCAAGCGAGGCAAGCGTGTTCCATCGTCGACCACAACATCGCTTACCATCAGGTGATATGGTGGTAACGCAAGCCTATCAATAATAATTTAAAAAAAAAAAACATAAATTAAAACGGACGTTGTTGTCGACGCACAGGACCGTTCGTTGTGGCGACGCGAAAGACGTCCACTGTTGGACATAGACCTCGTCTTTCGGCTGATATGATGATGATGATGATAAATTAAAAGTTTATTAATCAGAAAACAAATAACAAGTCTGATAATAAACCTATATACTTGCCTCAGGTTTAGATTCGTCGCCGTTTATGAACGATTTGTCCCTGGCAACCGACTGAGTAACTGCGTACACTTTTACTTCATATCTTGTCATATTCCATAGGTCCACTTCCTGGAATTAAACGAGAACAATTTAAAAAAAGAAATTATTATTTATAAAAATACATCAACACTAGTATAATAAAGAGGTAAAGTTTGTTTTTTTTTTTATTTGTTTGTAGGAGGTAATCCCTGGAAATAATGGTCCGATTGTGCAAAAATTTTTTTACCGATCGAAAGCTACTATATTCCTGAGTGGCTTATTTTATGAACGTAATTTTAAGCACATACCATAAAGCAAAACGAGTTACATAAACTCTAACACTTACATAAAATATAATTTAAATATCCAGATTTTGTGTGTCGACCAACCGCACAGTGATTTAATAAATCACAACTGAACATTTGATACTTTATTGGCTTAAATGATATTATGCAAGTTTCCTTATATTTATAACTAAGCAGAAATTTATTTCAAAGTTTCCTTCCTCATTTGGTATTTTTTTTATATTAGTTTAAAAGGTAGGCTCGTAACTCATCGGATCAACGCAGGATGGATGAAATGGCGACAGGTCACGGGAACAACTTGTGATCCACGGATGCCCCTCAAGTTGAAGGGTAAAATCTACAAATCTGTGATAAGGCCTGTTGTACTGTATGGATCAGAATGTTGGGCTGTGAAAAAGACGGATGAAAAAAGATTGCATGTAGCGGAGATGAGAATTTTGAGATGGATGTGTGGTGTGACGAGAATGGATAAAGTGAAAAATGAGTATATTAGGGGAAGTTTGAAATTGGCGCCAGTGACTGAAAAGTTGAAAGGAAATCGTTTGTCTTGGTATGGTCATGTAAAGAGGAGAGATGAAACGCATGTTGCTAAAAGAGTTATGAATTTACATGTGGATGGATAGAGAGGGAGAGGGAGGCCAAAGAAAAGATGGATGGATGGTGTGAGAAGTGATATGAATGAAAAGGGAGTTAGTGATAGCGTGACGAGTGACAGGACAGAATAGAAGAAAAAAACGTGTTGCGCCGACCCCAAATAAAACGGGATAAGGGCAGGAAGATGATGAGTTTAAAAGGTAGGCTCGCACTTGAACACTAACTCACTTGATGGTTAGTGATGATGTGGTGGTTGATAGAGTAGGCTTGCCTAAAAGTTACCCTAACCACTCTTGACTTAAAGAGCCTCAAGTTGTAGCTAACAGAAAACGTATGCTTAATTGTACAGAAAAATATGTTTTAATTGTGTTGCAATTTTAATACGAGTAAGTATGCTATTTATTCATTTAAACATGTCTTTGTATAAATTAATAAATAGCATACTTATTTTCTGTTACCTAAAATCAATTATTTTTTATCATGATGGGCAAGGCAATGAAGAATTGGACGGAGCACCGCCATGCCCTCGTGGGGGCGATCAGCGGCGGAGATCTATCGCCCCGGGCCTTGGTTCAGGCCATGGTCCGGAGCGAGGAGGAGTGGCAGGCGGTCGCCTCCTTCTGCGAAGCAGTAATGCTAGCAAAGGGGGAGGCCGACCGCTTCAGGCGACGGTGCCCTCGCCGCCGCCGCCGGGATTCCAATCCCGATTTCCAGCCACCGTAGACGCGGGCTCGTGGACAGCGAGCCATGGGTAGCTCGCTGTCCGATCGTCCGGTAACTGTCTGGACCGAGCCAAGACGTCGACGGCGCGCACTGTTCCCGCGCCCCTCAAGGAGTTGTCAGCAACAGGAGGGGCCCAGCTGGTTCGAAGCCTACCGGGGTCGGGGTTATCCGAAAGGAAACTAGAGCCCCGGTATGAAGGCTAGAAGGAACGGCGTGGGGTTTTTAGTCAGTAAGGTCTGACACTATCTCCCGCTCCACCCAAGAGCGGGTTTTGTCATAAGATGATTTTCGCCATCGACAAAAAAAAGTCAATGAAGAAGTCACTGCGTCTCCCACCGCGATCGCGAGTAGAACGAACAAGCACGAGGAAACTAAAACTGTTCTCAATTCGTACTCTAGTGTCATGTTCATAACGAATAATACTTACTACTTGCACTTTGTTTGTTTCTGTACTTTGTGTGCATAAAGCATTAAATAAATAAATAAATAATATATTTTTAGAAACAATCACAATTGATAAAAATAATTATCAATATAGAAGTTGTCATAAACTTGATTGATTTGTATTCACTATAAACCCAGATAATATTCAAAAGATATGTTTCCAAAATATCTAGAGAAAGATTTGTAATAACGTCATAATCACGTAGCTATATTATAACTACGTAATTATGACGTCATATATCGGGTCGGCCACTCTTAAGCCGATAACGATGAGTCACTATTTACCGACTTCCCAAAAAGGAGGAGGTACTACGTTCGGCTGTTTGTATGTTTTTTTTTTTTTGTATGTTTGTTCGTCGAATACTCCCCCAAATGTGGACGGATTTTCAAAATTCTTTTTTTGTTCGAAAGTAGATAGTTCTGAGGTGGTCCCATTATCACCAAATTAGGATCTGATGATGGGATCTTGGAGAAATCGAGGGCAACCTTCAAATTTTATAGGCTCACTTATTGATTTTCGCATATTTTATGAAGTATCTTGTGTATTTGCGTATGGTCGTCACCATCTCAGGTAGCTGGGCTGATGATGGAAGGTACAACTCCTTAACAGTAAGAAGTTACTCGAACAGGCAAGGACTGTTTTAGTATATTGTTTTGATGTTTGATAGGGCATTTGCCACATTTGGTCTCATGATCATCAAGTCATGACCTGATGCTGCAGTCAGGATAGTCTGCAGAGTACCTAAGTCCTCGACAACAAACAGCAGATATATCGAGTTTAGGCTCATTGAAAACGGCTCGATGTGTGGATAAACGTACTGCTAATAAAGAACACCGAAGTACATAGAGACCTGATGCTGAAGCCAGGAGCATCAGGAAAAGTACAAACCTTGAAATTACACCACCATAGTCGTGTTTGGGCTCATTTTAAACAGGACTAAATTTTAAGTTCATTGCAATGTTGACATAAATCTGGCCTGATGCTACAGCCGGGATTATCAGCATCTAGTCTAATGACTGATTGAAAGATTTACCTTTCGGCTTCATCATCAGATCAGTTCGATATATCCTTTCCCTCTCCAGCATCTAGTCTAATGACTGTTTGAAAGAAGAGGGGGAGAGAATATATCGAACTGATCTGATGATGAAGCCGAAAGGTAAATTAATGTAATCTAACCGTGTTTGGGATTATTAGAACCGTTATGAAATGCGCTCTGACTATAAGGTATTTAAGTTTGACTGAGGGGTACTTTTTAGTGGTGGTACCATAACTAAAAAGTGTAAAATAAAAAAAAACTTTTTACAAAAAAAATATAACCGACTTCAATGATAAAAAACACTGAAAAGTATCAAATAACTTTAATTTTGGAAGTCGGTGTTAAATAACGAAGAGACTAAACTATTATAGAAACACCGAATTCCAAAATTAAAGTTATTTGATACTTTTCAGTGTTTTTTATCATTGAAGTCGGTTATATTTTTTTTGTAAAAAGTTTTTTTTTTTTCGTAACACGACTACATTATAGGTATCTTGCGTGGGCTTGCGGACGGCGAGCAATGGGTAGGTTACTCGCCGTCCGAAACGAGCCCGAGTTATCTTCAGCGTGTAATGGTACACACACGCCTCAAGGAGATGTCAGCAAAACCATGGGGGCCACAGAAAAGATGAAAGTGGTTAGAAAGAAAATATTTTCCGATTTGTATTACAGCGAGTGTCGCCGCTTATCTCACACCCATTAACTCCAACTACATGCAATAAACCACACAATAACCACACACACTTAGATCGCAAGTTTTCTATTGGTAGTTGAACTATGAGCACTGCCCTACTTTGTGGCACGCCTGCCCCGGCCACAAGGCCATTCTAACCTCTTCCATCTGTTCTGTGGTAGGGGGGCACAGCAGTGTCGAAGTCTACTGGGGCCATGAGTTATGTGATGAAAGTGAACCTCGGGGCCCGGAAAGGAAGGCGTGGGTTTTAGTCATTACAAGTCTGACACGCCCTCTCGCTCCGCCCAAGAGCGGGAGAAGTAATTAGATGATTTTCCACTTAAAAAAAACTATTGGTTCCTCGTATTAGGCAGGTTTCACTGTAAATATACAACGTATAACATTAAATGTACAAAACCTCAGACACCCCAAATGATTTTTAATTCAATTGACATAATTCTGTGAGAAAAAAAAAACCTTAAAAAAAAAATTAAAGGTTTTATGTGCAGTTTCAGTTTGTTTAAAATTCGTATCTGCATTGAAATACGAGTAAGACCTTTTATTATCCCGCGTATGAGAAAATTTAATTGGACTATATCCATTTGTGTTTGTTTACCTATTTGGGCGGGTTGCGCACATGATGGCTTGACCTATTAATAAATAGACAGGGCAACATTTTTAATGATATTTTTTTTTATGTAACCTATATTACAAAGTGGTTTAATTGATTCTGCTCGTTATTCTGATCAAACTATTTTCAGGTTTTGCGCATTTAACGTTACATGTTGTATAAGTATGTGTCTCATTACAATTCGTGGGATACTTACAATAGGTATAGTAGTTTCGATGTCGTTCTTATTGGTGGGCAGCGTGAGTCTTGTTCGAGGCTGCTGTTCAGGTATCTTCCTCAGGGTCACGACGTACTGGTCCAAAGAGTTGTTGTACTCCAGGGGTTGGCGCCATTGGAGGTAGAGAGTACCTGGGAATGATAGACAATTGATTATTTCTGTTTATCTACACTAATATAATAAAGAGGTAAGGTTTTTTTATGTTTATTAGTTTGTAGGAGGTAATCTCTGGAAGTACTGATCTGATTGGTAAATTTTTTTTCACTGATTGAAAGCTGCTTTATTCCTGCTAGATAATGTAGCCCTGAAAGAAACTCAAAGGGCAATGGAAGGAACACGGGTGGGGTTTAGTCAATAAAACTCTGATACACCTAGACCGAGAGTCATTTGATGACTATAATTCTTAAGCCCTTTTCAAAAATTTTGTTTTTTTTTTGTAATTTGCTGGTCTTATTAAATAATAAAGTATTTTAAGTACTCACGTTTAGTCTGATCACAGGTCAAGTTTAGTATTATCGGTGCGGACGGTGGTGAGACGTCGGTCAACACATATAGGGGGTCTGACTTGGGCCCCAGTCGGTCCAACAAATCGGACGACTTCACGCCATCTAGCGAGAAGTTGTAGAAGGCACGCACCCAGATCTTGTATGGAGTGAAGGGCTCTGAAATTATATGGAAAAATATTTATTCTTTAATCATTTCATTTCGGAAGACGCAGCGTTGGAAGGCCTTCGACAAGGCGGATCAATGGCCTGGTCAGGGCCGCGGAAACCGATGGATGTGTGACGCACAGGACTGGTCGTGGCTCGGGAAATTAATATCTGAAAGGAGTTTGAGGGGCTGGCTTAGCCCTGCTGTGGGAAAGAACAGGCTAAATAAATTTAAAAAAAATCATCAGGTATATAGTATAAAATAAGAAATACTTTGTGCGTCAGTCTATTTAACCACTAACCCCTCCCAAATGACGCTGTGGATTTTGATGCGGTTGTCACCAATAGAAAGATCAATAAACTAGAAAGGTGCGAAGTTCGAAAATGTTAGAAAAACAAACCTTATGTCATACACCACTAAGTTCAAATTCCATTGCAACTTCTTTTTTTTTCTAGTACTTTTTAGGTTGTTATTAATGTGTACAAATAATAATTTTAAAATTAACTTAAATACACAACGCTGTTAATACTCGAGTTTGTGACGATAGATTAAAATTATGTACACTCTTAATTCAAGTAGACAGCATCTTTTTTATTAAGATTTATTATGTAGAAGTTTGTCTAAAAAGTCAAACGCCTTGGATACTTATTAGGGTTAAATAAAATATGATGTAGTCAACACTGGTTCAATAATCAACCTTGATTAAGACCAGGAGGAGCCCATCTGGGTCGAAGCCTACCGGGGTCGGGGTTATCCGAAAGGACACTAGAGCCCCGGTATGAAGGCTAGAAGGAACGGCGCGGGGTTTTTAGTCAGTAAGACTCTGACACTGTCTCCCGCTCCGCCCAAGAGCGGGTTTCGTCAATGATGATTTTCCCCGTCGACAGAAAAAAAAAAAAAAAAAACCTTGATTAAGACACCTATCAACAATAAAAAAATATAAAAAATCTTCATCATTGTTTGCTAATTAGAATCACTACATAGTATAAAACAAAGTCGATTTTTCTGTCCCTATATCCCTATACGCTTAAATCTTTAAAACTACGCAACGGATTTTGATGCGGTTTTTTTAATAGATAGAGTGATTCAAGAGGAAGGTTTATATGTATAATATTGCACCCGACGTAGCTCGAAGAGTCGCCATAACTTAAGTGGCAATGGGCAGGGCACATTGCACGCAGAACAGATGGTCAATGGGGACGAAAGGTTCTGGAGTGGCGACCACGTACCGGAAGACGCAGCGTTGGAAGGCCTCCAACAAGGTGGACCGACGACCTGGTCAGGGTCGCGGGAATCCGATGGATGCGTGACGCACAGGACCGGTCGTTGTGGCGACGCTTGGGGGAGGCCTATGTCCAGCAGTGGACGTCTTTCGGCTGATATCATGATGATGATGATTGTACCCAAGCGAAACCGGGGTGGGTCGCTAGTAACCTTATAAAAAGTATATTCAAAATTCCCAAGTAGTTTAGACTTTTTAGACAGATTATACTAGACTACCTTCTGGAGCATTGATAAAAACTGTATGACACGACTAAAAGCAATTAAATATAATTTAACGTTAAACTGGAAAAGGCTTGAACCAATGCAATGATTTAGATGTAATTGACAGCAAATTATGGTGAGTAATAGTACATTGTTACACTAGAGGTGTAAGTTACTTATTTCGTCCCGAGAACGAGTAATTCGAGGGACTAAATAAGTAACTTTGACCCCGAGGTAAGCACTGTGCTTTTCATTATGAATACAAGAAGATGAAAATAAGTTTTCATTACTCATACTCTGAAAGTAGGACTGAAGTTACCTGACGAGCGGGCTGAAAAGTATCACACTTTTCATCCTTAGGGAGTTTTACTTTCAACTAACAGCTGTCAAATTATTGAAAAAACTAGGTCTATCTTCTTGTATTCGTAATGAAAAGCGCAGTGCTTACTTCGGGGTTAAAGTTACTTATTTAGTCCCTCGAATTAGCGACGTCGCTGCGCTCTGCCGCCAACTCTTTCTCGGGACGAAATAAGTAGCTTTCACCCCTAGTGTAACAATATACTACTTTACACACCATAGAGATTTTATCCTACGTAAACAAAATATAATATTTCCGTACAACCAAAAAAAATAAAAACTACCAAACTACTATAATTTTTTCCTACCCTACCATACGTAACCGTGAACTATCCGAAGACATCAAAATGCGTCAACTAATCTAGACAATTAAGACGGGCTATAGGTATTCTGTTTAATTGGATGATCGTCTGTTTCAGACACACTTCCTCGGCTTAAGGTCGAGGTCTTTATTCATTAAACAAGCTTAGTAATTAAACAAACGTTACGACTTTTAAATTAACACCTCCATGCTTGGTCATAAAATAAGACAGCTGAAGAAATTAAGAGATTAAAGTAATATTTATGTGCGTTAGTTCCAGTAACAAGTCCGGATTAGGCCGTTATCACACTGCCACGCACACCGTAGCTTAGTGCGTGAATGCGTGTCTTAACATTAATTGTAAGTATCTCCGTTTGTATAGTAATCACGCACAGTCCAACATACCGAAACTGCATCCACGCGCGTTCATGCAGATCATGCACCTACATGCGTGCGGAGCGACACGTAAGGTATGCCACACTGAGTCTCGTAGTACTGTGCGTGATGTTGTATGAAGGACCTACGCGCGTGAGTGCGTAAAAATTCCGCACGATGATGCAGATCTGCACTATACTAGGTGCGTTTTTACGCGCTACGCTGCGTGGCAGTGTGATAACCGCCTTAAGCTAGCCTGGGCCTTGAGTTCTACCAAGAAACTCTCTAAATCTTTATAAATGACAACGAATTAAAACTCCTTTAATTTTTTTTTAAACAGGCTTGAAGCTAGGGCAGCGAGGTAGTTGCCATTGAAACTGGAATTGTATTGCCAACTCAATAAATAAAATAAATAAATATGGCACAGGTATCTACTTATTTTTTCACGTCCACGCCCATACGTGGCTAATTCGGCACAGGTTTAGTTACAGTGACATAAAATAAAAATTTCAAGGGAAAAAAATTAAGAGAGACTAACGATTATATCAGTAAAAACTAATTTCCCATTTCTGTATAGAAGTAACTACAATATGCCCATCCACTGCACATTTCGGCAGCTCTATAAAGGCAGAACTACTATTGTGTATTAAGTTGATTAGAGTATGTTTATGAACACTTTACAACATCCAACTTTCCCAATCCCCATTATTAGGCGCCAACCACCAACTAAAAGAACAAAACAATCGAAAACCATACTTACTCAGATTTCTCAAGCGGAACCCGACCACTTTCGTCACCTTCCCGGAAGTGTTCAATAGCGTCAAATTCTTCGTCGCCCTCGAATAATCTTCCATGCCCAAGTCACTAGGAAACACATTCTTTCTCTTCACATCAACTGCAGTCTGTGTACCATTGACGATGTTCACATCATACCTTGGAACCCCTTGCTCATAATACAGCACATACGCGACTTGAGTAGTATCCTTGTGTTTACTTTGGACAAACGATTTCTTCACAACTTCTTTCTGCTCTACTGGATGGGCTTCTAAAACTTCCAAATTCTTCTCGTAATGCATTTTTGGTTCGGTCCCATTGTCTTGTCGTCTCTTTCTGTGTCTATGTGATCGGACATCTCTTTTACTCCTATAGTCGTCGATAAGGACATGGGATGAGTAGTCGTCGTTGTATTTCGGTTTGTCGTTCTTATACCAGTTGTACGATGCGTATTCAAAGTCTTTTTGTCTCTCTGGGTTTAATGCTTCTGGAGACGGGTCTTGGCTTAAGACATCGTTGACTGGAGCGTCACCTTGTGGCTCTTGCTTCTTTTGTATCCTGCTTGGTTGATCAGGTATCAGTGTTTGACTCTTCGGATCTAGGTCTGGGTTGGGAAGGGTGCGCAGTGTAAAGGTCAATGGCGGGGCCCATGAGAGGTGGACTTCCTCTGTTGTTACGTTGTTAGCTGTCAGGTTCTGAGGTGCGGACGGAACTGGAAAAGAAGAAATAGATCTATTATTAAATTGAATTGGATGCGTGACGCACAGGACCGGTAGTTGTGGCGACGCTTGGGGGACTCCTATATCCAACAGTGGACGCCTTTCGGCTGATATGATGATGAGATGCGTTTACGGGGCATAGTTCGGGAAAGGCTGCCCACACCCACAGGACAGACTGGATGGCTATAGGGTAAACCTTTGGCCTGCAGTGGTGAGAATATAGGTTGAAAATAAAAGTAGTCCATAGCCAAAATGCAACAGTGGCTATTGGGGTTTTTATATTTATCCTGCATTAGATCAAATACCCTTACTAATATTAAAAAAGCGAAAGTGAGTTTGTTTGTTTGTTACGTCTTCACGCCTAAATGGCAAAACCGATTTTGATGAAACTTGGTACACGGATAGACCATGTCCTGGAATAGGACATAGGATACTTTTTATCCCGGAAGTGTGTTCCCAATTTTCTGCTAATACGCGGGCGAAGCCGCTGGGAGCAGCTAATCCTTAATAATTAACTGCCAATGGAATATAACATTGAAAACAAACGCGACATTCATCCATGAATACCATTATCGTCGAAGATGATGCAACGATACGAGGCCCCAAATCTTTTATTTATCCGATAAGATACCTGTAGCCTAAACAAACTCGCCTAAAAATAAGTACGAACCTAAACAGCATTATAGCTACATCATAAATGCCTGCAGGTTTGTTTGAAAGGGTTACCGTGGCCCTGGAACGGAAAGGGCAACTGAAGGAACACTGTGGGCTTTAGTCAGTAAAAGTCTGTTAGTCCTCCCGCTCCCTGGGTAGAGCGAGAGGGACTGTCAGACTTTTAGAAAAGTTATTTGACGAGTTTAAAAAAAAAAACAATGGTCCGACTTACGAGTTGTAGGTCGCGGGTTTGAACCCATTACTTTGTGTAATTTATTTCATCAACACCTACTCTCAAAACGGTGAAGGAAAACATCGTGAGGAAACCGGCATGTCCTAGAACCAAAAATTCGAGGACATGTGACATCCACCAACACGCACTGGACACGCGTGGTGGATTAGGGCCCACTCCCTCTCCTAGAGAGGAGGCCTGAGTCCCAGCAGTGGAAACATTAAAAAAGGCTGATGATGATGAAAAAAAAAACGCAAAAAAAGGGCTGCGGGATCGTTTGGCGACACTCAACGAAAATCAACTGAAGGAACACAGGTTTTAGTCGCTTTCACTACACCAAGAGCGGGAGGAAGGATTTGATCGTCTCCCAGACAAAAAACAAGATACCTACACCAAATGTACAGACAAACAAACAATCAATTCAACAAAGTACACAGCACTGACAGGATCGTCCGTGTTGACACAATTTATCGTTAAATTCTAACTTTCAACCTCTACAAAGTTGATTGTGACCAAGAGAAAGTTATTATTAGAAACAACAGTCACATTATCGTCCTTCACAGTGTACCTAACTACCTACATGTCACAATCAAACCTGGAAATACGTCAAAACCACTTTTTACCGCCTTCGTCCTTCATAGTGTACAGATACCGGAACAAATCTTGAACGCTCGGCGTCAGAGTGGGGATCGCATAGCGCATTCCATACATTGGCGAGCCAATCGTCGCCGTTAATAGATACATGCAGCAAGCGCAGGAACAAATCACGAGTGACGTCTATGACACGATGGCGCGGCGAGCCAGTCACTGACACTCCACGCCCCCGCGTCTCACTTCGTACCACTAAAGAGACCCGATATTTTACTTCTCTCAAGCCAGCTCTCAAGATCCGTGCCGGTATCTGTACCTGTACTCTGTCCTGTACCTACATGTCACAAGCAAAACTGGAAATACGTCAAAACCACTTTTAACCGCCCCAGTCGGATATATCCGTTAGACACTCTCGCGTTTATTTCGCCAGGGTCACACATCCACGACCAAATACCTCATCAGGTCTTAAAAACAACAGTCACATTATCGTCCTTCATAGTGTACCTACACTAAAATTACTAACATAAAGTAACATAGGTATACTTAAAAATCTATTAGGTTAAGTTGTTATTTGTGATCATTAAAAAAAAGCCATTTGGTAGATAGTGATTCTAGTTAATTAAGACAACTAAAACATTACATATTTTTTTAATAATCTATTAATAATAAATCTGAGGTTTTACAGTTTTGACTGCAACCAGTCAATACTAATTTTGACTAATTAACAGTATTGACTGTAACATATTTATATAACTTTGCCACCATATAGCCGTGATATAGCATCGTCTTGTGACAGTACAGAGAGAACATAAACGCGTAGTTTGTGAACAATAAAATTGACACCTACAAACACTAAACTATCAACTAAAACTCGAGTTAACCCTTCAGATACCGTCAATTAGAGACACAATAGTAAGACAATAGATGCGCGGCCACCGGGTGTCGCTTGGGGATTCATGAATTAAACAGTGGCCCTACCACGAGCTCTTAACCCGATCCATTTGACGACCTAAACTGAATTGTTAAAGTTATGGAGGCTCTTTCTTGCTCACACTCTTGCAATTTTAACACGTCAGTCATGGTCTTTAGATCAAGAATGAATAGGTTACTTTTAAGCAAGCGCGGTCCAACTCGCACTAGGTCCGCGTGGTGGATTACGAACCATTCCCTCTCCTAGAGAGGAGGCCTGAGTCCCAGCAGTGGGAACATTAAAAAAGGCTGATGATGATGATGAAGCGTGCTTCATCGCCAAGTTCACATCGTTCAAAATGATAGAATATCGTTTCTACAATGTTCAACGCTACATCCTTTGTTATACAAACGCTACATTGTAGAGCGAGCGCCCGACTCAAGCGCGTCAACATGGCTACCAACTTATCGTTTTCTACAATTGCCGACACCGAGGCTTTACTGATTGGAGAACGGAATTCGACACGAAACGGTTGTAACTTGGCTAGGGGAGCTGGTCCGATAGCGAAAAATTTTTCACCGATAGAAAGCTGCTTTATTCTTGAGTGACATAGGCTATATTTTATGTATGCGGGCGAAGTCGCAGGCTAAAGCAAGTCAATAATAAAAAGAAAAGACGCTCATCGTAATTGGTGAGATAAGTCGCATTCTACTGTTAGACAAGTTATACAGACTTCGGAGAATAAGACACCACTTTTCTGAGAATACCTTAGATACCGACGCGTTAAAAATAATAGATATTTACACACGCTGGCGAAAGCTAGCAATAATATATCCAGCAGTAGAGGCACGGTAATAGTATCATAGTAGAGGTCTTATGGCTGATATAAATACATTTTATGGGCGATAAACGTTATTGTGTAACAGCAACCATAAAGCACCACTAAGTGCGTAATTTTACATTATGTAAAAGGAAACTCTTCCGCAACTCAACAATGATATAATCTAAACACAGTAAAAGCAAAACCGTAACAAGATCAGCCGTAACGACAAAAAATGGTTAAAAAGATTAAAAAGGTCAATCTGAAGGTATAATTCTTTTGGGCACGCCACGATTATGGCGGTAAGTCCCCTCTTTGAGGCGTGGCTGGAAAGACCTTACGGCGTCCTTACCTTCCGTATGAAGCAGGTCCTCACCGGACATGGCAAGTTCTGGAGGTTCCTGCATCGGATTCAAGCGGAAGAGACGCCCGGGTGTCGCCACTGTGCGCAACGCCCGGAGGACACGGTGGAGCACACCCTCGAGGTGTGCCCTGCCTGGGTGGAGCATCGCCGTGCCCTCGTGGGGGCGATCGGCGGCGGAGACCTCTCGCGCCGGGCCCTGGTCGAGGCCATAGTCCGGAGTGAGGAGGAATGGCAGGCGGTCGCCTCCTTCTGCGAAGCAGTAATGCTTGCAAAGGAGGAGGCCGACCGTATCAGGCAACGGCGCCCTCGCCGCCGTCGCCGGGATTCCGATCCCGATTTCCGGCCACCGTAGACGCGGGCTCGCGGACGGCGAGCCATGGGGAGCTCGCTGTCCGACCGTCCGGTAATGGACCGAGTCCAAGACGTCGACGGCGCGCACTGTTCCCGCGCGCCTCAAGGAGTTGTCAACAGCAGGAGGGGCCCAGCTGGGTCGAAGCCTACTGGGGACAGGGTTGTCCGAAAGGGAGCTCGTGCCCCGGTATGAAGGCTAGAAGGAACGGCGCGGGGTTTTTAGTCAGTAAGAGTCTGACACTGTCTCCCGCTCCCCCCAAGAGCGGGTTTCGTCAAAGATGATTTTCCCCGTCGACAAAAAAAAGGTATAATTCTTTTTTATTTCGCGTCACTCAGAAGTGCAACTGACCATCAATTTAAAAACGTCATCTACATCCGCGGCATGACTTTGCCCACAGCTGGGCAACAGCCTCTTTTTGCTTGTGACAGTATTGTAGTGGTGGACCAGTAATACCTGCCCCAAGTTGTAGGTCGTTCAAATCCAGCCAGGCGCATTACTTTGTGTAATTTATTTTATAATCACCGCGTTCTCAAGACAGTGAAGGAAAACATCGTGAGGAAACCGGCACGTCCTAGGATAAAAAATCGAACTGAACTGGGAAGCGTGGTGGATTATGGCCCATTTGCTTTCCTAGGGAAGAGGCCTAAGTCCCAGCAGAGGGAACAGTACAAGGCCAATTATGCTTATGCATGTGCTTGTTTGTGGCAATCCCCAAGCTCCTTCTTTATCAGGGTGAAAATCTTCATGGCTTTTCTCCACCATGAGGTGAACGAGTGTTTTTCAGACTCGTAATAACTAATACGACCCAGGTGTTCCCCTTGCGTCGAAGCCTACGGGTGCGGGTACTTCCACTGCCCCGCGGACTAGTGCTGACTCGCCATTCGCCAGTTCTTCCCGTAAGGGAGAGGTGTTAACTCTCTACGTCTAATTATTAACTCTTTACGTCGTTGGTACGATCGGACCGACGAATTTGGTTCGAAGTAGTGGCTGCACGTAGGCTGCGCTGACGTTCTTTGTCGAGGGTTACCAGTTTAGAGGTAGGCGGAACAGAGAGTAAAGTCCCGCACACCTCCGTTGAAAAGGGAGGATCCTCCGACCAGACAGGTGTTATAGTGTGGTGGGCGACTGCCCGATAGATGATTTCGGGCTGTTCTATATGTTCTAATCGCGCGGAGAAATTTGATTGCGCGATGCAGGATTTCGTATTTTCTTCGTACTTCTTATTTGGCGTCATAGATGTCGCTACAGAGAACTCATCATCATCATTTCAGTCGATATACGTCCAATGTTGGCCTCCCCCAAGCGTCGCCACAACGAAAGTTCCTGTGCGTCTCGTCATCGTATAGAGAACTACTCTATAGTAATTAGCTAGCGGACGGCGTGCACTTCGACGTCGTATGCAAAGTAACTGTCCAACTGTCCGATTCGGTCGTCTGTTGCGAGAATGGATTTGTTCTGTGAAACTAAATCCAAGTATATGTTAATACTATAAAAAGAAGCGTTCATTGAAGACTACGTGCCTCCATCTTGGGTAGTCAATTCTCACACTCTACCTCATCTATTCCACGATTCCACCCGCTACGGCAACATTGTCGTATTACCTATCTCGTCGCTATAAAACCAACTTCGTCTATTATTATACTTTGTTTCAAAGGAGGATTTATAAACGTAAGACAACGAAGTAGTTTCTTATACATCGTAGAGGTAAGAAGAGACGAAGATTCGATTAGAAAAACTAATTTTGGTTTTCCGATTCGGTCAAATTGGTCAAATATTTGGCTCGACCGAAAGTAGCCCTTTTAAGCTGGTGAATTTATTCATTTTTTTAATCCTTTTTCGCCAACATCGGATATTTCCGACAAACACTCGCGTTTAGTACGCCCGAGTCCCAAATATTCTCCATCTCGTTAGTTCTGTCACCTATGAGGATTGAAGAACTAAAGGAGATGAAGTACCCAGTCGGACAAATACACGATCCTGGCGAATAGAACGCGGAAACAGTCGTCGCACCAATCCAACGCGGGCGTTTACAAGATTAATACTTTATCACTATAAAACGTAGCATAACTGTATCATGTTACGATAGTTAGGAACAACAACAACCATGGAGTTTCTTGCCGGTTCTTCTCCATATAAAACGACCAATTTGGAACCGTGCACTAGCTTCTGACGTTTTATAAGTGCTCATGTAGGCCTATCATCATCTTCATCAGCCTTTTTAATGTTGCCAGTGCTGAGACTCAGGCCTCCTCTCTAAGAGGAATGGGCCGTAATCCACCACGCGGGCCCAGTGCGGGTTGGTTGTAGGCCAATGACTATACAACCACTTGACCGCTCATACGGGTGACTCCAGCTCACGACACATAAATGATTTTGCACTTATATTTGATGCCGATATCAGTGCATTTCTTAGTACTGACCAGTTGTTGGATCTGTGCACATTTCGTAATTTTGGTACCTTAAAAAACATTTATTGCCTAAAACCGAAGCAAAAATGAGTTCTTGTGCAATTAAATTTTGCGGGAAATCATCTAGAACATCTAGTTATAAAAAAGATGGCATAAGTTTTCATCGGTAGGTAAAATATGTTTATATTTATTTACATTAATTGGTAATTAGAGAGGTCAAGCTAAACTGGTTGGTTACGAAAAAAGTGATACCGCGTTGATGTCTTTTGAAAAAGTCCTTTACTTTCACTAGAATATTAGATAAGTCTATCCCTTTCTATCCATAAGTACTTTCTACTGAGTGATGAAGTGATGTGACAACTTCAAAACATATTTGTAAAATATTATTTTATCGATGATTCTCAATGGTGAATAAAAAAATGTTACCTTTTAATGTTAACATTTTAGATTTCTTGTTGTTACTTGTAGAGGAACAGTAATATTGATGAGGCGAGAGATTGAGTTTGTAAAGCCTCAGAATTTTTCTTTTTTTTTTTGTTAGTGGGTAATCGTAGAATACCTTCTCGCGCTCTGGGTGGAGCCAAAGGCTCCACCCAAACCATAAGAACATGCCATGCAAGCCAGACTTTTACTGACTAAACCAATGACTATACAATCACTTGACTGCTAGACTCATGCTCACGACACTTATGTGAAAATTGGCCAAGAGCGTGTCGGGCTACGCTCAGTGTAGGGTTTCGTAGTTTCCCGTCCGTCACAATAAGTGTCCCCACTTAAGAGTTAAAACAATGAACGACAAACAACGAGCAAGAATAAATACATAAACAAACCACCAGAGACCAATCGAAAAATTCGACAATATAATAGCTCATACCCGTCCCGACCCCATCAACTCAGGAAAAATCTTAACAGGGCGAAGTAGTCCAAAGTATAGAGCTATCTCTTGGGAAATTGGGTTACTAATTTATACAAACTAGACGGGTTATGTATGTTGGGTTTTCGGTGGTAGTTTTGGATTGCGTGAACCTAATATAATATTTTTTTTTTTTATTTGAAAAAAGACACGTTTAGGATAGTAAAATATGTAAACTAAGTTAAACAAATGCTTGCATATACGGTTAAATTACAAGTTAGAAATTATTTCGAACAACTTTTCAAAAACTGTTCAACCCATCAAGTTCAAAATGATTTTCCAAGAAAGTATAAAATTCTACTTTTGAGATTTTTTTTATATTTACTAAACTTATGGTTCAAAAATTAGAGGGACACTTTTTTTTATTACTTTTGGAGCGTTTATTTCCGAAAATATTGACTTTATCAAAACATAATTTTAGTAAACGTCTACGAATTTTTAAATACCTATCCAACAATATATCACACGTTAGGGTTGACAGGAAAAAATAAATCACTCCCCACTTTATGTGTACCCTAATAAAACATTTCTTTTTGTTCACTTTTTATTTTACCACTTGGTCGGCGTGATTGATATATATATTGGTATCTACCAAATTTCAACTTTCTAGTGCTAGCAGTCACTGAGATTATCTGCGGACGGACGGACAGACAGACAGACAGCCGTGGCGAAACTATAAGGGTTCTTAGTTGACTATTGAACCCTAAAAATTAGTACCTGTTCGATAAAATGGTGTGGAAAATCGTCTAGAACATCAGTGTTTGATTTGCAATGATCAGTTCTGCTTTTTTTTTTTAAAAAAAGCAGATTTAATCGACGCCGATTTTATCGATATCGATATTATTGTTGTAAAATTTACTTGTCCATCACTATGTTTAGTGACTTTGTTGCATCAGCCAATCACAGCCGCTATATTTTCCCCCGTCCCCCGACCCGCAATGGTGAATCGTGCGCCTAGACAAAATCGGTCTATCAGCTCTCAAGTGGTTTTATTCTCTTTGTTGTAGGCCAATATGAAATAAAAATATTTGAAATTTTAAGTTTTAAGTTTTAACAGCTTTTCTGTTAAGACTTGTTTCGGTAGAAAACCAGGTCTGGTCGAAATTGGTAAAAGAACTGAAGTAAAAATCGTGTTTCAGTCAGGCACTAAAAAAACACAGGTCGTTTGATTTCACCAAAAAGTATTTAATTTCCAAGGTCTTGGAAGAGACCACTTAAATACGTTTATTTCCCTTGCAAAGGATACATGCGTGATGGTACATTCCGCTCATAAAGTCCCTGTTATAAAACACGCGATTACGTGGTTTCTATTGCGTATTGGCTTGACAGTTTATTGGTACATTGGATGACCACGCCTAATCAAAGAGTTAGACGAAGGTACTTGTCATAAGTCAGTGGTTCGCCGTCTGATCTTCGTAAAGGTCACGGAATTGCAATATGTACTGGCAAAAAACTTATGTACTTATGTTTTCGTGTTTTTTTTTTTTTTTGGGTGGGAAATCTCCAATGCCTTCTTCTCACTCTAGGGTGCAAAGAGGGGGCGTACCTACCGAGCTTTTATTGGATAAAACCCACCTGTGTCCTTCAGTTGCCCTTTGCGTTCTAGGATCACAGTTTCCTTTTCAGAAATTCCCCCTGACCCTAGTGTGCAGAGGCCCTGCTGTGCTCCAACGGTTTTGCTGACATTTTTTTGAGGCGCGCTTGGATCATTACTCACTACGCGCAGTCTAGGATTCGGCGAGCTACTCGTTGTTCGTCGTCCGAATTCACCTATCATGCAAGGTTGCAACTTTGAGCTGAGTAAGTCAGTATTTTTAAAAACGTCTGCCTTCTCATCTGTCAAGAACACCTACAATTCAGCAACATTTACGTACATTTTTAAACAAAAAAGTTCTCAAAATTCCCGAAATCGGGACTGCACGGTAATACGCCTAAAAGCAGTCGTTAACTATCGCTAAAAGCAACTAAACTGGCAAAGACTGAAAGGAACCATTAATAGATTTATATGCGCGGCCGCAACCCAGATTAAAGATCCCAGTTTCAACAAGAAAACAAAGTAACACTATTCGTAGTAGCATAGCATAGCATAATCAGCCAGTCTTTTAATGTTCCCACAGCTGGGACTCAGGCCTACTTTCTATTACCGGGAATAGGTCGTAATCCACCACGCGGGCCCAGTACGGATTGGTGAATGTCATGTCTTCGAATTAAGCACGCCACAATTATGGCGGTAAGTCCCCTCTTTGAGGCATGGCTGGAAAGACCTCACGGCGTTCTTACCTTCCGCGTGACGCAGGTCCTCACCGGACATGGTAAGTTCGGGAGGTTCCTGCACCGGATTCAAGCGGAAGAGACGCCCGGGTGTCGCCTTTGTGCGGAACGCCTGGAGGCCACGGTGGAGCACACAGTAGAGGTGTGCCCTACTTGGGCGGAGCATCGCCGTGCCCTCGTGGGGGCTTTTTAGTCAGTAAGAGTCTGACACTATCTCCCACTCCACCCAAGAGCGCGGGTTGTCATTGAATGATTTTTCCCAGCGAAAAAAAAACATGTCTTCGAATTTTTGGTTCTAGGACATGCCGGTTTCCTCACGATGTTTTCCTTTACCGTTTTGCGTCTGAATACAATACGAAGAAACAGCAAATGCGTTTTAAATACGTGTATAAAAGAAATCGCTAACGATCTCATTCACGGCTCAATGACACTGAAACTAATCACTTTTCACAGATAAATTACCACGCTTCAATGTTAATTCGCATTACAGTGACAATACCAATAAATCCACAAACAAATCGATCGAGAATCCTCTACAAAAAACTTGACTGGATAAAAACATCAATAACCGCTAATCTAGGTACTCTTTGTAAAGTTCGTTTTTGTTTAGAAATTAGCAAATGCACAAAACATCAGTACTTTTTAACTCTGCTGTGTATTTTGTAACCCGTTTGAAGTAGAATGAGAGGGCATTTCAAACTGTCTTAAACGCATCCATGTTCCTTCATTTGCCTTTTACATTCGAACAATCCTGCTCGTCATCTGACTAAATAATAGTTTTTATAAATGGCTTATGTCCCTCAGACCAGCGTTCAAAAATTACCAGAAGGTAGAGTAGGTAGGGTAGAATCGCTACTCCAACCGTTCAAAAATGCTTGGGGTTGCAAGCCAGAGTCGATCTTTTATAATTCGAGTAGCTACGCTAGAATTAACCCAACTAACTCTAACTCGGAGCAGGGTAGGTTGGTGTAAGCGGCCACAAATGACTCTTGCTTGGCATTGACAGTTGAGCTCTACGATCACGTTCAAAATTGCTAGGTAGAGTATCTAACCTGATGACGTCATTAGAGTTAACTCTAACCTAGGGCAGAAATAAAGCAGCCTTCTACCGGTGAAAAAATTTTAGCAATCGGACCAGTACTTTCAGATGTTCCTTCTACAAACAAAAAACACAAACTTTAACTCTTTACAATATTAGTGTAGAAGGCAAGTTGTAACTGTGTAAAACGTAGTAGTCAGCTAGTCCACCATTTGGTTAGTTGAGCGAGTATCCCGCATCCTCATAGACAGTGACTCCATCTTAATAATTGGTTGACACTCAATCAGAGATACATCCGAGCAAATAAAGCAGGATCAACGTGTCACGTAACTATTGTTTGCTTTCTATTGTTTATTGTGGGCAAAAATCATGCAATGACAATCCCCGCTCTTGGGCGGAGCGGGAGATAGTGTCAGACTCTTACTGACTAAAAACCCACCCCGTTCCTTCTAGCCTTCATAACGGGGCTCGAGCCCCTTTTCGGATTACCCTGGCCCCAGTAGGCTTCTACCCGACTGGGCCCCTACTGTTGCTGACAACTCCAACTATTGTCTGCTGGTATCTTTGCTGAACTGGACCTACTTGGTGCAGGCGCGAGACACACAATGTAACTTTTTATATTGTGTCTATCTGTGTGCCATTTAAATATTTTTCTTTCTTTCCCCAAAACAAAGTAAGTTCTCGACGAAAATTTTAACATCATCAATCAACGTGTCAAACTACATCCATGGTCTAAAAAATCTGCCCCAATTTTAGAACTAATTGTAGAAAGTAATTTCGCCTAGTGGTTTAATCCCGTTGACAACGGACAACGCGTTTTGGATATTATGTCACCATTGCCAACACCGTAAGATTATAATAAAAAATCTCCTGAACTTTACACTCTATGAATAAATCATTTCCGATACAATAAATCTCATCCTTTGATCATTTGCAATGTATCCGAGTCATGTTGAAAATAAACAGTTAACAATTTTACTAGATATATCATAAACTAAAGGTGTTTTAATATAGTGCGGATTTCATCACGCATGCGGGAATGCCCGCATACAGAAAATTTCAAAACGCAAAAATCCACGCATCACAATAAATACTTGTATGAGATGGACATTTGCGGGGATTAAGCATGCGGAATTCATCACGCATGCGGGACTGCCCCACCCCGCATGCGTCGTGAGTATTTTCTGCAATGAAAAGATCAATTGCGGAGGTTACGCATGCGGAGCGAAACCGCATTCGTTTTTAATATCGTGCGTGATGAAATCCGCACGATATTAAAAACACCCTTACACCTACACCTGTCTGTTTCCAAATATTGGAGAGGCCGTTTTTTGAGAAACATTTAATTAAAATAATTAAAACAAGAGTGAAATAAATACTTCTATCAGTAATTTTAACTGACGTTTATGATTACGACATAAGTAGAAAACAAAGATGGCGAAATCGGTAAACAATTATGAATTCATTATGTACGTGTATATTCATTGCTCATCATGAATTTTTATTGCTTTTAAATGTAGTTACTTTGACGTGCAATGAATGATCACCTTATTGTTGGATCCTTCCTTCATTTATTATTTTATTTAAACTTTGTGTGGTATAAATTATGATATTTTTAAAAGAAATGTGAATGAAGTGAGTGTGTGTGAGTGAGTGTGAGGTGGCCTGAGTGGTCTAATTTTTTTTTTTCAATACTGATTTCATTTGAACTGCTCTATTTTCAAACATACCTAATTAGTATCGAAAAAATCACAGTTTTACATTTAGATTCACAGAAATCACTTTGACTCTGAAGCCATCAGAGCGACAGTGATCCAACTATTATTTTTTTAAATCTGCTTTTTATTTCAAATTAGCTTTTGGCCGCGGCTTCGCCCACATACATCAAATATGGCCTATGTCACTCGGGAATAAAGAAGCTTTCTATCGGTGGTAAAAAATTTCGTAATCGGACCAGTACTTCCAGAGATTACCTCCTACAAACAAAGAAACAAAAACAAACTTTACCTCTTTATAATATTAGTGTAGATGAAATACGTATTGAAAAAATTTCTTACGCCACCCTGGCTCTAATGACCTCATATGTTTCAAGCAGTTTTACAAATCTGTGCCAACGTTCGACTACAGTTGAACTTTACCCCTATTCCCTAAAGGATATGGTTTAAATTGAAACAAAATTATCTCCGGCCCAAAACACAATCGCTCTCAAAGAAACCCCGTCCTTAATTACAAAGGCAAACAGCATTCAACACCGCGGTAACTGTGTTAACGATCGCCGAGGCCCATCACTCAACTCCAAACACTTCAATCTATTCTAACACTTGTTCCATTAAAAATAACAGCCATTTTTCTTTAACACTGGAAAATGAATGAAAAACCTAGCGATTAGGTGTGACAATTAAAGTGTTATGTCGATGTTTAAACAATAGCATCGTATGGAGGTCACTGTCCCATTGTATAATACAAACAACATAGCGTTTTTATGACCGATAAAACTAGATACAACTATGTTTTTAGAGTTTTTATATAAATGAAAGTACACGCAAAGTTAGTAGCAAGAGAAGCCGCAAAAACATTGTAACTTGTTGATTATATGTTTGTAAAACTGAGTCTTTTTGGTTACAAACTAAAATAAATTCTGAGACGCTTTAGATTGCCATTCACACAAACACACAATTCGATTCTATGCTACCACTGACTTCGTGCAAATAAAATGGATAAAATAGAACCAACTTGCATAAAAAAAAATTGAATCATTTCCCGGTGTTTTCTGGTTTTGTTTTTTAGATGATTGACTATATTGAAGTAATTCTTTTGTTATTTTCTTTTTTGTTTTGCTATTTTTGGTACTTTAATTTCTTCTGAGATTTACAATTAAATTATAAAGAGGTAAAGTTTGTTAAATTTTTGTTAGTAGGATTTTGTTTATCGGAGATTACCTAATCTCCGATAAACAAAATCTGATTGCGAAAATTATTTTACCGATAGAAAGCTGCTTTATTCCTGAAGTGACGTAGGCTATGTTTTGAGTATGCGGGCGAAGCAAAAGCTAGTATTTTACAATTACCATAAAAAATTAAATAGCGCAAAAGGCTGCCAAACTGAAATGGGACTGAGCAGGACGTCTGTCGGATGCCCGACAAACTGTGGGCCAAAGTAGCACAAAGTTGGTGCCCTGAAACAGAGGGGGTCGCGGCAGACCACGAAGGAGATGGCGACGAACTAGACAGATTCCACCAGAACTGGCAAGAGGAAGCCCGGGGAAGCGAAAGATGAAAGGAGTGGAGCCTTTGCTCAGGAGTGGGACAGAACAGTTCCCTCTCCTAGAGAGGATGCCTGAGTCCCAGCAGTAGGAACATTAAAAAACCCTGATGATAATGATGGGACAGAACAAACTAATACATATCGCAATATCTTCAGCCATAACTAAGAATGCGTCACAAAGTCACCACACCGTCGAAAGTTAACCACAATCTACACTTGTGCTCACAATTCACAATAATGACAGTCGCTGATGTATCGTTAAAACATACTGTCATCGTTGAATTACTTTCATGTGTCACGCAAGATGACGTATCACTTTCGCACTATAACTTTCCTTGAGAGATTAGATCAATGACTGTTCTTACTGTGAAAATGGTAATTCTGGGTAGCTACAGGAAACTCTGAAACAGCAGGGGCCCAGCTGGGTCAAAGCCTACTGGGGCCAGGTTTAGTTTCGAAAGAGTAGCTCAAGCTTTGGTATGAAGGCTAGAAGAAACGGGGAGGGTTTTTAGTCAGTAAAAGTCTGACACTATATCCCGATCTGCCCAAGAGCGGGGGTTGTCTTTGGATGATTTTCTCCACCATAAAAAAGGATACTCTGAAAGTGTTACCGTAGCCCTGGAACGCACAGGGCAACTGAATAAAACCCAAGTAGTTTTTATTCATTAGGTAAAAGTCTAAACCAACTTCTCGGTCCACTCCACAGCCACCCAGACGGGAAGAAGCTAATTGGCGACATCTCATCTCAAAAAAGAGGTAATTCTGAGTGTAACATATGGAATTTACTCTGTATTTGAAGCACTACGCAAAAAAAGACCCTTCATCCGATATAGCTGAGTAAAATTGTCGGCGGGATGAGGTCCAGTTTGATTATCAAAACTGGATCTCATTTAGACGTTTAGAAATAATATGTGGAACAGGGTGTAAAGTCTAAAACTCCTCCGTTGTTGGAGGATCCTCCGACGAAGACGGGTGTGTGTCTAGTTCGGGCAACTGCCCGGCTGTTGTATTTATGTTCTAATCGCGTAAAGAACTCTGATACCGCAATGCAGGATTTTTGTGCAGGCGACATAGATGTAGGACCAGGACATCTCCTGGTCCAAGGAAAATTAGAAACAAGATTGATCCACCACTCTTGGTGGAGAGAGAATGCCTAAGGCATTAAATCCGCTTTTGTGCCTTTGACTTTCAAAACAGTTTTAATAAACCAAAACACAGTAACGCAGATAGATGAAGTATTTTTTTCAGTAAATTACTTTTTTTCTTTACACGGCTCTTCAAACAAACACCCCAGAAAGTTCCCGAGGGAATATTACTTCCACTCCCGAAAAAACTGCCCAAAAAGTTTCTACATGACCAGTAAGACAACGACTTCCCGTCTCAATGATTGGGTAAAGTTGGAATAAAGAGAATTGCGCAGCGATGTAATCTGGTACTAGTCAAATAAAATACGCCAAAGAGCAAAGGGCTCGATTGTACGCAATAACTTTGCCTCAACAGATCGGCAACAAGTTTCGTTAAGATTTCCTATCGAATATCTTAGGATATTGGGAAATGTGTTGTAAGTTAAATTCGAAACAAGCTTTTAATGAAAATATTTTTTTCATAGCAAGCTTTTATAGCTATACTTATTTAATTAATACTCGTCAAGACGAATCATACGAGCCCAAACTCGATGGGGTTGTGTCGTTTAACTACCAAGTTCCTATAGCCGCCTTCCAGTCCCATCATCAGATCAGCTCCTTGTCATAATAATTTTGCATTGACAATCGGTAACCGGAAAGTTGGTCAAATTTAATTTGCTAGATTTGATGACAGACAAACATCGGGACAGGTGAAACTAAATAAAAGCTTGTAATAATAGTAAGATACGTTGAGATAACCTCGCATTCTTTGGGGATTGTTTAATAAATTTTTGTGCTTATAACAAAATTATATAAGAAATTCAAATTCAAAATCATTTATTTCAAATAGACCAAATGTAGGCACTTTTGAATAGTCAAATGTCGGTCAGTCCAAGAAAAGTGAAGCTAAATTGCAACGAAACCTGGTCAAACTTGCCTTGTTAACCTATGCTTCTTTTCTAATATAATAAATAGATGATGACGTTATTGTACACTATAAAAAATTACATGTTATAAGCTCCTAGGTTTAATAGTTAATATTGTAAATTATATTGCTTTTGCGTGGTCAGAACTGCACATAATGTTTATTGAAAGGCTATGTATTAAATGACCTCTGACCACCTTTGCATTTCTCTCTGACTCTCTCTGAATATCATGACAATATCACGTGCAAAATCTAGACATATTATTTTCGCGTTTAACCACTATCTTAGCTGGTAGTGAGCAATGATATGGTCGACGAAGAACGCTTGCCTAGAAGTAACCTATTTAACATATGTAATCAACCTTATAATGTTCCCACTGTTGGAACTCTAGCTAATCCTCTCTAGAAAGAAGAGGTAATCTTGAATGAAAGACCCCCAAGTTGTAGACTTGTAGTCACCAGAGAACACTTTTCGTGTCTGTATGTTTATCCGCCAACATCTCCTTAGCCACGCAACGGATTTTGATACAGTTTTCACTAATAAAAAGAGTAATAAACGAGGAAGATTTAAGTATATAATTTGCACGCATGCGAAGCCGGGACAGAGCACTAGTTTACAATTCTACACTTCCTAATAATCAACCTAAAATCAACTCTTAGCCATTTTTTACCTCTCTTTACGAGACGGGAAAGATGGATCGAATGTTTTAGGCTTACAAAGGCTTTAGAGGAGAAAAGACTGATTAATAACCTAGCTACATTGAAAAGGCCCGCAGTTTTGCCAAAAAAATATAAAAGTTCCATTCACTTTATCAGCTTCCTTTACTTTCAAAAGGTCGAAATCAATAGTTTAAGAGTTAATAATAACCAGCGTTATGTGGGTGTCGTACACCCCCAACGCCTTCAAGAAATTCAGAAGGTATTACTTTATCTACCCACAGGGATAAGGACTTCCACACAAAATTGCGATGCGACGAGATGCGATTTCGTGCGGCAAGGACTGGTTTAAGGGACGTGTTAAGTTTGGCGCCCGAACATAGCATATATAAATCAATCAATGTTTCGCAAAGAAAAAGGATTCAAAGGTCAGCGGGGCTCTATCCGGGCACAGCTGGCCGCAATTAAATGCACAGATACTCGTACTACCGCCTAGGCGGGTACGAATGTTGTGTCCATTTAATTCCAGCCAGATGTTCAAGGGACTAGCCTTATAATGTCAGTCGTGCGAGCGAGAAAGCCTGTACAGTTAAATTTTACAGGAAAACCGGAGCGTGTATATTGCACAACTGTGCAGGTTTCCACACAAGCTCACCTGACAGGAAAAACTGTGCAGGCAAACCTGTCAGGTATCCCCTAGCGTGTAAGGCTACCTTTACAATGCGATGTCACATCACAGTTTTGTGTTTGGACATTTAGTGATCGATGATTGGGACTTTTGGACCTTTTTTTTGGTAGATGGGAATGACTTCTCTCCCGCTGAAGCAAAAGTGCGTGTCACAGTTTTACTGACTAAAACCTTATGGTTCCTTCAGTTGGTCAATACGTTCTAGGATCACGTGTTTTCTTTTCAGTTTCCCATGTGTTTCAGCCCTAAGGTATTGTCTTTTCCCGTAACTTCATACCTTGGCTTACAACACCCACATTTCGCTCGCCATTCATGAATAACGGATGATATAAAAGTAACAGAAAGTCGAGACAAAGATATAGTTTGAGATGGTATAAGACAAGTTAAATATTTCTACGAAAGTTAACCGGACAGTTGTTTCTGAGAACATAGTGTCAGTGGTTTGTGCTAGACCAGCATCTGTCTAGAATAGTGTCATATCAAAGGAGATCGAGCTTTTAGTAACTTACGGGCTGGCTAGGCAAATATGCTAATAGGGACTAATAATCTATAATCTTTCTTGCTTGAGCCCCAAGGCTACCTTATTATCAGGTTAAGGTTTCGACTACGCGTCCGCTATAACCGTCTAGTTCTAGTTTTTTTTCTTACTAACCATTACTGTCCCACTGCTTGGTAAAGGCCTCCCCCAAGTCCCTTCAAACTTTCTTCTCCTGCGCTGTCTCTAACCAGTGCTGCGGTACGCGTCCAAATCATCCCGCCACCTCTTTCTAGGCCGGCCTCGACGGCACTTTCTTTCTTTTAATCTTTTAATAAATTATACGTATCTACAATACGGTCCATTCCCTCTCCTAGAGAGGAGGCTTAAGTCCCAGCGGTGGGAACATTAAAAGCAATAAAGTAAAATTCAGTAGAGGTAGACAGTCTATCGAAGAATATAATAATAATATTATTCCACAACTATCACACAACGTCATCTAGTCCTAAGCTAAGCAGAGCTTGTGTTATGGGTACTAGACAACTGATAAAAATACTTATATATTTCTAAATACATACATATTATAGATAAATTACAACCAGACACAGAACAAACGATCATGCTCATCATATAAACATTTGTCCTGGGTGGGAATCGAACCCACGACCTCTGGCATAGCAGGTGGTTTGGTAGTCAAGGTCACTAACCACTAGAACAACAGGCCAGTCGAATGCCTTTCATCAATAGTTGGAATACCACAATAGTTACATGGTAGTTTAACAAGCTAAGTAGTAGTTAAAAAAACATATGCGTTTGACTACTATTGCAGTTTTCACTGTCTGTATCTATTCAAAGCACAAGAGACTCTTTGTCCAACTTGGATGGTGTGATGCAACATGCAACTCGGGAGATTATGTGTTTTGATGTGGACTGCGTAAGTGCGTATGCAGGTATTGAATTCATTAATTGGAGAAATTATTTAGTCAGTAGCTGCTACCAGCGGCTTTGCCCGCATGATAATAGAAATTGAAATATCCTCTGTATAATAAACATGAATGATGCATTACTTTTGCTTTAAAACCTGAAGTGAGAACTTCCTTCTTAAAGACATTTGTTTATTTATTTATAATTAGTAGTTATAAATAGAATTAATAAGATAGGATAAGCGCATTTATCGCATTGAAAAAATAGATGTACTTAAACATAGATATGACACTTCGTTCCAATGCACAAATCGCAGACGTAGGTGACTCAGCCGCCAAACCAAAATGGAACTGGGCAAGTCACATCTGCTGCATGTCGCAACAAAATTGGGCGAAGACAACTGGCTTTTTTTATGGTGGGAAAATCATCTAATGACAACCCTCGCTCTTGGGCAGAGCGGGAGATAGTGTCAGACTTTTACTGACTAAAAACCCACCCCGTTCCTTTAAGCCTTCATACCGGGGCTCGAGCTATCTTTCGAAACTAACCCTGGCCCCAGTATGCTTCGACCCAGCTGGGCACCCGCTGTAGCTGACAACAAGGCAACTGGCTGGATTCCGAACAGCAGGTACCGGCGACTCGGTAAGCCCAGAAGGAGATGGCGTGACGATTTGTACTCCTACCTAAAGGATTGACCAGAAGTAGCTAAGGACAGAAAAGAGTGGAATAACGGAAGGGAGGCATTTGCCCTGCAGTGGGACACAACGGGCTCATAATAATAAATAAATGTAAAATGAAATAATAAAATTTAAAAAAATACAAATATTTTTACAGACTCGATAACGAAGACGGTTAAATAATAGTAGAAACGATTAGTATCTAAAACACAATGTCACTATGTACCTACTTCTTGAGGGTTGTGAACGAAATAACAATATCAACCAAATACGGAACTTACGAGGGCCGGTAAAGATGTTAATCTTACTTATAAGTATTCATAGCTTGGTAGGATACAGAAAAACATATACCAAGTAATAACCACACCATTGAGAAACATCTTACGATATCCAGTATTCATATTTTTAACTAGCTGCTCCCAGCGGCTTCGCCCGCGTGATAGCAGAAAATTATCCCAAGGGAAATTACTTCCAGGACATGGTTTATCCGTGTACGTGTAGTTTCATCAAAATCGGTTTTACCATTTAGGCGTGAAGACGTAACAAACAAATAAACAAACTCACTTTCGCTTTTATAATATTAGTAAGAATTAGGATTCAGTAAGTCTTTGAAATTAATTGTGAGAGCAATGGATAGCAAACATAGTTCCAAGGATTTGACCAAGAGGACTTTCAATACGTCTAAAGGATTTAGTAGGTAATACTCATGATCTAAAAAAACAAGCTCACAATAGTCGAAAGACTTCAACATTTATTAAGAAAAACAATTACTATAGGTATAAAACCACAAAACTAACCACAAGAAATAAATAGACTATGCAATAAAAAAAAGTCATCGCGGGAAATATCCAACAACACAGTTCGATGTCTCCTAAAATCGTTTCTAAAGCCTCGTTTAGACTACGAGACACAAAACCGTGCCAGTGACCATGGTACTGTTAACATAAAAATAAAAGACAGTGTAAGAGAACATGTAAAACCCAACATAACTGCAGCTACAACTAGGTACTAGCGCCGATCGTGGATGGACAGGGGCTATTATTTCGAACAGCGCTATTTCGAAAACAATACCTGAGCTAAAATAGGACAGGTTTTTAGTTTGAATTGGATGGAGACTCGAATCGAACACGCTAAGGTACGCGTATTAGTCATCATAATAATTGTATACTAAAGCGCAATACAATATAAGGATAACGTGTGTTTATTTAATGACATGTTTAATTTATATGCAAGGTTTAACTGTAAAACATTGGGTATAAACATTTATTTTACTAGAATTCCTTGAAATGAAAGATAGCAAGAAGGATATCAGAATCAAATGTAAACGAGGCAACCAAAACTATAAACAATTTTCGAAGCTTCTTTGGCGCGAAAATCATCTACTTTAAAAAAGTTCCAAGTCATAATAAAAAAAAAAAGATTACATTCAAAATTCAAAAAGAGAATACATTTGTACGATAATTCCTCGCTGCCAGTTGCACCGGCCCCTTAGCATGGACCCGCAGAGTAAGGTCAAATCCATTAGTTCGGTGAGTCACTGGCATACGGGAATCATGCACCGTCGATGGACCATAGTATACGTACATAGATACTTAATACACGGCTAAAATGGATTTAATTATTGTTGTTGACACGTGTTATTTGGAATAGGCCAAGCGGGACACTGCATATTTGTTTTTGGAGAAGAAATATGCGAAATACAAAGATGGCGGATAAAGGTGTGGACGTAATACTCGTATCTATTCACAAAATCAGAATTTTAATTTTAATTTATGTGTTTGAAATGAGTGTTTTCAAAAATGTTGAGGTCGGCTTTCAGTCCTTCCAAGAGCAGTTGAGAATTGGTGTTTCACATGAACATGATATGCAGTCACTTATCTGACCACCACAACCCAGTAAGGGTGCTTCTACACGGTGCATGTAGCTGGAGCAAGTAAAGATGCGGGTTACACGCGTGAGTAATATGCGCAAGCTGTTTGTTCAAGTTACTCGCTTGTACTTGTACATAATGCAAATAACTGGAGCAAGTACAGACCCGGGCTACTTGCTCAAGTAGTACGCACAAGTTATTTGCTCGTGGTCAAGAGCTACATATGCATGCTATTCGCGCGATTTATGAGTTTAAGAAACTAAACAGCTAAAGAATAAACATTTCACGTACCTAACAGAGAAACAAATTAAAACGCTTCCTATCGGTTTGCCACGTCGCCCTTGCGCACGTCTGATGCGCAAGTGATGAAGTGACCCGTGCGCGCCACAAATTACGCAGGTTATCTGCGCGAGCTGCACGCTTTGATACATGCTCAAGTCGGTAGACTCGCACATGTTTTTAAACGGTAAAGTTTACGATGCATATGACCTGCGCAAGTGCCTCAACATGCGCAAACTACTTGCACCGTGTAGAAGCACCCTTACTGAGAAGCATGGTAGCCCTAGGCAGCGCAGGTGTCAGATTTTTTGGCTTCTATCTGTAACGACTGTCAAAGATGAAAAATGACAATCGAGACCAACGGCATAACGTGCTGTCCGAGGCACGAAGGAGTCTCTATATGTGATAGGCATTCCTGTGGACGGAGTGAGCATACAAAACATAGCTTGACAAATGTTGCTTAACTCAAATATCAACGGGTTATTTCTTGGGTGGGAAATCATCCACTGACTTCTTCTCCAGCAGTAGGGCGGAGCGAGAGGGAGTGTCACATTATTACTGTCCAAAACCCACTGCTATGTTCCTTCGTTGCCTTTGTTCCAGGAACAAAGAGAACCCTGGGGTTCTCTTTCGCACAAGCCAGTCTCCTACGGTTTTGCTGAAATCTCCTTGAAAGATCAAAAGGTGGGCCTGTTATTAAAAACCTAACTAAATACTCGTATCCACGAGATCCGCTTACTAGTCTGCCAAAGCCAATCTCTAAACAAATACATTCTGAAATAATTATCCATACAAAACCATAGTAAATGGCGGGAATCACAACAAAGCATACAGATAATGGCAGATTGTGGTTTTTGTTCTATTTGTTTATTCAAATTGCTGAAATAGTATCGTGTACAATAGAATTATTGATGCATCAACCGACACTATGGTGGATTTACGGCTGCATCGATTTGCGGTGATTTGAAACTGTATCGGTAATAATGATGTAATATAGACCCACGCCTGGTGTATCCACCTTTTGCTTGGCGAACTTGGCTGAACACTGTTTTATGGTAGGAAATCATCCAATGACTTCTCTAGAGCGAAGCGTGAGGGTCCCGTGTCAGATTTTTACTGACCAAAACCCACTCCGATGTTCCAGGACCCCAGGTTTCCCTTTCAGAAATCAACCCAGAGCCCCAGTAGGCTTCGGGCTTCGACCCTTACGTTTTGCTGACATCTCTTTCAGAGAATACAGATTAATTTCAACTTTATAGTAGTATAGCTACAGTAGAAGTTCAATTGTTTTCGTAATCGCGTCGTCCGTCGTCGCCTTACCGATCGTCTTCGACGTCCCCAGGGGGATCATCTTTCTGTATGCTAATAACACCATTGTATACCTCCTGAACCACATGAGTAAATAATACTCATGTGTCCTGTCCTGGACCATCATTGTTGTATATCCTTACTAATATTATAAAAGCGAAAGTGAGTTTGTTTGTTTGTTACGCCTTCACGCCTAAATGGCAAAACCGATTTTGATGAAACTTGGTACACGGGCAGACCATGTCCTGGAATAGTACATAGGATACGTTTTATCCCGGAAATATGTTCCCTCGGGATAATTTTCTGCTATCACGCGGGCGAAGCCGCTGGGAGCAGCTAGTTAAGAGATATTTTTGTAACCTTTACTGATGACTTACTTTACCAGGAATTTCATAAGCACAAACTTTTACTCGTTTTTGGAATTCTGTCCTTAAAAAGAAAATGGAACCTTCATAAGATCAGTCTTTCTCCCTTTTTTTCATGGGAAATCATCCAATGACTTCTTCCGCTCTAGGACGGACGGAGGCATGTCTGACTTTTACTGTCTAAAATGTTCCTACTTGGCCTTGAATTTAGGACTCCGGATTTCCCTTTCAAACAATCCGTGGCCCCAGTAGGCTTCGATCCTACTGGGCTCTTACGGTTTTGGTGGCGCATCTCGTTAAGGCGCGCGTGGAACATCGCTCGTTCGCTACACGACGACGACGAATCGGACTTGGTCCGCACGATTATAGGACGGCGAGTCCTCGTCGTCCAATCTTTCTCCATCATGTCCATATTGGATATAAAACAATGTTATCTTAATTACTATGTAAACAACAGTTCCCTCTGACCCAATAATCGTAGCGACCAGATTATCCTCTCGTTTCACGCCCGCCGGAATAGATAAAAAAGTTAAATATAAAGTTGACAACCTAATTAGTGCTATTGGAATTTACCTTCTGATCTTTCACTTTTATGATTCCTTTGCAAAGTGTTTTAGAGCCTATACCAAGGCCGGGGGGGGGCTATACTACAGAAAACGGAATAAATTAACGAGATGCGTCAAATGTGAGGCAAAGAACATCTTTTAGAAGATTTCGTTTCCATAATTACTGTTAACTAGCTTCTGCCAACGGCTTTACCCTCGCGAAAGTAGCTTTTTTTGTACAAACTTTGGTTTCCCATTTTATCCCTTTAGGGGGTGAATTTTAGAAAATCCTCTCTTAGTACTCGCCTATGACAAAAAAAATATACCTTGTGTAAAATTTCACACTCCTAGGCCCTGTAGTTTAGGCTATAATATTGATATGAATAGTTAACTGGTCAAAGGTTGACTGGTAGAGAATGCCTTGTTGCATTAAGTCCACCTATGTACCACTACTGTACTTACATGAAGTTTAAATAAATATGTAATTCAGTCAATTTCACCTTTTATCATATAATGTAGTTGACATTTCTTAATATATGTAATCAATAATAAGTTTAATATCATAGTCAGACTAGATGTAATATGAAATAATAATATTTTTTTTGTTTATATAATACAATGTTACTCAAAAATATGTTACAATTTTATGTGTTTAATTTAACTTTAAGAATTAAATTTTCCTTAAAGACATCCATTTTATGTATTTTATTTTAACTGTACTATAATTTTCTTTATTATGGAATCATGTTGTTATTGTCCTATTGAAGGACAGATGAGTTCAATATAAAATAACAATGAATTCATTATCCTTATACCTGATATATTAAAATTATAATATACTAGCTGCTGCTAGCGGCTTCGCCTGCGCGATGTTAGAAAATTATTCCAAGGAAACATATTTGCGGGATAAAAAGTTTCCTATGTGCTATTCCCGTACATGGGCTACCCATGATCAAGACTCATCGAAATTCATTCAGTAGTTTTTGAGTTAAAGAGTAACAAACATACATACATACAAACTTTCGCGTTTATACTTCAACTCTTTTTAGTAGTAGGATATTGATTCTAGCGGTCCCAACAGACGTTGACGTTAATTAAGAGTCGGATTGCAGCGCCACCTAATAAAAATATCTAGTAAAAACAAATAATATAATATACAAAATAAAAATTATCCGTTTTTAAGGTCTCCAAGTTGTACAGACGTATATGTACAAGCACTTGAGGGGTTTAAATATCCTATTTCATTAAGTAAACAAATCTTACCAAAAAAGACACAAAAGCCCAGAATTTACAAAATCATCTTCAATAATAATAAAGTATAATAACTAAGATGTTATCAGAGTAACCCACACAGTAAGAACAGTAAGCTCTTAACAATTAGATGACTCATGTGAAAACTTGACAAGGTAACTGGACTCAAAGTGGTAAGCGGTCATTATAACTGTATGGTTCAACTTACTATGAAATGACTTGGTAAATAAACATTAGATAAGTATTTATATAATGTATTTTTCAATCAATACACTTGCTCATAAAGTGACTCTTATTGCACTGCACTTAGGTATATAATGGCACTTGTTACCAAACTGTGACATTTTGATTATCATTAAGCACTAGTGCTATAATGTGGTTAAAACTTTTTAGTTCAACTTCACCCACGTCATAATTTTAATACATTTATCGTATCAGGCGCGCGTAGCCTCCACGAGGAAAAGAAAAAAAAAATGGGTGCGCATAATTATGAAAACAGATTTTTACTACCACAAAAGTTTACTAGGATTTACAGTTATTTTCTTCACGTGAGGAATTAATTAATGATTTGATTTGTTACGTTTTTGTATTTATTTCTAGAAAAGAACCCGTGCGAAGCCGGGGCAGGTAGCTAGTATTATAATATACACACAAAATATCATCTAAAACGTCGACAAACACACTTTTAAAGGTGTTAATGATGGATTAAATACAATATAATAAGCTAAAGTTTACAAATCAGCCCCTGGGATACTCCGAAAAACACCTGGGTCTCTTAGAACCCTGGTCCTGAGTTGCACAATAAAAGAGAATCACACCAAAAGTTCAGTGCCACAGACGGAGCCCTGATGTGTCACTGAAAATGTTTATCAACAAACTGTTTATCAATGATAAGAAACAATAAAATTATCATATTTATGAATATTAATATGCACCTGTGTTGTTATTGTATATATTTTTGATGACAATGGTTGTCGTAAATGTTATTCAATTCCTTACTTCGGACTACTTTTTAGATTGTAAGAGTACAGGATCACAAAATAAATGATGGACAGCAGTCCAATCGTGTTGGAAATACTTGGCAAGGTGACTATTGAGACAGAAGCTAATCTTTACTAATATTATAAAAGTGAAAAAATTAGTTTGTTTGTTACGTTTTCACGCCTAAATGGCAAAACCGATTTTGATGAATTTGAAGAGATCGTTGGGACCCTGGAGACGGACATAGGCTAATTTAAAAACAAAAAGTGAGTAAAGGGGAGGAAGAGTACAGTATATTAATAAACGTGGGCGAGGCTGCGGGTAAAAGATAGTGTGGAAATATGTTGCAGTAACCACAAATATAATAAGTAACATTGGGTTACTCTGACTCTATGGCATGACTTTGGCCCAAACTGTTACTATTAACCAATAAAAGCAAGAGACTGTGCCTATTGGTTAACAAACTTGGGCAAAAGTACCTATACTTTTGCCTTTACGACTTTAAGGTTTTAATTAGACATATTTATAAACATAATATATTGAGATAAGGCTATGAGAATGCTGATCTTATAAAGCTTTAACCAATATCTATTTAAAACAGCAGAACGTTAACAATTCTTAAATGACATGTTGAACAAGGAAAAAACTAAAAATAATTGGTTGTTAATGGGTATAAGTAATTTACTGCCAAAAAATTAAAGTTAATTAATTGTTCAAATATCACATTTTAATTGATTGATTAGAAATTATTGTTACTTTATATAAATTTTTTTTTTATTTGAAGTTTTATATTTTTAATTAGTATAACTTTAGGTTGTTCACTCAAAAGGCTTTCTTGTGTTTATATATATTTATATTAATACAAATTAGTCTGTATATATATAGATAGTATAGTGATCTGCACAACCACCTATTTATATATTAAAATATACTAAGTAATATACTTCCACATATATGTTATTATAGATAGCCTGTTTATGAACAAAGCAGTTTCCTTTATTGTTTTACCTGTGTTTCTCAGAAATTGCTTTATACTGTGTGTTATTTACTTTGATTTTAAGGTGCATAAGTAATATCATTGTAGCTTAGCAGTAGTCTAATAAGATTAATATGTCACAAGTTTTTCTTGCAGCATATCCTGGAATAGATGATTTTAAGATTTCATATATAGATTACTTAGTTAAAAATAATTGTATCAAAGCACTTATGTATATGCTTACAAAAAAAATTCACTCAGAATGATAACAATATCCATGTGGGTTGTCCTCAAGTGGAAAAGATTACTTTGGCACACAAACAGGAAGTTAATACAGTAATTATAAACAAAGACCGAGAAAAATAAGGTAAGTTCGGCAATACTATGTGAAGAAGCCTGCGGTTTGCGCCTCGCGAACACTCAGTGGGCGGCCTGTCACACATAGGCGTGATACGACAAAACAACAAGAAATCTCATTGTCTCTCATCTTAAACTATTAAATAACAAATAAACCAGCTAACTCACCGTAAATCTCCTTGATTTCGTTGTCGTTGGCTACATTATCACAATGAACGCACAAAATAAATACAATAAAAATGGCTCCTATGGTGTAATGAATATACATCTTAATAACACAATACGCACGTAAGAAGCGTGCGTAAACAGCTTAAACAGTATTTATAAAACACATTTTCACTTCGTTATCGGATAAGAGCGGAAATAATCTCTTTAACGAGTCATTTAATTCGTCTAAATTGGACCAATCGAGCTGCCATCGAACGAGACCCCGCCGTCTGTCATTCGTCATGTCAATAAACAATTAATGTTGCCGTCTTAAGTTTTTTATTTACTACTATTTCTAGAAAAAAAAAACTAATAGTAGTGCTAAAATACAAATAATTTGCAAATGAGCAAAAATTACAACTGCTGGCACGTATGAGCTCAGTCCCGCGCTGACGAGATATTAATGGTTGACATTTGTCACACGAAGTCTATGTATCCTTTATGTCCCACTATTTTTAAGCCAGAGCTATGTGTACGAAACTGTCTACAATAAAATTATTCGTTGTTACTTGTTGAAACTAAGATCAGACTTTTTTATCAGTATGATTAAACTGTCACACTCCTGGCTAAAGGCGTGAGTGATGGGATGGGAACTAACCGAGGCCTACTTTTGCCTCGGTCAGAGTAATCTCTACCCCGTGCCAAAGATTTTATATATTTTACTAGACCCCGCGCACATTGCATAGAAAAAAATAAAAATAATGCCTAATTGCATTGTCATTCAACGTTACAATGCCGTCAAACTTTTGGCCACTCTTTTATACGACAGCGATGCGAAGGCTTTTTTGACGTCATATTTTATCTAAGAGTTATTGCCTTAAGTCTCTGTTATTTTTTTTTATAAAACCGCCACTGGTCTTTATTTACGAGTGAGGGCGCTAAGCAAGCGTAAAAATGTTAACGCTACTGTAGGTACTTTACTACTAAAATGTTAAAATGAGCGAAGTTACGTAGACAGTAATCCTAGCAAGTTATTTTTACTGGAATGTGGATGATATTTTCAGAATTTTAGCATCCCCGCGTCAATTCTTCAATATAACTTTTATGAATACCTAATACTTCTTGTCTTGTTAAACTTTGTCGATAGTCGTAAAAGAAAACTGGCCAAGTGCAAGTCGGACTCGTGCACGAAGGGTACCCTGGCAGAAAACGGCACCAAAAAAACGTTTTTTTTTAATTGATATAAACTAGTGCTTGACTGCGATCCCACCAATAAAAAAAAATTGAAATAGAATTACTACCATTCTAATAAATTTTATTTTTATTGGCTTTTTACTATTACTATTTTTCTTATCTTCACTGTGCTCACATAGTAGAAGCAACAAGAAATAATTATGAATATGAGGCGCACTAGTTTATTAAGAGCCTACGTTTGTTTTATGGGAGCCCTCTTAAATATTTGTTTTATTCTGTTTTCCCTTCAGATACCGTCAATTAGAGACACAATAGTAAGACAATAGATGCGCGGCCACCGGTGGTCGCTTGGGGATTCATGAATTAATATTTGTAGTCATAGCGGCAACAGAAATAGGTACTTACATCATCTCTGAAAATTTTAACTGTTTAGCTTTCACGGTTCATGAGATACAGCCTAGTGACAGATGAACAGACTGACAGATTTTGTTTAGTAGTTGATATCTATCATCAATCAGTCATGACTGACTGAGATATTTCTTTGTTCTAAGTGCGTTTTGATATATCCGAAAGTCTTTCTAAAATCAATAAAGTTATGAGATATCGCTGTTTTTAGTGTGAAGTAGGTGACTGAAACCGTGAAGGACAGGCCATCCTCATGTTCTAGCTGCCGTCATAGATGTCCCGGACATCGGAAGTAGCAGGGTCAGTGCTGGCGTTAGGGGGCACGATGGGGTGACGGCCCAGGGCAACAAATTCAAGGGGGCGACAAGGTCTGGAGTTGGAGTCTCCTGCCTCCCCTGGTGCAAGCCCTCAAAACTGTGCTCTACGTTCTGGCATATTTTTATTGAGATTTTTTTAGTTGGATTTTTTGAGGGTTTGTGACCGAGAAGCGACTCTAACGATATTGTTAGAGTCGCTCCTCTGTGTTTCCTCGACCACACTGCGCTTACGCTTAAGATTGGTGTGATACTCTTACCTGGGCGCATATTTTCGCTCGGGGTGTCAATGGCCCTTACGTCGGCACTGAGCAGGTGATTCTCAGCCATTTACTGTAAATGTGGGCATGTTGCATGTGGGCGAAGAGAAGAGGGTAACTCGCCGCACGTAATGTTCCACGCAAGCTGCAAAGAGATGTCAGCAAAATGAATGGAGACTAGAAAGGCCGATGCCTTCTGGAGATAGGAGATTATTAGAAAGAATTATCGTATTCCTGAAACGCAAAGGACACTGAAGGAACAAAATTGGGTTTTTACCTTAATTATTTCAAGGGTCTCCTGGGATAGTAAGTACCTATTAAGAATTACCCGTGTGTTAAACTTCACCCAAATCTGTGCAGCAATTTGTGCATGAAAGAAAAACAAAACAAACATACACACACGCAAATTGCTGGATACAAAAATTTAGAAAGACCTACTTCAAAAACCATTCTATAATTTCTGATAAATTCCACGATAAGTAACCATATCAAAGGAGGCAAACATTATTATTACATAAACAAGTTAATAATTTCCTTATTTTCTTAAGGAAAATATTGACCAGTACAGCTCCCTGCACAGTTACTACGTACTGCTCTTACTGCTACAAACCAAATCATATGATTTGAATTTAATAGTTATTCATCGATGAAAATCTGTCTATCGCCTATTCATGTTATAACAGCTGAACAAATTTGGATGAACCTTCAAACATATAGATCACGTACCGAAATAGAAGCAACTTTTCGTCCCGCCAGAATGTTCCCTTGGTTCAATTTTTGACATTCACGCTGGCAGAAGGAGAAGAATTAGCTTTAGTAGGTATTAATATAAATTATCTTAGTTTCACATTTGGGTCTTCTGCTTACCCCGATCGAATTAAAAGGAATGTCCCGGTTTTTGTCTCTGGTAAAGCGTGAAATTATAGACAATTACTTTTTTAGTTTACTTTTCGTGTTGCCAACAGAATAAAGTTTTCAATAATATTTATCAATGTGATGTTAAAAATAAGAATTAAGTTTTAATTTCAGAGAAAAACAGCTTGTTTTTGTATTAAAACTGTAAGTGATTTAATTGGAATACACTCCAAGAACATAACAATATTTCACCACTGGTTAATAACCAGCAAATAATATTATTATTCCATATTGGCAACACTGGCAGTAAGATTGTTTGTTCGGCTTTGGGTGTCAGCCGCTTTGTAGTTTTGCGTGATAATTATAGAAATAATCAGTGCTATCGTTGTATAAGTGAATAGAAAATGGTTTAATAACCGTGCGATGACTTTAATGTCGCGTTATTGCGCGTATTGTATGTAAAATCGAGGTGCTTTCGCGATGACAATGGGTAGCACGGTCGGGAAGTATCCCGCGGCACTTGTGCTATATTTTCTGTGTATGGGACTATGGTATCCAATTTTAGGTGAGTAATAAACAATTTTAGATTGTTTTCAGCGTAAGAGCTTAAGAATTTCAATATCTAACGTGTGTACCAACGGTTTAACCCGTAGTAACATGGAACAGGACTGTATTTTTTGTGTCTGTACGCGCATTTTTTCAATTGATGTGTTTCCTAAAAATTTACGGACAACGGATGCTATTTAGCATCGCAATCAACGTATTCCTGTTGGCTAAAGTTATGTAAATGATGTTTACACATAACAAACGCATTCATATACGATTTAAAACTAAATACAGCATTCAATAACACTAGTTTGGTTTAGTCTGATAAGCCTAACAGAGGTTTTACGTCTAAAACGCTCGATGTGAATCATTACCGAAGTTTTATTGAGGATAATATCGCACACCCAGAACAACACTGCACTAAGTCTAAATAGCTCATTTTTCAGAATCGACGAAAAACCGTTATCTCATGTTATGTGACAGTTATTGCGAGTGTCCTGCACATTGCATGTAAAGATGAAGATGTGCTTCTTTACATGCAATGTGCAGGACACTCGCAATAACTGTCACATAACATGAGATAACGGTTTTTCGTCGATTCTGAAAAATGAGCTATTTAGACTTAGTGCAGTGTTGTTCTGGGTGTGCGATATGAGAAATGTACTATTTAAATAACAATTTATGTAGCTACATTATATTTCTGGATCATGAATCATTTCTTCTCTGTCACAGTGATATTGGTATTAGGTATTATTTACATAATACTAGGGACTATCTCTAATAATAATATTTTTTTGTTTTGTACAATGAACACATGTTTACTATTTTATCTTTTATCACATATGTTTTATTTCTCCTTAGACCTGACACTCATTGTAAATTATTTACAACTACCTTGTAGTTGTTTGGCATTTTCGCTAAACTGGACCTTTTTTGGTACAAACATGAGACATAAATGTTACTTTTTTTATAATTTTTTTTTTGTTTTGTGTTTCTATTAAGTTTTCGTTGTTGTAGACAACGATGTTTTGTTTGCCAAAATAAACACTTTTTCTTTCTTTCCATCTAACAGAAACAAAGATAAAAAAAACAAACCCCCTAACCATTTAAACAAGAAAAAAGTAAATGAAAAAGTAAATTTAAATAATAGAGCTGGCCTTGTGTCCAAGTTAAATGAAATAACATCCATAATGATACCTACTGGAAAAAATTGTTGTTGGAACCATGTAGCACAACTTTTGTAGATAAAAGTATATTTAATTGTATAATGAAGAATGACTATTTATAGGGCTATTTGTAAACCACTAGCAATCTTTTTTTTTTAGCAGTGGGCAAAAGTCATCTTATGACAACCCCTGAAGCGGGAGATAGTGTCAGACTCTTACTGACTAAAAACCCACCCCGTTCCTACTAGCCTTTTCAAACCGGGGCTCGAGCTTCCTTTTTTTTTTTTTTTTTTTTTCTATATTGTGTACTGTAATCTATCTATTCGATATTCAGCAATAGTTTGGTATTTGTTTTTAGGCCTGCGCGGTACATGTCCAATGACAATTCTGCTTTATCTCATTCAGCCTACAATAATATGTCCTGTGGGGTTTTCCGTTTTAGCCTTCGTGGCATTATTGGGTCGCTCATTAGCGGTTTTGCAAGTACGTTGGGGTGGTGTGTGATCCTTGATCTATAAGTTTCCATTCTGGTTTTTATTTGGTATCGAGCTTCCTTAGGACTATGTTAAGAACATCATAAACAACAACTTTTGTTCTATGACTTTAAAAAAAATACCATATTTTAGTTAATCAGATTTTCATACTATGCATACATAAATGTTACAATGTGTATGCTGGCATATCAATTTTCTAGTGTGATTAATACACGAAAATGGTGCAAATGCTTGCTATGTAGGTGTGATGACAATGTTTCGGAAGCCTGCTTACTATATATAAGAACAGAGTGCAGGAGGCGTAGGTAAGTACAGCAAAATACAGAGTTGAAATATGTTAGATAGAACAACGAAATCTTGAAGGTTTGTTTTTGGTAAATCTATTATATTTTGTAAAAAGTCATAGAACAAAAGTTGTTGTTTATGATGTTCTTAGCTAGCACCAAAGAGGTTGCTAGTGTTTTATAAATAACCCTGTATATACATTGTATGATGACTTTTTTTTATATGCTTTTAGACAAATATTTATTAATATTATTTTTACTTCATATACGAACTAGCTGCTCCCAGCGGCTTCGCCCGCGTGATAGCATAAAATGATCCCAAGGGAACATACTTCTGGGATAAAAAGTAAGCTATGTCATATTCCAGGACATGGTCTATCTGTGTACCAAGTTTCATCAAAATCGGTTTTACCATTTAGGCGTGAAGATGTAACAAACAAACAAGCAAACTCTCTTTTGCTTTTATAATATTAGTAAGGATACCTATTCGTTCATGAAACCCCCTGCCATTGTCTTACTATTGTGTTTCTAATTGACAGTATCTAAAAGGTTAAGTTATTAAGTATTCCAAATAAAATTGTTATTATCATAAAAATTATGATGTATGATTTTCCGAGTTAATAATAAAATTGTGGATTACAGCTAGCAGTGGAAACATTTTTTTTTTTATCTCCTCTTGATCCTGCAATCTGTTGATTCGACTTTCAACTGGAAATTATGTAGGTGTTTTTGGTTGTGCATGGACATATCCATTGATATGCCCATATAATTATTTATATGTCGATATAAGATCCTGTGGTGCTCTCCTCTTCAGGGAACATTAAAAGGCTGATTATGTACGTTATACACATAGATCAGACTTTGGGTGCTATTACTATCAAAAATATAGAAATGACCTAAAACATTTATATTGTTTTAAGACCGTTACAGCAATAATTAACATTGACACAAGATTAGCACATCTTGTGTCAATGTGATTTATAGCTATTTCTTTACTATTTTTAACTCTTCTGATACCGTCAACTAGAAACACAGTAAAAAGACAATGACGGCGCGAACGCCGGCATTCGCTTGGGGTTTAATGAACTAAAGAAAAAAAAAGAAAGAACATATACTGTATTAAATAGAAAAGTATTAGAACAGCACTATAAAACACTTTGCAAGTGCAATTTTTAATAGTAATAGCACCCAAATTCCAATCTATGAAAGTTGCTTTTACATATAGCACAGCTGGCACATTAGCACTTAGGATACATTTCATCTGGAGGACACCCCCAAAATTAAATATATGTCCCCTTTCTTTTTTGGAAAATTATTGAAAGTAAACATACTTCCTGTATGTTTACTTTCAATAATTTTCTACTTTCACGCACGCTTATCACTTTTGCAACTGGACAAATTAAGATAAATTTGACATAAAACCTTTGTAAAACAAACAAGATCAAAAATTATTTAGTGCTCTGCTATTTCATCTGATTTACTGGGGAGAATTTGCACCCACTAGAAAAGGTTCACTTCGTGCATAGATTTCGCTTATGATTTGTAGGAGTCAAATAGGGTAGTTTCCAGGGTCAAAATAACTACATTTTATTTAGTCCGTATTGTAGATTATAAGAAAATATTGGACATGTATTTTTTAGTTTTTCGATTACTTAATCAAAAAATAACAAAGATATAGCCCATTAAAGTTACGTGTGAAGTTACTGTAACCTTAATGGGCTATACAGTTGGTTTAATTTACAAATAAAAAAATATGTGTCCCTTATTTTTAAATAATCTAAAAGACGGACTAATTACATTTTTTACGGCAACTAGCACACACACATAACATATCTTTTTTTTATATCTGATATAAACTAGTACTTGACTGCAAGCAATCCCACGCATATAGGTACAATACATTAATTGCTACTGTGTAATTAAACAATCATATTTTACCAAATCAAATATTTAATTATACAATATTTGTAATACTACAATTTGATTAACAAACCTATGGACTCATTTAACATTCATTAATTAGGGAACGGTAATTACACATAAATCAATAATAGTATAAGACTGCTATTTATATCTTTCTCTCTGCTAATTCCTTCTTAACCTTAGAAATACTATAATTAAATTAGAAACACAATAAAAAGAAATGAGCGTATACTTCATTTTGAAGCATTTTCTTGGAGTTTAATGAATTAACCATGCAATAAATTTTAATGCAGTTTTAACTAATAGAAAAAGAGATAAAAGAGGAAGGTTAGTGTAATAGATTTGTATTTGTGAAAAGTCAGGGAAAAACGTTTTTAAATATGTTTCCCTAAAAAGATAGCATGTGGCTTGAGACACCCAATGCTATTCAAAATCTTCTCTTCCCTACTCCACCCTACTATACCCTAGTCTACCCTACTCTAAACTACTCTACCCTACTCTACTCTACCCTACTCTAACCTACTCTACCCTACCCCACACCCCCACCCCCACATACCCCACATAAATGTGTGTTACGGACATAAAAACATTCTTTTGTGTTTACTTCAGAATATATAATTAAGTAAATGTTTGCACAATATTTTATACAATAATATAAATAACAGTAAAGAGAAATCTTTTCCTGAAAACAGCATCAAAATTGATTATTAAATGAAACTACAATGAGCATTTCTAATATATAGGGGGTGGTGGTTCCTCCACCAGATTTGAAAAGTCTTTGATTAACTTAACTTTTTTTAATTAGTTCAGTCCCTATTCTTCCATTATTGGTCCCACTTCTTCCATCATTAGTCCCACTTCTTCCATCATTGGTCCCACTTCTACCATCATTGGTCCCACTTCTTCTATCATTGGTCTCACTTCTTCCATCATTGGTCCCACTTCTTCCATCATTCGTGGGACCGCTCTTCCTCTTGCCGATTTTGGCGAAATCTATCTAGTTAGATTTGTCATGTTCCGCCATCTCTTTCATGGTCTGTCACGATCCCATCGCACTGATGATGAAACCATATTAGATAAAAAATCCTTACTAATATTATAAAAGCGGAAGTGAGTTTGTATGTTACGTATTCACGCCTAAATGGCAAAACCGATTTTGATGAATTTTGGTACAGAGATAATTGGGACCCTGGAGACGGACATAGGCTAATTTTTTTTTTAAATTGAGAAAAGGGTGAGAAAGAATGAAAAAAGGAGAGAGGAATTAAAGTATATTAATAAACATGGGCAAAGCCGCGGGTAAAAGCTAGTGCGTTAATAAATGTTGCAAAAAAAAAGTCTCGACATTTACACACTGTTATCATCATTCATTCATAAACGCTCATAGAACAATACCTACAGTTTAGTAAGATACATTATACTAGCTAAATAATTACTTTGGGTGAGAGAAAATCATCAATTGGTTATTCTTGCTAAACTACTCAGTGTTTTTGCCAACAGTGATTTAGGACTTGGAAGGTCAATGTTTTGTCTACTTTTAAACTAGTACTAGTTTTTGTAAAATATATTGACCTTACTAGATTAGTAAAGGATCAGAAATCTATGACACAGAATTAGAAATGATCATTAATCAACCTTATTTAAAGTGTGCACTAGCTTCTGACGTTTTATAAGTGCCCATGTAGGCCTCATCATCATCATCATCATTTCAGCCGATATACGTCCACTGTTGGCCATAGGCCTCCCCCAAGCGTCGCCACAACGAACGTTCCTGTGCGTCTCGCATCCACCGGTTTCCCGCAACATTCACCAGGTTATCAGTCCACCTTGTTGGAGGCCTTTCAGCGTTGCGTCTTCCGGTACGCGGTGGCCACTCCAGAACCTTTCGGCCCCAACGGCCATCTGTTCTGCGAGCAATGTGCCCTACCCATTGCCACTTAAGTTTGGCAATTCTTTATGCTATGTCGGCAACTTTAGTTCTCCTGCGGATGTCTTCATTTCATGTAGGCCTATGTGAATTAAAATATTTTGACTTTGAAAGACTAAATTACAACAAGTAAAACACTTCTGATTTTTCTTTAGTTGTTTTTATGCCTTTAGCATTAAGCATAATCAGCTTTATAATGTTCCCACTGCTGGGACTCAGGCCTCCTTTCTAGGAGAGGGAATGGGCCGTAATCCACCACGCGGGCTTAGTGCGGGTTGGTGGATGTCACGTGTCCTTCTCGAATTTTTAGTTCTAGGACATGCCGGTTTCCTCAAGATGTTTTCTTTACCATTTTGAGAGCAGTGGTGATAAAATAGATTACGTAATGCGCCTGGCTGGGTTTGAACCCGCGACCTATACGTCAGTCGTTAACCGGTACCGATGACCTGGTGAAGGTTGCGGGAATCCGATGGATGCGGGACGCACAGGATAGTTCATTGTGACTACATTTGGGGACGCCTATGTCCAACAGTGGACGTCTATTGATGATGATGATGAACTTGAAGCTTGAAGAAAAATGGCCAGTGGTAATGGTCCCGCTGTTACCACTGGCCATCTCTCTTCAAGCTCATATCTCATAAGATTCTTAAATTTTACTAATATTTGCAATGAGTTAATTCATGAATCCCCAAGCGACCACCGGTGGCCGCGCATCTATTGTCTTACTATTGTGTCTCTAATTGACGGTATCTGAAGGGTTAAAGCCGATTTGGTACAAGTTACTACCCCTACATACAAACTTCCCAATTTTACCATTTTGTAATATTTGTATAGATTACTATGTATATCTATCTGACTGATACATTATCTGGTTCCGTTTTGTCAATAACAAAGCAGATAGATAATACATAAATAAATCCTTTGATCAATGTTTTCAAAAACAATAATAAAACTACTGGAAACAACAAATGTTTAAAATATAATTCACTCTAGTTTTCAGGGTTTTTTTTAGGTAGGAAATCATCAAATAACTTCTCCTGCTCTGGGAAGAGTGACCCTCTCATTGTACCCAGATTTGTGGCAAACTTTTACTGACTAAATCCCACCTGTGTCCCTTCAGTTGCTGTTTGCATTCCAGGACCATGGTCTTCCTCCCTAATCGTTCACTCTTGACAGAGGTCGTGGTTGACGATATTGCATTTTCGTTGGCGAGTGAGGCTCCCGCGATGCGTCTCCACTTGTCACGGTTTACGGGGCGTCTCGAGAACTATGGAGGTTTGTGTTGCAGCTCTGATGAGGTCTGTCCGACGTGTAAGTGAGAGCCCGCGTGACTGCTGCCCCTCCACTTGTCCCTGGACGACGAGGACCATCGTAACTCTTTCCAATTCCCACAGCCCTTAGTTGGTACTGTTAGGGTTGGCATTTGATTGTACTTTGTATTCAGTTTTGTAGATTTTAAGACGTATACGCACGTACGAACAAGTTGCGTTGCATGATACGCAACAACTTGGTTGGCCGCTAACGAACATCGAGCACTCTGTTCGTTAAACATGTTTGCGACGATCCTATTAGTAAGTTCTGTATGGACGATGTTCTTCATAAATCAATGCGAACACCGCATTTTGTTGTCTTTTTTAACCCAAAGGTTGACTCACGGATATGTATGGGTTGACTGGTAGAGAATGCCTTGTTGCATTTAATCCGCCTGTGTACCACTACAGTTTTATTAAAAATAAATAACGCCAAAAACTTCGCTACTTCACGACTGTTGTGCGCGAACTCGATTCGAACTATGTTCGGGGTCGTACTCGAATACGCTGTATACGCCATACGAACAAACCAAATGTTCAAATTTGGTATTTATGTTCGCTATGTTCGTGTTCATACGAGCGTACATGGCTTTAAACAGAGTACTGAAATAGCTAGTTTTTTTTAATGAAATGTTTTGAAAGGTTCGAGAAAGGGAAGTATTATACAGGAGTTAAAAGGGAGTAAGGGCAGCCCTTTCTTCAGAAGTGGAAGATCGTGATGGTATGAGCCATACAATGGCGAGAGAATGGGCTGTACTGGTTCCTCTTCTAGAGGAGAGACCTGAGTTCGAGGAGAACAAGTAGCACTATACAAGACCAGTACTGCTTCTTGGATGTCCCTTGTCTTCGTAATCAATACAATAAAAATATGTGTGTCTGGTTTTGTTGCTTCGTGCTGTATACAGAAAGAAAGCTGGAAACTTATAAGCGCTTACCGGCGCTTAATAGCGCTGGTCCGTTCTACACAAAGGAAGCAGGTTGAAGCAGACCGAGCAAAATTTTAAATGGTAGCGCCCAGCGCTGACCAGCGCGTGTTGAAGCTTGTCGGAACTTGTCGGCACTGATCAGTGCTTATCGGCGCGCGTTCATATATTTTCCTGCGCGGGTTACCAGCGCTGTCAAGCGCCGGAAAGCGCTTATAAGTTTCCAGCTTTCTTTCTGTATACAGCCTTAAAACAATAACTTTCGAAATAAACGTTTTTTTTGTTTTGTTTTGTTAGTCGGGTTCTATTTTTACTGGAGTCAACAATAAATTACTAAATTTCCTTCTCTACAATTATGTTTGAATCATTTCAAAACAAGCTATTAAACTAATGAGGAAAAATATTAATTAGACCTACCTACTGTAAAGCTGTGGCAGCATATGTGTCACTCAGAAATACATTCTTTTTAATTAAATGTCATGATCAAAACGTTGTTATTTTATGATCAATAACGTTGCTATTTCATTATCAAAAACGTTGCTATATCATGAATTTCCAACAGAAAGAAAGAAAGAAAAAGAGTTTATTTGCGTCCAACATGACGCATATCCTAAAAATAAATAAATGTAACAAGTAACAATATCGTACTTAAAACTATCAGCTAGATAGGATATGCGTCACATCGTCATAATGCTGGGGCTCGTGCAGGACAGAGCCACAGCGCTGATTTCAGCATCAGCCGTTGTTAACAGACAGGACTTGTAAACTTTCGAGGTAAAGGAGGATTGCAGTAACATAGTCTCGTCTTTTGTTACAGCTCAAGAGGAAGAGGCATTCGAAATAATCCAGCCGAAATCGACAGCCGAGTTGGGCAAGACATCTAACGTTAGCTGCTCAGCCATCCCAGAAAATACCAGAATCATATGGATGTTCGAAGGGAAACCGCTGGAGCCTAACAATCGGTAACAATTTTATTAGTTTTGGTAAAAATCTGGCAGGAGAGCAGAGTGGTGGCCGAGTGGTAATGGCTCCGACTCACAAGAGGGTCGCGGGCCCAAACCCTACCAGGCGCATTACTTTGTGTAATTTATATTTCTATACCACTGCTCTCAAAACGGTGAAGGAAAACATCGTGAGGAAACTGGCATGTCCTAGAAGTTAGAACTAAAAATTTGAAGACATGTGATATTTACTAACCGAACTAGGCCCGCGTGGTGGATTACGGCCTATTCCCTTTCCTAGAAAAGAAGCCTGAGTCCCAGCAGTGGGTACATTAAAAAGGCTGATGATGATGAAAAATCAGCCTTACCACAGTACACGGTAATAGGATTTGCGTCGTAGATTTGTATAGAGTAGGAGAGGGAGACCAAAGAAAAGATGGATGGATTGTAGAAGGGACATCTCCTGCGTCGATGGATATATATTTTTAAATATATAACCATAGGTACAGACGACCCCTAATCCTAAAATCCTACCCAACCAATGGGAGAGGGGAGGCCAAAGAAAAAATGGATGGATTGTATGAGGAGTGTTATGAAAGAAAAGGGAGCCAGTGATAGCGTGAAGCTGCTAAACATATAGGGTTCTATACATATAGATCACAAAATAGATAGGTACAGAAGACAATCTCATGTATGTACTTCCCTTTTTATGCCTACGCTCGGTGGACGCACACTAATGAGAGTTTAAGTTGGAACTGTTCGACGAGCGGGCCGAGGCGCTCCTAGATATCGTGTCCGTGAGCGGTGTCTAATGTGTGTGTTGCTCGAGGGCGGTTTGTATGTAGATTGACGGCTGTACCTTTATATTTTGTGACCCTATAAAGATTTCAATTGCCAAATCCGTCGATGTTTTATGGGGGTTTTCATTAGGAAATTGTAAGTGTCAGCACTCGGAGCTTGGATGTTGACGGGGTGTCTCAACTCCCCGTGTCTGGGAAAGCACTTTAATTCATGAATCCCCAAGCGACCACCGGTGGCCGCGCATCTATTGTCTTACTATTGTGTCTCTAATTGACGGTATCTGAAGGGTTAAGCCATTGGACCGGCGGCGGCGCCTCATCTCGGTCGGTTGGCTACTGACGAAGAAGGAAGAGAGAATGCGCCTGAGTTTGCACACATACTTGTGCACTTTCATCATCATCATCATCAGCCTTTTTAATGTTCCCACTGCTGGGACTCAGGCCTCTCTAGCAGAGGGAATGGGCCGTAATCCACCACGCGGGCCCAGTGCGTGTGCACGTATAGTGTAATCTCCCGCGTCAGTGGACCTATTTTTAAATGTTTAAATACATATACGTACGGTAGACTACCCCTAATATTATTTTAATATTTTTCCTATCCATCTAAAGGTGGTCTATATAGATACATATATGATAAGATATTGATTTACCAGTATACTGCTAAAGAAACTTTGTTATTTTTATGCACAACAAAGCGTATAAATGTTTTGGATGATTGATTTTAGTAAAACTTTTAAAGTACCAGTAGACTGGTAAAAAAAAACACATATATATCGACCATAGGTCAATTTATACGGATCATTTCAGAGGCGTAGGCAGTTGGAATAGAGTATTTTAAAAATAACTCATCCATAATAAATCATTGCAATTTACAGAACAAACGTGAAGAATAGCACTCAAATTATAGAGCCTTTCGCGCCACAGAAAATGATTACATCCACGTTGGAGATAACAAACACAACTACGGAAGACGCCGGCAACTACACATGTGTCGCCATTGGTACAGCCAGAAATATTTCCAAAATTGTGGTCTTAGATCCGAGTTTCGTTGCCAAGCTCGTAAACCAGACTAGCAGTCCGATCCGGAAGAATTCTACCAACACCGTATTTATTACTCTGGCGTGCACGTTTGAAGGTTGGTATTACAGTTCACATGCTCATTGGAAACAGAAGTAGCACCACATTTACCTCATCCACATTTATTTGAGCAAAGAATTGGTATTCCCTGACTGAGTCTATGTTTCCTGATAGCTACAACTTAGGGGTATTTAAGTCAAGAGTGAATAGATTGCTTCTAGGCAAGCGTGATCCATTGTCGGCCACATCATCGCTTTCCATCAGGAGTGATAGTGGTCAAACGCGAGCCTATCCATAATAATAAAAAAAAGAATTTCAAGCAATAACAGTGTGTCCACCCTAATGTTGTTAACATCTCTACGGACCGGACTAACCGTTTCGCCTCGTCGTTTATGCCGCGTACTTAGAAGGACTGGATCAATTTGCTTGCTGTAGTCTTCCCGCCCAATTATAATTTAGGTGTTTTTTAAGACTACTAGTTCACAAGCGCAGTTTATTAAGAGCCTATGCCTATAAACTAGTGCGCTTCACCATAAGCAATTGTATCACTGCTTACCATCAGGTGGGATTGTAGTCAAGCACTAGTTTATATAATTAAAAAAAGACAAAGTCAAGTTGCGCAACTTTTGTTTTCCTTTGGTGTGATTGAAATGTTTCCAGCTTCAACACTTGTAATGTTATATACTAATCATTTTTATAAACTTATTTTCACCAGCCTACAAACCCAAGGAAGTGAAATGGTTGTTCAAAGCAAAAGATGGTGGTAATGATAAAAACTTAACTGGAGGGAACTGTACCAACTTTGAAAAATTGAGCCCTAAACGCATAATAAGCACTTGTGAAGTAGCAATACATGGTACTGAAGATAATGGCAGTTACTCTTGCGAGCTTGAGGATACAGTATCGTCTAAAAAGGTGTCGGGAACCATAGACATCCTCGTCATAGCTAAACCCCAAATCAAAATAAATAACATCATTCCTATAAACACGACTCAAGTGTATATAAACTGGACCGTTCAGGCTTTCAACTCACCCATTAAAAGGTATTATTTAATGTATCGGAATGCGAAAAATAAAGAAGAGGGGTACAGACACCATGGAGTGTCTCCAGCGATTGATCCGCAAAACACTTCATTCGTTTTGAGTGGCCTGCAGGGTAATACGACCTACACATTCAAGCTGCAAGTGGTGACTGAATATGGGGAGAGCGAACGGGATAGTCCAGAAAGTCAAATGAATGTGACCACTTTGGATGAGGTGCCAATTTTTGTGCCGAATATTTCTATAAACGGGTTCTCGGCGACTTCGGTGACGATCGGTTGGCAGGCTCCGCCGGAGAAGATCGCGGGCCTGATACATTATTACTTGCTAGAGGCTCGGAAGAAGGATAATGGGACGGCCATCCTGGACGCTTGCCACGAACGTAATGACAAGAATTTACCGTACATGTTTGAGCATTTGGAACCGCACAGTACTTACGTGTTTAAGGTAAGAGGCTAGATACTTTTCACAAATCCTTACTTTCCTTAATAATATTATAAAAGCGAAAGTGAGTTTGTTTGTTTGTTACGTCTTCACGCCTAAATGGCAAAACCGCCAAACTTTTGATGAATTTTGGTACAGAGATAGTTGGGACCCTGAAGACGGAGGCTCATTTTTTTTTTAAGTGAGATAAGGGGGAGAAAGAGTAAAGTATATTAATAAACGAGGGCGAAGCCGCGGGTAAAAGCTAGTTAATAAATGCATCCGGTGGGTGAATTGATATTTTAGACAAAAATTGCCTGTGTTAGGGCACATAGCTCTTCCGGAACTTAGGCTAGTTCTACCTTTAGTTCCGGTTAGCTCAGTGGAAGCTGAACAAACCTACCACAAGATTTTTTTTTACCGTTTTCGGAAAAAAATATCGGCCTCTCCATACAAGTTCATAATTTTGTATGAATAGGCCGATTTCTTTTTTCTTTTCCTTGTGAAAGTTTGTTCAGTTCAGGTCGTTTACTGAGCAAGCCCTCAAAGTTTCCGGAGACCTGTCCCTTTGTATATTGTCGTCAGCGATAAGACCGCCATTGTATTCATACATCTTAAAGTGTATCTATAAGTTGTGTTACTTCTTTAGTGTACAATAAAGTGTATTCTATTCTGTACTTTTTTTTTTAAATCCTATTTCAAGGTGCGGGCCTGTTCGTACTACACGAATACCTGTGGAGCCTGGTCAGAGGAGATGGAAGCCGCAACTTTGGACGGCGTCCCGGGCGTCCCCAGCAACGTGCACGTCAAATGTAGCGTGGACTATTTGAACCTGACGTGGAACGCCCCCATCAAGCCCAATGCTGAGATCAAAGGATATACTGTACGTAGACCAATGTTCTGGTTAGCCGAAAAACTCTATGTACAAAATTATAATAATCATCATCATCATAGCCGAAAGACATTCGCTGTTGGACATAGGCTTCCCCCAAGCTTCGCCACGACGACCGGTTCCGTGTGTCTCGCATCCATCGGATTCCCGCGACCCTGACCAGGTCATCGGTCCACCTTGGGAGAGGCCTTTTGAAGCTGCGTCTTCCGGTACGCGGTCGCCACTCCAGAACCTTTGGTTTTCATCGACCATCTGTTCTGCGTGCAATGTGCCCTGCCCACTTAAATTTGGCGATTCTTCGAGCTAAGTCGGTAACCTTGGTTCTCCTGCATAGCCCTTTCAATATGTCTTTTGGGTAACTTTAAATGATGACACGATGAGTACGGGAATGGAAACCGCTGGAAGTTGCTAAACCACAGAACCAAACATACCATCAAAATTAATAGTAAATCGATATTTTATAATAAACACCATATGATTTGACTTTATAACTTCCATGATTATAATATTAAAAGGAAGGATAACAGTTCTATCTATTTCGTTTATTGTGTTTGTGATGGCGGCCATTGTTTGACAGTAGGCGTGTCTAGAATGTCGCGGAGAGAATGTTTCAGTGTTCTAATTGTTCCAAGTGACCCAATAAAACATTAGTGATGTTCCAATCTTTTGGAACACCAAAATGTTTTTTTTTCTAAATTCGTTTTCTCTCATTTATTGCACATACCACTATTTGTCTCTGCATCACCCAAAGGTTGACTGGCAGAAAATGCCTAAGGCTGTCCACCTCTGTACTTTGTGTCCATAAAGCATTAAATAAATAAATAAATGTTTCGGAAAATTGAGTCGGTTCAGTAAAGAGTTACACACGCCTAGCGTGGCCGTCAGTATAACGCAGTTTCTACTCTTAGAGTACCAGTGATCCCCGCCACCGTGTGCTGGCTATATCTGTCCAGGCGCAGAAGGATAACAGCTTGTTTTGTCTTGATTCTCAGATGGAGATAACGGGTAACATGACGTATAAAGACCGCACTGGTTCCTTAAAGAATGTTACATGGGGCCCATTATCCAAGTTCATGACCAATGATTCTACTATCACCAGGTAAGAGATTCAAATTTTTCAATAGCCAGCTAAATTGTATTTGATCCATAAATATGGTGGTTTGATAGCTTTGTATCTAGTCTATAATATAAAAAAAGAATAGATTAAAAAACTAAAAAACACGCTTTAATGATGAAAGAAACTAAAAAGTGGAAAATAATTTCTAATTTAGAAATAAATCAATAAACAATAAATGGTATTATTGCGAAAAAAATCGTAGGGGGCTCCATATATCAGTTCTTGAAAAGCGCCCCACGCTTTTTTCACAATAATATTAATTTAAAAATGATTAACAAACAATTAATGGTATTTTTGTAAAAAAGCGTGGGGCGCTTCTTAACCCGGCGCAAATGACGTGAAAATAATTACTAGGACGATGACGCCGGGTCATGTTGACCCGAATTTTTTTGATTATTTTACAAAAAATTTAGCAAGCTACCTTAATTTTAATTACTGTTTATTAAAAAAGATTTATTTGCTTAGGTAGTAAAATAAAAATAATAACAATAAGTTGAAATTAAACTTTTAGTAGCTTTTTCAATAACACATGCAAAATCAACGTTAAAAATCTAACATTTTTGTATTTTGAATTTTTGATAAAGTATTCTTAGCAATAATAGAAATCAATAATCTTATGTACTAATAGAGATATCAAATGAGTTTTATAACATGAAAATAAAAACGAATCAGTCTTCTACGTCATCATTCAGCCCGACGGAACTGCTGCAATTATTGCAGTATAGAATCAAATGATCTGGGCGAATGTAAATGTGGTGGGCATGACAAGTGAGAGTCCGTCTAAAAAGGATAAGAGAGATGTTTTCTTATCCTTTTTAGATGGACATACTTGACATTTCTTGCGAGTTCCTGGAACTTTTTGGGGAGCTTCTTCACTAGGGTCACCCAGGAAATCCGCTATTCTGTTGCGCAATTGACGAGGTATATGTAAATTTGTGTATGTTTGAATTTGACACATATCATGGGTAATTAATAAGTCCCAACATTATAACTCAGTCTTGGCACCTTCAGCTACAAGTTTTACACCAGGCCTTTCAGATAATATATTTTCAGATCTGGTACGTACATTCGGCCGTGCAGGTGCTTTTTACCACATTGTACCATCCTTTCCTTTGTAAAAATGTTGCCGTCATTAGTGTTGTACGGTTGCAAGATCGATAGTGTCTAAATTTGACCTCATATTACTAGCTTCTCGTTCATTTTCACCACGTTCAATATCCGCGTCTGAAGAAACTTGGGAGTATTCATTGTCAGAATTAGACTCTTCTTACAACGCTACAATTCTAGCTGGATCATTTGTCAATGACATTTTTACTAAAAAACTTAAAAAAACCCAGGTTAATCAACATTTAACGCTAAATAAGCAAATAAACGTAAGTCACGAAATTACAACGCCAGCGATGACGCTGGGTCATACTGACCCGTTTTCACTTGACGCACGTATATCTCCCAGTGCACGTGGCGTCGCACTGAGCAATACCACCGAAGCGGGTAGAGGGAGGTCGTATCTCCAGCTACACAAACGTTCGAACCATAGAACCGACGCAAAAATTAAACATTTTAGTTTAAAATTGCCTCGGGTCAATATGACCCAGCGTCATTGTCGCCGGGTTAAGAACTGATATATGGACGGCTTGACCTATTGAAAAATGTAACCTATATTAAAAAGTGGTTTAATTGATTCTGCTCTTTATTCTGATGAAACTATTTTCAGGTTTTGCGCATTTAATGTTACACGTTGTAGAACAAAACCAAGAAAAAAGCTTGTGCATATTTAAAAATGTATCCATATTTTCTAATTAACTTTCAGAATAAACGATTTGCCTCCAAACACACTGTTCACGATTCGTTTGAGCGCAATGACACGCACACGGCGTCGCGGTGAGGAGAATGTGACGTCATGCCAGACGGAGTACGCCCCGCCTGATTCGCCACCACGACCCCGATGGAGGAAGGTATAATCTCATCTTTCATATGTTTTATTTTTCTCCGAGGGGTACCAGCGGAACCTTATTACTATCCCTCCGTTCGCCTGTCTGTTTGCCTGTCTTCAGCTGGGTGTATCTCATAAGCCTTGAGCATCGCCGCCGAGTTGCTAGTTTGTCGGTTTTCTATCGTTTACATTTCGGGGAGTGTGCACTGGAATTGAACAATCAAATTCCGCCAAGTCCGTTCCATCATCAGACCACAAGACGTACGGCGTTGCGTCACCGGTACATGGTGACATCCCACCCATACGTACAAAGCGTTTTGGGAACACATTTATTGTGCGTACAGCCAAGGAGTCGAATTCCCTGCCGGAGTCTGTGTTTCCTGATAGCTACAACTTGGGGGTCTTTAAGTCAAGAGTCAATAGGTTACTTCTAGGCAAGCGTGCTCCATCGTCGACCACATCATCGCTTACCATCAGGTGAGATGGTGGTCAAACGCAAGCCTATCAATAATAATAATAAAAAACAAACTGTAAGAGATAGAGATTTAAAATATTCTAAAAATTTGTATTTCTTTTCTATTGCCACTACAACTATAAAAAGAAAAAAAGAAAAAAAAGAGAGAAATTAAAGGGGGTTCCCTTTAATTTTATTATTTATATGCAAGAAAAACGTTATTTGGTCGGCATTTTTTTGTTCAATTTTAATATTGTCTTCATCTGCGTCTTAAGGTTATTCAGGTGATAATACCAATTCTATGTGATATAGTGATGATATCATTTTATATTTGTATGTTACAGATCTTGGAAAACAGTACATACATGTTCAAGATGTATCTACCAAGAATTTCGGAGCGGAACGGACCCATATGCTGTTACAGGTAATTTTTAGACAAGAAAATCTAGAGACCTCTCGCGCCGGACCTTGGTTCAGGCCATTGTCCGGAGCAAGGAGGAGTGACAGGCACGCGCCTCCTTCTGCGAAGCAGTAATGCTAGCATAGAAGGAGGCCATCAGGCAACGGCGTTCTCGCCGCCGGCGCCGCCGGGATTCCGATCCCGGGGATCGGAATCTTGACCCCTGAGTTTGTTTCGGTGTTTCTTCTCAGGGTAGACGACTAGGAAACACCGGCCTCATCTAGTTTAAATTGACGTTTAAAAGTGTTTTAAAAAAACCTATTTGCAAAATAAATATCATTTAACGTTTAACATTCACTCTTGACTGATAATCAAGAGTGAATAGGTTACTTCTAGACAAGCGTGCTCCATCGGCGACCACGTCATCGCTTACCATCAGGTGAGATGGTAGTCAAACGCGAACCTATCAATAATGAAAAAAAAAAAAAAAAACAAAAAAAAAAATAGTTTGTACAATCTGGCCAGTGTTAGTTGGCCATATCATGAAGAAATCAATTCTAAGACCTGGAGACTACCCCCCTTTTTTAGTTTAAGTTCTTATATTCCATCCCAAGGTTGTCTAGAAGATATCGCTGTCAGCGATAAGACCGCCATTGTACCTATAGATTTTAGTTTCTGTGACATTGTTACTATTTTGGTGTACAATCAAGTTTATTCTATTCTATTCTATCTGACCACGACATACTTAATGATAGTTAGTGTATTTTTTTAATATGTTAAGTGCTAGTGTGTAGTGGCCGAGTGGTAATGGCCCCGACTTACGAGTTGTAGGTCGCGGGTTCAAACCCAGCCAGGCGCATTACTTTGTGTAACTTATTTCATCACCACTGCTCTCAAAACGGTGAAGGAAAACATCGCGAGGAAACCGGCATTTCCTAGAACCAAAAATTCGAAGACATGTGACATTCACCAACCCGCACTGGGCCCACGTGGTGGATTACGGTCCATTCTCTCTCCTAGAGAGGAGGCCTGAGCCCCAGCAGTGGGGACATTAAAAAGGCTGATGATGATGATGATGATGAAAATGCTAGAGAAAAAATTTTCAACATTTATTTAAAATCGATTGCAGAGTGTACATGGTCCGTTTGCCCACCGGTTGCAGTTTGAACAAGATGTCAAATGCAAGAGATCTCGAGGTGATTGAGTACAAGGACTCCTTAACTAAGTTTGGCGCCTACATCGCTGACGTGTTCTCGCAGTAAGTATATTATGGATGACTAGCTTCTGCTTTTGTTTCGCCCGCGTAAGAGTAGCTTTCTCCATATACCCTTTGGACTCCCCTTAGGGGGTGAATTTTAGAAAATCCTTTTTGTGCTCGCCTACGTCATAAAAGGAAACCTTATGCAAAATTTCAAGCTCCTAGTTCCAGTATACTCCATACTCCATAGCATAGCATAGATATCTATAGTCCAGAGTTCTCGAGACGCCGTGAACCGTGACAAAGACGCATCGCGAGAGCCTCACCCACCAACGATAGTGCAATATCGGCAACCACGACCTCTCTGTCAAGAGTGAATGACTAAGGAGAAGGAGTTCCAGTATTGTTGGCTGTGCATTGATATGTCAGTTAGTCAGTTTCTCCTTACATAATTATTTTTAGTTTATGCGAAACTTGAATATAGTTTGATCAGAATCACTAAGTAACTGAAATGATTCCAGTAATTTTTACAACATGTTATATCTTTTCTCAAAAATATTTAAAAACGATCACAAGTTGGATACCACCGACACTAAGTAAAACACAGGTCACGGGAGGTCATAGCAGGTACTAAGCGCCAGCAAACAACTCGGTGCAAGTGCAAAACAACTTCTCAGTCGCCTGGATGGCCCGCTGACTATGTATTTTTGTTCTTCTTCTTCTTTTCGTGTCGATGCTCTCAAACTATACTTTTTCTGACCAATATTTGGCAACCTGTACGGCTCTATTGTTGGCCTCGTATAGATCCTGAAAACTGCAGGTGGTAATGCAGGATGGGCAGCATAGCAGGTGGCGCATATCCTGTGGAGAGGCTCCACACTGGCACTGTGCTAGGGATGGGTCGAGGAAGCCCCATTTGTATTTTTGTTGACATAACAAGTTTATAACTTTGAGATTTTTCATGATACGGTTATCAAATGTACATAGATTCTTTACATAAAAATACTAGACACGTGTTTCGGGTTTCGTACATACTAAAACTACTGTTGTATATAGACTAGCTTCTGCTAGAGGGAGATTTTTATTATATTTTATAGGCGCGCCCTACTTTATCTTACTCATGTATCGTGGGTGCATTCATACACTTGTTTAAGTTTCGAAACACCTATCTGTAGGTTATACAAATATTTGTTCCGTGCGGAAATGCGAACCCTTACCTTTACTGCCCCCCCTAGCCAAGTTACTACCGTTTCTCTTGCATCGAACGCTTCGAGTTGGCCACGCCCCCAATTCTTTTGTTCTGACTACGTGACTTAGCGTTCAGATGACGTCATTCTCGTACATTTGAAGTTTTCTACTAGCATTAACGATTGCAGATTACCAACATTACTGAATTATCTAAAAAATATTACTTTTCTTCCAGTGATAGATTCCCCACCGGCAATGAACTGGTCCTAGGTGATAACCAGGTAATCTTCAACCGAACGTTAGACACAAAGCTGAATCAGGAGAGATGCCGTCGTTGTCTCAAGCGGCCCAAGAGAGTGCCCCAAGAACCTTACCATCCGCCACCCACCACCACGACCCTAGACCCCGATGATGGAATGGATATGGTGACTGACGACCCAATTCCTGTTAACCTTGAGCGGAAGCCGAGGTCTTCTGATGGGATACCGTAAGTTTTTTATTCTGTTTGCAAGTCTCTTTTTTTAGGAGAAGCCCCAAAAAAAAGAGACTTCAAAGGGTACAAACTATTATTAAGATTCCGCAGTCTGTCACCAGGCTGTATCTCATGAATTGTGACAGTTAGACCGTAGAAATTTTCACAAATAATGTACTTCTGTTGCTGCTATAACAACAAATACTAAACACAGAATAAAATAAATATTTAAGTGCGGCTCCCATACAACAAACATGATTTTTTGTTTTTTTTTTTTTGTACTATATCATAAAGGTATAAAAAAAACACGATTTGGTTTATCCTGTCCTCATACCTATAATTTTTATTGTAAAGTGGCAATATTGTGAATATCAATATTTTTTTTTTTAAGGATTACTTATAATTTCTTACTAATGTTTTTTGCACATTCTTCTCCATAGAGATCTACGCTTTGGAATGTGGAATTAGCATCATTTTCTGACGGACTGACTGCTTGACATTTCAAAAGTGCCTATAATGGTTATTTGGAATAAAATGCTTTGAATCTTTGAGTTTTTATCCAAAGGAAACGATCAGTTGGAACTGTTTACTAGTTTCTGACGTTTTATAAGAGCTCACATAGGCTTATGTGAAATAAAACATTTGGAATCTTTGAATTTTTACACGACTGCACCAAAAAAGGAGTGTTATGTTTTTATGTCTTGTATCATCATCATTTCAGCTGAAAGACGTCCACTGTTGAACATAGGCCTCCCCCAAGCATCGCCACAACAACCGATACTGAACCAGTCTTGTATGTTTACAGGAATTATGAAAATTACCCTACAATGGCGAACAAGGATGATGACTCTGATATCCGCGTGCAGGACGGGCCTCTCAATTCCAACTTCAATTACACACTATTTGTAGAAGTTATATGTAAGTAAATTAATTAAATTTAAGGGGTCGCCGGCCACAACCACAAAACGCCGCCACTATTATACAGGGTTATTTGTAAAACACTAGTAACCTCTTAGGTGCTAGTTAAGAACATCATAAACAATGCATTCGCACCATTTTCGTATGCTCATCACACTAGAAAATTGATACGCCAGCATAGACTTCGTAACATTTAAAACATTCAATTTAAATATTTTTATTTTTGTATGAAAATCTGATGAATTTAAATATGATATTTTTTTAAAGTCATAGTACAAAATTTGTGGTTTATGATGTTCTTGACATAGTCCTAAGAGGTTGCTAGTATTTTACAAATAACCCTGTATATATATTGCCTATAGTTCTCTTACATTATATGGATTAACCGCACACAGTTGACACGCGAAGTCAACAAAGCGTTTCGAAAGTTCTTAAAATACTAAATGTGATCTTATAGTGTACTTACGCTAAGAAAATAGTGACTCATCGTTGTCATTCAGCTTACACGCCCTTGACGTGTTCACAATGATCTGTTGACGTAAATCCTTCAGACAATACAGGCGCGACTTTTGTCAAAGTTCCTTGCCAAAGTCTGTATTTCCTGATAGCTACAACCTAGTGATTTTTAAGTAGATAGTGAATAGGATACTTCTAGGCATACGCGCTCCATCGTCGACCATATCGTTGCTTTCCATTAGGTGAGATAATGGTCAAGCACTTTTTTATCACTGGAAAAAAAAATTGTTGAAGATATTATGTAATGAAAAAAAGCTTTAATATTATTTTTTATCCCAGTAAGAATACGCATTTACTTTACAGCTCAGTAGCACTAATGAATCACTATTTTCTTAACACGAATAAGACTATAGTTAGAAATGAATGAAATCTTTAATTGATTTTCATGTTTTGTTTTTCATATTTCTAGCGACTTCAAACCCAGATGAGGCATTATTCAGTGACTACACAACATTCCTAATGCCAGCGGCGAGCCCGCCCATACCAGTACCTTCCACCGCTCTCGAGATAGCGTTACAGGTGATTATGAACTTTATTTGGTATATCATAAGAGAATATTCTTTAAGAGAGCTGTTTAAGGATATTAACATCATGACGGTTCCTTGTCAATATATCTATGAAAACATCATGTACGTTAGAAAAAATCTTCATCTTTTTAGCAAAAGAGGCGATACACAGACATAACTACATATGTTACAAGACATAGGGACCAGTTAGTTCAACCAGGCTTCAGATTGGCAAAAGTGGCCTCTTCTTTCATGGAGTACTGTTTAAAATGCTATAATAAAATACCTCCCCAAATTTTAGAACTCAATGAAACAAAATTTAAATCTTGTATTAAACGCACGCTATGCAGGCAGGCATATTATAAGTTGGAGGATTATATACAAGATAAAAATGCTTGGCTCAATGCTGGTCCAGCTCCACTACCACACTAGGGTGTATTGATTAGTTTGAAAACTATAATTATTATTATTTATTTTTTTTAATTTGAAAATATAGTTTAAACTTGTGATCATTTATTATTTTTGTTTTTGAAAACCATAGCATTGTTTAATGTAGAAGCACTTTTTTTTCCTATTTGTGAATGTGAGGTACCATGAAGCATTTTTATTGGGTTACGACTTTTTATTCTCTTTGTTTTTGACATTACGAGCATGGCAGTTAGGAGTTTGTCATGCTCACTTAAATGTCTCGCTGTTGGTGGCGCGTGTATTGGGTCATTCGGTTCCCTTGAAAATGGTTGAGCTGAGTGGGGCTGATGCACGCGTCATGCTCGTGAACAGGTGCCGTCAGTTGAGACTGGTCATCTCTTAGCTGCCAGTAGCTTAATTCAGTTTTTATCTTTTAATATATTTTTTATTTTTATTTTATTATCTACATTGTGCTTACATAATAGAAGCAACATGAAATAATGTAAACAAACATTATATGTAACACATAATATGATTTAAAAGAGTATTCATGGAGTTTCTTGCATGTTCTTCTCCATAGAGATCTACATTTTGGAATGTGCAATTTAGCTTCACTTTTCTTGGACTGACCGACATTTGACTATTCAAAAGTGCCTACATTTGGTCTATTTGAAATAAATGATTTTGAATTTGAATTTGAATTGAATTTGAATAAAGTTGAATTTTCAAGACACAGGCGAAATAATGCAAAATCCGGGCCAATATCAAAAATAATTATGAATATTTAATTTATTTATTTATTTAATTTTTATTAAGTTGACATAGAAAATCTATACTAGTTTGGAGGAATGCGGAACAGAGAGTAAAGGCCAGCAAACCTCCATTGAAAAGGGAGGATCCTCCGACCAGACAGGTGTTATAGTCTGGTGGGCGACTGCCCGATAGTTGATGTCGGGCTGTCGTATATGTTCAAATCGCGCGGAGAACTTTGCGCGATACAGGATTTCGTATTTTATTCGTAGTTCTTATGTGGCGTCATAGATGTCGCTACACTAGTATTATAAAGCTGAATTATTATTATTTCACCAGAAATCTTCTACTCTTCCTTTCTTGTTTAGATCACATGCGCAGTGGCAGCAGTGATCCTCTTGCTGATGATCATCTTCTGCATCATGCAAACGAGGAGAACACGTAAAATGCCTGCGCACGCGCAACTTGAGCTACACAACCCTATTACTGCGGCTATCAGGTAAGATACGACCATCATTGTTGTCTTGTCAGAGATACGGTTAAGCACAATGCGTAAGCTGTCCTATTTTTATTGTATTTAGGGGTCCGTACGCAAAGGGTGAAAACGGGACCGTATTACCAAGACTCAATCAAAAACTGTTTACGTAAGGGTCGCACACGGGCCACCGGCTACAACCACAAAATACCGCCACAGACATATTTCCTGTAGTTTTCATACTATTTATATGGACTTGCCGCACACGGTTGACGCCGGTAGCCGCCACATGCTACAAACTGCCGCTACTCGCTTCTTGTGGCGCGCACTGGCCACCAAGCGCCGATACAAAACGCCGTCGCACGCCATTCGCGCATTTAAACCTTATTTATTTATTTTACTATTTATGTACACACAAAAATAACAAAAAAAGATAATACATAAGAGACATTAGTACAAAGGTACTGCTTATTTCCAAAGAAATTTATTTCGAAAGGAGAAACGAAAAAGAAATGTAGACAATAGTGTGTAGGAAGCAAAAAAACAGAATGTGTGAAGTCTTAATCCAAATATAATTAAATATAAAAATAATATATAACTTCTACTATAAATATTTAACATACATAATACATACAATACCTATATAAACCTTCTTGCACGGAGTCTATTAAGATACTGCGCGTATGGGTTAAAAAAAGTAGTAACCTCCGGCCACAAGTAGCTGTCGCGCGCTTCAGTTTCCTTTGTGGCCGCTTCTAGCTTCTCGTAGCGACGTTTGTCACTGTGGCATGTGGCTCATATGCGGCGACACTAACAGTCTTTACTTGACACTAGTTAGACGCAAAAAAGCAAAGCTGGCAATAATCACAGGATTTTTTTTGCATGTTACACAGTAACAGATCTTTCTAGGGTTCTGGACTCAAAGTATAAAAGTTCCGTTTTTCCTATTTCAAAACTTCGCTGTCCGTCTGTATCTCATGTACCGTGATAGCTTGACGGTCGAAATTTTTACTTTTGTCGCTATAAAAACAAATACTAAAAACAGAATGAAATAAATATTTAAATGGGGCTACCATACAACAATCGTGATTTTTTTCTACTGACGGTACGGAACTCTTCGTGCGCTAGTCCGTGTCGATTTGTTTAAAAGTTGTATGTACTATAAAAAAACATAAAAAGATATGAAAGCTTCTTACATTGCTTGACTGAAAACCAGCAAAGCGTTAACAACCAAAACTTAAAAGCATATAATCAAATCATTGATTAAATTAAATTCTCTCCTCAGGTACTGGGACAGTATTCGTGGTCGTCAACCGCTGGTCTCCACCGTCCCTCCGGACATACCGCCCATACCTAAAGACGAGCTTGCGAACGCGTATGCTCAGAGACAGGTCGACTCCGACTACGGGTTCCAGAAGGAATTCGAAGTAAGTTGCTTTAAAAGTATTATTATGTCCACAGAAAAGATAAAATACTTTCAGATTTGTACTACAACGAGTGTCGCCGCTTGTCTCCTTTAACTCCACTACAGGCAATAAACCAATACGAACGCGCATTACGCAACTAACAGACCACGTACACTTAGATCGCAAGTTTGCTATTGGTAGTTGTACTATGAGCATTGCCCTACTTTGTGGTACGCTTGCCCCGCCCACAAGTCCGTTCTAACCTCTAACATCTGTTCTGTGATTATGTCTTTGCTGGCGATATTATGTTGGATTTTACCGATTTATCTTCATACATCAAGTAGTGGTTAAACAGCTGAAAAATGTCCACTGCTGGAGATACGCCACCCCCAAGTGTTGCCACAACGACGAATACTTTGCGTCTCACATCCTTCCGACCCTCACCAGGTCGACAGCCCAATTTTTGGGAGTTTTCTAATGTATGCTTCAGAATTGACCCTATCGACATTTGTTCTGCAAGCAAAGCCACACTGCCAAGTAGAGGTTACTCGCAAAGTAGTTTATGTAAAATGTTATGTTACTATTTTAGTGTACAATATCATATAATTAGTGTTCTATTATTATTGCCCATGCCATTCAGATCCAGAACAGCTTTCTGTACACCATACAAATATTTGTTCCGTGCGGGAATCGAACCTGCGCCATCCAGCGCAGCAGTCAATCGCTCAACTACTGCGCCAACCGTGCCGTCAGACATACATTAATCGACTTTTAAAACTTCCAATAATATTAAACCCCTTTCTTCACATTACCAAGCTGTTGCAGATGCTGCCTGAATGCTTCCCCGACCGAACGACGCACGCCTCCGAAGCCAGAGAGAACCAGCCCAAGAACAGATATCCTGACATCAAGGCTTATGATCAGACCAGGGTGAAACTGTCACAGATTGACAGCATCACGGGATCTGACTACATCAATGCGAACTATGTTATGGGATATCAGGTTAGTTACTAGTTCACCTTTTTATATAAGTGTGTATGTGCTGTGTGTCCATTGTGGGTTGAGGTGTATTGGCTTGGGAATAGGGTTCCAAATGTTAGGGCAAAAATAAAATAATGACTAGATCGTGCTTATATTGTCTCAGATATATAATATAGTTTAAATTCAGGGCTATACAATTAATCATATTTATTATTTTTTTCAAAAATTAGTATTCAGTCAGTTAGGCAAGATAATTTTAAGATTTTGGCTCGGTTACATAAGCTACATGCTTCTGTAACCGAGCTAGGCAATGCTAGGTCTTATTCCAAAAAAATCTTAGATGTTTAGACCTGTGAGATATTGATAAACTTTAGTTCTTAGGAGAACTAAAGTTTCAATCTAAGAACTTCAGAGCTAGGGCTCTGAAATCCTTAGATCAGCTACCAAACGAGGAAAATAAACGTAATGAGAAATGCATGAATCACACAGTACTTAAAAATACAGTTATTTGTAAACTCTTCAGAGTTAGGGTTTACAGAAACAAGAATAAAGTCAGATGTTATAATATCCTTCACTGTTATTACATCATTAATTGATAGATATAGATGCTTTTATCCCTAAATATTATTGCCCCCATTAGTTTACCTTGTAATTAAACTATTCAGCTTTAATTAGTGGTTAAAACCAATAACCTCATTTAAATACATGACAATATTGTGATTATTTTCCCCATCCCCCTTATGTACTAATATAACACACGTTTAATCATAGAGAAACAACGCAAAAATGAGGTTTTTTAAGATTGTTTTTTTTTATGATTAAATTTTCAACTACCACTTTTTGAATGATGTATTTGAAGATTGAATAATTGAATATGTCGTTCATCTGGTGCAACATGGTAGTAATTACATAGATATTTTACACGAGATGCTAAAGGGATTTTTGATATAAGTTCTATACGTGTGGTTGCCGCTTTAAAATGCCATACAGACCGCATAAGAAACAGTGTACTTCGTTCCAAAACACAAATCGCAGACGTAGACCAAACTAAAATGAAACTGGGCAGGCCACATCGGCCGCATGTCGCAACAAAATTGGCCGAATTCAACCATTGACTGGATTCCGAATAGTATGGTCTGGCGACGTGGTATTCCCAGAAGATGGCGTGACGATTTGGACTCCTTTCTAAAGGTTTGGCCAGTAGTAGCAAAGAACAGAGAAGAGTAGAAATATAGGAGACAGGTCTTTGCCCTGCAGCGAGACACAACAGGCCCACAAAAATAATAAAAAAGATTATGTACCATACTGTTAATAATAATTTTTGATTGCATCTGCTGTAAAATATCTAAAAGTGTAATTAATTACTTCATTGTTGTATCGGGAATACGATGGATGCGGGACGCACAGGATCGATCATTGTGGCGACATTTGTGTGAGGCCTATGTCCAACAGTGGACGTCTGTCGGTTGAAATGATGATGATTATTGTTGTTTCATTTGATTGAACAATGAAGTTGATTAAACAAATTGATTCGCTGAAATGAGCGATATGTTTTATGAATCAATTTTTAACTACCTCCATTTTGAATTAGTTCTCTTCATGATTCAAGCGTGCGACAAGTAGTTTGAAAACCTATTAGAAGTAGTTTTTCACGAATATTCCTTCTGTGTGACGTGTGGACATGTTCTAAAATTGTGTTCGTCTTCTGTCTTCCGCTTTCTAAGGACCCTTCGGAGCCTAACCAGGTACCGCGCGCACGGATGCGAAATTAAATTGATTCCACATACAACCTTTAAAAAATGCGTCTAGTTAGGTTACGGAGATATGATTTATTTTTTGCTATTTAAAACCGAATACCGGTAAAACATTTCCATATTTTATTTTTGAAAAACTTCCCACACTAAGAATTACTCATGTATTGTGGGTGCGTTCACCAACATGTTAAACTCGTGTGAGATTCTTATACATGTACACAAGGCATCCATACTCGGACAACGTTCAGTGGGCCATACAAATATTTGTTCCGTGTGGAAATCCTTAGACAACATACTACTCGAATGATAACTGACAAAAAGTTCATAGTTTTTAGTACTGAAAGTACCGAGTTTAATTTGTGATCAATTTATAACGCGTTTGTACAACCTGAGTTGTTAACCAGCTTAGAATTCACAATAAGGAATATACACTGAAATAATTATTCGTTATCTAACAAGTTTATTAATAAATATGCGAAAATAAAATACTAACTGTCAAAGCAAAATCTAAATTGGTAGAAAAACAGCTATAATTTTAAACAAATGTATCTGTCTCACAGAAATGCGTATAGATTTTGACGTCATAGTCCATGTCGGACTTCTCTTTTTTATAACTTCAAAATTTTTATTCGTTTACTAGAGCTAATCGCCACATTAATACCAAGTAAATGTCGTGGATTGGAGGTCCCCTATTATTTCAATACATACTTAAATTTAAATACTACGAACAATGTGGAACCAATTTACTTTGATGTACAAAAGCTTTCTGTCCGTTTTTGTGTTGTGTTTTCCTTATTATCGTTACTATGCACTCTTTGTCACGTATATAATGCGCACTTGTATTGCACTGTAGTTACATTTATAGCGAAATATAAAGCCAAAATGATGTAACGCATAACGATAATAGATTGACGCTTCCGCGCTTGCATGCAACATTTTGGCCAATTAGTTTTTCCTTTTTCAATGTATAACCATATTAGGCTACAACAGGGCAACGATATTACTACATCCAAGTTTTAAATAAACCAAAAATACTATCCGATGTTCTATTCTTAAAAAAATACCTTTTCTAGGGGTCATTGCAGACATGTAACACTTTAAGTATCACTGATTTTGTGACTGTCAGGTGGAACTCTGCACAGCCCTTAACCTTTTGAACATCACAGTCATGTCAAAACAAAATGTGCCCGGCACGCCACGGTCACGATTACACGACAGACTTAACGCTAATAAATCTTATATGAAAGTATAGTATTTCTTATTTATGTTATTAAAGAATGATGTCTGTCAAGTGCTGAGACCATAATTTTGTTTTTTTGACGTGTTGGTCAAATGATTAAAAGGTTTCGTCTTGGAATACTAACACGAAAAACTAGCTGAATTGAGTGTTCCATGGGTGTTAAGATTACACATTTAAACAAAACTTTTTTTACTGTTCTTTCAAACGATTGGACTTTTATTGATCTATTGGCAAGATAAATGGCGGCTGCAGTAAGTAGTTGGTATTGTAACCACTTTTTGCTTTTAATGTCGTCCTTACGTTTATGAAATAGAAGTCAAAATCTTTTGAGCGGACAGTACAAAAAGTTTGTTTATATGGCTTATCTTATCGCGAATGAAATGTAATTAGTTTTTGAGTATACTCAAGAAAAATAACCACAAAATTCCTTCCTAGGAGCGCAAACAATTCATTTGCGCGCAAGGCCCCACTGACACTACAGTCAACGACTTCTGGCGCATGATATGGGAACATGGCTTGGAGTTGATTGTGATGCTGACCAACCTTGAGGAGTACTCCAAGGTCAAGTGCTCGAAATACTGGCCGGAAGAACGCGCGTCAAGGGCATTTGGGAATATAACTGTACATCATGTTGGAGAGAAGAGGTTAGTAGATTATTACTTTTTTGTAAACTGTTTCTTTATGTGTAAAATTGATTTTGAAAGTTTGGGATTTAGCTCTTAGAATAGCTGGACAAATGAAGCAAATAGGCTTTGCAATATTTTAAGTAAATGAATTCAACCCATTTTAAATATTAGTTTTGAGTAAAAAACTTAAATTACTCACTCCCAATTTCAAATTAATGAAAGGCAAATGTGAGTGTGTGCTATATTTATTACTTCTTCACGCTCGAACGGTACACGGATAGAACCTCCTGTGTCCTAGAATAGCACATAGGATACTTTATATCCCTGGAGTGTATTCCCTCGAGAGAATTTCCTACTACACACAGACGAAACCGCAGGCAGCAGATAGTGTCACAATAATATTGTAATGGAGAACGTTTGTTAGTAGTGTGTATGTTTGTTACTTCTTCACTCTCGTACGGTTGAACGGATTTTCTTTTGTATGTGTAACGGTGTACAATAAAGTATATAATAAATAAATAAATAAACGGATTTGGATGAAATTTGCCATAGACTAATAACACATAGGATACTTTTTATCCCGGACGCATGTTACCTTGGGATAATTAGTAGTAGTAGTAGTATCTTTATTTATAACAATATAAATTGTGTCAAACAGATTGATATTATAAATGTCCTTAAAACTAGATTTCCTACTTTCATATAGAATGGAATAGAATAAACTTTATTGGTACACCAAAAGTAACACAGCTAATAGCAGCAGCACGCACTGACGCAGCATATAGTATTCTAAAATTAGTTTTTTTTGAAATATGTGAACATGGCAGAAATTACGTTACTAAAAGATTGTTATGCGCAAACAATTCACGATTAGTGTTAGATCTAGTTCAAATGAAATAACAAAATTATATTGTTGCAGATATTCAGACTACATCGTTAGAGAGTTGAAAATCACGAAACAACCGACCAACTCTGATGGACAGCCCATAGTCGAGAATAACGGCATCTCTAAGAGGAACGGAGGTAAGACTATACATATTTATTTTTAATCAAGGTGTTTGTCGAAAGAGATGTGAAATATTTCGAAAGAGTTATCGCGCACCTGGAGCGCAAAGGTGAAGGAACACAAGCGTACATTAGTTAGTGAAAGTTTGCCAACAAAAAACTTCTATGTTATCACTCATTTCAGATGTTCCATATAGGGTGGGGTAGAGTTTAGGGTGCTTTAGCTCTCGCAAAAAAGGGTAACTAAAGGATCAGGGTGTCAGTAAAAGTCTGACATTCCCTTTCGCTTCACCTAGAGCGGAGCGTAGTTATTTGATGATGTCCTACCTAAAAGAAGATGTGTGAATAAAAACTTTGGAATATAAAAGAAATATTTTGCGTTACGGCCTATTCACGACTTCGGTCTTAGCAGTGAGTGGCTCGGCGAGCCAGGCGGCATCAGAAAGCAGGCGCGTGGTGCTACGAGCGGTGGCTCGTGACGGGTCTCTAACATTTTCAAACTTTTTTTTCTCACCGTTCGCCGCCCCGCGCTTAGCCACCGCTCACAACGTCAAGGTCGTGAACAGGCCGTTAAGGCATTAATGCTATCTTGCTCTTCTAAACAGTAATTTTCCTTCCAGATATAAAAGAAGCGTCAGAATCGAGCGCGCCCACATCTCCCCGCGAAGTGAAGGACAACGGGGAGTCGCGCATCGTGCGCCAGTACCACTTCCTCATGTGGAAGGACTTCGCCGCGCCCGAGCACCCGCACTCCATACTCAAGTTTATAAAGGTATATAATAGTCCTATAAACCAAGATTTGGTTAACAAACAATCTCAGTGGACGGTAGACATCGTTGTTCGTGATTTAGTGTATAAATGTGTGCGCAGACATAGGTGCACTCTCTCTCTCTCTCTCTCCTCAATCTTAGGACCGACGCTGCGTTACGCGGTCGACCGTGCTCTCCCATACAAAAGTGCACCGTTGCAGCTCGCCGCGGGGGCACCGTCATGGGCAGTTGCGCCCGCCCCTTTTTGCTACGTAATAATAGATTAAAGTTCTTTATCGACACGACTACATGCACACCGGTATAGTTGAACTATAGCGACACTGCGCCATACATCCGTGAATTCAGACTTTGTGAAACCAGATACAACGAGGTCGTTATTATTGATAGGCTCGCGTTTTTCCACTATCTCACCTGATAGTGTTGATCTGGTACATGGTGGAGCACGCTTGCCTAGAAAGTAACCTATTTACTTTTGATTTAACCTCTCAGGCACTATTGTACCGAATTCGGTACCAGCTAACTTTTAAAGGCCAGCCATATTCGGTGCACTGGTGCCTGAGAGGTTAAAGAAACTCAGGTTGTAGTTATAAGCTGGTCTTTGCAATCAATATTTAAACATTTTATTCTATTCTACAGAGAGTAAACGAGGCCTGGACAAGCATGGTAGGCCGACCAGTGGTAGTCCACTGCAGCGCCGGCGTGGGCCGCACTGGCACGCTAGTGGCACTCGACTGTCTACTGGAACAGCTGCGCGCCACCGGACAAGTAGCTGTCTTCAACACTGTCGCTGAACTCAGGAGGCAGCGGAACTTCTTGGTGCAGTCGTTGGTGAGTGTTCTTTAACTGTTATGGGTGATGCCAAAGAAAAGATAGATGAAGAGTGATATAAGTTCATAGTACAGTACCAAACCACTTATATTCTAAAAGCTTAAAGACTAATGTACAAACGTATTAAATACTAGCTTTTGCCCGAGGCTTCGCCCGCGTACATAAAATATAAGCTATTTCAGAAGGAAAAAAGCAGCTTTCTATCGGTGAAAAAATTTAGCAATCGGACCAGGTACTTTCAGAGATTATCTCCTACAAACAAAAAAAACACGATGATAAAGAGTAGATACTTAACCCTTCAGATACCGTCAATTAGAGACACAATAGTAAGACAATAGATGCGCGGCCACCGGTGGTCGCTTGGGGATTCATGAATTAAACAGGGCTGGGCAGGACATTTTTTACACAAGCCAGCTGTGAGTAAAGCAACTGGGGGGCGTTTAGTAAGCCATGAAAGAGACATCAAAATAACTTAGTTAGAAATTGACAAGAAATACATTATTATATAAGAAATACATATTATAGAAGACCAACGTCAGACAGTATTTTTTTTCTGTCTGGCAACATTAACATATATGTTGCCAGATAGATAAATATTAAATACTTTTTGGCGACATTTTGCTGGACTGAACCAGCAATAAATATTAAATACTTTTTGACGCAACCAAGAGGCACAAAATGTTGTCAAAGATGATTTTCCCCGTCGAGAAAAAAAAAAAAAAAAAAAAGAGGCACAAAATGTTTTGATTTTTTTTATTGACTGTTTAGGTTTTATGTTATTTATTTTGCGTGATCTTGGTGACTGCTAAATATTTCTTCCTTTATATGCTAATAACACTTAATTTTTCCACAGAAACAATACGTGTTCGTGTACCGCGCACTAGTAGAGTACGCGCACTACGGCGACACAGAGATCAGCGCGTCTCGGCTGAAGCCTGCCGTTGACAAGCTGAGGAACACCCCCGACCACGCCGACAAGTGTCTTATGGAGATCGAATTTGAGGTAAGTAGCTTTTATTTACCACGGAGTCTATGGAAAAACCATAATATTGGAATTAGAGACCTGTTTTAGAAATAATAAATACATGTGCATTGCATTGTAAGATTAAACTCAATGCAGAAGGATTGTTCGAAAGAGTTACCACGCCCCTGGAACACAAAAGGCATTTGAAGGAGACTAGTGTTCCTTCAGTTGCTCTGGTTTTAAATAGTAAAACTATGACACTCCCCCTCGCTCTACCCTGAGCGAAAGGATTTGTTTGTTTACCACCTCAGAAAAAAAGGAGAAATTTGAAGCAGCCTGAAACATTTTGCAGTTTTCTAGCGCCTTGGCCAAGGGTAGTTGAAGAAAACTGTATTTGTGTAGTTGTTTAGGTCTGACACCTGCACCACACTAGGGTGGAAGATATTCATGACGATTAGACAGATCTTATAACCATATAACTATAAAGGTGTGTCAATATCTGGTTCATGCGTTGCTAGCGAGCCGCTCGTGAACAGCGTGTGTGCATTTCAAGTTCACGCGCCGATCCTGTGCCACTCGCGCACGAAACAGCGCACAATTCACAAAAGCGCACCAAATCTTTGCAGGAACTGCAGGCTTGCATTGCACTAGCAAGTCATCTATGGTACATTTACAAAGGAGCGGCATCGATGTGTTTTATCTCCACATGACACAGGTCGCTTTAAATTTACCATCTATATTTCCCCCCGCAGAAAATGCTCAACAGCCCAGTGGCGGAGCCGCTGAAGTCCCAGGGCGCGGGCGCGGGCGAGGAGCTGCGCGCGCGCAACCGCAGCCCCGACTGCCTCCCCTACGACCGCAACCGCGTCATCCTCGCGCCCATCCCCGGCAGGGACTTCTCCACCTATATCAACGCCTCCTTCATTGAAGGTAACTTTCATTTAATCATGTACGTCAAGTGTTTATGATTGTCAGGATGTTTAAACTGACGCGGAGTTGCATGGTGTGGAAAGGAACTGAGCGTGAATTGACCAGTCACAGTGATCCAAATGTCGTCCACTCCACATTAGTAAAAACAGTGTAAATGGAGCAGAGTTAAACTAAGCGGACTGTCAAATAAAATAAATGTACACACGACCCCAAGTCGTGACAGGACGGAGTCGAGCAGACTGTAGTGCTAAGCGGAAGGCACAGAGACGCACAGAATCGGTCAATGTGGTGAAACTTGGGGGAAGCCTATATCCAACACTATATATCTTTTGGCTGTAATAATGATGATAAAAAACGCATAACCTCCCACTATTATTCATGACTCATCATCATCTTCCTACCCTTGTTCCATCTTATTTGAGGTCGGCGCAACACGTTTTTTCCTGCATTTTGCCCTGTCACTCGTCAAGCTATCGCTGACTTCCGTTTTCTTTCATGTCACTCTTCACACAATCCATCCATCTTTTCTTTGGCCTCCCTCTCCCTCTCCACCCATCCACATGTATACTCATAACTCTTTTAGTAACATGCATTTCATCTCTCCTCTTTGCATGACCATACCAAGACAACCGATTCCCCTTTAACTTTTCAGTCACTGGCGCCACTTTCAAACTTCCTCTAATGTACTCAATTCTCACTTTATCCAATCTCGTTACACCACGTATCCATCTCAACATTCTCTTCTCCGCTACATGCAATCTTTTTTCATCCGTCTTTTTCACAGCCCAACTTTCTGTTCCATACAGTATGACAGATCTTATCACGGACTTGTAGATTTTGCCCTTCAATTTGGCACTATCATTCATGAGTGATGTTTTTTTTTATTAAAGTTTTGTTTTTCTAATTAAAAATCTCTCTTTTCCGTAGCATACGACAACTCGGAAGGATTCATAATAACGCAAGACCCTCTACCGAACACGATCATGGACTTCTGGCGGATGGTATCCGAACATAATGTTAGCACCATCGTCATGCTTAGCGAGGTATGTATCGAATTCATTTGTATGCTGCTGTATAGGCTATACAACGTGTAACGTTAAATGCGCAAAACCTCAGACACCCCAAATGATTTTTAATTTAATTGACCTTATTATGTCAGAAAAAAAATTAAAATTAAAGGTTTTATGAGCAGTTTTAGTTTGTTTAAAATTCATATCTGCATTAAAATAAAAACTTTTATTATCCCGTGTATGAGAAAATTTAATTGGATTACAACTATTTGTGCTTATTTACCAATTCGCGGGTTTGCGCACGTGATGGCTTGAGCTATTCGTAAATAGTTTAGTAAGTTTTTAACGAAGATTTTTTTTTTTTAAATGTAACATATATTAAAAAGTGGTTTAATTGATTCGGCTCGTTATTCTGATCAAACAAATTTTAGGTTTTGTGCATTTGACTTTACACCTTGTATATTTGAAGATTTTATGATGCCATTTAATTTATATTATTATATCTAATTTCCACGCATCATTACCAAAAGGTGACCCGGCGAACTTCGTACCGCCTAACGGTCAATGAATGAAATCAATGAAGTATATCTTTCGATATAGTTGACCTATTGCGATGAAACCAAGCCTGAGTGATAAAACAAGTAACACATAATTTTAATGGGTAATAGTTATCTACATCGATATCGTGCATTTTATGTGATGCGCGCACAACTAAAAACTTCCACAGATTCAATACTCAATACTCAATTATTTATTGCATTCCACAATGTACATGCATAGGTGCTAGGTGAAAAATTAAGACACAATTGTGGACCCTGTTGGGCACAGCAAAAGACAATATGAGAAAGAGTGAAAAGAACTTATAGACTAACTTATTCTAAGTATAATTTGATAAAACATTCATTACATTATATTAAACATTCATTACATTATATTAAACATTCATTCTAATATTTTAAGCATTCATTTCATTATATTAAATTATTATATATAAGATTTATTTATCTTTTATTGATAATAATTGAAATACACGATTTATTCGTAGCTTCATAAGGGAACGTTTGAAAGAGTGACCGTGTCCTTAGAACGCAAAGGGCGACTGAAGTACACAGGTGGATTTTAGTCAGTAAAAGTCAGGCATGCCCTTTCGTTCCACCCAAGAGCGGGAGAAGTAATTTTGTTGACATCTTCGACGATGCAGTCGATAATTAAACGCGTCTTTAAGTAATCTATTAATTCTCGACTTCAAAGAAACCTCTAGGAAATATTGAGTCCTCCAGAGAGCATTTTTTCCTGTAATTTTTAATTAGATAATTTTTCGTGGTGTAAATATAAAACACAGAAATCATCAAATGATTTCTTTTACAGCTTGGTGACGGCAAATGTCCGCGGTACTGGGACGATGGCACCATCCAGTACGAACACATCTCGGTGCAGTACGAGGAGAGCGAGTCCTGTCCCTACTACACCAGGAGACAGTTCAGGATCACCAATGACAAGGTTAGATTACCGCTTTCCTTAATATCCTTAAAGCTATTACACCATTAACCAAAACAACTGTAGGCCCATGGGCACAAAATAGATAGGTACAGAAGTCAATTTCATGTATGTACTTCACTTCTCATACCTACGCTCGGCGGTCGCGCTAGGGTTGCCGTCCGACAGCGAGAAGCGCGACCCGAACAGTTCCTATTTCAATTGTTTAACTACGGGCGCTTACTTACCTACCTAACTGTTCTGTGTCACATTAAAACGAACCATCGAAAATTCGAAATACAAGTAAATTACCTACTTAGGTACCTGACGACTACTCTGACACAACGGGTAGCTTAAAAAACAGTAATTCACCATTTAATGTTGAATTTAAACAATTGAAACAACTGTCCTTTGTTACAACAGTTAAAATGACTTTATTGCATAAAAAAGTTCACAGATGCATGTCTCAAGCGGATGCATTCGCTCTCGCACTGACTGGTTCGAACGCTCTGAGATATCGTGACCGTGAACGGTGTCTATGTGTGCATTGCTCGAGCGCGCTTTGTATGTAGAGTGACTTCTGTGTATTAGTGTTCTGTGCCACGGCGCCAGGTGTTCGCGATCGTGTCATGCAACTGGAACGGGAGTGCGATACGTGTGCAGTTACCTCTATCGTTAACAACATACCGCTCGTATGTATAAGCTCTTACAAAATTGTTATGTCTGAAATAAATGATTTAACTTTATATTGTTATTTTCCAGAGTGGAGAAGTAATCTGCGTCCGCCAACTGCAGTACCAGGGCTGGCCCACGGCGCGCGGCCACGTGCCCGAGGTGACGCGCGGCCTGGCCGAGCTGGCCGACGCGGCTGCTCCCGCCGCGCCTGTAGTGCACCACGCGCACCAGGGCACCATGCTGGTGCACTGCCAGTGAGTATCCACTACACACCTTCACTATAGCGGCGCGCGGCCACGTGCCCGAGGTGACGCGCGGCCTGGCCGAGCTGGCCGACGCGGCTGCTCCCGCCGCGCCTGTAGTGCACCACGCGCACCAGGGCACCATGCTGGTGCACTGCCAGTGAGTATCCACTACACACCTTCACTATAGCGGCGCGCGGCCACGTGCCCGAGGTGACGCGCGGCCTGGCCGAGCTGGCCGACGCGGCTGCTCCCGCCGCGCCTGTAGTGCACCACGCGCACCAGGGCACCATGCTGGTGCACTGCCAGTGAGTATCCACTACACACCTTCACTATAGCGGCGCGCGGCCACGTGCCCGAGGTGACGCGCGGCCTGGCCGAGCTGGCCGACGCGGCTGCTCCCGCCGCGCCTGTAGTGCACCACGCGCACCAGGGCACCATGCTGGTGCACTGCCAGTGAGTATCCACTACACACCTTCACTATAGCGGCGCGCGGCCACGTGCCCGAGGTGACGCGCGGCCTGGCCGAGCTGGCCGACGCGGCTGCTCCCGCCGCGCCTGTAGTGCACCACGCGCACCAGGGCACCATGCTGGTGCACTGCCAGTGAGTATCCACTACACACCTTCACTATAGCGGCGCGCGGCCACGTGCCCGAGGTGACGCGCGGCCTGGCCGAGCTGGCCGACGCGGCTGCTCCCGCCGCGCCTGTAGTGCACCACGCGCACCAGGGCACCATGCTGGTGCACTGCCAGTGAGTATCCACTACACACCTTCACTATAGCGGCGCGCGGCCACGTGCCCGAGGTGACGCGCGGCCTGGCCGAGCTGGCCGACGCGGCTGCTCCCGCCGCGCCTGTAGTGCACCACGCGCACCAGGGCACCATGCTGGTGCACTGCCAGTGAGTATCCACTACACACCTTCACTATAGCGGCGCGCGGCCACGTGCCCGAGGTGACGCGCGGCCTGGCCGAGCTGGCCGACGCGGCTGCTCCCGCCGCGCCTGTAGTGCACCACGCGCACCAGGGCACCATGCTGGTGCACTGCCAGTGAGTATCCACTACACACCTTCACTATAGCGGCGCGCGGCCACGTGCCCGAGGTGACGCGCGGCCTGGCCGAGCTGGCCGACGCGGCTGCTCCCGCCGCGCCTGTAGTGCACCACGCGCACCAGGGCACCATGCTGGTGCACTGCCAGTGAGTATCCACTACACACCTTCACTATAGCGGCGCGCGGCCACGTGCCCGAGGTGACGCGCGGCCTGGCCGAGCTGGCCGACGCGGCTGCTCCCGCCGCGCCTGTAGTGCACCACGCGCACCAGGGCACCATGCTGGTGCACTGCCAGTGAGTATCCACTACACACCTTCACTATAGCGGCGCGCGGCCACGTGCCCGAGGTGACGCGCGGCCTGGCCGAGCTGGCCGACGCGGCTGCTCCCGCCGCGCCTGTAGTGCACCACGCGCACCAGGGCACCATGCTGGTGCACTGCCAGTAAGTATCCACTACACACCTTCACTATAGCGGCGCGCGGCCACGTGCCCGAGGTGACGCGCGGCCTGGCCGAGCTGGCCGACGCGGCTGCTCCCGCCGCGCCTGTAGTGCACCACGCGCACCAGGGCACCATGCTGGTGCACTGCCAGTGAGTATCCACTACACACCTTCACTATAGCGGCGCGCGGCCACGTGCCCGAGGTGACGCGCGGCCTGGCCGAGCTGGCCGACGCGGCTGCTCCCGCCGCGCCTGTAGTGCACCACGCGCACCAGGGCACCATGCTGGTGCACTGCCAGTGAGTATCCACTACACACCTTCACTATAGCGGCGCGCGGCCACGTGCCCGAGGTGACGCGCGGCCTGGCCGAGCTGGCCGACGCGGCTGCTCCCGCCGCGCCTGTAGTGCACCACGCGCACCAGGGCACCATGCTGGTGCACTGCCAGTGAGTATCCACTACACATCTTCACTATAGCAGCTCATCACTGGTCGTACGGTCACGGACTCGGGCACGTCGAGCGGTTAAGCATAGATAAGCGGGCGCGAGGCGCTATGAGCGGCGTCTCGTGGCGTGCTTCAAACATTTTCATACTTTTGTTCTTACCGCTCGCCGCCCTGCGCTTAGCTACCGCTCACTACGGCAAAATCGTGAACGAGCCGTTAGACATCCTCAAGTAGCCTTTACAATGAGGAGAAGTGATCTACCTCCAGTAACTTATCTTAGTACCAGGATGGTTCTAAGCAGCCGATGGTTTTTATTATGGATAGGCTCGCGTTTGACTACCATCTCACCTGATGGTCAGCGATGATGTAGCACGCTTGCCTATACCACACTATACATGAACGCGGTTCCACGGGGACTGCTGACGAGTGCAACCGAAGCCGTCGCACCTGTAGCGCACTACGCAGTAACAAGTAGTGGACGAGCCTTCGCCTAGCTTTAGATGGCTTTAGATGAGTCGACGTAACGAAACTGCGCTTTGGTTACATTTGACGCTTGTGCAAGGCGAAAGGCGATTCCTTTTCGAGTTGATATGTGTACGTTTACGACCTCTTCACAACTTCGGTCTTAGCGGCAAGCGGGGCAGCATCGGTAAGCGGGGTGCGTGGCACTATGAGCGGCGTCTCATGACGTGTTCCAAACATTTTCATACTTTTATTCTTCGTTAGCGATGACGCAATCCCCCACCATCGTGTTGTCTAAAAGATGTCCACTTAACAAAGTGAGGTTACTACTCGTCAATGTTACCCACAGATTTGGCACGGAGCGATCGCCGCTGTTCGTGGCGCTGTGCACGCTGATCCGCGCGCTGCGCGTGGAGCGGCGCGTGGACGTGAGCGCTACCGCGCGCGCCGTCCGCTCACAACGTGCGCGCACTATCGATACATTCGTAAGTATAAATACTTCTTTATATTCCCAATTGCAAGTCAAAGATTTTTTTGTTGGAAATATGTCTTTGATAAAGAGTGTCCTGTATCTTTCTCCATGGTCTAGTCTATCTCTACTTAAATCATACTATAAGTGTTTTAATATCACGCATGCGGGGTAGCGACATCTATGACGCCACATAAGAACTGCAATCAAAATTCTTCGCGCGATTTGATACGACAGCCCGAAATCAACTATCGGGCAGTCGCCCACCAGACTCTTACACCTGCCTGGTCGGAAGATCCTCCCTCTTTAATGGAGGTTTGCGGGCCTTTACTCTCTGTTCAACATACTTCCAAAACACCCCTAGTGTGTATGTTTATTACTTCACACTCGAACGGCTTTTTTTTTTCGATGGGGAAAATCATCTTATGACAAAACCCGCTCTTGGGTGGAGCGGAAGATAGTGTCAGACTCTTACTGACTAAAAACCCCATCCCGTTCCTTCTAGCCTTCATACCGGGGAACGAGCTCCCTTTCGGACAGCCCTGTCCCCAGTAGGCTTCGACCCAGCTGGGTCCTTCCTGCTGCTGACAACTCCTTGAGGCGCGCGGGTACAGGGCGCGCCGTCGATGTCTTGGACTCGGTCCATTACCGGACGATCGGACAGCGAGCTACCCATGGCTCGCCGTCCGCGAGCCCGCAGCTACGGTGGCCGGAAATTGGGATCGGAATCCCGGCGACGGCGGCGAGGGCGCCGTAGCCTGATGCGGTCGGCCTCCTCCTTTACTAGCATTACTGACACTTGAACGGCTGAACAAATACTTGGTAAAAAAGTTAAGTCCCGGAATAATGCATAGGATACTTTTTATGCTGCGAGTTTGTTCCCTTGCGATAATATTCTACTATAACTTTGAACTTTTGTTGAAACCTGTTATTTCTTGTTACAGTTACAATACGAATTCCTGTACCGTGCCATACTGAACTATGCGGAGCTACACAATCTACTCGAAGACAGTTAAGCACAACTTGTTTATAATATCTTATCCTTAGTAAGTCCTGAGCGCCCACGCTTAGGGCTCCGCCTTCAGAAGGTCCTGTGAATAGATGCTGATGTATATGACCTTTGGTTCTTAGCACTACCTAGGTCTTTAGCGTAGATGTAGAGCAATGGACTGAGCGTCGATCAGAAAAGACTGGCAGAGACAATGCGATTTGGTAATCAGTAGTTGTACTTTTTTAAGAATTTGATTTGATCCACGTTACGAGTTGTAAGCGTCATCTTAGTTATAACAACATACAGGTTTGTCTGATAATTGCAGTAACTTCGAGCGCCTATATCTTTATAACAAAATCAAATAAATTAAATAAAACCAAAACATATGGACCCTATAATGTTCGGTTAACGTTTCAAGCGTTTTTTTTTTTTCTTATGAATATACGATATACGGTATCATGCGATATTTAAGAGGAATATGACAAATCAATTTTTTGTGAGTTCAAAAAAATGGCGAAAATTGCAATTTGATTTTTGACGTGTTGTGAAATATAATATTTGTAGTAAGTTGCAGCAATTATCAGAAAATCTTACAATAAAAATAAGAATTGTAGATAACTTTTTTAGTTTTGATTTGCTGCAAAGTCACTCTCAGTCAGTTCTTTCTACGGAATCTTCATTGTTGTGATGGTAATGCTCAGTCCATTGTCTTATGTCTATGGTTTTAAGAGCTCTTTTGTATTGAAAAACTGGTGATTTTGCATGAGATTTGGAAATGTAGCGGAAATTGTACCAAAAAATAAATGAAATGTTGAGTTTCGATATAAATAGAGGCTATTTAAAACTTTTCCAAGTAAAGCTTTTTTTTACTTGTCTTTTTTGGTAAACAAATATGACTGGTTGACATTTCAATTATGAAAAAAAAAAATACATGACAAAAAATCGATAACTATATTCCCTGAAATCTGAATATTAAAGGTGAAAAATCAACCCACTCTGGGTGGAGCGAGAGGGACTACCAGTCGTAGTCAAATTAAAGTAGACCTAACAATCCACTATTTATAATTGACTTTGGAGTATTCATATCGTACGAATCTCTTACAGAGATACAGAATGTAATATCTTACTAAGAAGTGTTTAGTAGAGAAAAAGTCGTCATATTCTTAAGCCAAAACTGACTTAAAGAAAAACACTCTATACCTCAGTTTTGTATTAAAAAAAAACTATATAAAAGAGCTCTTCAGTAGATATAAATATCAATGGTAACCCAAGCCAATCCCTTGTCAGGCGCTTTGCGTATTGGAAGTGTCTTCTTATTTTATAAACGGCATGGACTATAAGGCCTATTACCATACGGGAGTATGGGACAATCCTCAATCTTGTTCTACTAGCAAACCAAGGCAATTGGACAACTGTTTTGTGTGACGTCATCCGAAAATGCTTCCACTTAGACAAAGCAAAATATACTTTATGTTTAACTGTATAAAGTTGATTTTGTATTAGAGGACGATTGTGAATATATGCCAGTATCAAAGACGTGAACAAACCAGCCAGTAACATATAGTACATAAACTGGGCGATGCTTCCACTTAGACAAAGCAAAATATACTTTATGTTTGACTGTATAAAGTTGATTTTGTATTAGAGGAAGATTGTGAATATATGCCAGTATCAAAGATGTGAACAAACCAGCCGGTAACATACAGTACATAAACTGAACGAGTTTATGTAACAAAAATGATCGGAAAATTATTGTGACAAACTGGTGTCCTGGTGGTGTGATTTAGGCTCGTTGGCTGGTGTGATTTGGTTGAATGAATTTTCATCACCTAATTACTTGAGAGTGGTACTGTTAAACCAAGAGTAAGGCCACGTTTCTTCCTGCAATCAATTCACAAGCTGGTTTTAATCTATTCTCGGCTACGGAGATATAATATGATCAATGACCCGATCGTACCCCCAATGTACTTGCAGGAGGCAACACTGCCTAAAACCCAGTTGTCCAATTATTACTGGTAAGCTAGTAAACGGAAATCTATTGAACAATTTACAGTTAAGACTAATTTTAAGTATACATTTTGTATATTTGGTGTTTTTTAATTTACAGAATTACATACAATTTTCTTTGACGGCATTTCGAATATTGATCAATCATGATTGGTAGTCGTTTAGGATTGATCAATGGCCGTCAATCGTGTGAATGGTGATTGACAATTTGTCTAGGAATACTAATGTATTTAGACATAGTTTGAAACTATCCCCTACTGCTCACTGTAGGTGCTTTTTATAAATTTTGGACAAGTTTATCTTGGGTACGAATTTATATATTTTATTTTATTATAACGTTTTAGTAGCATAGAAATTAATATATGGAGAAGATAACAATATGAATTTTAATATATCAAAAATGGGAGGGTAGTTTTTTAAATGTAAAAAAACGCACAATTTTAAATTAGATTTTTTAGTGTGTTTTATTTCCTTGAAATTACAACAAAATCTAGTGATGTCTCTGTAATAATTTCTATGCTAAAAAAACGTATTTGTTTTTGTTCCACAAAAGAAAAATTAATATACTTTTTATGTTATTATTATTACTTTTAAATGTATGTACAAATGATCACTACCTTTCGTATCTCAATATTATTTCTAACTATACTTAGTAGATAGGTTTATAATGTTTATATTAAAAAAAAGGCTTTAGCTTGGACTAATTTACGCTAAAAAGTTACGATTTTGTAATTATATGTTGACGAATCGTAATTTTTAACCTTGATAGATATTAAGTTTTCTGAATTATTTTGATTGGCGAAAAATCTTTAAAAATGAAAATCGTATTTGAATACAAGCATTTAGCATGAAATTCTGTCAAAATTTGACATTAAAGTAGGGTTTGAGACGTTCTTAATCCAAAATTCAGAAACCCTAGGCGATAAATTTTAATACTCTAAAGGAGATAGCCCACAATATTTCAGAAAACCTATATCAGCTACAACTTTACACATGCCCCTAGTGATAGATCTGTCGTTATAACCTATTACCGTATTATTTTTAATTATTATTATTAATTAATTGTAGTTTTATTATTATTATTTTTGGTATAAATCATACCAAATAGAAATCGTGTCCAAAGAAAGGTGTTTAAGAAATAAAAAATATCATGGAATAAATGTGAAAAATCTACGTATTTATTTTGATAATGAATTAAAATAGAGGCCATATTTGACTGCATTTTTAACGGTTTTAAGTTTTACAGTTATCAATGCAAATTATATTTCGGTGTTTTGTAAAAACCTGAAAGTTAAAACAGGAGGCCAAATGATATGAAATTACCCCAAACTAATTAGCACAAATTTTTTATTACAATTGAGGTGGGAATGAACTTTGTGACGAGAATCAGTGAATGTGTGTGTAAATACTCTTTGTATGTTTATAGCAAACATTCTGTTTATTTTCAAATGAGGTTGTGTTGTGTTTACATAGAAAATCAAGTTTTTTTTTAAATATTAGTCGTAAAAAACTTCCAGCCAAATATATTCATAACAAAAGGTTATCCTTGAAACACAACCACGAAAACCCATTGTCGTCCACTGCTGAAAATGGGCCTCCATTTTTGAGCGACTCTTGAATATAAATCTGAATTATTTTGTTTTTAATTGCATTTTATAAAAAAGCCTGTCCTCCAAAATAGAGTTGCTCTATCCTTGTCAAATACTTTTTTTTTTGTATTCCAAACCTAACGTCAAGTTTGGCCTTGTCCTTTGTATAAACTTGTGAAGCATATTGACACAAGTCCAAGCGTTAATCTAAAATTTTACATAGCATTTTAACCCTTATCTCCACAACGTAACGCCCACATTTCTATGGAGAAAAAAAATGTTTTCAGGCATCTTTAGTATCTTCCTTGATCCGATGATCATTTAATTTTGTATGTTAACTCAACACAGGCTACTGTCACAGCACCTCAATGTAACATTTTCGAAGTATTTACTATATTTAATTTTTATTTAAGATAAATGCTTCAGGGTAGCCAGAAAAATTCAAATATACGAAAGTTTTTTTGCAATTTGCAACACAGTATCGGATAGTATGGCAGCAAAAAACTGTATTTGCGATAATGATATGTATTTTATTGATATTGCATCCAATAATTTTTTAACCGACTTCGAAAAGGAGGAGGTTCTATGTTCGGCTGAATGTATGTTTTTTTTTTTTTATTGATATGAACTGTACCGTGTAAGCAAGCTTGCAATCGTTGATAGTGAAGCAGACTATATTTCATTCGCGTTAAAATTAGCTTTTATTAACTCGTGGGGCGGCGAGCGGTAAGGGCAAAAGTATGAAAATCTTTGAAGCACGCCACGATACGCCGTTCATAGCGCTCGGCAATCGCTTACCAGTGCCGCCCCGCTCGCCGCGCCACTCGGCGCTAAGACCGAAGTCGTGAACACGTTAGCGCTATATATTTTAACGCTAATGTAGTATAGATTATTAAGAGCCTATTTACTCATGTTACTGAAATGCAAATTGAACAAAAACGTACGAAAATTTTAGTACTATGCTACCCTGAAGCGTTCATCTTGACTTTAGTGTGTTGGAGAGGGATGCCGAGTACCGCACTGTACTATCGAACTGTTTGTAACGTAGGCTAAACTGTATATTTAGATTTTGTATGAGCTAAACAAAATATACAATGTTGATGTTGACTGTGGTTATATTTGTGAATACTGTCTGCCTGTTCATTTTGATGTTATCGACGTTTTTTAACTTAAAACTAAGGTTATGCCAGCTTCACCTGATGTTGTACAAAAATATCTAGAATTTTCGTCTATTTTTTTGACAAAATTATCAGAAATTTTTCGGTGCAGTTTCGTACAATTTTTCTGAATATTATCTCTTAAAGTTAATACACGTGATATCCTACTACATCTCTAATGCCTGTGACATTTTGCGACCCTCCCCCCCACACAATCGTACCCCACGTGTTTAATGAATAAGCCAACAAAAAGTGCAATGTATACACACGACGAACGCCCTTGCAAAATTCGGTGTCTCAAAAAAAAACTGCTGTATTATGAAATCTCGAAATAATTGTAAACAAACATTAAAAAAAAAAAACGTCTCATTTATACAAGGTGTAAGGGACAGCCCTCCGCAAACTTTAAGAGCTTGCTCAGTAGACGAAAAAGAAATCGGCCTCTGCATACAAATTCCAATCAAGTTTATATTATTGCATGGTGAAGCTGATTTTTACGTTTCCTGAAAAAAATCTCGTGGATGGTTGTTCAGTTTCGTCTACCAAGCAAGCCCTTAAAGTTTGCGGAGGGCTGGCCCTTACACTTTGTATAGTAAACTAACGCAACTATAATTTTATGGTGTTGTTAGCAATATTTCAGTAACATATTTACCTAAAGTATCTGTTAATAAAAACTTTTATCGATAAAATCAAAATGAACATGCGGTCAGTAAGTGTCGTCCACTGATATCAATAGTAGGAGATGAAGGATGCTGCCGAACACTCGGATGACTGAGAGATACAGAGATGGTTCTCTAGGTACTGACTATGTTTTATACTTATCGCTAACTAGCTTTTGACAGCGGCTTCGCTCGCGTAGGTACATAAAATGTAGCCTATATCACTCAGGAATAAAGCAGCTTTCTATTGGTGAAGAATTTTAGCAATCGGACTAATATTTCCAGAGATTACCCCCTACATACAAACTTACAAATTTTACCTCTTTATAATATTAGTATAGACTAGCTTTTGACAGCGGCTTCGCCCGCGTGACAGTAGATTTGTATACAATCTTTTGGACCCCAGTTTCACCCCTTTGGGGGGTAAATTTTGGAAGAATCCTCTCTTAGTGCTCGCCTACCTTATAAAAGGAAGCTTTGTGCAAAATTTCAAACCTAGACCCAGTAGGATTTAGAATAGATAAATCTTTATTTGCACATCACAGAAAGTAGTTAAAGGCTGTGCGTTGATCAGTCAGTCTCATCGTTTCACCCTAAATATATCGCACACCCAGAACAACACTGCACTAAGTCTAAATAGCTCATTTTTCAGAATCGACGAAAAACCGTTATCTCATGTTATGTGACAGTTATTGCGAGTGTCCTGCACATTGCATGTAAAGAAGCACATCTTCATCTTTACATGCAATGTGCAGGACACTCGCAATAACTGTCACATAACATGAGATAACGGTTTTTCGTCGATTCTGAAAAATGAGCTATTTAGACTTAGTGCAGTGTTGTTCTGGGTGTGCGATATCTACTACTAGACAGACATCCCCAAGTGTCGCCACAACGAACGGTCCTCTCCCATCCATTGGACTCCCGCGACTCTCGTCTTCCTGTGTGCGGTTGCCACTCCAGAAACCTCACTAGGACATTGATAAATAACAATTCAATTCATGCCCAGTCAATGCAAAAATACTATTTATTAGATTTATAATCTCAAACTTAGTATCTTTTCAAAAGTTTACTTATCATCCCATCCTTCAGTTAACAAATATACCATATTGAACCATCTCTGTTTATAGTATTGTACAACGGGGACTTGCACTGTATTCCAATGCTTGTAATATTGTACCTACAGTATTACAAGTGCCCAATGTCTTAATGTTATTTTAATTTACTCTACCAAGGCTATGAATCCAAAATTATAGCATTTGAATGACCAAAAGTTGTATAGAAAAAATGCAAATTATTTGACTGAAAATCATTTCGATTAATAACTAATGTATTTATAAGTATTACAGTAAAATTATAACAGTATTTTACAGTAATTTTATTTTGTTCAAATACAACTAATTTACAAGAAAAGTTAATGCCTTGATCACACTTAACGAGTAAACGGGCGAGACAGTGCTCTCGGCCGAGTACTCGTTATGTATAAACAAAGCGCCGAGTGCTCGGCCGAGCGCTTATCTCTACAACTCACTTGCATCGCTGTCTCGGCCGAGCAACACTTTACTGTCTCGCCCTTTTACTCGGTATGTGTGATCAAAGCGTAACACCCTGAACTGGGTGAGAAGCTTTTGTGGATAACTAAGGCGAGTGCGTCGATCAGATACTCATGGAACTGCCATTTGTGTTCATACTGAAGTGACTAAAGCGAGCACCTAGCGCGACGTGGCCGAGCGGCATCGCTAGTGAGGGATCGTCTATCGCAAGGCTTCCCAAACTTTTTATTACGCGCCTCTAAATATTATGTATGCATAAAAGCATAATTAGCCATTATTTAATAACCCCACACTGCTGGGACCCAAGCCCCCTCTCTAGGAGAGGGAATCGCGGCGAAGGCTCTTTTGGCTGACGATATTAAAAAAAAAACCTTTTTGTCTTCACTACCCGCTATCGCGCCCGCACCGCCGTAGATACCGCACGTTCACTCTAAGCAAGGGCTAAAACCCGGATAAATACACTAATAACTTAACCGGAATTAACCAAGTCGTAACAGTTAAAAAGTAACCTCACCGTAAAGTGATCTCTCTTAATATTGTGTTCAATATTATAATTATTTAAGTCTACATAACTAATACTCTGTTCAAAATAACATTAGACATTTATGAAAACCTTTTATTACTGGTTCAACCGATTTTGATTTTTATTACGTTGGTGGCATGACAAATGGCGGCTGCAGTAAACAGTTGGTATTGTAACCACTTTTTTGCTTTTAATGCCATCCTTATGCCTACGAAATAGAAGTTAAAATGAGTTGAACAGACAGTAAAAATGGCTTCTTTAAATGTCTAAGCTTATCGCGAATAGGATATAGGAGTACGTGCGAGTCCCGAGAGCGACTGAAAACTGTGTGTTTTAGCTTTTTTATATAAAAAAAAAAACCGTAGGAGTGTTGAACTACAATTTTTTTATAAACAAAACTTAGATAATAAGGTAGGCTAGACATAATCAGATATGCAACGATTGATGTTAGAGGGATTTATCAAATGTACATAAAACCCCAAAAGTATACCTTCAATGTACAGATGTGTTAATAGATTTACTATAGAATAGTTATACAAGCCTAAAACACTATAAGTAATCTTTAACTTGCACCATAGCATTAGAATCCACGTGTTCTACTCCTGAGCTAGCATTTACTAACTTAAGTTCTATAAGAGCCGTATTATGGAGAACTTTTACCATGATGATGCCTTTGCAGAAAAGAGATAGCGTCGTCTATCCGTCTCGCTCTCGCAATAGAAAAATATGGACATTAGTACTTCGTAATACGGCCCGACAGAGTTCACCTTCAAGCCTGAATGCTCAACAATAACTGCCAAGACCGAGCTTATTTATTCAATCACCGAACATCCCTTAACTAAACATGGCTTGAAATGACGCTCATAGAACGGAACTAGAAGTTGATTTTAAATTCTGAACTTAAATATGAATAACATAACCCTTGCGATGGGCCAACGAAAGTACATAAAAAGAAGATTAACCATATCGACTGTGAAATACTAAAAATACAAAAAAAAAACATTAATTTTCATTGAAAAAAAAAAATGTTTTCTTTTATGAAACATCAGATATATTTTGACTTAGGGTCTGCGCTCACTTGACACAAGATTTGCCTACGACACGGGGCGCTAGGACTGTTGATAAAATATTGATATTTCGATATAACGACCCGACCCAAGCGCCCCGTGTCATAGACAAAACAGTCTTGTCTAAGACGTCTTGCCTCAAAGTCAAAGTCAAAAGTCAAAGTCAGTACAAGTTCCTCATATTCATCAGTATTGTCACCCACTGAAATGTTGTTAATGATTTTAAAATCACCTGTATAGCTCTCGAGAGTTCTTAGAATAAAAAAAAAAAAACAATATTAAACATATTAGATGATAATAAATGTGTGCTTGAAATAGAAGTTTAAACAATTGAAACCTGTCAAAAATCCCACTCGCATCAACCGTTGTGTACAATGCGTTCCAAATCAGAATAGAATCGACGGCCATGTTGTGACGTCACGATTTTACTGTCAAATCGAAGAAAGAAATTTTTAAACTTTAATTAATTTACGGAAAATTTAATTTATTTACAAACTTTGAACGAAAAAAGTTTAATTAGAATCCAGTTCTTCAATTTTACTCATCTCCGAGTTATTCAAATTTGATACATTTCTTCGATTTGACAGTACGACGTCACGTCAAAACATCGCTATCGATCCTATTCTCAATTGGAACGCATTGTATGAACATACTCCATTTTGGAATGCGAAATTTCTTATAAAAACATAAAATACAAGCTCAGACCGCTTCTAAATAGTGTATTATGCGCTTTTTATATTAAACGGGGCTTACAAGTTGTAACAAGAGGCAGTGGGTTGCATCAGATGACATAGAAGTACATATTTGACTATAGCATGTAACTTTGAGAAGTAATGAAATTATTTATTGACTGTATTAGAATTTTGATGACAAAAATATATAAAAATTTTGTGCAGTGAAAAAAACCCCATAAATAAACTTATTTATTGTAACAACAGTTGCCTCTTGTTATAAAAAAGACACTAAAGGCAATATTTTGTTGATTTGTAATATGTATAATGTTATAAACAAACTTCATAGATAACGAAATATAAAAAAAAAACATTATTTTCCTATCTAAATCGTAATGCACTATACATATTACAAGATAAAATTATTTTTCAAATTGAGTGTTAAAATTCTTAAGATTGTGCGCAAAGACAATCTAGATATTTTGTAAATATAACGTTAGATATTTACCATCGGACCCATTGGTAACTGGTTCAATGATATTTGACCTTTATTTAATAGTAGCGAAGCATTGGCGGTTGTAAAACTGATTAAATATTAATTTTAATTTTGTTTTTATTTTTGTAAATAGATAAGCAAGTCATGTAATACAATATTTTTGAAAATATACCAATATTTAGAAGATATGGCTTTTATTTTCCTAATTCCAATGAAAATCTCAAAACCCTCTAACCTCGAAAAAAATAACTAAATAAAAATAAACTTACTGTAGTAAAATAACACCAAAAACCTGAAAAAGAGTTCGTGTGGGTGACGCGGTACGTTTAGCGCAGTGGTTGAGTTATTTGCGTATCGCAGATTCGATTTCCTCACGAAACAAATATTTGTATGGCATGGAAACGAAAGAACAACCTTTTTTCTACATACAAGACGACAATAAAAACTCAACCTATTTTAGTAGGAAGGTACCTTCTGAATGAACCATTAAATGAGCTCATTTTCGAGGACTCTCAAGGCAGAAGCTAATTCGTACAAAAAAAAAAACAACAAACTTTAAAAATACTTGACATAGGACCTCTTATGACTAGCTACGCCTCTGTACCGAACCATTTATTATAGAATGACTTCTCCCGGTCTACGGCCTTGACAATGAAAATCTCGAGTTACTTTGGACGAAAAATCAAATAAGTATGTAGTATTAAGATTTATTCAGCTAATAATTAATATGCAAGTAATACAGGTGTAGAAAAAAATACTTAAAAAATCTTGATTTAACCTTTCAGATACCGTCAATTAGAGACACAATAGTAAGACAATAGATGCGCGGCCACCGGTGGTCGCTTGGGGATTCATGAATTAAAAAAAAAAAAATAATATCATCATAAAATAAAAACTGTAATCCTCAGATACTCCTTTATATTGTCTTTTTAATTGTGCCGTATCGGAAAGGGGATGGTCCATGGTCTTATTTTCAGCCCATAGAAATTATAACCAACTTCCTTCAAAGAAATCATAATATTAATAAAACTTACTTTCTGTACAAAAGCTATCATCAGCTGATGAAAATTAGTATGGGAGGTAGTTTTTTTTATGTTCCATACGAATGTTCATTTCTATGAGCAGAAACATGATGATGATATGACCACCTAACCTATTTCCATGTTATTGCATAGATAATTGCAGTAGAATTATCAGGAAAGTTCGAGTCGTTCGGGGTACGGCACGCCAGTCAGCAATTTTTCGATAACATTCCAAAGGGCAGTGGCCCTTTGTGTTGTCTATAAAATTGTAATTCTTCTACTCACTGCTAGATGGCACTGTTAACAATACTGTTTTAAAAAAATTGCTAGTTTTATGTAGAAAGTTCTCAATACGTCCATTTTATCTATTTTATGATATGACATTGTAAGCCTGATAAAAACTCTTCGTTAAACTTATTTACTCCAATCCGAAATGATAAAATAATCCGTATTATCAGCAATTATGCATACAATGAAGTTTCATAATATTTGATAACGTAATCAAATACAGATACCTATACGAATAATAATGCATGCAGGTATTTTTATGGCCCAATCACAGAGCACTGTGTCAATGTTTTGATGATATAATAAAATAACAAACGTGGTCGTTTTTAATGCAAGCACGTCGACGATGACAGTAGAGATTTCTAGAAATATCCACTCGCCGCTAGATGTCGGGGCAGGTATATAAACGCGGGTAGCACGCTAAACGTCAGTAAATTCAATCAAGCAATCACGTTGAACGCATCGAAGTATTTTGTGAAGAAGCTCTCTCTACAAAGTGAACATGAAGACTTTCAGTGGATCTTCGTACTTCCTGACCATCGCCATCATATTCTTCGGCATTGGAACAAGATACGTATTGGCTGAAGAAAAATGTCCTAATACTCCTCCTCACCGTCAAAATCGTGGTTTGAACAGACTGTTCGACCAATCGTTTGGCCTGGAGCTGACTCCCGACGACTTTCTCACATCTATGATGACGCCGTGGACGCTGCACGATTACTTCAGACCTTGGCGGCAGCTGTCACAGCTGACCAGGGACCTGGGATCGACCATCAAGACCGACAAAGATAAGTTCCAAATAAACCTTGATGTCCAGCACTTTTCGCCAGAAGAAATATCAGTGAAGACTGCAGATGGGTATGTGGTTATTGAAGCCAAGCACGAAGAGAAGGAAGATGAGCATGGGTTTGTCTCCCGCCAGTTTGTGAGAAGGTATTCCCTGCCAGAAGGTACTGAGTCAGAGGACGTGGTTTCTGAGCTCTCAAGTGATGGTATCCTGACAGTTTCTGCTCCACGGAAAGTGGAACCTGTGAAGGGAGAACGAGTAGTACCCATTACCCAAACTGGGCCGGTTCGCAGAGAAGCTAAAGAAGAAAACAAGGAAGATACAGAAGGGTCGTGTCAAGCCAGTGACAAGGACTCCTGTGGAAAGGCGTAACGTAAATAAGGTTCTCAAATAATACCTATTAGTTCAATATTTTTCTTTATCAACTAGTCAAGTTAAGGTTATATTATCCAAGACTGATATGTGTTTGTTTTAATAAACAATTGTACCTAGTAATTTTTAATCTGTTTTTTATTTTTTTACCTTTTATAGGTAAAGTTTAAATAGATGAAAAATACACAGACACACGCACCTCAATCCTGGTTCAACAATGTGTTCAACAACAGTGTTTAATATACCTAAGCATAAGAATTGAAAATTAAAAGTCTATTAATTAAGGAAAAGCAAATAAATTTTTTTTTTTTTTTTTTTTTCCTCTTAATCTGCAATCAGATTTTCTTTTAGCAGGTGTGTTGAAGTTTGAGATCGTGGCGGTATGAGCGTGACTCCAGTGAGCCATCTACCCAATCAGTTGCTGAGTCCACTTTAGCAGATGGACTATGTTATGTCTTTCCTTTTCAGTCTTTTTAAATAACTTCTGGTTTTAAGCGCAGCTGCCAGATTGTTAGGGTGCCTTTCCAGTCTTTCCTGATATGTTTTTGAGTGTTTTTGTATTTCCTCCGAGACAGTATTCATTTTTAGTTCATTGTGGATTTCGGTGTTGGTAATGAACCAAGGAACATCAGAAATAGATCTCAGGATCATGTTTTGCATTCTCTGTATTATGCTAATACTAGATTTGCAGGCACTTCCCCAAAGTTGAATTCCATAGAGCCACACTGGCTTAAGGATTACTTTGTAGATAAGGAGTTTGTTGTCAACACTCAATATGCTATTGCGTCCCAATATCCAGTGTAGGTTTTTGTATCGAATATTGATCTCGTGTCTCTTGGTCTTTATGTGGTGTTTCCACGTTAAACGGCGGTCGAGGTGTAACCCAAGGTACCTTACAGTATCTCGATGAGGTAGCGTTACGTTATCCAATTTCACGGGAGGGCAATCACCTTTCCGCAGCGTGAAGGTGACGTGGACAGATTTGCTTGCACTTGATTTTATTCGCCACTTATGTAGCCAGGTTGTTATTATATCGAGACCTTCTTGCAACATTTCTGATGCCATAGAGGAGTCTGAGTGGCTTGCTAGTATTGCGGTGTCATCAGCGAAAGTTGCTGTCGTAACACCCTCAACCTGCGGTAGGTCAGAAGTGTATATTGTGTAAAGAATAGGTCCCAAAACTGAACCCTGAGGGACTCCAGCTCTTATGTCATAGAATCTAGACTTTGCTTCTGCTATTTTTACTTGGAATATTCTTTCCGAAAGGTAAGATTTCAGTAGTAAGTAATACTGATGAGGAAGACTCGTCTTCAGTTTACAGAGCAGGCCCTTATGCCAAACCTTATCAAAAGCCTGTTGGATGTCGAGAAAAGCTGAAGAACAGTATTGTTTTTCCTCCAGGCTTTTTCTAATTTTATCACAGACTCTGTGGACTTGTTCTATAGTAGAGTGCTCCTGTCTGAAGCCGAATTGGTGATCAGGAATCACATTTGTTTCCCTTAGAATTGGCAATATGCGGTATTTCACCAACTTTTCAAATACTTTGGACAAGATAGGCAGCAGGCTTATAGGTCGATATGAGGATACTTCTGTGGGTGGTTTACCTATTTTGTGTATCATTATAATTTGGGATACTTTCCACGTCAATGGAAAGTACTGGGTTCTCAAAATACCATTGAAAAGTGACGTCAGGAACACTATAGCCTTTCTAGGAAGATGTTTAAGAATTTCCTTGGTAAGGAGGTCGTACCCAGGAGCTTTTTTGTCTTGTAGCTTTGAAATTACTCTCCAGACCTCACGTACTGATATTGGGCGAGGTGGAAGTGTCATTTGAAAAGCTTGACCGAGGATGTTGTCAACTTGTTCCTCATTTGATGAGTCCATGTCCTTATTCGGTGTAAAGACCTGCTCCAGATGCTGGGCTAATGTATCTACTTTTTCTTGTGGTGTTCTCGCCCACCCTCTTGCAGTTTTAAGCGGGGGATTAGCGATTTGAGGTCTATTCAAGTTTTTAGTGAATTTCCACAGCGAATAGTTGGTGGATGCAGTGGCTGTCAACGATTCCAAACGGTCTTCCATAGTTTTGTTGTGCCAATCTCGCAGCATTTCTTTTAGATCTTTAGCCGCTCTGTAGAACATATTTTTGTCCTCAGTCAATCTACTTCTTTGCCATGTTCTGCGATATCTGCGTTTGTCAAGCAGCGCCTTTCTAATAGCCAATGGATAATTAGAATGCCAGCCATCTGGTTTAGGCTCTGGAGTGTTAATCCAACAAGCTTTTTGGATTAGTTCTGTGATATATTTCGTGGCTTCTTCTATGTCATCTGGAGTTTTTAAGGGCACATTTAACTTTATATTAGTATCAATAAAATCTCTTAACGACTCCCAGTCAGTGTCTTTTGTTGTCAGCTTCTCTATAGTCTCAGATTCTATTATCAGTGTGCTTATGGTAAGTATAACTGGGGTGTGGTCTGAAGAGCTATCGTAGCATGATTCAGGTTTTAGGTAGTGCCTAGGTAATCCCTTTAATATAAAGAAGTCGAGGAGGTCTGGCGTTTTGTTCGGGTCTGTGGGCCAATAAGTGGGTTCACAGGTGGATGACGTCAATAGATTATTACTATCTATGCTTGCTTTGAGTTGTCTGCCTCTAGTGGTGGTGAGTCTAGAACCCCAGTAGGTGTTCTTAGCGTTCCAGTCACCACCAGCTATAAAACGATTCCCAAGCTGGATGAAGTATCTTGAGAACATGTCATCACTTATTTTATGTTTCGGAGGACAGTATATTGCAGATAGAGCAATGTATCCTGTGCTGTCTTCCACGGCAATTGTAGTTGCTTGAATATAATCTGTTCTGTATTCTGGCAGAACATGATGCTTTATTTTATTATTGACAACAATTGCTGTCCCACCATGGCCAGTTTCATCTGGATGATTTGTCATGTAGCACTGATGGTCTTTAAATTGTATCTTCACATTACTTGTGCCATGTGCTTCGGCTACTAAAAGTATGTCAATCTTGTGTTCCAACATTAAGAGCTCAACCTCTTGTTTGTTCGGAGCTAAGCCGTTTATGTTCCAGGTAGCTAATCTAAACGCATTCACTTTGTGAGTCGATCGACGAGCTTAGCTATGAGCCCCATCAGGGTAGTCATTTGTTGTAGGATCATGTCGAACTTGCCGGCTTGTTTTAAGAGCATGGTTTCGATCTTGTCTGATATGAGCAACTGGTTATTATTTTCCAAAGGGCTAGCGGGTGTGGAACCATCTTTACAAGCTCTTGCGTAAGTTTTGAGATTGGTGTTTATTTTTAAAGTTGAGTCGTCCTTTGCGTGATCTATGTTTTCTACAGGAACGATTTTCTCAATCCTGGGTGGCTTTACGTTACTAAGTACTGTGCTTTTGCTTCTCCGAATAAGAATCTCTTTGTAGACATCACATCCCTTGTAGTTCGCTGGATGAGGCCCGTTACAGAGAGCACAGGTAGCGGGTGTGTTCCGGTCTTTTTTCAGACAGTCAGAGGTTTTGTGTGATTGCCCACATTTGACACATCTGTATGGGCGCATGCAGTAGTTCTTGGAGTGGCCGTATTGTTGGCATCGTTGGCATTGCACAACAGTCTTTCTCTTCCTGGGGTCCTCTATGACTACAGCTTGGTGGTAGATATATTTCAGTTCTTTTACTGCCTTATTTTGGGGTCCAGGTCGTAAATTTACGAAAAAGGTTGAGGTCGGTTTCTTGTTAGGGCCAAATTTTACGTTGATGATCTCTCCAGATACAAGGTTGCCTGTTCGTTCTATATCAGTTTTAATTTCTTCAAGAGGTGTGGAGTGATGTAGATTTTTAATTACTATTCTGTAACATTTCTCCTCCCTTCTATTAAAAGTGTGCCCTATCAGACCTTTCTCACGAATAATTGAAAGAATATTCTTGTATGTGTCCAGTTCAGTGCAATTAATTCTCAACTGGTTTCTGTTCACTACCTTGTATGAGTATAGGTTGCCTTGAGGTTCAACAGTTTCCAACAATTCTGTCAATTTATTTACATCTTCAACTCCATATAAGATTATAGGTGGAGGTTTAGTCGGTTTCTTTTCCCTGGGCTCTGTCTGGTGAATTTCTTTTTGGTCTACAGGTAATGTGTTGTATCTGTTGGTAGTTTCAATTTTTTCAGGAGAGGGGGACTCTGAAACTTTTTGGCGTTTACTATTCCTCTTAGACGGCACTCTTTGCCATTCTGGCGGTTGGACATTAGGCAGTTGAGTTTCTGGTGTGGGCACATTAGTGAGGTCTATAATGTTGTTGGAATTCTTGGTGTTTGGTGCAAATTCCAAGTTTGATTTAGAACCTACTGAGGAGCTTCTAGGTTTATTAATGAACAGCGAAGGATGAAAGGTTTGCTGTACAAAACGTTTTCCAGTAGTATTATCTACCACAGGGGCCTGGTCACCTACTCCTGTGGAGACTTCGGTAGCAGATTTCACACCCCCTGGCCCGGATACCAGAGGGCGCCGGGGGTTAGCCGGAGCGCATGACAAATCACAATCCATATCTAACTTTTCCATATTTAATAAAAGGTTGGGAGATAATCAATAACACTTTTCCAGCAAATAAATAAGAAATAAAATAAATTCAGTGAGTTAGTAAAATGCAAAAGAACACACACATATTTGTAGTTGTTGATTGCTGATCGAGCGCTGTCGGCATACCTACCCTCCAAATTAAAGATAAAATTATGTCTTTGAGGATCAGTTTTGCACAGTCAATGTTTTGACGAACACCATAATTCATTATTGATGGAATCGTTGAAGAAGACAGATCACGTTATAGGTGTAGGCACCTATTCTAAATACCTTGATCTGTCTTCATGTTTCCAACCCTTTGCTTATGCTGTCTCTCTCCGCTCTTTCCCAAGTACGACCAAGTGCCCACATCAGTGGTGGTCGTTCCTCGAGGACCGAGGACCAACCTAGCTGAACGCACCAGAGCATTTTGTAATTATGTGTACAGCGTAAAGTATAGGACATAATAGAACAAAACCACGCCACTGATCCCATATGTAAAAAAATACTACTAGCTAAAATTAGATTTTGTTATAATTTCTCAAAACTTTGTTTCTTTATTTGTTTATACAAGTATGTAGCTGACTTACCTGTACTTAATTCATTAGTTATGCGTATTAAAGAAAAGATGTAAACCAATCTCGCCTACCACGTACACAAGACAATGGTGCTTTAAAAATTATTATCTATAGGCTATACAAATATTTGTTCCGTACAGCGTTACTATTCTCTAATAATAATGTGTAATTAGGTGTAATTGATCTATAATATGTATGTATTTAGAAATATATAAGTATGTTTATCAGTTGTCTAGTACCCATAACACAAGCTCTGCTTAGCTTGGGACTAGACGGCGTTGTGTGATAGTTGTGGTATTATTATTATTATTTTCATCTGTTTATTAATCTCAGGACCCTGAGGTCCTGGGCCTTTGAGAGGCATACAAGGGGCCGAAGCCAACTCGCAGAGGCCCTTTTGGTTACTATAATGGAACGTGATACCAACCGACGATTATCCCTGTGCGTGCTATACTAGTGCACCCAAGGACAACCCCCGGTTTGAAAAACTATTATTATTATTATTCTCTAAGAAATCAGCCTTGAGCGCAGCGCTAGTCATAGCAACGAGTCGAGAGCGCTGAACATTGAATTAGCAACCCAATGGTTAACTGGATTGTAAATCCAATGTACTTATTTGGATTTCGTCGCTGCGGCCAGCGCTGCGCTCAAGGCTGTTTTCTTAGAGAATAGTATCGCAGGAATAAAGGTAGTACACCGAGTAGAATACACGCTGTAGATTATACACTTGATGAAATGAGTTACTAACGTTCCGGACACTAATATACTTGGTTTGGTTAACTATTTAAAAGTTAAAAATACCACTGTTCGAATTTTTTATTTGCCTCCACATTTTTTCGAGAGCCAGAAATCAACGATTCTACACGAGCAGCTTCGTGTGAGAAGGATAGGTTGCCGCTCGGTGCCGCACAACTTCACCAAATCTCAGAAGCAGGACTTCCTCGACACCACACTGGTCAGAGTCTTGGGGCACTCTCCTTACAGTCCTGATCTGGTACCGTGTGACTTCTTTTTATTCCCTAAAATAAAATAAATCTGCTGAAAGGGATACAGTTTTTATTGCCGGAAGACGCGCTAGCAGCGTTTGAAAAGGCCGTGGAAGAGGTGTCTGCGGTGGACTGCATAAAATGTTTCGAAAATTGGTTCAGACACATGAACCCTACTCTACCTATTCCCCACCCTACTCTATACCTATTGTCCAGTTGCGCAGACTCTAGTGATACCAAAACTACTCCAATATTGCATCACAATATCCACTAGAAATCAATTTGCGAATAATTAAATCAGTCACTGAACCTCACTCGAGAAAATCCCGCCAAAAACATGTACCTACCTAACATTGTTGAAACTAGAAATTATTGTGGCCTCCTACTGCGAAGCAGCAATGCTAGCAAAGGAGGAGGTCGACCGCATCTGGCAACGGCGCCCTCGCCGCCGCCGGGATTCCGATTCCGATTTTCGGCCACCGTAGACGCGGGCTTGCGGACGGCGAGCTACGGGTAGCTCGCTATTTGACCGTACGGTAACTGTCCGGACCAAGCCCAAAACGTCAACGGCGCGCACTGTTCCCGCGCTCCTCAAGGAGTTGTCAGCAACAGCAGGGACCCAGCCAGGTCGAAGCCTACTTACTGGGGCCAGGGTTATCCGAAAGGGAGCTCGAGCCCCGTTATGAAGGCTAGAAGGAACGGTATGGGTTTTGTATTCAGTAAGAGTCTGACACTATCTCCCGCTCCGCCCAAGAGCGGGGGTTGTCCCCACCATAAAAAAAATGTATGTCAGTTTTACCTAGTACAATATTTTTTAGACTTTAGCAAAAAGCTTTCAATTAGAAAAATTGCAAATCGCATTTTACTCACTGTTTTGTAATATTGAGTTGGGTTTTTGTTTCAGCCTGATTAAAATCAAATCAATACTGTATACATACTACTCTGTCAAGAAAGTACCGGGAAAAGATCAATAATACACAAAATGTCTGTTATTCATCCAAATTTATTTTATCACCTTCAAAGTATGCTCCTTTAGAAACGATACACTTGCGCCAACGAATAATCCATTCATCAAAACATTTTTTAAACGCTGCTTCCTGAATTGAGTTCAGTTCTCGCCGCGAATTCTCCTTTATGTCTTCTATCGATTGAAAACGGGTGCCACGAAGTGGTAATTTGAGTTTAGGAAAAAGAAAAAAGTCAGCAGGAGCCATATCTGGTGAATATGGTGGTTGCTGGATGGTATTTGTTGAGTGTTTGGTCAAAAATTCGTTCACAATGATAGCCTTGTGCGAAGGCGCATTGTCGTGGTGCAAAATCCAAGAATTTTCTTTCCACAAATCTGGCCTTTTTCGTCGAATTTGCTCTCTTAAACGCCGCATAACGCTCAAATAATATTCTTTATTTACCGTTAGACCTTCCGGTAAGAATTCAGAGTGCACAACACCGCGATAGTCAAAGAAAACAGTCAACATGACTTTGACTTTTGATCGACTTTGGCGTGGTTTTTTCGGTTTCGGATCAGTTGGAAGGCGCCACTCCGAAGCTTGTTGACTAGTTTGCATGTCAAACTCGTAAACCCACGTCTCGTCAACAGTAACAATGCGTTTCATGAATGTTGGGTCCGAACTGACTCGTTCTAGCATGTCTTCAGTGACTTTCATGCGATTGAGTTTTTGGAGAAAATTCAGATCTTTTTGGACTAGCCGAGCAGCAACATGTTTCATAACCAAATGATTAGTTAAAATGGTACGGATTGACTCGTGAGATACAGAAAGTTCGGCGGCTATCTCTCTCAGAGTTGAATGGGGACTTTCAGTCACTATTTCCTTCACTTTTGCGATGTTAACTTCAGTTGCAGACGTTGACGGCCTACCAGAGCGAGGCAAATCTTCCATCACATCTCGACCGCTTTTGAACGCTTTGAACCACTCATAAGCACGAGTTTTTGATAAAGTCGATTCACCGTAAGCCTTCTGTAACATTTTCAGTGACTCCGAACACGAAATTCCATTGGCGATGCAAAATTTAAGACAAGCTCTTTGTTCGATATTTTTGTCCATTATGAAATTCGCAATACACACTATATATGATATTACTAAAACCAGCACTGTATTTAATATAAATAACAGATGCAACTTAAACTCCGCGCCAAAATGGAAAACAGTTGTGCCAATCTAACAACTACAAAAAAACAAAAATTTGAATTTGGAACCATAAACAAATCCTCCATTCCCGATACTTTTTTGACTGAATGTATTTAATTATGAGCCAACTTAATGTGTAGTTTGGGGTTTCAGTAGAACTTAGTAATGAAATGGATTGGGTAAGCAATATAGATTATGTGTTTGGTTTTCATGAGTATTATTTACGGAGATAGAGGAGACAAAAATTAAATTCCAAATACAGCCATAGGAAAATTTATTAAAAAATACTAAACACTAATTAAAATTAATGGGTATACACACGTTTTGAATCAGTCGATTTTTCATTTCACATTTAAATTGAATATACAAAGGATCGCAAAGCAAAGGGTGGGACTAACACACAGAACAGGATTTCTTCTTGGTGTTGCATTCATTTGTAGATTACTTAGCTGTTCCGTTAGCATCAGCCTGGGGAGTTTGCTGGCTCTCAGCATCCTTGATCTCCTTCCTGATTGGTCCAGTCTGAGAGATCGGGACAGACCTCTCGTTCTTCGCCGTCGGGGAGACTTTCGGAGCGATGACAGTCAGCACGCCGTCGGATGAAAGCTTGGACTCAACAGTAGCAGGGTCACAATTCTCAGGCAGGATATAGCGTCTGGTAAACTGGCGGGAAATATAGCCGTGCTCATCTTTCTTCTCTTCATGCTTCCCTTCAATAATCACGTACCCATCAGACGTCTTCACACTAATCTCTTCGGGAGCAAAGTGTTGCACGTCCAGGTTGATTTGAAACTTCTCCTTATTGGACACGATGGTGGATCCAATGTCTCTAGCCGCGACCCCCTGCAGCTGTCTCCAGGGCCTGTAGTACTCCCTGGCCATCATAGGAGCTACCACCGTAGTGAGGAGGTCATCAGGAGTGATGCCTAAACCGAATTCCTGATCGGCCAGACGATGAGGGGCAGATCCGAGCAAGAATGGTAACAGAGACATATTTCTGTTTGTAGTTTTTTTGTTTTAGTAAACACGCTTATTGTCACTGAGTTGTTACTCTGGAAATAACGTACTGTTTCGCCGGCCGGCTTGTTTATATACTGAATGACCAGTGCGACATCTGGGGTCGTGGTACTCGAGTTACACAGGAGTCTGTGTGCGTAGGGTAGTGATGCCCGATAGCTTGAGGTTTTATCGATTGTTCGTACATCTCGATGTTTCTCGATTATTTCGATTGTGATTTGAATCCGATTCGGTCTGTGAAAATGAAAATGAAAAATGCTTTATTCATTAATAAAGTTGGTTTAACAATACTGCGGTTGACCTTTCCTTTTAAGTGTAAAAATACCTGTGCCAGGAGAGGCCGCTCTCCCACTTAATAACATTTATGGTCTGTCTGTGGCGCACTAACTAACAAGCACCTCGGCTCGATGCATGTTGACTGACCCCTCACCACTGGGGTGAGGGGCAACATGCACCGAGCAAAACTCAGTGAGTAATGTAGGGTTTACACGGATGCCTAAAGCCACACGCTTTTTACCGCGCGGCGTAAATCGACCGTCTAAACGGCAATTCGGCTGGGTCACAAGTGACTAAAGCCGCTAGCCCCAAAGTTGGGTAGCGTCCGACTTCAGTCGCGCGGCAAAAATCATGCGGCTTTAGTCAAATTAAAATTCAATTGTTTTTATTTCACATAGGTCTAAATCATTGAATGGTCTAACTAAATGGACACTTATAAAACGTCAGAACCTAGTCACTCGTGTAAACCCCACTTTAGAGTGACTGATTCGGACAGATTCGGTCGATTTCGTGGTCTCGAAATAATCGTAAAACATCTCGATTATTTTGTAGAACGGCGAGTCGATGGTTTACCCCGATTCTTTCGGTCTCGGAATCGCCCATCGCTAGCGTAGGGTGCCGTAAATCTATTCGATGTTGGGGCTGTGTGTGTAAAACGTGGATATTGATCGACTGCCGGGAGCCAGACGTGTTCCATTACAATCTAGACTTGAAATATATATAGATACCTAGATGCTTTGCCAAACATAGAACATGTTGTTATGACGCGCTTCGAAGTCAGACTTGTAATGACTGAATGGCTTTATTGTTGTACTCCTAACAATAAGCTGATGGCAGGCTGACCATGTAAAAGCATTTGTGTTGAAGAATAGGTAAGGATATGTTATATATAACAATTTTATATGTTACTTGCCACAAGTAAATAATCTTTTACAAATAAATATGATATTGCCTTACTAAAACTACGTGTATAACTAAACTATAAGTATTTAAGGACCTTGTGCAAGCTAAGTTAGGCTCTTAATAAACCAGTGCGCCTCACCATCAACGATTGCATCACTGCTTACCATGAGGTGGGATCGCAGTCAAGATAGATAGATAGATTAATTCTTTATTGTACACCAAAAATAAAAACTTACATAAGAAACTTAAAATTAATAGGGTGTATTACTAGTTTATATTAATAAAAAATAAAAAAAAAGTTTATAAAACCTGTGTTTTATTCAGTTAGTTAGACCATTACAAGACTAATCACTATACATATAGTAGTCTGTAGCATAATCAGCTTTATAATGTTCACACAGTCACACTGCTGAGACTCAGCGTAGGTAGGATACCTCTCTAGGAGAAGGAATGGGCCGTAATCCACCAAGCGGGCCCAATACCTTCAAATTTTTGATGCCGGATTCTTCACACGCTAGTAGATCTAATAAATAAATAGTCAAAACGGCTCATCGTCTGAATTCAATAAAAAAAAATCAATCCCGCAGAATTGCGAAATCCAGAATGATACAATCCCTCATTTCTGATCCCGCAAAAAAGGTGCGGGATTAGATTCTCTACCAAAAGCCCCAACGGTTTTGCTGACAACTCCTTGAGGCGCGCGTGAAACACTGCGCGCCATCGACGACTACGGCCTCGTCCCGGACGCTTACAGGACGACCGGACGGCGAGCCAACCATTGCTCGCCGCCCGCTAGCCTGTGGTGGCTGGGAATCGGGGTTGGGATCCCGGCGGCTGTGGCATGAGGAATTCCGTCCCTTACGCGTGCGGCCGCCTCCGTCGCTAACATTACTGCTTCGCAGAAGGTGACCGCCTGCCACTCCTCGCTCCGGACCGAAGACACGCCGTTGATCAGCGAACGACGCTAGCTATTTATGCCCCTGATTTAGTCACTTATAAATGGCTAATTTTAATGGGTAAACCTGCAACAATGCTTTTTAGAGAGTGCGCAGGAATTGCATGACTTGATTCCGCCATCTCAATTCTACCATCGGACAACCCGACGTACGATGAGTATCCACCCATACGTTGTTGAAACCTCTACGGTCCGGACTAAGCGCTTCGCCTCGTCGTTTATAACACGTACGTCGAAGGAATGGAACAATTTGCCTGCTGTGGTTTTCCCGTCCGATTATAATTTGGGTATCTTCAAGGCTAGAGTGAATAGGCTTTTAATAAACTAGTGCGCCTCACCATCAGAGATTGCATCACTGCTTACCATCAGGTGGGATCGCAGTCAAGCACTAGTATATACCAATAAAAAAAAAATAGTATTAAAAACAACGTATTAACATCAGCAATTAATTTAAGTCATCGGTCATTGTCTCATTGAGTCACAATTATCAAGTTTCTTATGAACCGCAATCAGTAATTCAGGCGCCATGATAAACCGCAGATATCGATATCACCACAAGCTACTCGATATTAATTTATCAAATAGAATAGTAGTTGTTCTAGCTCATTTATCTCAATTTACTTTTCCTGTGACATCCCTCCTTTGCTAGCATTGTTGCTTCGCCTGCCAGTCCTCCTTCCTGTGGCCCGTACTGTTACGAATAGTAGAAAATAGAGAGCAGTGGTGGCTAAGTAGGGTAGCGACCCTGACTTACGAGCAGGTCGCGAGTTCAAACCCAACCAGCCGCATTGCTTTGTGTAATTTATTTCATCACCACTGCTTTCAAACCGTTGAAGGAAAACATCGTTATGTAGAAAATGCATTGTAAGCGAAAACTTTAGACGGCTCGGTTGGCGCATTGATTGAACGATAGGCTGCTGCTGGCTGCTACGCTGCGGGTCGTGGGTACGACCTCCGCACGGAACAAATATTTCTATAGCCTACAGATAAGTGTTCCGGGTCTAGTTGTTTTGTGTGTATGTGAGTTTACATGTTGGTGAGCGTACCCGCAATACTGGTTGACGTTATTAAAAGTAACCCCAATCGCACCACTTTCCACCGCGAATATAAAAGGCAAAAACATGTGGTTTGAGTCCCTTATTATTCTCCTTCTATGTTAGACAGTGTAATAGATTGTAATAACTCTTCAATCGTGATAATAAGAGACACAAAGAAAGACAATGGGTGCACAAACGCCGGCGGCGTTCGCTCGGGGTTTCATGAAATCAGCCTCTTTCTTTTCCGCTAGTATGCTTACTAAGTAACAGACTAACAGTGACTAAAATTCAGTATAATAAAGAAACTACATCACTGATGTAGGATTTCAATGATAATATAAGTTCTAAAGAAAGTAGGCCAAACGAAGATTGAATTATCATCAAACTTTATCGTTTAAAACGTACATATCATGTAGTGGTTAAATTCAAAGACCTGGACCCGACATTATATATAAATCTAATAATATCTCTTCATAGTCACCATCATCTTCCTGCCCTTATCCAGTTTTATTTGGGGCCGGCGCAACACGACGACGTAAAAAAGGAGGAGGTTATATTTGTTTTTTTTTGTTCGCGCATAAACTCGTTGCTTGGCAACCGATTTGAATTTTTTTTTTTTTTTTGTTGGAAAGGGTATACTTCCCAAATGCTCCCATAGTCACCAAGTTGGGATCTGATGATGGAATCTTGGCGAAATCGATGGAACTCCTCAAATTTAATTAAATTTTTAAGTAAAGTCAGTTATTTTTTTTTTTATAAGAAGGATTTTTTTTCTTCCATTCCGTCCTATCGCTCGTCACGCTATCACTAACTCCCTTTTCATTTATATCACTCACACAATCATCCAATCACTACCTAGTATAAAACAAAGTCGCTTTTTCTGTCCCTATATCCCTATTAGACCAGTGCTGAAGCTGTTGTTAATGGTAAAAAGTAAAATAAAATCATAGTAGGATGAAACCTATTGGAAAAGGAAGAGAGACAACAGAAACGAAAGGAAAAATAAATTACGGGCGATCTGAGGTCGGGAAAAAGATGAGTGTGCGTTTTTAAGGGTAAAAACAGTTTATCTCGATTTCCGACGAAGAATTTTTGGATTCGAGATTTTTGGCTTTTTCTGAGAAATTTAGCATAATAATGATACTTTTTTTTACACCATCAGAAACTAGAGATTTTAACGAATAAAAAACCTGGCGAAATTATTAAAAAAGGAGATATTTGGACGTGAGATTTTTCGATTGAAAATTAGGGTTCTTTTTCGATATTAAGTCAAAATGAAGGTGAAAAAACAAACAGTTTAAATCATTGACATATATATTACTAGCGTATTTTAAATAAAAAAAATTACAGTGTGTCTGGGACATAAAAAGGTAAGTTTCCATTTAATTTCGTGGAAAAAAAAAATTTTTGTAAAAGATAAAAATAAAAAACCAAAAACTTAGTTATTTGAATTTTTCACATACATTTTGAGGTTATGTGAAAAAAGTGTAAACACAAAAGTTGTAGATCTTTTTCTTATCTACAACTTTGCAATTTAACTTTTTTACATAGAACTTGTAGTTTTGTCGCACACCCATCCTTTTCCCGACCTCAGATCGCCCGTAATTTATTTTTCCTTTCATTGTTGTTATATTCTCTTTCGTTTCCAGTGAGTTTCATACTACTATGATTTTATTTCGTTTCAAAAATTATCGACCCTGGTCTATATGTACGCTTAAATCTTTAAAACGACGCAACGGATTTTGATGCGGTTTTTTTAATAGATAAAAGTGATTCAAGAGGAAGGTTTATATGTATAATAACATCCATTAAACTGTGGAAAAACACCCGAGCGAAGCCGGGGCGGGTCGCTAGTATCTCTTATAATATGAAATTTAATTGCTAGTCGTTGGTCTTGTTAAAATTAAAAAACGACTTCACCGATTTTAATAATTTTTAACTTGTTTTATTCGAAGAGTCTGACACTATCTCCAGCTCCACCCAAGAGCGGGGGTTGTTATAAGATGATTATTGCCCACCAAAAAAAAGGGTGGCGGGGGGAGGGGGAAAAATTTATAAAATAGTAAATTAATTTATCGGTGGGAAGTAATTATACGGGGGCGGAGTCACGAGTGGCAGCTAGTTATACAAGGTGTAAGGGACAGCCCTCCGCAAACTTTAAGGGCTTGCTGAGAGGTTTGATACTCTCAAAGATCGAAGTAAATATAGGTTTTTTGGTACATAAACGACCGATCTTTTTTATTCGTTAACTTAGAAGTTTGAATTTTTTTCAGCTTGAAGGGACCGCAGACCTGAGTGTACTTATGGTTTTAATTTCAACTCGATACCTCCACGCGTTCTCGAGATAAAGGATCTTGACAGACAGATAGACAGACAGACTGACGGACGGACAACAAAGTGACAAGGGTTCCATTTTTTCCTTTTGAGGTACGGAACCCTAAAAAAAACTAAAAAGTGCAAAAAAACTTTAATATCTGAAGTCGGTCGGTGTTTCTATAATAGTTTTGTCTCTTCGTTATTTAACAACGACTTCCTAAATTATCAGATTTTCGTGCAAAAATAAAAACATTTCAATTGAACGTTCTAAATATTACGAAGTTTATGCGAAGCAAGCGATAGTACAATTGAGGAGGGCTGCAGGATCAAGCTGCGGGGGTGCTTGATGCGCTTGCGTGGCGTCATACAGGAGTATAACAAAGTACAGAGTTCATAACAACGAAATCTTGATTTTTAGTTTTTGGTAAATGAACTATGTTATGATGTTAGTAATACAGTCCTGCAAGGTTGTTAGTGTTTTACAAATAACCCTGTATAGTTTATGTATGCAGGTGAAGCCGCGGGCAAAAGCTAGTTATCTAAAATTTAATTCAATATCCTTGATTATTTTTTTTTCAGGTGAGAGAATCATCCAATGATATCTCCCGCTCTTGGGCGGAGCGGAAGTGTGTGTCACACTTTAACCAAACCCCCTCCTGTTCCTTCTTTGCCTCTCATACCAGGGCCGGGTTTTCTCTTTAGAAGCGAACCCATGGGAGATCCTTGATAGAAAACCACAGAACAGAACAATGTAGATGATTCCTTTGTTCTGTGTAGAAAACAGTTCATGATGTTTATTAAAACTTCTATTCGATAACAGATGGCACTATGATAGAAACTCGACTGGCGCCATCTAGATTCTTTTAAGCGCCTCTAGGAAACCATCACCGGCGCGATTCCGATTGGGCGAAGGGTTGCTTTGGTAGTAATTTATGGTAGATTTTACAATTTTTTCAGTAAGCAATGTGTATACAACAATCATTTTGACATTTGATAATGACAAATAAAAATAAACAAATCTTGTTTTCTGTAAACTTTTATTTGCTTCTTTTTCTTGTTTGATAATTTCAGTTCACTTTCTTTGTTGGTTCAAATCATAAAATGGTGAACTATTGTTGTGTATACGGCTGCGGCAGGAACAATAAAACCAGTAAACATCTCTATTACTATAGTTTGCCAAAGGAAAGAAACCGGTATGTTTTGTGATTCTAACTTTAGTTCTCACATAAAACCCTTACTGTGTTTACCGTTCTTGCTTAACTCGACTTAAAAATATAAAGTAAAGTTATAGGTCCTAAAGCCGACCAGTAATACCTGTTTTAAAGCTATCAATTCAATTATTTATTTATGGACAACCAACAAAGTATTAATATTTCGTTAGAGATAAGCAGATCCTTTGTACTCTTCTATTCTTATTTGTTCTTTTCTTTTTTAAGTGTTTGTGTGTACATAAATAAATAAATAAAGTATACACCATTATACATGCTAATCAAGTATTATATGTATGTATTTAGAAATATATAAGTATGTTTGTCAATTATCTAGTACCCATAACACAAGCTCTGCTTAGCTTGGGACTAGACGGCGTTGTGTGATAGTTGTGGAACAAACCCAATTTCTAATGATCAAATTGCAAATGATCCTATTTGCAAACATTGTAGCAGATAGTTCTTTTTGCAAATTATGTTATTAAACCATGCAATTATCTCTCCAGTCTTGTGCAATGGCTTGAAGCGATAGGCCGAGTAGACTTGCTGGAAAAGGATCTGAAGAAATTGTCACACCGTGTGTGTTCCCGCCACTTTACTCCATCAAGCATCAAGAACAAACACCTGTGTGCTGATGCCGTGCCTACTTTATGTCTGTCAAATGGTCAGGAAGGTCAGTATTTAGAATGCTGATACAGCTTGTTTGTAGGTAATACTAATTGCCGCAGAAGGTGTGACAAGAAATCTAGTATTTCATCTTGTCACTCTGATTCAATAGTTGCTATTAATGCATTAAACCCTTAGCAAACCCCGGTATTCACTCTCGCATTGTTTTTCTATTGTGTCTCTAATTATGGTATTTGAAAGGATAAAATTGGTTACCCCCAACGACTTATCAATTTTAGCTTTGAGATACATTTATTTATTTATTTAAACTTCATGTACAGTAGTGTTTCATAGGCGGACTTAATGCAACAAAGCATTCCATAATTACAGGCATACATAATTTATCCTTACAATTTAATACTTTACATAAAAAAACCGGTATGTTGTAGGACTAAAATTCAAAGACATGCGACATCCAGTAACTTATACATAACCCACATGGTGGATTACAATACTTATCACTTCTTGAGAGAAATCAAAGAAAAAATATGCTTAACTGTGACTCGCACAATCACATAAAAAACTAAATTAAACATACATTTAAAAACAGTAACCTAAAATTATAATCTGTGCAAGGCCAAGAAGATACATAACTCAGCATTATGCTGTAATATTTAAAACAATAAATAATACAGTGTTTGTTTTCTGATAGGTTAGGCTAACCACTGTGCCACGGACACATTATTTCATAAGTATGAAATATAAACTTATTAAGACAAAAAAGAGTGGAACTTTAAGTACCAAATGAGTGAACATAATAAGGCTACTATACTTAACTTACTATACCTATGGTGAACCGATAACCTGGTGAAGGTTGCGGGGGTCCAATGGATGCGTGACGCGCAGGATCGTTCATTGTGACGACACTTGGGGGAGGCTTATGTCCAACAGTCGACCTCTATCGGCTTATATGATGAAGACTATACCTAATTTACTAACTTAATACTTTTTATCATAATTTCAGGTTCCTATGAGTCGGAAAAACGAAAATCAGCTCACAGTGACATAATTTGCAACAGTTGCAACAAGACCATACTGGGCTACCGCTACAAATGCATCACTTGTGAAGACTATGATCTCTGCTCCAAGTGTGAGATGTTGGAGGCACATGCCCAGCATTATGTGTTGCGGATACCCAAACCTGTTAATTATGTAAGTAATGTTTATTATTATTATTAATCAGCCTCATTTCTGATGGTAAGTTATGATGTGGTTGACAATAGAACATGGACAGATTACTCTGTAATCTGTTCACTCTTGACTTAAAGACACCCAGGTTAAAGGTGTTTGGAAATGCCTGTACTGGAGACTGGTTGAAAATTATGCTAAACCCAAAAGTTGCTACTCCTTAGATTTATAAAAGAACCTATTTCTTTTGTTGTTTTTGTTAAATGGAGATGTCCATCACTTGAGGTGTCAAAGCATAATGTTTACACTACTGTACGAACAGATTTTTGAAGATATTATTGTACCTTCAAGAGAGAACATTTTTTTTAAATATTACACTAGCTTTTGCCCACGGATTCACCCGTGTACATGAAATATAGCCTATGCCACTCAGAAATAAAGCAGCTTTCTATCGGTGAAAAACTTTCAGAGACTGCCTCTACAAACTCAGAGACATAAAAAAAAACTTTACTTCTTTATCAAAAAGTATCCTATGTCCGTCTCCTGGTTCTACCTTCCTCCTGGCTACCTCCCCATCAATTTTCATCCAAATCGGTTCTGCCGTTCTTGAGTTATAAATAATTTAACTAATACGAGTTTCTTTTATATATATTTATATTGTTAACAGACAGAAATGTAATTTAAAAAATCTTGCTATGTTTCTGAATGATTGTTATCTAATACAATATCTTTCATACATATATTTATTCAAGATTATCCATTTTACAGACAGTAGCCGATGACCTAATACAGAAATGGAGAAAGATCTTTAAAGAAGAAAAAGTAAATCTTGGAAGCAAAATAACATTTGAAGATGATGTAAGCAGCGACGATGATGTACCCATAACTAAATATGCTAGAAATTATGACAGCGGCATAGATCTGACTGAAGATGTAAAAACCAAGATCCGTAATGAAGTGACACGGGTTTTAAATATGGAAATAGCTGATAAACAAGAAGAAGAAGTAGCCAAGAAAAAGCAGAAGGTGGCTAAGAAGAAAGTGGTACCAAAGAAGAAGAAAGTTAATGAGCCAGTTGATATTTGTGTTGGTTCATTAGAATTAGATAGTATTGCACCAGAAATGGTATTTGCCGATGTCAATGATATTAAAGGTCATCAAACCTTGGATGTGAAAGATGAAATTTGTAATTCACTGGCTCCTTTAGGTTTGTATTTTTTAATTCATTCAACCCCAAGCAAACGTCGTTCGCACACCCATTGTCTTTCTATTGTGTCTCTAATTATCACGATTAAAAGGTTAATTATTATTACTAGCCCTTATTATCCCACTGCTGGGCAAAAGCTTCCCTCCATTTCTTAATATGTTAAGGAGAATTTTCGCTTCTTTCCAACTAAAGAATAATATCCAGGTTCTCCCACTACGTCTCCTTCGTCATCTGCTGCATATGGGGCTCCATATGGCTGTGTCAGGACATCAACCCAGTGTTTTAGAGACTCACAGCTTGTCAGGCAGCTCAGCTCTATGTTCAGCTCAAAGACGCTAGTTTCAGTCAAGTTGAATATTCGGGCCCTTTTTGGCCGAAACCGAAATTCCAGCCGAATCCGGTTTCGCCGAAACTTGGCAATTTTCGATCGCGCTCTAACGACTCCTGTAGCAACTAAATTACTATACAATATTTTTTACCAGTTTTAATAACCAAATATTTTTTTTTGCAGTTTCTGTGCCACAATTGGAACACAGTATAAAGCTAAACGATGAGCTATCGGAGTTTCTGATAGGAGTGAAGTATTCGGATACTTAAGTGTAAATTTTCTGAAATTTTCTCCAGGATGAAATGTTATGTGAAAAATCAACAAAGCAATTAATAAAGAAATATGTATATAGTTGTTAGCGATAAAACCGCCATTACCGCCGCTATTGTACCCATAGATTTAAGTTATAAAAGTTTTGATTTCTATTTTGTTGTACAATCAAGTTTATTCTTTCCATCTATTTATCTATAAAGCTAATGTAAATATAGAATAGTGACGCTGAATCTTTCTTCAATAAAGAAATTAAAAAATTGTTGTTATTTACTTTTTTCACTAAGAAAATTTATCGATGGTCTTGTTTCAAATTTGATTTCCATTCATAGCATGAGCAGTGGTGGCCGAGTGGTAATGGCCCCGACTTACGAGTTTATACATCGCGGGTTGGTCGCAGGTTCGAACCCAGCCAGGCGCATTACTTTGTGTAATTTATTTCATCACGACTGGTCTTAAAACAGTGAAAGAAAACCGACATGTCCTAGATAGAACCAAAAACTCGAAGACAAGTGACATTCATCAACCCGCACTGGGTCTGCGTGTTGGATCACGGCCCATTCCTTCTCCTAGAGAGGAGGCCCGAGTCCCAGCAGTGGGAACATTAAAAATAGAATGATGATTCATAGCATAGAGGAAAGTAGAAGAGGGATTCATAATTACATTTATTCTCAGTTCTAAAGAATTTTATTTAAGTAAAATGATCGTCTGTTCGGAACCCACCAGGAAATTCACAAGGCGTAGTATATAGCAGGGTAGCCTCAGCAAGCACAACCCTAAGTGCCGAAAATAATATATCGGGTAGCCGAAACCGCGTTAAGCGGACGCCCACGATGGGCACTCGCCGCGTGAGTCGTGACAAAGTACGCGAAATGCGTGTGTCGTATCGTGTATGACGGTACCCGTCCCGGAAACCGGATTATTACCTGGCTACCTGCGCAGTGTCCCTTGAGTTCAATTTTAAACGGAGTGCATGTAGTCGTGTTGATGGAGAACTAAATATTTATTACGTAGCAAAACCTGACCTTCAAAATGCAAAATTCGCAGGCTACCCTAGCTAGTTTTCACTTTAATTTTTGAATTTTTATGATCTAAATATTTCGTTAGGCAACGTGACAGCAGTAAGGGCACCATATTTCTCGACATTTATATCTTAATTTTAGCGTCCTCATACTAAATAATATGAGAATATTTTTATGTTAGCATACAACTTTTTAGCAATATCGCCTGCTGCGGCAGCTGCCATACCCTCATCCGTAGAAAAGATTTTTGGAAGGCTGAAAAATAAATATCAATAGTGCCACAATATTTTATCTGTTGAAAAATATTTTTTGATTGTTTATGAAAAACGCGTTCCAGCGCCAGTTATACGATTTGAAGCATTAAATTAAATATGTCTCTTTCACTCCCTTCAACGACTCCTGTCAATCTTGGACAAAATATTTTCTTATCTCGACTTCCATCTCATTTTTACGATAAGAAAATAATGCAAAATGCATAAACAATAACTAAATCTCTGAACATATATTAGTTGTTTGCAAAATTGTCAAATATTTTCGAGGTTAAAATAGTGTTTTTTGAAAGATTGCTTTGTAAAATACTAGGTCACTTCTGATATGATAAGTGCACGTAGTTATTAAGTGTACTTGCAATGATGTTAATTAAGTTTTAACAGTTCTTTTATTTGATAACCTATTTGGTTTATCCTCAAGATGGATAGCGAAAGTTTACTAAAGTTAGGATCGGAGTCTCAAGACTCCGATGAGCCGGCTCCACCAGGGATTTCAAAGGCCGATTTCAAAAAGGTAAGTAGCAGTGCATGAACTGCAATTATAGACAAACATTGATATACCTACATTGTTATTAATATGTCCTGAGGGTATCTATCAGTATTGATTTTAGACTTCTGTGAAGTCCTGTGAAGTACAGACTTTACAATTTATGATGGCGCCAATGTCATTGTGAACATTGCCTTGCACTGTTGCATTTTGTTTTTTAAATGTATAAAATATTCTAATTATTAGTGCACAAAGTAAACCAAATAAACATATAAGACAACAATATGAAAATATTAATTGTGTGTTAGTTTGGAAAGAATAATGTAATCCATCTTTCTTTCAAACCTTTCTCCAAAACTCAACAGTTAAAGCAATGAATATTTTAGTTTTGAGCAAGTTGAGTTTTGAGCCAGGGTGTGTGTTGATTGACTGTTCATAAAATATAAAGTGAAGTGGATATTTTTAGTTTAGATCAATAAATTCTACTCTCTCATGTATTTAAATACACCAATGGTAATGATTTAATCTGGAAAAACCCAAAAATTAATGAGAGGTAATATTTTTATAACAGCTATATTTTAATTGATTTTTACAGCAAAAATTAATTTATAATTCTCCTACAATATGTGATATCCTTTAATTAATTAAAACCCAAGATAACACAGGTGGTCACTGTCCCATTGTCTTTTTATTGTGTCTCTTATCATAGTATTTGCATGGTTAAGATTATAAACCTCTTTTTATTTGGTGTTCAGGTTAATGTAAAATTACCAAAACCAGTAACGCAGTCACCTAAACCCAGCACTACAACTGTTGGTTTCAAGTTGACTCCCTCATTAAAAGGAGTAGAGAATGCTAAGAAGAGATTGAGAGCATTCTCTATTCAGAAGAAGACTCCCATCACTCCGGTGACCGCGCCTAAAGTGACTGCTGGAGGACGTAAGTTTATTGCATTATATTGTTGTTCTTTTTTGTAGATCTACATGGTGTCAATGCGAATAATTGTTTTAAAGTGTGCTTTGCAATGAGCCTGTAGCATATTTTTGTGTGTGTTTTCTTGTTGAAACAACACGACTACAACTGAACTCATGTACTCATAAGATTTAAAAAGGTACATTTTGTGCATAAAGGAATTCATAAACTAGTTTTTTATGTAATTTCTTAGACAATAAAATCATAGTATATATCATTAGTAATATTGTTTCTTTCGGGCTCGTGGACGGCGAGCCATGGGTAGCTCGCCGTCCGATTGTCCGGTAACTGTCCGGACTGAGCCAATACGTCGACGGCGCGCACTGTTCGCGCGCGATTCAAGGAGTTGTCAGCAACAGGAGGGGCCCAGCTGGGTCGAAGCCTACCGGGGCCGGGGTTATCCGAAAAGAAACTTGAGATCCGGTATGAAGGCAAGAAGGAACGGCGTGGGGTTTTTAGTCAGTAAGAGTGACAATATCTCCCGCTCCACCCAAGAGCGGGTTTTGTCATAAGATGATTTTCCCCATCACAAAAAGAAATAAAATTATTTTTTCCTTTGTTTTTTGTACTGTAGAACATTTTTATTAATTATCTCCAGTGTTTTGTTTTTAATACTCTTTGCTAGAGCTAGTACAGATGTTTATCTGATTTAATTTTACCACTTGCAACCCTTTAAGATTTAAATTAACATAGAATAAGATGCTCTATGAGTAATTATTTGAATTGATTCATTAAACCCCAAGCGAACGCTCTCTCTTTCACAGTCTTTCTATTGTGTCTATTTGGGTGCATATTGTGTCTATTTGGGGGTCTATTCGGGTGCATGTACAATTTTTTTGTTATGATATCCCAACAGAGACAAAAAAATTGTTGGATGTATCGATAGAGAAAAAACGGCAAATCTACCTGTATTAGTAGTGCAAAAAATCCCTAACTAGGACTTAGGGATTTTTCGAATTGGGGCACCCATTTACAGTATTCAAAAGGTTATATGTATTGAATTAACATTAGATTTTTGCTCCAGACTCCACAGTGTTCATCGGCAAGCTCAGCAATGTGAAGGCTGTTGCTCCAAAGCCTGAGGAAAATGACCAGAAGAAGCTACCGAAACCCCCAAAGCCTGGGCAGGCCAGAAAGGTTCTACAAGGTATGTATATTTATGTTAGGTTTCTTCACTAGTGGTTGTCAAACAGACTATAAACAAATTCGTTTTGTAAAAAGATTTGATCACAGAACTTAGATAGATAAACAGGGATGGATAAAATCTATCTCTTCTTCTTAGTTGTACACTCCTGGTGGAGTGGTTGTGGTCATCGATCGTCTGGTAGTTTGGTTATGGTTTTTGCGAGACTTCTCCATCTCTCTCTATTTGTGGCACTGCATGTGCATTCAATGAGGGAACACTTAGAAGATGATTTGATGAGGTCCGTCCATTGTTAGGATAGTATAAAATTTATACTAATGTGGTTTTTCCTGATCAGTAGAAATTAAGTGACATCTCTTTGAGGCGCGCTTGGAACACGACGCGCCGTCGATGACTCGGACTCTTTACTTATTGGATGGCAAGTTCTGCCTGCGATTTCCTACGCCCGAGGCATTACCTACCGCATTGGCTGGGATGAACAGGTGTCCATTCCCTCACAGTTGCGTTCATATCCTTCGCTCGCATTACTACTTCGCAGAAGGTGGTTTCCCATTCCATCTCATTATGGACCATGACCTGAACGCCGATCGCCTTCATGAGGACAAAGTGGTGCTCCGCCCAAGTGGGGCAGCCTTCAGCCGTTGACTGATTTGTCATATAGGTCTCGAATCCAGTTCAAACTCCAGCTCTCATAAAAGTTTTAGTCTTGGCAAATTTTATAAATTATGTTTTAAACTTATGTATGCTCCACTGTGTCCTCCGGGCGATCCGCACAATGGTGACATCCAGGCGTTTCTCCCGCCCAAATCCGAAACCAGAACCTCCCAAACTGGCCATGACGACCAGCGTCAGGCAAAAAGTGAGGACACCATAGCACCTCTCTAACCTCAAAGAACCGGCTTACCGTCGCGATTGTAGCGTTCTTAAGAAGGAATTAAGATTTCTATTGTATTACAAGAAAGTAGTTGTTTTTACCATGAGCAACGCGTACTTGGATGGATGGCTATACACATTTTTCAAATTTTTCAATTTTGGTGGCGAAACTTTTTCTTTGGTTTTCGTAAAATTAGGGACCATAATAGGGAAAACCGTGGAGAAGTAACTGAAAAGAAGAAACTGTTGCCTCAATTTTCGTAAAATTACCCAGCTCCCTAATTTACACAAAAGCTGAAGCAACTAACGGTTTCGCCACCAAAATTGAAAAAAATGGTATTCACCCACTTCCTTAAGAAATATCCTGATTTGATTTTATGTCTCTTTCTCCACAGATTCATACACAGAGCTTCAGAAACGTACCCTCATAGAGATAGAGGACATGAAACGTAAAATGGAACTGGTTGAGCTGGGTATACCGCTGGGCCTGATATGTCCCAGCTCATCCAACGATAAGGCTATGCCCACTAAGGCTATGCCACCTATCAAGACATTTTTGGGTGAGTTCCAACTTCTAAATATTTCAATTTGGAATTTGCCTATATTTTTAGATATTTGAATTAGGAATTGGGAACATTCTTTTTTACCGACAAATGACAATCGATTAGTACAAGAAAATGTGATGGAGGCGTATTTCGTACACTGTCACGCAATTTAAAAATATTACTAAATACGCGAAAATATTAAAATGTAAAGTTTATTGTTTGGATTGGTATGTTTTGACTTTTGTTGTAAAAAGCGCGTGTATCTCGCCATCAAACTGTGAAGTTTGACGAGGAAATCATGTGCAAAATTTTTGGAGAAAGAAGGAAATAAAAAAATATTTTATTTTAAGTTAAATTCTAATATTCTTTTATTTATAGTATTTTTTAATTTTTTATAAAAAAAATTTTTACAGGAAGTAAAAAAAAATTGTTATTGTTTCTAATGTTATTTTTTGACGGAACAAGCAATTGTTGATAAAAAAGCATGTTCCAAATTTATTGTAATATTATTATTTTTTATATTTAAAGAAACTTAAATGGGATCAAAATTAGAATAAGATTGAGTGACTATTTAGAATATGATGTTGTAAAAGGGCGAGACAATAAAATGTTGCTCGGCCGAGACAGTGATGTAAGCGAGTTGCAGAGATAAGCGCTCTGTTTATACGTCCCGAGTATTCGGCCAAGAGCGCTGTGTCGACCGTTTACTCGGTACGTGTGATCAGACCATAGAGGCTGAACAACTCTATCCATAAAGTTTTATTCTTATTTTGATCAATTAAGCATTCAAACAACTATAATTTTATTATTAGTTAGTAACTGATAAGGCTACAATAGTAGACCCTGTCGGTATTCTTTATTTTATTGTAATCTTATTGATAACTCCTTCAGCTAAGCTCATTATCATGCTTGTGCTGGGTTTTCAACGATTTCACAACCATCTTTTCACTGAAAGCTTCAATATCGAATGAAAATGAGGCAAAAGCTAAAAAAGTGCTCCGCTGTTGAGATAGCTGTCAAACGAGCCTATCGATAATCCTTACTAATATTATAAAAGCGAAAGTGAGCTTGTTTGTTTGTTTGTTACGTCGTCACGCCTCAATGGCGGATTTTGATGAAACTTGGTACACGGATAGATCATGTCCTGGAATAGGACATAGGATACTTTTTATCCCGAAAGTATGTTCCCTTGGGATAATTTTCTGCTAGCACGCGGGCGAAGCCGCTGAGTGTGACCAGCGGCTTCGCCCGCGTTTAAAATAAAATAAAAACGCTAAGTTAAACGCTAGTTTAAAATAAAATTTGCTATTGAATCTTCAGAAGTACACACGAAAGTACTTTTAAATCAGTGGTAATGGACAGCATGTGGGTTTAGTTGGTCAAAATTATTATAACAAAACAGCAATTCTCGCTTAGAAAATATAAAATTGACCAAGTCCTTCTGGAGTTGCCATTTGGATATGGCAAATCATATTTTTTTATGATACACTTGCTGCTGCCAGCGGCTTCACCCGTGTGATGGTAGAAAGTTATACCAAGGGATCATACTCCCGGGATAAAAAGTATATTATGTGCTTGGTCTACCCTTGTACCAAGTTTCATTAAAATCCATTCAGTAGTTTTTGCGTGAAAGCGTAACAAACATCCATATATATACATCCATACATCCATACATCCATACATCCATACATCCATACATCCATACATCCATACATCCATACATCCATACATCCATACATCCATACATCCATACATCCATACATCCATACATCCATACATCCATACATCCATACATCCATACATCCATACATCCATACATCCATACATCCATACATCCATACATCCATACATCCATACATCCAATACATCCATATATCCATACATCCGTACATACATACATATATAACTCGTGTTTATAATCTTCCCCCCCAATCCCACTAACTTGTCACTTCACTGTGCTTTTCTCGCTTGTGTCTGCATGTGCATGTAGCGCGCAAGACGCGTGCACGTGCCAATGGGAAGTCCCAGCCGCCCCGCCAGTTGAAAAGTGGCCACATTACCCACCATAGTGACAGCCATGTCCCCAATTGTGACCCCTGCTTGAGTAACTGTTTGTATATTCCGTTTTCTTTTCATTTTTGGACGTAACCAGGGTCTGACTTTGCAATAATAGGTGTTAAATCCAAGGCCATAAGGTTTGTTTTCGTTTGTGGCCAAATAATGAGAGTTTGGTCTTTGTCAGAATAAGCCCTGATTGTGTTCATGCGTTCCAAGTGTTGGATAAAGGTATTACAAAAATAAATATATTGAGATAATGCCCTTCACTAAGAATTACTCCTGTGTCCACACGCTTCATCATGTGTGCACTTATTATTTATTCAATATTTGGAATCCATCGTCGCTCTAGATACATTCATATCTATCATAATGCTTGCTTCTTCATAATCTTTTTGTTGCTGCTTCTTAGCTTTGCCACGTAGGTATACATCATTAGGATAATATTTTAATTTAAAGTTTTTTTTCTTCATTTTTGACTTAAGTAGTAGTAATATGTAGTAAATAACTTACAGACCCTGCGAAACTAGACGAAATCATAAGAGATGCTAAAAAAGCAAAAGCAGAAGGTAGGGAATTCAAATTCGACTATCAAAAGATATTACCAGACTACGACAATCCTTTCCAAAGAAAGAAAGAAGAACTAGAAAGAGCTAAAAAGATGTCTTCTGAAGAAAGAGAAAGAGAGGTCCGCAGAAAGATTGTGAAGGATAGGGAAGCGCAAGAGAAAGATAGAAGGAAGAGCGATAAATATGAAAAAGAATCAAGAAGATATTCAAGTCACAGGAAAGATGATAAAGAGAAACGTAAAGATGACAGAGAGAAATACAGAGACAAACCTAAAGAGAAGACAGAAAAGAAGAAAGATGATGGAAAAGATAAAGAATTGACACCAGTAGCTAAAAATAAATCAGAAAAAGCTGGCACTAAGGATCCTAAGGATCCCAAAGAAACTGACGTAAACCTTAGTGATTACTTGGTATGCGACAGTTGGTCTCTAGACAATGACGACAAATCAAATTTGAGTCCTAAAGTTGACGATAAGATTAAAAACATACCTGTTCCTAAACAAAACAAACCGAAAGAGACACCGATAGAAATTAAGAAAGAGAAAATAGATAGTCCCCTAATCACTACACCAATCAAAAAGATAGAAAAACTACAACCCGTAATAGATACATTCAAATTTGAAATCGATGAGAACGAGGACGACCTACTAGACATGTTTGATGAGAACTCTGGTATAGAAAAATTCGCGCAAAAACCACGCCAGAAAAGAGAAGATATATTCGACTCTCCTATAGACATGAAGATATTTGATTTCGATCAAAATACTAAAGAATCAGCTGATGCGTTAACAGACGATACATTTTTAGAATCTGTCATCAATGAGATTAAGCAAGAAGGTATGAGTGATGAAGGGAGTCAGGACAAGGGTCTGGTGGAATATGACTCTCCTTCTAAAGAAAGCTCGAGTCCTCCCTTAGACACTCGACTATCCATAACTCCAGAACTTGATGACTCTTTCATGAACCTCCAATCATCCCGTAGCGACTATTCCGATGGATACAGGTCTACAGAAAGTGGTTATAAATCAACGGAAAGTGGATGCAAGTCCAGTACTAGTTATAAGTCGGGGGATAGCAAAGGTGATAACTATAGGCTGTCTATGGAGAAGGAGGTAGAACAGATGAATAAGGCGACGGTCGATTCGCTGGAGACTTGGAGTTTTGTGCTGAAGATCTGTCAGCCGTTACTGTTTAGACATGACAGGAACAAGTGTTACAGGTATGTGCAGTATTGGATAGTTTTTTGAGGTGGGATGTCTTTCTCTAATGATATTAGATAATTTGGTGCCAAATATGATATGTAGACTCTTAGAATAGGTAAAATGGCTCCTATCAAAAACACTTAATTTTTAAATTGGTTTCTAAAAAATGTGATTGGTTTACAAAAAAATCCTTATTGGTAAAACTTGTTTGATGCTTGAATAGTACATTTTAATACCAGTGGAGAAAGTTAGTTATTGTGACCGATGTGACCGAATCACCCGCCTTACCTAGGGTGTTACGGAGCCAAGGGTTGCAGTGATAAATTTTCTCGTGAATGAAACGACGTTTTTCAATGCACTTACGAAGATATAAAGAAACGGGGGTTGATGCGTGTCTCATGGGGGTCGCTTGGCGTCTAGCCTGATTTAATAAATGTAATAAAATTGTGACGCGCCAGCACGCGCACTTTTCCGCACTAGTGCGAAACACAGCGCTGTTAACTGTTTTTCGTACTAGTACGGAAAAGTGCGTTTTCGAGTGGATTGGTGGGATTTTCGAGTAAATGTATTGAAAAACTATTACCCTCTTTGTGTATATCGAGAGTTCTCACTACATCCTTTATGTTTTTTAATTTCAGAGAAACACGTTCAACTCCTAAAATTTGGTTCACTGAGAACCCCAAGCTGTGCTCATGCGTGAAGGATAGAGCGATTGTCTATGACGAACTAGAGACCTGCAAGATGGGCCTCGTCGACCGCGTCTATGGATGCGACCAGTGAGATTTTATATAAATATTTAATACTATAAATAAAAAATTTGAATCCTTAAAATCTGGAAAGAACAATCTCCAAAAGAACGTAAAAATGGAAGGGAGGCCTTTGCCCAGCAGTGGAACACAACAGGCTCATTATAATAATAATATAACACTTAGGAGGTTCCTTTCTCTGGAACCCTGACCACCGGTAACTTGGTTTCCGATACTGGTGGGATACTAATTGTTTTGGTTTTTTAAGAAATACTTAAAAATGTATCAAATAAAATGAGAAATAAAGACAATCATTTGTATAGTTGACATTATTTACAACTGGAATTAGATAATAATTTAAATTCAGTACAAAGCTCAAAGTCTTTTACTATCTTAAACCAATTAGGATTTCATCTTGGTCCACACCCTTGAGATCCTAAGAGAACACCAGGTCTGAGAACGAAAATTAAATAAAAGAACCATAATAATAATGTTTTAATCCCCAAAATCTGAACAGAATCCCAGAAATCGAGCTACCAAAAACCCGCACCTGGTACCCTCGTTTCGCCAACTGCTTGACGGAATCCAGTTCCGTTCCATCCCTGGTGCCATCTTCTGATTGGGAGGCCGATGACAGTCAGACCGAGACCCCTCATCTCAAGGACAAGAGGCGGTCCACCACGCCGGTGCGCAGTGAAGAGGTTTACTTGGATAGGGAGTATCAGAGGTATGTGGAATGTAGGTAAGGGTCTTATTGACAGTCGCTTTTTTTATTTAATCTATATATATAAAAATGACCCCCGTTTTCCGTTGTCACGACTTGGCATGAAAACGGCTTGACCGATTTGGCTGATTTTTTTTTTGTTGTGATTGTTATTGTGACAAGAAGGTTCTTATGGAAAAAAAAATTAGGGTAGTGTAGAGTAGAGTAGGGTAGAGTAGGGTAGAGTAGGGTAGAGTAGGGTAGAGTAGGGTAGAGTAGGGTAGAGTAGGGTAGAGTAGGGTAGAGTAGGGTAGAGTAGGGTAGAGTAGGGTAGAGTAGGGTACAGTAGGGTAGAGTAGGGTAGGGTAGGGTAGAGTAGGGTAGAGTAGTAGGGTAGAGTAGGGTAGAGTAGGGTGGAGTAGGGTAGAGTAGGGTTGAGTAGGGTAGAGTAGGGTAGAGTAGGGTAGAGTAGGGTAGAGTAGGGTAGAGTAGGGTAGAGTAGGGTAGAGTAGGGTAGAGTAGGGTAGAGTAGGGTAGAGTAGGGTAGAGTAGGGTAGAGTAGGGTAGAGTAGGGTAGAGTAGGGTAGGTAGGGTAGAGTAGGGTAGAGTAGGGTAGAGTAGGGTAGAGTTGGGTATAGTAGGGTGGAGTAGGGAAGAGCGGGAGCGAAGCCGCGCGGGCAAAGCTAGTAGTTTATAATTATGCACAAATTATATATGTAGAAAAGGAACAGGATAAAACGTACAAAGGTGATATGTTTGTGGTGGGACAGGACTATGGGTAGCTTTTTATATTATTTTATTTTAGTCGATTATTACGGTTTATTTAGTCAAAATATGTACAAATATATTATTTGTATTTATTTATTTATTATATACTGTATTATCTATTACACCAAGAAACATATTATAGAAAAACTAACTTTTGCTCGCGTTAAATTCGGTAAATTCCCCTATTTTAGGGAAGTGGGGGGTTAAAAAGAGACAAAAAGTAGCCTATGTCACTCTCCATCTCTTTAACTATTTCCACTAAAAAAATCACGTCAATTCGTCGCTCCGTTTTACCTTGAAAGACGGACATTCAGACACACACACTTTAATATTAGTATGGACTAATATATAAAACACATACAATGGCTGATCTAGAATGGACAGTGATTGTCAGAACATGATATGGGGCTCTAATGAGTGTATATGAGTACACGAAAGTGTGGTCATACTTTCATATTGTGATTATTCATTTACAATCAAATTTCAAAATTCAAAATCATTTATTCCAAATAGACCAAATGTAGGCACTTTTGAATAGTCAAATGTCAGTCAGTCCAAGAAAAGTGAAGCTAAATTGCACGTTCCAAAGTGTAGATCTCTATGGAGAAGAATATGCAAGAAACTCCATGGACACTCTTTTAAATCATATTATCATTAATAAAGTTCCAATAGGAATGTCCTCACCAGAGGTTACTGCTGATGGTGGTTTCTGTGTCACCCGGAGTCTAACAGACCCCTCCGCCCGCTCTGGGTCATCCTAGGTCGAAGAATTTATTAGGATTTCTAAACTAAATTATAAAGGAGATTTTTTGTGCTTGTCATTGACTGTTTTCATTCTGTTCAAAGTTCGCTTAGTTTGTTAAAACTTTCTTTACTGGGTGAAAGATTAGTTGAACGAATTTCCTAGACAACATTTTGTTGTTTTGATTTTCATCATTAATTGTTATTGAAAGTGATTCCCGCCTTTCGTACCATTTTTGCAACACATGGTAGTATTTATTTTCTCACAATGGCAACATTTTACCAAATGTCAAATTACATTTGACGTTTATGTTTTTTCACGAATGTGGGTGGATGAAAAAAATATGAATTTCCAAATGTCAACCTTCAATATTAATCACTGTTTTTGTTGTGAATAGCTTATTGCTTTTAGCCACTAAAATTGTACGTAATTATTAGTTTTTAGGGATCGCTTGAGACAATTTATGATAGTTGAAATTACATTTCTTTGAAATAATTGGTATCTTCCATCACTATCAGTCAAATGTTGATTTTACATTTCAAATATGTTTTTTATGTAAGTAGTAATTTGTATTAAATATTAACTTAAAATAGGGGTTGCAATTGAATTTAGACTTTATTTTGTTTGATATAGGGTTTGCTATTCAAAATCTTATTAATTATCACGAATTTCAAAATCAGAAAACATCACGTTTATAGCACACGCGTTGACAGTACGGTGGGAAAAAGACTAGTACTAAAGACTAATAATAATGTAAGCCTATAGAATGAATATTATTAACTATTTTTTTTTTTTTCATTTTTTTTTTATGTAATCTTGACTTAAGTATTGATTTAATTTTCTTTTATCCGTTCACACACCCACACAACATTATTAGCAATAAAAAACCAGAACACACATATTCTATAACATATTTTATGCATCACTGTTAGTTACTTTTATTTAATTTATTTTTAGGTGGGAAATCATCCCATGACTTCTGCTCTAGGGCGGAGTGGGAGGCCGTGTTAGACTTTTACCACAAAATAGATAGATAGATAGGTACAGAAGACAATCTCATGCATAAGATGATTTTTGCCGACCGTAAAAAAAAAATGTATGTCTTTTTATACCTACGCTCGGTGGACGCACACTAATGAGCGTTTGAGCCGGAACTGTTCGACGAGCGGGCCGAGGCGCTTCGAGATATCGTGTCCGTGAGCGGTGTCTATGTGTGCGTTGTTCGTGCGCGCTTTGTATGTAGATTGACTTCTGTACCTATATATTTTGTGCTTTTACTGACCAAAACACCCACTCGTATGTTCCCGGATTTCCTTGGTTGCGTAAATAGGGTTAACCAGTCATACGCGTCCCAGTCGATGACGTGCCCCACATGCAAAACTTGTGGGTGATCGACGTACGAGGCAAGACCGCGGTTTTACAATTTTGACGAACCGCGAGCCGAGTTTAAATGGCACAAAACCGCGGTATTGCAATGATACATCGGCAAGCTTTACCGACGAGCCATAAGACCGCGGCTTTATTCGGACACTTATTAAAAATTACGTAAACTATATACAACGCACGCTGCCCCCGTTAGTAAAAAAGACGCATCTAACATTTTTTCCAGATTTGAGTTATATACATTGCGGGAATCGGGAAAAGAAGGTGCATTTACCTTTATTTTTAATATTTTGCTAACTTTCTCCATTGCGGTTTTAACACAAGGAAAAAAGGGCCGAATTCCCGTTTCATGCATTAAATTTTTTTTTTATCCGTTTTCGTTTTTATTAGATACGTCTTTTTAACTATTAGGGGCAGCACGGGACCGTTAATTGTGGCGACACTTTGGGGAGGTCTATGTCCAACAGTGGACGTCTTTCGGCTGAAATGATGATATTGATGAAACTATACAACGCAAGTTTAACTTGCGTTATATCGCCGTACTTATAAACTAACCAGATCGGCTCAAATAAGCACCATAAATGAGTGTCTTAGTATTGCAAGTGGGGTACATTACCGCCTGGGGCATGTATGTCTGATTTACTATAAAGATAACAAAAAAACTTAACCCTTCAGATACCGTCAATTAGAGACACAATAGTAAGACAATAGATGCGCGGCCACCGGTGATCGCTTGGGGATTCATGAATTAAATGTGTCAGTAAAATGCAAGAGAATATCGCCCATTTTGCAAAGAACACCTAGAATCAATATAATTTGACTGGCCTGTTGGTCTAGAGGTTACTGGCCCTAACTGGTATGCCGAAGGTCGTGGGTTCGATTCCCACCAGGACAAATGTTTGTGTGACGAGCACAATCAGTTTTTGTGTGTAATTTATTTATTTCTAAATGCATACATAATTATTATTATGTATTTAGAAATATATAAGTATGTTTATCAGTTGTCTCATAGCAAAAGCTCTGCTTAGTTTGGGACTTGATGGCGCTGTGTTGTGGAATATTATTATTAATAATTTTAAATTCACAAAACTTAATTCAGGTTCATGCAAGCAGTTTGGCCGGAAACCACAGAATCCAAAGCTGGTACTCCTCGCAGCACCACGCCTGTCAGACAGGAGACGCGTAAGAAGAAGACAGAAGATAAGGAGACTGATGATAAGAAGAAAGCAAAGAAGATGAAGCTGAGCAGTGAGGGCTGGAGTCAGGAGTCGGATATTGAGGAGGAAGTTGCAAAAAGGTATGTTGTGTAAATGCGCAAACCATACTGTTACGTACGTAGGTAATTAAATGCCGATTTACCAATAAAGAACTTTATTTACCACAAACAATAAATAATTAGTCCAGTCAACAATAATCCAAATCACAGTTAGCACTAGAGTTCCGTTATACAATCGCCTCGGTCGTTAGATAAAATCACTTCGCACACTTAGGTAGATCGCTCTTGATCGCAGTCGAAATCAGAACTGACTCACTTCCGTTCGGGGGCTCGTATTTATACGCGGAGCAAAGAAAATTCTAGATACTGACGTCTCAGGATAGTTCCAGAACAATAGAGTCGCGTCGCGGGGCCATAAATCAATTTTATTGCTTTGTCCTTCGCGAGTCACTCACGCGAATTTCGACTCTATTGTGAATGTCGGAAAGTACCATTTCCCTTATCCACCTACAGATACCTACAGATTACGTACCTACTAAATAGTTAGTACATCAAGTACTTATGACGGAATGTTCCAGATCTTGCCAGGCTAGGTAGGTACTTTGGTTCTAGAGCTTTCGAACAGTAATGCGTTTTAATTATTCGTTGCTACTCTTTAATTTGTCGGAGATATGACGTGTTGAAATTTTATCGGCGTAACAGTGCCCCCCTCTTAGTCATGCTCGTCCCGAGCATTATTAGATCCGTGATACGGCGCCAATCTGTCCACATGGACAACCTTAGGCTTCCCTCTTAACCCTTTCTTGATGCGGTAGGTTACATCGTTGATCCTTTTTAGTACGGTGTAAGGTCCCTCCCATCGAGCTTGAAGTTTCGGCGACTTCCCTTTTCGTCGAAGCGGGTTGTGGAGCCAAACCAGTGCACCTTCCTCAAATCCCTGGGCGTTGGCATTACGGTCGTATCTCGTTTTCATTTTAACACTGGTGTTCATGCTATTCTCACGTACTCGTTTATGCACTTCGTCCAATTGATCTTGAAGGTCACTTACGTAGTCCGTAACTGGCTTAGTCTTGTCAGGTGGCACGCCAGTTATGGCATCGACTGGAAGTCTCATTTCCCTGCCGAAATTCACTCTTGCTGGGGTATGTCCCGTGCTATCATGCACTGCCGATCGGTACGACATCAGAAATAGTGGAATATACCGGTCCCAGTCTTTCTGATGGTCATCGACAACCTTAGCCAGATGATTCTCCAGGGTTTGGTTAAACCTTTCCACCATTCCGTCCGACTGAGGATGCGCCGGTGTTGTGCGTGTCTTATAAATTCCCAGAAGAGTACACATTTCCTGGAACAGCGCAGATTCGAAGTTACGGCCTTGATCGGAATGGATTTCCAAAGGTGCGCCATACCGACATACTACTTCCTCGACCACCTTCTTCGCCACTGTCGTCGCTTCCTGATTGGGTATGGCGAAGACTTCGGGCCACTTTGTGAAGTAGTCCTGGATCACCACTATGTACTTGTTTCCGTCATCCGTAACTGGGAAAGGTCCAGCGACGTCGATGGCAATGCGTTCCCAGGGGGCTCCCACATTGTACAGCTGAAGCCTGCCCCTGCTCCTAGTCTGTGGTCCTTTCACAGATGCGCACGCTGTACATTTCCGACACCATTGCTCTATGTCATCTCTACAATTGAGCCAGTAATACCGCTGTCTCACTTTCAGTAGAGTCTTCTTAATTCCCAGGTGTCCTCCAGAAGCACCATCGTGTATTTCTTGTAGCAGGGGGACCACTTCACATCGTGGTATTATCACTTGTGTGGTCACCTCCTTGCCATCGTTCGATTCCCATTTCCTACAAAGCACATCATTTTCTAGGACTAAACTGTCCCACTGTGCCCAGTAGCTCTTTGTGACGGGACTATGTGACGATACTTCACTCCACTGAGGCCTAGTTCCGTTACGCTTCCAGTCCAGTATAGGTCGGATATCGTCATCTTCTTCCTGGGACTTCTTGAAGTTGCCTTCAGTCCTAATTAAATTCACGTGTTCTCGGGCTTCATTCTGTTGGCAGTGTCTACAGTCCTCATTGCACGGACGTCGCGACAAGGCGTCAGCATTATTATGCCCTTTTCCACTGCGATGTTCCGTCACAAAGTTGAACTCCTGCAGCTGCTCGAGCCATCTTGCGACTTGGCCTTCAGGGTTTTTAAATTGTAGAAGCCATTTCAATGCAGCGTGATCCGTCCTTAACGTAAACTGCCTTCCTATGAGGTACTTGTGGAAATGCTGCAAGGTCTTTACCACAGCCAGCAGTTCTCGTCGAGTCACGCAGTAGTTCCTTTCTGGCTTTGAAAGTGCCTTACTGAAGTAAGCAATCACGACCTGTCTGTCACCTTGCACTTGTGACAACACTCCTCCAATTCCCGTGTTGCTGGCATCGGTATCAACGACAAATCTTCCGTCTCTGCTCGGATACCCCAGTATAGGCGCTTCACATAGCCGTTGCTTTAGCTCGTTGAATGCTGACTCACAGTTCTTGTCCCAGATAAAATCTCGTTTATCCTCAGTCAGCTGATGTAACGGTTTTGCAATGTCCGAAAAACTCATAACAAACCGTCTGTAGTATGTGCACAACCCTAGAAATGCACGTACTTCCGTTTTGTTCTTAGGAACCGGCCACTGTTGGACTGCTTTTATCTTCTCAGGGTCGGTTCTCACTCCATCGGCGGAAATTACATGTCCCAGGTAGCTGACCTCCTTCTTGAACAGGGCACACTTCTTTGGGCTTAGTTTTAGATTAGCCCCTCGAATCCTTGTGAACACTTTCTCCATGTTCCTTAGGTTTTCCTTGAAAGTGCGGCCCATTATAATGACGTCATCCAAATATACCAGACAGACGTCACCAAGAAGGCCAACCATGACTCTCTCCATGAGGCGTTCAAATGTCGCTGGAGCATTGCACAACCCAAAAGGCATGACGTTAAATTGCCACAGGCCGTTGCCAATACCCGTACTGAACGCTGTCTTTTCTTTATCTTTCTCGCTGATTTCCACTTGCCAATAGCCACTTTTCAAATCAATGGTTGAAAACCACTTCATACCACTGAGCATATCCAGCGTATCGTCTATCCTCGGCAAGGGATAACTGTCCTTCTTTGTTACATTATTCAGCATTCTATAGTCCACACAGAATCTTGTACTGCCGTCCTTCTTCTTCACCAGAACGACTGGAGAAGACCATGGGCTCGTAGAAGGCTCAATTATTCTGCTATCAGCCATGTCCTTTACCATTTCTGCTACCTCAGTTTCCTTAGCCCAGGGTATGCGGCGCGGTCTCTGTTTAATTGGTCTAGCATCACCTGTATCTATCTCATGCTTGACGAGACCTGTTCTTCCGCAGTCTTTTCCCGTTGCAAAAATATCTCGAAACCGTAGCAGAAATTCCCTGGCTTGCTGTAGTTCCGAAGCCGATAAATTGCTCTTAGAATTTTCCAGAAGTTGCTGGATGTGATCCGGTTCACCTTTTATTGCGTCTTGTTTCACTGAAGATGTATTGATTTGCCGGAGATAATTCACTCCTTCACATCTCCCAATAACACTGTTTTTCTTCAGTTGAACCTCTTCCTTTCCAAGGTTCACAATCCTTACCTTGGATCTCCCTTTCGTCATTACTAATGTTCTCGCGGTGATGAGCTCCGGGTACCGGCCAGTATCTTCAACCAAAACACATCTTGTTTGCCTGATTTTCTTAGGAAATTTTACTTCGACTAAGGTTTCTGTTCTTGGAGCCAGTGTAACATTCTTTAAACAATACAGGTTGCATGAGTTATTTCCTCGCAGGAAGACTTCTTGATCTGGGAACTTCAATACTCCCTTATCGATATCTAAAATACATCGGTTATTCCGCAGGAAGTCGAGACCCAGTATGCAATCGTCCGTAATATTCGCAATTAAAACAGGGTGGGTATACACTTGATCACCAATTTTTAACTCGATTTCTGTATCACCGAGGACGGAGACTGGCTGGCCGGTTGCTGTCTGAAGTTGGCAGGATGGAGACTTTCTTTGCCACGAAATGGTTCGTTTCAGCAACTCAGGTCTCACAATAGTTCGCGACGCCCCGGTGTCAACGGTAAAATTGCAAGCACTATGATTCAGCGTCCCTTCGACTATCAAACTGTTTCCGTCGTGAACTTGATTGATGGTGATGGTTGGGGCCTTCAGTTGACCAGCCAGCACCCGCCCCGCGGCCCTGGCGACTTTTAGTTTAACGACTCCTCGTTAACTTGAGTTCCGGAGTCCACACTTCCCCTCTTCCTCTTGGGGCAATCGGTACGAATGTGCCCTTTTTCCCCACATCCGTAGCACGTCGGAATATAGCGGGACTTTGTCGAAGCAGAAGCCACCACTTCTCGGTGACGTGGCTGCGTTGTAGGCGAGACCACCACTTCCCGAACTCTGTGCGTACGAGAATCTTGTCGTACGGCTTCCACTTCCAAAGCGTGTGCCATCGCACTCTTAAAAGTCTGGTGGTGTCCGAGTCGCACCGTAGCCCTGACTTCAGGGTCCCGTAGACCGTCGATGAATGCTTGCACCAGATTTACTTCCACCATCTCTGGTGTCATCGACATGTATGCACGCCGGACCAGTCGTTCGACCTCGACTCCCCATTGCTGGAGGCTCTCGTTCGACCTCTGCGTTCTCTCGCGAAGCTGTGCGCGGAAAACATGCTCAAGGTGCTTGTCACCATAGCGAGTGTCCAGTCCCTCCATGAGACGCTCCAGTGTCCTGCCGTCCGGAGGGAGGTTCTCTAGGACCAGCAGAGCGTCCCCTCGTAGAGCCAAAGTTAAAGCCGCAAAAGACTGCTTATCATCCCAGCGGTTTGTTTCAACCAATGTCTCAAATTGGTACTTAAATGCCGTCCAGGAAGACGTGCCATCAAAACGCGGCACATCAAATTTTGCGGCCGATGCACAGGGGATGTGCGATGGTGAGCCAACAGCAACGGGTTCGCGTGCTTCGAGCTTGACAATTTTTTTATTGATGTCCAGCAGTCGATCTTCATGGCCATCAATTCTTGTTTCGAGGCTATCAGCTCGGGCGGAAACCTCCTTGACCTCTAAGGTGAGATTCTTTACCTTCTCGCCCAACGTGACGAGGCCTTGATCGATTTTGTCGAGAATCAGGTTCTGCTTGGCCTCTTGATCGCGGCGAGCGGCTTCTTGGTTAGCCGCGATTAGGTCCTGAAGCTTGCGCTGGTTGGCCTCCATACTAGCTTGCATGGCGGCCAACACCGCAGCGAGGTTCAATTCCGAGGATGGTCCTGTTGGCACCTCAACAGCTGCCGTTGCTCCCATACCAGCCTGATCTTCCTCCTCCATACGATGACGCGCAGCATCCATCTCTGCTTGCCTCCTTGTTCGTGGTCGCTGTTCGTCGTCCTTCTGTGGTAACGGCATCCCACTTCTGACACCAGTTGTTACGTACGTAGGTAATTAAATGCCGATTTACCAATAAAGAACTTTATTTACCACAAACAATAAATAATTAGTCCAGTCAACAATAATCCAAATCACAGTTAGCACTAGAGTTCCGTTATACAATCGCCTCGGTCGTTAGATAAAATCACTTCGCACACTTAGGTAGATCGCTCTTGATCGCAGTCGAAATCAGAACTGACTCACTTCCGTTCGGGGGCTCGTATTTATACGCGGAGCAAAGAAAATTCTAGATACTGACGTCTCAGGATAGTTCCAGAACAATAGAGTCGCGTCGCGGGGCCATAAATCAATTTTATTGCTTTGTCCTTCGCGAGTCACTCACGCGAATTTCGACTCTATTGTGAATGTCGGAAAGTACCATTTCCCTTATCCACCTACAGATACCTACAGATTACGTACCTACTAAATAGTTAGTACATCAAGTACTTATGACGGAATGTTCCAGATCTTGCCAGGCTAGGTAGGTACTTTGGTTCTAGAGCTTTCGAACAGTAATGCGTTTTAATTATTCGTTGCTACTCTTTAATTTGTCGGAGATATGACGTGTTGAAATTTTATCGGCGTAACAATACAAAGCTAAAAAAAAGAGGCGATCCTTTCATGAGTGTCATGAAACCATTGTTTATACCAAATTCGCTAAATCTTTATAAATACAAATCAATTGCCTTGCGGATGACAAAGTCTCGCTAAAAAATAATTTTCTGCACAAGGTTTGTATGAAAGATATTTTTTTTGAAAAACTCCAAAAACTTTAATAACACTTGTGCGAAGCAGGGACGGATCGTTAGTTTCTAATGAAAACAAGGAATGAACTTAATTGATCCAGATTGAATTAAGTTTCCAATCGAGTGTATGTATATAATATGTCCTGTACAATTCCGCCCCTGATAGTTAAAAAGACTTATCTAACAAAAACGAAAAAGGATAAAAAAATGTTTTAATGCATGAAACGGGAAATCGGGCCTTTTTTCCTTGCGTTAAAACCGCACTGGAGAAAGTTAGCAAAATATTAAAAATACAGGCAGATGCGTCTGCGCTGTTTTTCCTTATTCTGGCAATATAAAATAAAATCTGGATAAAAGGTTAGATGCGTCTTTTTTACTAACGGGGGCAGATCGCCATGTTGTGACGTCACGGCGTACTGTCAAATCACAAGAAATTGAGCAAAATTTAAGAACTCGGAGACGAGCAAAATTGAAAAACTGGTTTCTGATGAAACTTTTTCGTTCAAAGTTCGTAAATAAATTCAATTTTAAATCTTTGATCCTATTAATTCTTTGATTTGACAGTATGATGTGACTCCACAACATGGCAATCGATCCTATTCTTATTTGGAACGCATTGTAATTAACCCATTATAGCGCTTATTACACCACTCGATATTCAGACAGTCTTACTTGATGTCGCGTAGTGTAATAAAAGTCAGACTGTCTTACTCGGAATGAAAAATAAGACAGTCTAAATATCGTGTGCTACTCGCTTTTTCGAAAAACCAAGTTTCGATTGAAATTTCGCACGAACTAAAATTTTTTGACGTACCGAATCTCTAAATCTACTCTAATTAGTTATGTTTGGAAAAAAAAATATAATTATGACAGAGGATTGTTTGCAACTTTAACGTCAAATGAATATCGTTCGTTCACGAAAGTTTCGTTTCGGAGAAAACGAGTAGACCAGTGTCTTCTGCTATTACAGTAAAATTCAAGTTGTGGGCTTAAAAAACCACTTATTGGGTACTATTAAACGCAAGGCGATATCACGGCAGACCAAGATGAAGCTGGACGGATAAACTTGATTCTTACCAGAGGAAGTGTATTGTCATAATTAAACTAAATTATACTTCCCTTACAGTAAAAAGATCAAATCAGAAAAGCCAAAAGTCCGCAAGAGGAAGCACTCGCCTTCTGTTTCTGAAAGCGAGGACTCCGCAAAGAAGAGAAAGAAGGCTTTGAAGAAGAAGGCTAAGGTAAGAACGTCATATTCTTCTTACAGCTGACTAGATATCCACCCTGATTTTACCTTTGACCAGCTAGAATAGTGTCTTTCAAATTTTTTATGAATTTATCAAATATGTATGTAGTACGAAATTCGATACGAACTTCCTGATCGTAAGACAAAAAGGAATTTTAAAAAAGTGAAAGTGAATTTGTTTGTTACGTCTTCACGCCTAAATGGCTAAACCGAGCTTGATAAAACTTGGCACACGGATAGACCATGTCCTGGAATAGGACATAGGATTCTTTTTATCCCGGAAATATGTTCCCTTGGGATTATTTTCTGCTATTACGCGGGCGAAGCCGCTGGGAGCAGCTAGTATTTACATAAATTTAATTAGCTGACTAATATTATTGTTGACTGACCAGTTGGTCTAGTAGTTAGTGGCCCTGACTGCTATGCCGGAGGTCGTGGGTTTGATTCCATCTCAGGACAAATGTTTGTGTGTTAAACATAATGATTTGTTCTGTAATTTATCTATATATGTATGCGTTTAGATATATATATATTTACCTATGTTTATCATTTGTCTAGTACTCATAACACAAGCTCTGCTTAGCTTGGGTCTAGACGGCGTTTTGAGATAGATGTGGAAAAAAAATGGTCAACATAATGTCTCATTGTTGATTTGTCATCATCTTCCTGCCCTTTTCCCGTTTTATTTGGGGTCGGCGCAACATGTTTTTTTCCTCCATTCTGTCCTGTCACTCGTCACGCTATTACTAACTCCCTTTTCTTTCGTATCACTTCTCACACTATCTATTCATCTTTTCTTTGGCCTCCCTCTCCCCCTCCATCCATCCACATGTAAACTCATAACTTTTTTAGCAACATGCATTTCGTCCCTCCTTTTCATGATTTGTATTTTTTACGATTTGTATTTTTTACGATTTTTATTTTCTAAAAATGCAATTTAGATGAACAATTTTGTGATTTTATTACAGGAAAGTAAAAAGACGAAAGTTAAGTTAGCCAAACGTCAACGCATTAGTAAAAAGTATTTAAAGAAGTTAAAAGAACAGCAAAAGAAGAAGAAGAAGAAGGCGAAACGAGCATTAGAAGATGAGAATATTGAAAAAGGTAATTTTTGTTAAACATAATACAACCTAATTACACAAAATAGATAGGTCCAGAAGACAATCTCATGTATGTACTTCACTTTTTATACCTACGCTCGGTGGACGCACACTAATGTAGTGGCCATACGGTGCAGGTAAGCTCGTGCAAACTATCTGTGCAGTCCCTAGTTGTGTTTTGAGAGCTCGTCAACGCACCATGTTGCCAACAGAAGAAGGTTTTTTATTAAGAGCATTATTTTATTGTTTACTTCTTAAAATAAATTCTTTAGAATAATTCCTTACATCACTCATTTTTACGACGGCGACGTGTACATACAATATCAAAAATAATTACGTCGGACTGTTGCGCGGCTTGAATAACCGGCCACACGTTCAAGTAAAACCATGCAAGTCAAGTTTGCGCATGTCGACGATCGCACAAGCCGCGCATTCAGGACTGCGCGAGCTACCATCTCGCCGTCTACACGCGAGCGCTTACCTGCGCAAACAGGTTTGTACAGGCAAGCTCGCAGGCAAGACTGAGCGTGTAGCCGGGCCATTATGAGCGTTTGAGCCGGAACTGTTCGACGAGTGGACCGAGGCGATCCGTGATATCGTGTCCGTGAGCGGTGTCTATGTGTGCGTTGTGAGAGCGCGCTTTGTGTGTAGATTGACTTCTGTACCTATATATTTTGTGTTAATTGATTAGACGTTAAAATTGGGTAGTTTACGAATATTATTTAGTTATTTGTATCAAAAGGCAATTTTGTAATCGCCCATTGGTTAAGGTACCCGCCTTTCATGCATGAGGATGCGGGTTCAAACCCGGGCAAGTACATATGTGTATTATTTCCTAAGTTTATCTAGTTTTATAAATCATCCATTATTTTTTAGATTAATTGGCACAAATCGCTTTTAAAACCCATAACCTATGCGGTTGGCAATAAATATGACCTCATTTTTCATACTGTCAAATAGCCTATTGTAAATTACATTTTAAAAACACCTTTTCCTACAGCAAACAGAAAGAAAGAAAAGAAGCTACGCAAAAAGAAATTACAAAAGAAAAAGAAAGCTCAAAAAAAGAAAAAAGCCAAAGCGAAGTCCTCAAGCAGTTCATCTTCAACCTCATCATCGTCTTCATCTACATCCAGTAGCTCTTCCGAAACAGACTCAGAAGCGGAGAAGAGGAAGAAGAAAAAGAAGAACTCGGAAGCTAAAAAGAAGAAAAGGAAGAAGTCTTCTTCTGACTCCCCTCAAAGCGAAGAACTATTTGACGTAAACATATTAAACAATATCAAAACAGAAAGATTAACTGACGATGAAAAGAATCAGAATTATGTAGATTTCTCCCCGAGGAGGCAAAAGCCTAGAGAAATAATAAACGTTAAAGAATTACAGAATGATTTTGTTGGTAATAATAATATTCATATAAAGCAAGAAGTAGAAGATACTGTGCAAGAAGATAAAAGATATAAGGTAGTAAACTATGAGCTTGAAGAGAAAGAGTTTGCTACAGAGAAGGCACCAGAGGTGGAGGATGAGTATGATGAACCGGATATGCCCGAAGTATATGATAAACCGGATATGCCGGAATCATATAATAAACCGGATATGCCCGAAGTATATGATAAACCGGATATGCCGGAATCATATAATAAACCGGATATGCCCGAAGTATATGATAAACCGGATATGCCGGAATCATATGATAAACCGGATGTTGCGCATGTACCCGAAGTATATGAGAAACCGGATGTGGCGCATGTGCCCGAAGTATACGATTTTAAACAGGAGGTGTCTTTTAAGGTTAGTTTGAACTTTATTAGTCTAGCTGTATTTCATTGCAAAATTGCTCCCAAAAGGAGCCTATATGGTACTATATTACTAATAGTAGATGATCGAGTAGATATTTACTCTATATCTTAGTTAATTGAGAAGCTATTTGAAAAAGAGCAGTGGTGGCCGAGTGGTGACAGCTCTGACTTACGAGTTGTAGGTCGCGGGTTTAATTTTGTTATTTCATCACCACTGCTCTCAAAACGGTGAAGGAAAACATCGTGAGGAAACCTGCATGTCCTAGAACAAAAATTCGAAGACATGTGACATCCACCAACCCACACTAGGCCCGCGTGGTGGATTACAGCCCATTCCCTCTCCTAGAGAGGAGGCCTGAGTCCCAGCAGTGGAAACAAAGGTTGATGATGATGATGACATAAGTTACCATATAGATTCCTATCAGGGGTAGTTTTGCAATGGAAATACAGCTAGAGTCTTTGATTGTTTTTAAGTGTTTTGTTGTTGTGAATAATATAATTGTACTTTAAATGTGAGATGGAATTTGGAGCTGTCGAATTGGAAGCCATCGCAGACATCTTTGGCTGCAAACGGTTTGCCAGCTCTAAAAACTACTGTTCATATTATATGTGTAGTTCAATATTGTGATACTCTGTGTGCATTTTCCTGTATTATCAAAATGGCATTTCCCAGTATTTAAAAATCGTTTGCATTCTAGTATATTATGTTCCTAAAGGGTCTAGCAGGAGAAGACTAGGTAGGGTGACGACTATGTCGATCACTAAAGGCAAGGGTTTACGTACGGCGATCCATGGGTAGCTCGCCGTCCGGTTTGTCGTGGTCCAATTTGTGGACGGCACGTAGACTTCCACGCGCGCCCCAAACAGATGTCATCAAATACGTACTGGGGCCAGGGGTTGTCCGAAAGGGAATCCCGGGGCCCTGGAACGCAAAGGAGGAACATCGGAGTGGATTTTAGTCAATAAAAGTTTGACACGCCTTCTCGCTCCGCCCTGGGACGGGAGAGGTCACTGGACGATTTCCCACAAAAAAAAACCTTTGGGTCGTCAAAAACCTTCTGCTAGGGGCTCTTTTGACAAGTTTTCGACATTGGTTTTTGCCGAGATGAGATTGCGAAACTAATTTGAACGATTTTTAAGTACGAGAACTGGTCCTCAGTTTTTTCCTGTACAATTTCTAAAAGTATCTATTTTCCAGATTTTTTTTAATGTTTGGGTCCTTATACATTTTGAACTCAGGTACTTCTAAAAAGACAACAACACTGTACCAACATAATCAGTCTAAACAAATTTGACATAACATTATCTTTAGGAGATCCCGTTACCCGTTACGGCACAGATAGACCAACACAGAGACACTGAACAGACAGCAGCTCACAAAATACCAGAAAACACAACACTCCCGACAGTGGTAGATAAAGTACGTATTCATACGAATTTTGCATGGGGTTTGGGGTTCCTATACAAAATTGCGATGCGATACGTCACAACGCTAGGAAAGCATTAGTTCAGAGGGTCTACTATGAGCTCTTGACGCGATCCATCTGACGACCTAAACTGAACTGGTTAAGAAATGGTGCCTTTGACATCGACGCACAAATGAATACCATGGATCCAGTACATGATTCTGGACCCCCAGTGGTGGATTTCTTTTTCGTATTTTTTTACTATTTAAAAAAAAAATACGTTTTTTAATTTAAACTTTCTAGAATCGTTATTCTAACATTTTCAGTGAAAATAATGAATGAATTACTTTTAAAATTAAAAATGTCCTCGGGGTTTATTAGAATAACGAATTTATCAACCCCAACGGCTTTTTAATTGTAAAATTTTAAATAAACTTAATTTTTAATTTTTACTAAAAATATCATCGAAGTTGGTTAGATTAACGATTTATACAGTTTAAATTTAAAAAGGTTTTTTTTTTAATTAGGAAAAAGCCGACGAAAAATTCCTCCACCCCCCAGTATTGGAATTTTTAATTATGTACTGGATCCATAGTATTCGTTTGTGTGACAATGTCAAAGACACGGTGTATAGGGTGTATAGTTCCATCCCTCTTTCTCCCTCGCACGCTTTACATTTAAATACAACATGGTACGGTCTGAACTGACCATACAATGTGCGATGCGAATCAATTCGCAAGTTCTGGTTCAAGATTATTATTATAATGCGACATCGCAGTTTTGTGTTTGGGACCTAAATTAGGTGGCTTCTATCAAATACTAACAAAATAGCACACATACTAACAGTTTTTCATACAGATTTTCAAAACTATTGGTGGGTTAATTTTCAAGATCCATGCTTCAAGCTAGGGTTGCCAGGTCTTAAAACCGAAAAGCCGGATAGAATATCCTATTTAGCCGGACATTTGGCCAAATTGAAATTGAAAATATTTATTTCAGACACAGTAATGACACAGATCCATATCATGTTATTACACTTTAATTATGTCAGTAAAATTTAAAATTCAATACACTTGCTCATAAAGTGTGATGAACTCATAATGAACTAATGAACTCATAATGTGTTTAAAACCTTTTTGTTCAACCTCTCCCCCGCAATAATTTTAATACATTTATTGTATCAGGCTGGGCGCGCATATGAAAACAGATTTTTACCGCCACAAAAGTTTACTAGTTTTACAGTTATTTTTTTTCACAAGTGTATTGAAAAAGGTCGTATGATACACGTGAGTAATTAATGATTACCGTTCTCGGCTCTCTTAAGACCCTCGCCATCGCTCGGGTCTAAATACCGCCTCGACGGTAATCACTAACATTACACACTTAAAATGTACTATTAAAGTCCATGATGGACGTTATAGTTGGCCAACTAGCTTATTCAAGTCATACATTAACTTCTTAGGAACCGACTCCTGAGCCTAGCCCTTTGATAGAGCAGGTCGACACTAACAAACCAGAAACTGAATCTCCTCCTTTAAATACAGTACGTATTTTATTAATAAACAGTTGACCTACGGTAATCTGACAAATGTTTTGAAAGGCCGTGTTAACGTAGAACTACACTGCGCACACGTGTGACACACACGCCGAATTTGGCCGCGCCGGTCTCCATACATTTTATATGGCAACTAGATTTGTAGAGCTACAATAGAACCACGCCACGCGACGTCGGTCTACGTACACATCAAGTGTGTTACACGTGTGCGTCGGTCTAATATAGTTCTAGCTTCAGATTTTCGAATCTATCGGACTTTGAAGTACTGCCACCGACCGCTTGTACTTACTTAGAGCGCCTTCACACTATGCCTTCACGTATGCGCAGCGTAGACGCCGCGCTTACGTTTCCTCTGAAATTAATTTCACGCCGTAACAACGCGACGCCTGCGCCGCGTTGTCGCGGCAGCTGCGCTGCGATAACGTTTATCAAACGCCTTCGTTGGACAAACGCTAGTGTCGCTAGTGTGTAAAACAGTCGTCGGACCAATCCAACGCCAGCGGTTAATAGACTTGTGCCGGATTAGACAGAGGCCGGATTACTGTGGGTCAACTGTATTCCTATTACATTATTGGTTGGGCTTATAACGCATGGAATTGTATTAACACGCTTTATGCTTGTGCGCATGGACTGATGCTTACGCGTATGCCTTTGAGATGCAATCTACTGCCCGAACGTAGCCATTTTCTCTCTCTAAATATTCGCAGCAGTTAGTTTAGGTAATTTTGGCGATTTAAGTGGATTTTGAGACAATAATTAGACTTAGTTGAATAAAGTGGAATGGCTGATTTTAGCAAATACCACTTCCGAAACTAAATAATACTTTAATTCTCTAAAAAAAAAGTAAACTATAAATTTTGAATTCAGCGCCATCTATCGAGAATATGGCTACACTCTAGGCGGTAGCTTTTACCGTGTAGTATCTCTTCTATTTACACTTTGTATCTACACCTTTTACCCGGCTCTCCTGTCGTAGGTCTGCTGGAAGAAATTTCTTTTGAAATGAGCAGCTCCTTTACGTTCATTTAATTTTTGTTTAATTTTTTTTTAAAGTGTGCATGTAGCATGTCCAATTTTTTTTAAAAGTGTGCATGTAGCAAGTCCAGTTTTTCATTAATTGTTTGACCCATATTGGGCATTAAAACTTTTATTAACCCTTCAGATACCGTCAATTAGAGACACAATAGTAAGACAATAGATGCGCGGCCACCGGTGGTCGCTTGGGGATTCATGAATTAAAATAAGTTTGGCATGAGAAAAAAAAAAAACTGAATGATAATTTAATTGCACGCAATAATCTACACTAATATTATAAACAGGTATTTTTTTTTTGTTTGTTGGAGGGGAAGTAATCTTTGAAAGTACTGGTCCGATTGCTAAAATTTTTTCACCGATAGAAAACTGCTTTTTTTCTGAGGATATCTATACTAATATTACAAAAAAGAGGTAAAATTTGTAAGTTTGTAAGTTTGTATGTAGGGGGTAATCTCTGGAAGTACTGGTCCGATTGCTAAAATTTTTTCACCGATAGAAAGCTGCTTTATTCCTGAGTACCATAGGCTATATTTTATGTACCTACGCGGGCGAAGCCGCTGGCAAAAGCTAGTAGATTATATTTTATGTACGCCGGCGAAGCTGTGAGTAAAAGCTAGTAACTAATATATTTCCTATAACAAAGAAAACAGCCAGATATTTTTAATTGCAATATATTTTATTTAGTCTGGCTCTGGGCTTATTGTAGAGAGTTTACCTCGTTACAATAATGCATGTTTTGATTGCCTGATTGCCAATATTATTGAGTTTTTTCTTTGGATGCTGGTCCTAGAATAATAAAGTAATGATACTTGTATATTATTTTAAAAAGTCATCATATTTTTGACGATCATGCTCATGATGATCCCGTTAATGTGTGCGGTGCATGTGATGATGAGTGATCCAATATCTGAGCAATCATAAAGACGTTACTGTCGCATGAATTCTGAATGACCATGTTTTGCGTAAGGATTACAAAGTCATTGGTGATAACAGTCTGTAGAAACATATGTGCATACGTTGCAGCATTCGGTATGCGACATCTGACACATACTAGTAACCATAATTATGAACAAAGTCAAGAATTTTATTTTATTCCGAGGTAGACGCAAAGTCAGCAGTGAGGAGAGTTATGGTGTCCGTCGCCGCATATCTTAGTGTTGTGCGTCCTAATCAAGAGGCTAGGGACGGTATTCTTTTCTATCGATAAATCGATCAGTACAAGAAAGAGTGACGGAAGCATATTTTGTTCTTTTATGCAGGTTTATATTACAGTTAGAATTACTTTTTATCTCGGTTGCACTCAATGTAAATCATAATATTCGATCAAAGTACGTAAAGTACTTTATAATTGAATAAAATTTTAAATTTTATATTTTTATACATATTTTTTATTCTGTCACGCAGGCTTAAAAATAATAAAAAGAGAATTAAAAAAGTTAAAAATTGCAAGCGTTGGATATCGCTATCGGCGATTGTCGATAGAAAAGAAGAGAAAGAAAGAAAGGATTAGAAAATGTGTGGAAGGAGTGTAGAGATCCATCAGGACATTTCCAGTGAATCACTTTCAGCTCGGCTTTCGCATGACGTCCTCACACTCTCCCGCACCGTAGCTATCTCATGGATCGTCTCGATTTTGCAGCAGAACTATAACAAAATAATAATAATCCACAGGAATCACATCAAGAAATCCACATTCCCCAACCCCAACTAGCCCCCTTACCTGAAGAGTCAAACCTGTCCATATGTTCCTCCCAAGAGTCTACCGCCAGTAAAGATCCATATGAAAAAGACGACAGCCACCTTCGACCCTCGTCGCAGAACTCCAACTATAGCTTCAATGACGTGATCAGCGCGAGCCACCATTACCAGAAGGATGAAGAGGATAAGTTTCAGGAATATGAGCAGGGGAACTATGAGATGTATGAGCAGCTGGCTATGGCGTATCAGAGCGATGTGGCTAAGCAGGTTAGTGGGGTGGTTTTTAAGGTGTGTTTTTAGAGGTATCCGGAAAAGGATATAAAGTCCCTCTGATAAAAAGGGAGGTTCCTCCGACCAGATAAATGTTGTGTCTGATCTAGGCAGCTGCCCGATTATTGATTTCAAACTGTTGTATATGTTCTAATCGCGAGGAAAACTCTGATACCGCGGTGCAGCGTTTTGTATTTTGGTTCCTATGTGACTAAATAGATGTCGCTAGTTTTGATCTTTGTAATTCGTTCCATAAATTATTTGTATGAATCTAAATGAAAGACAATGAGTATGGATGGATCGTACAAGGTGGCGCTCAGTAGTTTCTGCTTATCACCATGAGGAAATAGCGTGTTTATATAATATGTATGTCAAATGTAAATGAAAACCAAGATATCAGCATCTAAAAGACAATTTGTAATGTTTATAATAAATGATAATAACAGAATGTTGGACTGTGAAAAAGATGGATGAAAAAAGATTGCATGTAGCAGAGATGAGAATGTTAAGATGGATGTGTGGTGTGACATGAATGGATAAAGTGATAAATGAGTATATTAGGGGAAGTTTGAAAGTGGCGCCAGTGACTGAAAAGTTGAAAGGGAATCGTTTGTCTTGGTATGGTCATGTGAAAAGGAGAGACGAAACGCATGTTGCTAAAAAAGTTATGAGTTTACATGTGCATGAAGGGGGAGAGGGAGGCCAAAGAAAAGATGGATGGATTGTGTGAGAAGTGATATGAAAGAGAAGGGAGTTAGTGATGGCGTGACGGGTGACAGGACGGAATGGAAGAAAAAAACGTGTTTCGCCGACCTCAAATAAAACGGGACAAGGGCAGGAAGATGATAATAAATGATAATAGTTAATGAGCTTTTCTTCATTTCCAATTCATTCTATTTTTGTTTTTTCTAGTCTACTCTGCCGACACCATCAAGCGATGCAGACCCGTTCTTCGCGTCTCAAGTTTCCCAGAAGATAGAGACCGTGGTACGGCTGCGGTCGAGAGGCGAGATCAAATGCGACTGGCGAGCGGGAGACGAGCCCAGCAACCCGGTGCCCGGCAACCATCGACCTTCCAGATGGGGTACGATATTTATTTAGCCTTTTGTTAACGGTGAAAGCTACATACAATACAAGCGCAGTATAAAAGATGTAATCTTTTATCACTATAAACATTATTTTAAAGGGATACGTCAATTGGCACGGGGGTACTACCCTGTGCCTTGACGAAGGGTACTTATAATTTTGTATCTATATATTTTGTATATATGGCTGGCCTGTTGGTCTAGTGGTTAGTGGCCCTGACTGCTATGCCGGAGTTCGTGGGTTCGATTCCCACCCAGGACAAATGTCTTGTGTGATGAGCATGGTCATTTGTTCTGTGTCTGGGTGTTATTTATCTATAATATGTATGTATTTAGAAAAATTTATTATTATTATTATATATTCTATGCATCGCGTTCTGATTTACGATAACATCGACGTTAGCGCGCCAACTTAAGGTTATAATAGATACGGCAATTCTAGCTATAATTGTAATGATTAAATAAATAAAATGTGCTTTTCATTTTTACTGAAATATTTTCAGCCTTTACAAAAACGGAGGCCTGAATAACTTCATGTTTAATCATGATCAAGTAGAGTAATAAATAAGCTTTTTAGGTGTTCAAAATTCTTCGGGATAAAGGTCTATTTTTGACCTCTCCTTTTGCATTCTACTTTATTGGACTTAATTATATCGTTGCCTCAAAATCAAGCTCAAGCTCGCCAGTGTATCATTGCAATACCGCGGTTTTATGAGTTGAAAAGCCTGGCTCACGGTTCTTCGTTTTTACTCTGCTCGTCAAACCTGTGAGTTGATCACGCCCAGCGAGCCATTATCGGCGACAGCGTTTGAATGTTGCCTATACTTATTTCAATATTTTAACCCTTTAACCGCCCGCGTTGGATTTTAGTAGTAGTAGTAGTTAGTAGTGTTTTCGCGTCCTATTTGCTAAGGCAGTGTGTTTGCCACTGGGTATTCTATCTCGGTTAGCTGTTTAATTCCCATAGATGACAGAAAAGCTGACGAGATGGAGTATTTGGTCGTGAATATGCGACCCTAGTGGAATAAACGCTAGAATGTTTGTCGGATATATCCGACGTAGGCGGTGAATAGGTTAACGAATCTAGTTGCAAAACCGCGTCGCAATATTAAAAAAAAAAACCACAAACCTAACCTGATTTTGACCTCCAACTTTTGTCCATCATTCATCATTATCATCATTATCCATTCGTGATTAACTCATTTCCGTTTCATCTCCAGGTCTGAAGCCAGGCGAAGTGAACATAGTGCTGACAGGAGGTGACGACTACCCGGTCCGCCCCGAAGAAGAACCGGTGTACCAGATACAGACCATCGCTAATAGGAGTGAGAATAACAGCGCGGGGTAAGTCTTTGTGCCTTTTTTCTCTTTTTTTTTTGGATCTACCACTATTTTTCTCTGCGTTACCCAAAGGTAGAGTGGTAGAAAATAGCTAAGGCATTAAGTCCGCCTCTGCACCTTTGTGTATACAATATTCGTTTTAGAATATCGTTTTATCATAAACTAGCGGGCGAAGCCGCTGGGAGCAGCTTCTCCCGCGCGATAGCAGAAAATTATCCCAAGCGAACATACTTCCGGGATAAAAAGTATCTTATGTCCTATTCCAGGACATGGTCTATCCGTGTACCAAGTTTCATTAAAATTGGTGTTGCCATTTAGGCGTGAAAGCGTAACAAACAAACAAACTCAATTTCGCTTTTATAATATTAGTAAGGATTCTTATGTAAAGAATCTATGTACAAAATTTTAAAGTTAAAAGCTGATAGCAAAAATACATAGTCACCGGGCCATTCAGGCGACTGAGGGGTTGTTTGCACTTGCACCTAGCTCTTTGTTGGTGCCTAATGCCCGCTTTGTCCTTGTTGATGGCGAAGCTTTATTGATGATAGTACTATTAATTACTATTTATTGTAAACCAAATATTTTGTTGGATATTTATTGAAAAAAAAAAAGAAAACAAAGCTTGAAGCTATTCAACTATTCGTAAAGCAGTTGTAATGTCAACAGTGCTTATTTTTAGTCAGTGTGATTTCTGTTCTGGGGTCAAGGGTTTGCTTCTGAAAGGAAAGTTCGGCCCCGGTATGAAAGGCAACGAAGGAACGGGGTGGGCTTTTTATTTAGTAAAAGTCTGACACTAACTCCCGCTCCGCCCATGGGCGGGGGATGGAAAAATCATCTATATGATGATTTTTACCCGTGATTTCTGTTGTTGCAAATTAGTCTGTTTAATTGTGTAACATATTATATTATAATACATACATATATATATCTATACTAATATTATAAAGAGGTAAAATTTGTAAGTTTGTAAGTTTGTAAGTTTGTATGTAGGGGGTAATCTCTGGAACTAATAATCCAATTCTAAATTTTTTTTTACTGGCAGAAAGCTACATTATTCCTGAGTGCTATAGGCTATAAATTGTTTCTATAGCATGTATATTAACCGAGCTATCACAACTTTTGTCTAGCAAGTCGGAAAAAAATACCTCATAAAATAGAATTATTTGCGTGCGCTGCCTAAACAGTTGCTTAAAATTAAAAACAATGTATGGCTACCTGGTTCGTCTTAATTATTTCTACAAAAAAGTCCGCGGTACCATATCTCTATCTTTTATATTTCATCTTTTATACTTCTTTTATTGCATTAAAAATATATTTTTTCGGCATACTTACGTTTGGTTGATTATTTGAGCAACAAAATATTAATTCTTATGACAATAAATTATTTCAGTATCACAAGAACATTATACAGATAAGATTTGCCATTTACAGCATAGCAATTGGTCATACAGTTTCGAAGATAATATAAAATTACTAAAACGCAAAATGCCCCTAGCGTAACTTTCATTGTGCAGACGTTTTACCTATTTTTTTTTTATGGTGGGCAAAAATCATCTTATGACAACCCCCGCCCTTGGGTGGAGCGAGAGATAGTGTCAGACTCTTACTGACTAAAAACCCACCCCGTTCCTTCTAGCCTTCAAACCAGGGCACGAGTTCCCTTTCGGATAACCCTGGACCCGGTAGGCTTCGAAACAGCTGGGCCTCTGCTGTTGCTGACAACTTCTTGAGGCGCGCGGGAACAGTGCGCGCCGTTGACGTCTTGGGCTCGGTCCATTACCGGACGATCGGACAGCAAGCTACCCATGGCTCGCCGTCCGCGAGCCCGCGTCTACGGTGGCCGGAAATCGGGATCGGAATCCCGGCGGCGGCGGCGGGGGCGCCGTTGCCTGATGCGGTCTGCCTCCGCCTTTGCTAGCATTACTGCTTCGCAGAAGGAGGCGACCGCCTGCCATTCCTCCTCGCTAAGGACCATGGCCTCAACCAGAGCCCGCCGCGAGAGGTGTCCGCCGCCGATCGCCCCCACGAGGGCACGGCGATGCTCTGCCCAGGCAGGGCACACCTCGACTGTGTTCTCCACCGTGTCCTCCGGGCGTTCCGCACAGTGGCGACACTCGGGCGTCTCTTCCGCTTTAATTCGGTGCAGGAACCTCCCGAACTTGCCATGTTTTCTGAATCGCGGTGTTAAGACTTTCTGTGGATTGATGACCCTCTCGAATTATTATGCCCACGTTGTCGTTAGTTGGAGTTCTTCTGTCAGTTGCTTATTGGTTTCGGTTGTTTCGTTCGTATGGTTGTTGTTGTTGATAGATACCTCATAATCGAAAATATCGTAATTTCGTTGTACGTTTTTGTATGTTCGTAGTTTCGTACTTCGTTCTATCGTAATAATCGATACGAGTTATTCGATATTACGATTGTTTTGTTTTGTAAAGGCGGACGGTGTTCGAGTCGCTCTCCTTTTGTTCATAATTGTTTTCAAGTCTGTGCGTAGTTTGTTGAGAGCATGTCTAAAAGGAAATCTCAACTGTCCCGGCAGACATCACAGACAAGAGCCGCTCGAGTACGCCGTACGGAAGAATCTGTACCTGAAAATGAGCAGCGCCTCTCGAGAAATAGAGAATATATTTCGCAAGCACGCGCTAGAGAATCTAGCTCCGAGCGCTCACAGCGCCTCGCTAGCCAAAATGTGAGGACATCGCGGGCCCGTGCTCGAAGAACTAGCGCTGAACGTGCGCACCGTCTATCTGAGTTAAGGCAGCATGTCTCTGAGACAAGGGATAGGGAGCCTAGCGCTAAACGCTCGCGGCGGCTTGGTAGGCAAAATGTCATAACATCGCAGGCCCGTGCTCGGGAATCTAGCGCTGAACGTGCGCAGCGTCTATCTCATTTAAGGCAGCATGTCTCTGAGACAAGGGATAGGGAGACTAGCGCTGAGCGCTCGCAGCGGCTCGCTAGGCAAAATGCCATAACATCACAGGCCCGTGCTCAGGAATCTAGCGCTGAACGTGCGCATCGTCTAATCGAGTGTAAACTTATTTTAAAACAAGAAATTTTCCGCGGACGAAGTCGCGGGCAGAAGCTAGTGTGTATATATATATATTTATGAATTGTGTTTTATATGGAGTTAATTTGTTAGCAGTACACCACAGCCTACCGCCTGTATTATTTTAAGTTCTTATCCATCCTAAGGTTGTCTGGAAGATATCGCTTTCAGCGATAAGACCGCCATTGTACCCATACATTTAATTTTATGTATAAGCTATGTTACTTTTTAGTGTACAAGAAAGTTTATTCTATTCTATTCTATTAATTCCTTGCCAAGTAATTTTCATTGCCACGTGCCAGTACTGGCACGCGTGTCATAGGTTCGTCATGAACCCGGCTATTCCATACAAGAGTTTTTTTAATTTGTCTGCTAGTTCCAGCAAGAGAAGCAAGAACCATTAACCATCTTTCAGCACACATAAACCTGACAATATTGTCTTTCAGAAGTTACGATGAAGCGTATGAAGATATGTATGGCGCGTCGGACCGGCTGCAGTACGGAGACTGTTTCAACACGGACATCGAACCCGCTGTCACTGAGCAGAACGGCGAGCAGACACACAGCAGCTCGCTTGACGACAGGATCAACCAAGCGTTGAGGATCACTGGTAAGTCCGAAAGCAAAGCACTGTTGAAGGCAAAGGGCAACTGAAGGGACACATGTGGGTTTTGGTTAGTAAAAGTCTAACACTCACTCTCGCGCCACCCAGAGCAGAAGAAGTCATTGATGGTAAACCAAGTAAAATAAGGTATGTGGGATTTTACACACTGTTCCACATACCTGGAAATGCACACGATCACGTTAAGTTCCCGTCTCGTCAAAAATATAGCTGAGAAGATTTCGTAGGCCACAGAACCTAGAAGTTAGTCACGTCATGCCTCACTGGGACGCCTTGGCAGTGCTGCAAGTTCGCACAGCCAAGAAATGCATGCACACACATTTTATGGTGTGTACCAAAAATGGCCACTGTTGGTCATGTATCCAACTATATTTTTTTTTGGCGTCATGGCGGCCCAATGAGGCATAGCCCTTACACTTACAACCAGTGACCGATCGGCGAAGGCTACCTCCATCGATAAGGGAGGATCCTCACATTGTTTTTCAGTCTGTATGTGCATTTTTATCGCGCGGAAAACGCCGATACCGCAATGCATGATTATAAATTTTAGTTCCTTAGTGGCGATACAGTTGTCGCTACGTACATGCTTTATGGTTTTTGCAGTGGGAGATATAATATTAGTAACAAGGTATTTAACCTCATCCTTATGATTTGAACTAAGACCTCTTTCAATCAGTAATATGACAGAAATGACAGGCCGTCTATAAAAAATGTTTTGATTTTTATCGACTTGACGTCTCATAGTCAGAATTTTTATAGGTTATATTGATGTTTTGTAAAACTTTTTCGGGTTTATTTGATTATATTACCTAGTTGTATATTCTGCGCTTTGTTTTAAAGTTAAAGAATTTAAGTTTTAAATGGTGATGACAAGGATAAAATATGTACATTTGTTCACAGTTCTCGGTGATGTCGCCAAAGATAGCGATGAGGTAGACGGTGATAAAGATGGACCCGAGAAGGGAATATTAGTAGTGTAAGTATTTCATTAAACGATATTGTGTTGTAGGAATTTTACCGACAATGAATCAGAAGTGTTTCAGAGGTGTATTTCGTACAATAAGTCACGCAAATTAAAAAAAAATTAAGTTTAACTACTCAATTTAAAACCTTTGAATTAAGATGACAACTTATAATTTAAAAGATAACTTTTTTATTTTATTTGAAACTAGCTTTTGCCCGCGTGGCTTCGTTCCCGCTCTACCCTACTCCGCCCTACTCTACCCTACTCTACCCTACTCCACCCTACTCTACCCTACTCTACCCTACTCTACCCTACTCTACCCTACTCCACCCTACTCTACCCTACTCTACCCTACTCTACCCTACTCTACCCTACTCTACCCTACTCCACCCTACTCTACCCTACTCCACCCTACTCCACCCTACTCCACCCTACTCTACCCTACTCTACCCTACTCTACCCTACTCCACCCTACTCTACCCTACTTTACCCCACTCTACAGTATCCTATGTCCGTCACCTGGCTCTAAACTACCTACCCACCAATTTTCAGCCGTATCGGTACAGCCATTCTTGAGTTATAAATAGTGTAACTAACACGACTTTCTTTTATATATATAATAGCTTTTGCCCGCGCGGCTTCGCTCCCGCTCTTCCCTACTCTACCCTACTCTACCGTATCCTATGTCCGTCACCTGGCTCTAAGCTACCTACCCACCAATTTTCAGCCATTTCTGTACAGCCATTCTTGAGTTATAAGTGTTGTAACAAACACGACTTTCTTTTATATATATAGATATATAGATTTACCCACATTTATTTACTATCAAACCAGATTTTGTATAAAAGAAGTAAACTGTCCGAAATATATTTCATTCCATAGTCAACCTACATTTGTGTTAATAATTTCAATCCTGTTACCCAACAATGTGAATATTCGCCGAAACTTTGACAATGTAGTCATAGCATAAGACATACTCACTTTTTATTCTATCCTTTCGTGCGAGTGAGCACTCACTCGCTTTATTTACCTTCTTCTTCTTCCTTGCCTTATCCCATTATTTGGGGTCGGCTCTCCTCGTCTTTAGGCGCCAGGATAGTCTATCCTGGGTTGTCTGTGCGTCCAGCTGAGCTCGTTCCAGATCTTTGCATACGGTTGTCCACCACGTAGCTAGAGGGCGCCCTCTGCCTTTTTGTCTTTCCGGGATCGCTAAGGCCTTCTTTACTGGGTACTCTTCGTCACTTCTCATGACATGTCCGAACCAGCGCGTACTCGCTTTATTTACCATCTAAGGAAAAGCGAAATGTGAGTGAAATGTAACCCTTGTTCTTTTTTTAAGTTCTAATGTTTTTACAGAAAAGCGGTGCCAGAGAGTCGAGCCGCCAAGCGCGTAAGCTTCGCAGACGGATACAAGCCTGGTCAGGACTCGGATGTAGAAGAACCGCCAGTTAAGAAGGTAACTTTATTTGTTAACATACATCACGCCATTACTGTCAAGTTTCTTTATTTGATTGAGGGTAGTTTCCAGGGTCAAAATAACTACATTTTATTTAGTCTGTATTTTAGATTATAAAAAAATATCGGACACGTATTTTTTTTTCGATTAAACAAAAAATAACAAAGATATAGCCCATTAAAGTTACAATGCAACACGTGACGTTACACGTAACTTTAATGGGCTATATCTTTGTCATGTTTGGTTTAATTTACAAATAAAAAAATACGTGTCCCTAATTTTTGAATAATCTAAAAGACGGACTAATTATATTTTTTACGGCAACTAGCCTATTGTAAAGCGCTTTCCGATTTTCTCCCTTTTTCTTTTTGTACAACTTGTACTTTCCTTTTCCAGAAAAAGAAGCAGCGTCGTCAAGGCTGTGCATGGCCGTGTCCCGCCAACCACATCGACCACGTGCCGCTGTGGGACGCCCTCCCCCCTCCGCCCCCACCACCAGGCTCCCCCCCACCCAACATCCACCTCGCCATACGAGCTCAGATGATGATGATGCAGCCCCCCAATATGATGGCAGGACCTAACATGATGACGGGGCCCAACATGATGTCGGGACCTAACAATATACTGCAACAACAGCCAAACATGATGACACAACCGCCACAGATGATGCAGCAACCTCCTGGCATATTGGCGCAACCTCCAAACATGTTGCAGCAACCTCCAAACATGATGCAGCAACCTCCAAACATGACGCAACAACCTCCAAACATGTTGCAGCAACCTCCAAACATGATGCAGCACCCACCGAACGTGTTGCAGCAACAACAGAGTATAATGCAGCAACCGCCTCCGATGTTACAGCAACAAAGTGTTAAGAACATGATGTCTACTCCTCCGTTCTCGCTGCCCCAGAAATTAGGTTAGTAATAACGTTTTATTTTATTTCACATAGTCTAAATGGGCACTTATAATACAATGGGTTCTAAATGAGAATAGGATCGATTGCCATGTTGTGACGTCACGATTCACTGTCAAATCGAGGAAAGAAATGTTTGAACTTTAATTATTTTACGAAATATTTAATTTATTTTCGAACTGTGAACGAAAAAAGTTTAATCAGAATCCAGTTCTTCAATTTTACTCATCTCCGAGTTCTTCAATTTTGCCAAAACTTCTTCGATTTGACAGTACGACGTGACGTACAACATGACAATCGATCCTATTCTCATTTGGAACGCATAGTACGTCAGAATCTAGCGCACTGTTCTATTGATCGTTTACTATGGAGAAGAACCGGCAAGAAAATCCACGGTTGCTCTGTAAAAAAAATTGATTTTTACGATATTTTCATACAACAATATGGATGCGAGACGCACAGGACCGTTCATTGTTGCGACACTTGGGGGAGGCTTGTGTCCAACAGTGGACGTCTTTCGGCTGAAATAATGATGATAACAACATGTGAGAGGACACCATAAACCAGTCAACATGTTCTAAATAAGTAGTTAGTACTACAATAAAATTCTCCGCTCTTTTTTGATGAGATTTCGTGAGATACAATATCTATTATACTCCATCTGTTTAAATAAATGTAAAAAATCTTCGATACTTATCTAAAAAAACCGGATGTAGCAAAAAAGATTGCATGTAGCGGAGATGAGAATGTTAAGATGGATGTGTGGTGTGACGAGAATGGATAAAGTGAGAAATGAGTATATTAGGCGAAGTTTGAAAGTGGCGCCAGTGACTGAAAAGTTGAAAGGGAATCGTTTGTCTTGGTATGGTCATGTAAAAAGGAGAGATGAAACGCATGTTGCTAAAAGAGTTATGAATTTACATGTGGATGGATGGAGAGGGAGAGGGAGGCCAAAGAATAGATGGATGGATTGTGTGAGAAGTGATATGAATGAAAAGGGAGTTAGTGATAGCGTGACGAGTGACAGGACAGAATGGAAGAAAAAAACGTGTTGCGCCGACCCCAAATAAAACGGGATAAGGGCAGGAAGATGATGACTTATCTAAAAAAAAACAATTTTTTTTATTCAAATTAATAAATTAAAATAATGAACTTTTAATTTTTTTTTTTTTTCATCATCATCATCATCAGCCTTTTTAATGTTCCCACTGCTGGGACTCAGGCCTCCTCTCTAGGAGAGGGAATGGGCCATAATCCACCACGCAGGCCCAGTGCGGGTTGGTGAATGTCACATGTCTTCGAATTTTTGGTTCTCGGACATGCCGGTTTCCTCACGATGTGTTTTTTTTTTTAGTTTATTTAAATTTGAGAGAGAGAACAGTGGTAGCTCAGTGGTAATGGCCCCGACTTACGAGTTGTAGGTCGCGGGTACAAACCCAGCCAGGCGCATTACTTTGTGTAACTTATTTCATCACCACTGCTCTCAAAACGGTGAAGGAAAACATCGTGAGGAAACCGGCATGTCCTAGAACCAAAATTCGAAGACATACTACATTCACCAACCCGCACTGGGCCCGCGCGGTGGATTACCTCCGTATCCTCTCTTAGAGAGGAGGCCTGAGTCCCAGCAGTGCGAACATTAAAAAGGCTGATGATGATGGTGATGAAATAATCTTTGTATATCTTTTATACTATTTATTTTAAATAAAATGACATAACAAGATTATTTACGTTTAGTTACCTACCTAAACAGATTGAGTATAGGAATCAATTTGAGAAAAAATAAAACGGCCGCAGATCTTCACTTGAATAAATACGCCAAAAACACCCATCTTCAACCGTAATATTTCTTTGTCCACAGAACCTAGTGTATCATTACCAAATTTCCTGCCAACGGAGCCACCGCCAGGACTTCTTGGTTTTCCTCAATAAAACAATAGACATTAATAAATTAGTGTATTCGCAAGTAAATATATGACACATAGATCTTTATGCAGGTGCGTAGTTAGGCGTGGGCTAAGTGGCCATTTACCTACGGCCTCGCATCGTAAGGGGCCTCGCGCAGCTCAGGCGAGAGCTCTTTGAGAGTGTTTTTTACAGGGTTATTTGTATAACGCTAATAACCTTGCAACACTGTATTACTAACATCATAAACAACAACTTTTGTTCTATGAGTTTTTACAAAACATAATACATTTACCAAACCATACATTTACTAACACATTTCAACTCTGTATTTTGCTATACTTACCTATGTGTGTATGATGCAACGCAAGCGCATCAAGCACCCCTGCCATATGATCCCCACTCCCTTACGCTATTGTACTATCGCTTGCTTCACATAGACTTCGTAATATTTAGAACGTTTAATTATTATTTTTTGTGTCTGTTGGACTAAAATGTGATACATTTAACAAAAGTTGTTGTTTATGATGTTAGTACCATAGTCCTGAGAGGTTGCCAGTGTTTTACAAATAACCTTGTATAATTGATAGGCTCACGTTTGACCACTATTTCAGTTGATAGCGACGATATGGTCAAACACTAGGTTGCCACAGTCGATGTTTTCGACATTTTTAAGAAAAAATCGCTGATACGACTTCGCCCACGCCTAAATTAGTCGACACTACGCCACTGTTTATATGTGACAGACGACGCTGTACAAAGTTGAAGTATTTGTAAATCTCGAAGTAGTAGAATATAAGGTTACGTATTGTTTATATCGTGAGTGATAATAACTATTATGTTAGTATAAGTTTATCTAAGACGCTGTAAATATATAAGCATACGATTCATTTGTGGTTTTATTAGTTTCTTCACACTCAATTTTCGATTTATGATATTTTCGCTAGTAAATTACCACCAATAGGAAATGGAATAAGTATTTAGGCTAACCCCACATTACTTGTGCGCGATCCTCGCGCGTGTGCGGAGCGTGCACGCGGCGCTCGAGTCGCGTTGTTACCCCTTCCGCCGCGCGCTCGCCGCACACACGTCACACGGCGGCTACACGCGACGCTTACGTGTGTGGAGAGTGCACGCGGCGCTCGAGTCGCGTTGTTACCCCTTCCGCCGCGCGCTCGCCGCACACACGTCACACGGCGGCTACACGCGACGCTTACGTGTGTGGAGAGTGCACGCGGCGCTCGAGTCGCGTTGTTACCCCTTCCGCCGCGCGCTCGCCGCACACACGTCACACGGCGGCTACACGCGACGCTTACGTGTGTGGAGAGTGCACGCGGCGCTCGAGTCGCGTTGTTACCCCTTCCGCCGCGCGCTCGCCGCACACACGTCACACGGCGGCTACACGCGACGCTTACGTGTGTGGAGAGTGCACGCGGCGCTCGAGTCGCGTTGTTACCCCTTCCGCCGCGCGCTCGCCGCACACACGTCACACGGCGGCTACACGCGACGCTTACGTGTGTGGAGAGTGCACGCGGCGCTCGAGTCGCGTTGTTACCCCTTCCGCCGCGCGCTCGCCGCACACACGTCACACGGCGGCTACACGCGACGCTTACGTGTGTGGAGGGTGCACGCGGCGCTCGAGTCGCGTTGTTACCCCTTCCGCCGCGCGCTCGCCGCACACACGTCACACGGCGGCTACACGCGACGCTTACGTGTGTGGAGAGTGCACGCGGCGCTCGAGTCGCGTTGTTACCCCTTCCGCCGCGCGCTCGCCGCACACACGTCACACGGCGGCTACACGCGACGCTTACGTGTGTGGAGAGTGCACGCGGCGCTCGAGTCGCGTTGTTACCCCTTCCGCCGCGCGCTCGCCGCACACACGTCACACGGCGGCTACACGCGACGCTTACGTGTGTGGAGAGTGCACGCGGCGCTCGAGTCGCGTTGTTACCCCTTCCGCCGCGCGCTCGCCGCACACACGTCACACGGCGGCTACACGCGACGCTTACGTGTGTGGAGAGTGCACGCGGCGCTCGAGTCGCGTTGTTACCCCTTCCGCCGCGCGCTCGCCGCACACACGTCACACGGCGGCTACACGCGACGCTTACGTGTGTGGAGGGTGCACGCGGCGCTCGAGTCGCGTTGTTACCCCTTCCGCCGCGCGCTCGCCGCACACACGTCACACGGCGGCTACACGCGACGCTTACGTGTGTGGAGAGTGCACGCGGCGCTCGAGTCGCGTTGTTACCCCTTCCGCCGCGCGCTCGCCGCACACACGTCACACGGCGGCTACACGCGACGCTTACGTGTGTGGAGAGTGCACGCGGCGCTCGAGTCGCGTTGTTACCCCTTCCGCCGCGCGCTCGCCGCACACACGTCACACGGCGGCTACACGCGACGCTTACGTGTGTGGAGAGTGCACGCGGCGCTCGAGTCGCGTTGTTACCCCTTCCGCCGCGCGCTCGCCGCACACACGTCACACGGCGGCTACACGCGACGCTTACGTGTGTGGAGAGTGCACGCGGCGCTCGAGTCGCGTTGTTACCCCTTCCGCCGCGCGCTCGCCGCACACACGTCACACGGCGGCTACACGCGACGCTTACGTGTGTGGAGGGTGCACGCGGCGCTCGAGTCGCGTTGTTACCCCTTCCGCCGCGCGCTCGCCGCACACACGTCACACGGCGGCTACACGCGACGCTTACGTGTGTGGAGAGTGCACGCGGCGCTCGAGTCGCGTTGTTACCCCTTCCGCCGCGCGCTCGCCGCACACACGTCACACGGCGGCTACACGCGACGCTTACGTGTGTGGAGAGTGCACGCGGCGCTCGAGTCGCGTTGTTACCCCTTCCGCCGCGCGCTCGCCGCACACACGTCACACGGCGGCTACACGCGACGCTTACGTGTGTGGAGAGTGCACGCGGCGCTCGAGTCGCGTTGTTACCCCTTCCGCCGCGCGCTCGCCGCACACACGTCACACGGCGGCTACACGCGACGCTTACGTGTGTGGAGAGTGCACGCGGCGCTCGAGTCGCGTTGTTACCCCTTCCGCCGCGCGCTCGCCGCACACACGTCACACGGCGGCTACACGCGACGCTTACGTGTGTGGAGAGTGCACGCGGCGCTCGAGTCGCGTTGTTACCCCTTCCGCCGCGCGCTCGCCGCACACACGTCACACGGCGGCTACACGCGACGCTTACGTGTGTGGAGAGTGCACGCGGCGCTCGAGTCGCGTTGTTACCCCTTCCGCCGCGCGCTCGCCGCACACACGTCACACGGCGGCTACACGCGACGCTTACGTGTGTGGAGAGTGCACGCGGCGCTCGAGTCGCGTTGTTACCCCTTCCGCCGCGCGCTCGCCGCACACACGTCACGCGGCGGCTACACGCGACGCTTACGTGTGTGGAGAGTGCACGCGGCGCTCGAGTCGCGTTGTTACCCCTTCCACCGCGCGCTCGCCGCACACACGTCACACGGCGGCTACACGTGACGCTTACGTGTGTGGAGAGTGCACGCGGCGCTCGAGTCGCGTTGTTACCCCTTCCGCCGCGCGCTCGCCGCACACACGTCACACGGCGGCAACACGCGACGCTTACGTGTGTGGAGAGTGCACGCGGCGCTCGAGTCGCGTTGTTACCCCTTCCGCCGCGCGCTCGCCGCACACACGTCACACGGCGGCTACACGCGACGCTTACGTGTGTGGAGAGTGCACGCGGCGCTCGAGTCGCGTTGTTACCCCTTCCGCCGCGCGCTCGCCGCACACACGTCACACGGCGGCTACACGCGACGCTTACGTGTGTGGAGAGTGCACGCGGCGCTCGAGTCGCGTTGTTACCCCTTCCGCCGCGCGCTCGCCGCACACACGTCACACGGCGGCTACACGCGACGCTTACGTGTGTGGAGAGTGCACGCGGCGCTCGAGTCGCGTTGTTACCCCTTCCGCCGCGCGCTCGCCGCACACACGTCACACGGCGGCTACACGCGACGCTTACGTGTGTGGAGAGTGCACGCGGCGCTCGAGTCGCGTTGTTACCCCTTCCGCCGCGCGCTCGCCGCACACACGTCACACGGCGGCTACACGCGACGCTTACGTGTGTGGAGAGTGCACGCGGCGCTCGAGTCGCGTTGTTACCCCTTCCGCCGCGCGCTCGCCGCACACACGTCACACGGCGGCAACACGCGACGCTTACGTGTGTGGAGAGTGCACGCGGCGCTCGAGTCGCGTTGTTACCCCTTCCGCCGCGCGCTCGCCGCACACACGTCACACGGCGGCTACACGCGACGCTTACGTGTGTGGAGAGTGCACGCGGCGCTCGAGTCGCGTTGTTACCCCTTCCGCCGCGCGCTCGCCGCACACACGTCACACGGCGGCTACACGCGACGCTTAAGTGTGTGGAGAGTGCACGCGGCGCTCGAGTCGCGTTGTTACCCCTTCCGCCGCGCGCTCGCCGCACACACGTCACACGGCGGCTACACGCGACGCTTACGTGTGTGGAGAGTGCACGCGGCGCTCGAGTCGCGTTGTTACCCCTTCCGCCGCGCGCTCGCCGCACACACGTCACACGGCGGCAACACGCGACGCTTACGTGTGTGGAGAGTGCACGCGGCGCTCGAGTCGCGTTGTTACCCCTTCCGCCGCGCGCTCGCCGCACACACGTCACATGGCGGCTACACGCGACGCTTACGTGTGTGGAGAGTGCACGCGGCGCTCGAGTCGCGTTGTTACCCCTTCCGCCGCGCGCTCGCCGCACACACGTCACACGGCGGCTACACGCGACGCTTACGTGTGTGGAGAGTGCACGCGGCGCTCGAGTCGCGTTGTTACCCCTTCCGCCGCGCGCTCGCCGCACACACGTCACACGGCGGCTACACGTGACGCTTACGTGTGTGGAGAGTGCACGCGGCGCTCGAGTCGCGTTGTTACCCCTTCCGCCGCGCGCTCGCCGCACACACGTCACACGGCGGCTACACGCGACGCTTACGTGTGTGGAGAGTGCACGCGGCGCTCGAGTCGCGTTGTTACCCCTTCCGCCGCGCGCTCGCCGCACACACGTCACACGGCGGCAACACGCGACGCTTACGCAGCGCGCATGCGTCGTGCACGTGGCGTCCTCTTCGCTCACACGCCCGAGGAACGCGCGCGCCTTATGTGGAGGAGGCCTTAGAGGTATACGGAACAAGGGCGTAAAGTCCCGCAAGCTTCCATTGAAAAGTAAGGATCCTCCAACCAGACGGGTGTTGTGTCTACTCAGGGCAACTGCCCAATAGTTCATTGGACTGTTATAATTAGTTCTAATCGAGTGGTGAACTTTAATATCACGCTGGAGATTTTAGTTTCAATGTAACGACATACGTGTGTGGTCAGAAAAGTTACCGACCTCAATGTGAAGATAACAGGATACGTTAATAAAAGCTAGTGAATTTATTTGTCCACTTTTTGACTGTTACTCACTAAAGTTTTAGCCATTTTGGACGCACAGTTGTTAACTGACAGTCAATTGAGTGAACATTTTTCCCTTCATAAGTCCTTTATTATTTTCCTTTTTACCAAAATTATGTTTCGAAATATACGGGTAGAACGTACGATATCTCAAAAGTGTTTGATACCCTCGATTACGTATGAAAAAATATGTGACGAAAAATCTTTTTATAATTTAATTTCAACTATTTAACTGGGTTTATAATCACAAAAACTCATTCGAAAGAGCTGTTCATGGATTAATAAACGTTCGGTGAATCGTTCAGTCGAAGTAGCGTTTGACGATAAAAGGTTGTTTCGCAATAAGTTCTATTCGGTCAAACGTTCAGTCGACTTTCCGTTAATCGAACATGTGACTCCCGAAGTATCGCTACGGACCCATATCTCGGAGCGCCTCGGCCCGCTCGTCGAACAGTTCCGGCTCAAACGCTCATTAGTGTGCGTCCACCGAGCGTAGGTTTATACTTTTTATAAAGTGAAGTACATACATGAGATTGTCTTCTGTACCTATTTATTTTGTGTTACCGTGTTCTTATTGGTTAACAAGTGGTTGCGCCAATAGCTCTTTGTTATTTGGCCGCATATTATTAATAGTACTTTCGCGTTTTTGTCATTTGATACCTTACAACATTTCCTATCCTCTGTACCTTTCCTTCGCACTACCGCAAGAAACGGAGGGTAGTCGGTTGAATTTTCTCGCAACGCAAAGACGTCGTCCCGCATTATTAGAAAATGGAATATTGTTGAACTCTAACCGCTTTTGACTTGACCGCTAACGTGTTGTGCTTGTGAACCGTGTAGTGCTTATTTATCACCAATTCTACTCGACACCGGACATGAGTCCGGTGTGTCCGAAGAGTTACGAAGAACCCAGAATCGCCCGCCGGCCGAGCCACGTGGAAGTCAAGTCTCAGAGCTCGAAAGGTCAGTGCATTTCCTTCTCTTAGAGCTGTTTTATTCTGTCTTTCCTAGTCCGGAGACGGCTCCACCTGTATCCAATCCATTAGTGATGGTTAATATACGGTACCTATAGCGTCAAAATATAACACGCTATTTGTTCATAGCGCTTAGCGTTTGCTAAATCGACTCTGCCTTTGCGCTATAATATAACGTCTTGTTCAACAAAACGCCAACAGCGGGGCCAAAACGGGATAGCAACATAGCGCGATAGCGCCCCGTCCGTAGGGCGTCGGGTGAACAAGGACTAACAGTCGGCTCGCGTCGTGCGTGATTGTTGCGCCCGTTTAGCGCGTTGCCGAATAAAATGATAACGTCTCCGCGTTCAGACTAATGTCGAGTTTTGTTAGAGCGTATAAAATAGCGCGCTATAAAAATATATTCAATAGTCTATAGCGCGTCTATAGTTTATAGGAGATTTGAACATCACTATCCATCATGTATTGCAGGGTGTCAAGTACATTTTTGAATTTTGATAGCACCAGAATTACGGTCCATTAATTTTTATACCCAGTGGTGCGCCACTAATAAGCAAAACCATTTTTAAGGTATTATTATCATGTAATGACTTATACCGCTCTAGGGTGATGCGGAAGGGCGTATCAATCTTTTACCGACTAAAACCAAATCTATTTTCCTTCAGTTGTTCTTTGTTGGTTTCCCTTTTAGTCGACCCATGGCCCCAGTAGGCTTGGGCCCTATTGGGCTCCTACGATTTTGATAACATCTTTGAGGCACGCGTGGAACACTACGCGGCGTAGACGACTTGGTTAAGGTGGTGCATCATGACTCACATTTTCACTGTTTTTTATACAACCGCTCATAACTGATTATGACGTTATTACTTACAGATTTTTCATTAGATATTTTGGAAACACTGTAGCTTGTGGATATTATTTAGGTTTTTAGAGAAACCAATGTCTAAATTTGTGTAAAACTAATCCAGTAAAGACCTCTGAAAATCACCTATTTTGTATGAACTTTGACACTTCATAATTTGCCTAAAAATTAAAAAAGTCAAAAAAATAAACCAAACCTTGCATATTTTATTAAGATTCTAAATGACAACCACTTTTTCCAAAAACTTTTAAAGCTGCAGTCTTGTAAAAAATCACCTACGGAGATTTATTATTAGCGCATCTTTGTATGCTTTTTTTGAACAAAATAATAAAACAACTTGAAATATTATTATAGCACATATTTAACCATAGTATGAGTAGTAGCCAGTTATTTTTTTAAAGTCAATTTGGGTGTATTATGTTTGGTAAATCAAGCGTTAAACATAGCTCTTTCGTGCCAACATCATTTCGACTTATGTTTGTGAGCTTCGTTAATGGCAATAATATAAAAAAAACAGCTATTTCCTGGAGCAAGTTTCGTGAAATTTTCGAGTAAATCTCGGAATTACCGAATACTAACAGAGTTTTCAGGCGTTATCTCTCTTTTTTTTTGCGTTGCCTTTTCGTCAAACATCGCGTTGGATTGCATTAAATGAAGTAACAAGCTTTTAAACCATTTTCCATGTTTACGATAGGCGAGTGGAAAAGGACCCTCTTAAGGCTTATACTCGTAGTACCTTGAACATCTGGCCGGAATTATATGGACACAGCACTCGTACCCACCTTGGTGGCAGTGCGAGTATCCGTCCATTTAATTGCGGCCAGCTGCGCTCGAATAGAGCCCCGCTCACCTTAAATCAAATAATTGATGATAAGATAATTTTCTCGCGGGGGATAAAATACAGTACCAATGTCCTAGAAAATTGGTGTTCCCCGGTGCCACTTATCGGTGGCAGAGGTTAGCAGCTACGCATGCACTTAGATAAGATGAAGACGGGTCACATAGATTTATGATTTGCTATACAAGCACCTACTCGTACCTAATTTGTAGGCTATATTTGTTAGGTTCGAAGATTGAGCTCACGACGCTAACGCCGATACTACGGCCCTAGACCGCGATAACTCTTTTAAACGATCCTACAGGTTAAAATCCTGTCATTACAGTTCCAGAACATAGTCTACCCCTGTGCCAAATTTCATCTAAATCCGTTGATGTGGCGTTTCCGCCCGCGGCTTCGCCCGCGTGGACTACACTTTATATCGCGCGGGCAGAGACCCGTGCTCAGCAGTGGAATTATAGGTAGCCTATGTGTTATTCCAGTGTCTCTTCTACCTACCTAACAAATTTGATCTAAATCCGTTCAGTAGTTTTTGCGTGAAAGCGTAAGACAGACAGACAGACAGAGTTACTTTCTCATTTATAATATTAGTAGGGAGTAGGGATTGATATTTTCCTCGCTAGAGAGCTCCGATAAACGCGTGCGATCGCTGCAAATCATAATCACGTCCCTGCATTTTAAATTTGTAATATCTTCGGAAATATTCACTTAAATTACATGCTGTAAAAAGCATATTGATCTATAATAAATGCACAATTTATTTAAAGTACTTAATTGGATAAGGATTAATGCTGTATTGTTTAAAATCACTTCGTAAATAACCATTTTTTAGTAAAGGATAAAAAATGGTTATGGTGGATTATCCCCAAGAGATAGACATATACCATCGCGGACTTTTTTGTTGAACTTTTTAAGGTGGACAATACTGTAGTACATTATTTTTCTTTCATTGTCTATCTCGTAGGGTACAGCCAGCGTTTGCAATATAAGCGCAAAAAAAAACGTGCTTATTTACGACATCACATTAGAAACCTCTAAATTTATCAGTGTTTCTCTACTATATTATGCATGTATTATACACATAAACCTTCCTTAACCCTTCAGATACCGTCAATTAGAGACACAATAGTAAGACAATAGATGCGCGGCCACCGGTGGTCGCTTGGGGATTCATGAATTAAGAATCACTCTATCTATTAAAAAAAACCGCATCAAAATGCGTTGCGTAGTTTTAAAGATCTAAGCGTACATAGGGACAGACAGACGGCGGATAGCGACTTTGTTTTATACTATGTAGTGATATATATATATAGACTACTGTAATTCGGACATACTTTGTTTTATACTGTGTAGGTAAACAAAAATGTTCATTATATTTTTAACCGACTTCTAAAAAAGGAGGAGGTTCTCAATTCGGGTATTTGTATTTTTTTTATGTTTGTTCGCGCATAACATCGTCGCTTGCCAACCGATTTGAAAAAATCTATGGAATGGGTATACTTCCCAAATGGTCCCATAGTCCCCATAGTTGGCATCTGACGATATATATACGGTATCTTGGTGAAATCGAAGGAACTCCCCAAATTCAATTAAAATTTTTAGTGAAGTCGGTTATTAAAAATAAACGGTTTTATTACATCACTATTAGCTCACTTCAGATAAAGTTCCAGAAAAAAATCCCCGGCAACTAATAAACCTAACTATTCTACATCACACATCGCCAATAACCATTATGACACGATTCATTGAACTCGTTATCGGTACAGACACCGATGAGGAAATATAAATAAACAATGGCACGTCAGGTTCTTCCCTTTTTCTTACAAGACGTCTCATCTCGGGGTAGTACCTCAGTTTCCTTAAGATATTGTATAAATACTCGGCTTTTACCGACGAAGGTATCATTTGAAGACAAGCTATCTTAAGCAACTATTCAAAATGACGAAAGTCGTCCTAGTTCTGTCTGTACTGGCGGTGTTTTTAATCGCTGAATCAACATGTCAGCGAATCATTCTGCCCACGTACCGCCCTCCTGCAACGAGACGGCCAGTGATCATGAGAGCCCGTCGAGGAGCTGACGATCAACCTCTGTGGCTGTGGCAAGGAGACAACATCGAGCGCGCGCCCTCCACGGCAGACCATCCCTTCCTGCCATCCATCATCGACGACATCAAGCTGGACCCCAACAGGAGGACTGCGAGGAGTCTGAGCACTCCCAGAGCGACCCGTGGAGGAGAAAGCCGCCCATCTTCAAGCCGGGATACTGGACCCACTCATCCAGGGTATAACCGACGTAATGCGAGGTCGCTGCCGCGGCTCAGGCTGCCAGGGCACAGATTACCCCTGCCCACCACGCCACCTTTCAACCCTCGTCCCAGGTACCCCATCTATGTAAACTAGAAGCTGATTGGTAGCTTTTGTGGTCTGAGGGTACCTACCTACTTAAAATCAATGCCAGGACCAATGCAAAGTGGAATTTCCTTTCATAGTGTTATTACTTGGTGACCTTCGTGCTAACCGTCAATGTACCAAAATACTTAATCTGTAAATATACTAAGTACTTATTTAAATACATATTTTAAAATATTCTCTTATTTTTTATTTATGCACGGAAGCAAAACGAACATTATAAATCAAATGAGCTACAAGATCAGCTGCACTAAAAGTCTCAAGTTGTTTCCTTCACCGTTCCTAGAGGTATAATATCCCGCATGATAAGCGTAAGCAGACTTATTATAAAATTCCCATGCACTGCTGGGACTCACTCAGGCGGTCAGGCCTCCTCTCTAGAGAGAGGAGAAGATACCATTTTTTTTTTTATCACTTCAGAGTACAAAACAAAGTCGCTTTTTCTGTCCCTATATCCCTATGTACGCTTAAATCTTAAAACTACGCAACGGATTTTGATGCGGTTTTTTTAATAGATATAGTGATTCAAGAGGAAGGTTTATAATATTGCACCCGAGCGAAGCCGAGGCGGGTCGCTAGTAATGTATGAATGGTATGGTAAGGTTCACGTTTGACCACTATCTCACTGATGGTAAGCGATGATGTGACCGACGATGGAACACGCTTGCCTAGAAGCAATCTATTCACTCTTGACCTAAATACCCCTAGGTTATAGCTATCAGGATACACATACACAGACTCCGGCAGGGAATTCTACTCCTTGGCTGTACGCATAATGAATGTATTCCCAAAACGCTTTGTACGTATGGTTGGGATGTCCACCGTGTACCAGTGGCGCAACGCCGTACGTCTTGTGGTCCGGTGATGGAACGGACTTGGTGGAATTAAATTGCGTAACAGTTCACACTCCCCGAAATGTAAACGATAGAAAACGGACAGGCAAGCAACTCGGCGTCTATGCTCAAGACTTTGGACACGGTAATAATATCATACAGTATTCCAACTTCATACAAACGGACGAAACGCGAGCTATACCTACGCGCCTCGGTCGTAGCATGGTCTCGGCATGTAGACAGTCGCGGCCGTCGAAACTGTGCCGCAGTGACGAACGGACACGACGGTTTTTTTTAACAATTATCGCGCGATTATTGTTATTTTGTATAATTCAAGAAAAGACGTGGTATTTTATTATTCATAATAGTGGTTTATTGTACTATGTGTATGAATAATACTAGAAAAAGCATTTTATTTAAATCTACCAATCAAAAAATAACACGCATTTCTATTGAACACTTCCTATTCAATCCACAAAGTATTTTATTTATATAAATAAGTAAGTATATTTACAATAACCAAACTAAATGGAAACACAAAGTAGGCAAATGTAATTAGAATGCTGGAGGCGGGCAGCCCTATCGCATATTTACGTACCGCGCGGCTGTAGGCATTTATTTCAAAGATACGGCCGAGTTACAATACTGTATGATATTATTCCGTGCTTTGGAGTTTTGACTTCACTAATAATAGGTATAGATACACTACGCGAGCCCAGTCCAGATTAATGTCACGTAATAATAATAATATGCCACAACTACCACACAACGCCGTCTAGTCCCAAGTTAAGCAGAGCTTGTGTTATGGGTACTAGACAACTGATAAACAATTTCTAAATACAATACAAACATAAATTACACCCTGACACAGAACAAATGGTCATGGTCATCACATAAACATTTGTTCTGGGTGGGAATCGAACCCACGACCTCTGCTATAGCAGTCAGGGCCACTAACCACTAGACCATAGAAATATAAATCTTATATCTATGCACTAGATACAATAGGCCAGTCGATATCTAATAGGTCACGGAATTTTAAGCTCTGCACATGCCGGTTGCCTCACGATTTTTCCTTCACCGTTTTGAGAGCAGTGGTGATGAAATTATTACACAAACTAAAGCGCTTGACTGATGGTGACGACGTAGAAGTGGTGGCCGGCCCGTTGCCATTGGGCCACTGCTATAATCCCGTATAAGCAGTGCCGTAATAGCTGCGTAGCAAGAGTAACAAATGCTATAGGCCCTGTACCTTGAGGCGGGCCTCGCGCTTTGGAGTGGGCCCCGTTTAGACGTAAAAAAGTAGTCAAAATACTTGTGCTATATGAATTCTAACACTTCCGGATTTTGCAAAAACATTACCTATGGAACACCTAAGGGCCCCGGAACCTGTTTAAAAAAGAAATTAAAGGAATTTTAATTAGTGGTCATATAAGGGCCAACGCTACGTTAAGCGGGTGCAAATCGCATGACTATGCTCGTGTGTCGTGTACGGCAGTGCTCGTAGCGGCATACGGATTATTACCTGCGCAGTTTCGCTTGTTCAATTTTGACGGTTGTGCTGTGTGCATATGGTCGTGTCGATGGAGAATTTTAGTCTATTTTTAGCAAAATAGGCGTAGGGCGCGGCTGACCGCGACGGGTGCACTTTTGTATGGGACCCCGCGTTCGAACGCGTAGCGCAGCGTCGGGCCTAAAGGTTTAGGAGACCTCGTGGTAGAATTGGCTATAGACCCCACGCTGACTTAATCCGGAACTGCGTGTAGATCGACCTAAGCTCCATTCCTCCTGCAACTATGTTATAGTTACATTAGTAACGTAGGTATGTGCGTGATCGTTAATGGGAAGCTCGGCATCCAGCCGTTCGGTAAGGCCCAAGCCTGGGTCGACGATATGTGTTCCAAGCGCACCTCATAAATAATATAGGTATGTCAAACCGAAGCGGCCCAGTATAGTTAGTAATTGGTAATAATAGGTACTAACCGACACTTTAATAACGTGTGACGACGGGTTTTCTTTTTGTTCTGTTCTTGTTTTTACAGTTACCTTGTTTACTCGTATTTCAGCATTCTGAAAATCTTATTTCAGACTTTTTAGCGTCGTTTTTTTTTGTCGTAGTCGGGTTTTAGTTTTTTAGTTTTTTTATTTTTCTTAGCTGTTACTGTCCCACCGCTGGGCAACGGCCTCCTCCAAAGTCCTTCCAGACATTGTTCTTGCGCACCACGCCATTTCGAACCAGTCCTCGTGGTAGCTACGCGACTAGATCATCTCACTACCTCTTTCTAAGCCGGCCTCGACGGCGGCGGCGGCGGCGGCGCTTTCTCTCTGCAGGGAATTTACCTATTTATTTAAGTGTTTTTATTCTTGTTGGTTTAGCATAATTATACATATACTAGCTTTTGCCCGCACGGCTTCGCTCCCGCTCTTCCATACTCTACCCTACTATACCCTACTCTACCCTACTCTACCCTACTCTACCCTACTCTTCCCTGCTATACCCTACTCTACCCTATACTACTCTACTGTATACTACTCTACACTACTCTACTCTACACTACCCTACCAAACTTCACATAAACCATATACCTACTAAATAGTCCGAACAAAGCCTAAAAATTTGGTTTGGATAGGTTAGCCCGTTCTTGAGTTATAAAATAACAGCGAAAAGTGGCATTGATTTTTATATATATAGATTTACATACGTTTTATATGCACCTGTATTACGCTTTAGGTATATTACTAACGAGGGTATCCAAAACTACCGCTAATTATGTATGTATTGCTCAATGGGGGTGTCTTTTTTATAAACAGGGACGACCATCCCCCTATCTACTGGGCTACTTTTAAGAAAAGCCCTATTGAAAAATTCATTGTGAAACACGAAAGTTGAGACATGTCTTTAGTGTTTTTATATACCTATTTAAATAGAACGTACAAAGTACATTTATATCATACTACCGACCCGCCCCGGCTTCGCTCGGGTGCAATATTATACATATAAACCTTCCTCTTGAATCACTATCTATTAAAAAAAATCGCATCAAAATCCGTTCCGTAGTTCTAAAGATTTAAGCGTACATAGGGATATAGGGACAGAAAAAGCGACTTTGTTTTTATACTATGTAGTGATTCACGGAGCCACCCAGGCGACTGAGGGGTTGTTTTACACTTGCACCCAGGTTTACTGGCGCCTAATGCCCGCAATGACCTGCCATGACATGTGTTGTACTTAGTGTCCGTGGTGTCCAACTTGTGACCTTTTTAAATATTTTTGGGAATAATATCAAATATAGAGTAAAAACTATTGGAATCCATTCAGTTACTGAACAAACTAGCTATATTCAGGTTTCGCATAAACTACAAATAATGCTCTATAGCCTATCCCGGGATGTGCCTAATGTACATTGTATTACCACCAGTGTACATGAGCCCCAGTATGAAGGCTAGAATGAACGGGGTGGGTTTTTAGTTAGTAAGACTAAGAGTCTGACACTATCTCCCGCTTCGCCCAAGAGGGTTGTCATTGGATGATTTTGCCTACCGTAACAAAAAAACCAGTGTACATTGTATTATATTACGCAAACTTTGTAAACAGAAACGATCGTTAAGTTTTTACTTCATTACTCAAGACTTTAAACAAAGTTCCAAAAGAAAAAATCCCCTGCGCGGCTGTGCCCATTAAACACAAATATCATGCATCACACATATGTAGTCAATTATTACTTTAACCGCTATGATGCTCGACTCATTGAACGGTTACGGACTAAACTCGTTATCGATACAAAACACCGATGAGGAAAGTTATAGCTAAAATACTGGCCAAGTGAAATCGGACTCGCGCACAGAGAGTTCCGTACAAACTTACCTACCTATGTAAATATTTCAATTCCCGAAAGGAGTCTCAAAGATTTTTACGAATCTCAAAAAAAGGTTTTTTTTTGTGACGTAACAAATAATTTATTGTCGTCAGATTTATTCCTATACTTGTGCTATAAGACCTTGCTTTATGCCGAATATCAAGATACTGGGTCAACGGAAAGTACCCTATGAATTTTGATTTCCTTGAGAGTATCGAAATACCTATACGTTTTTTTTACGACATAAACGGCCGTACCTTTTTTTCGTTAGCTTAGTAATTAAATTTTTTCACAGCTACAAAAGACCGCAGAGCTAAATATACGGTTTTTCGTTAATTTCAATTCAATACCTCCTCACGTTCCTGAGATAAAGGGTCATTCATTAAACCACAAGCGAACGCTGGCGTTCGCGCACCCATTGTCTTTCTATTGTGTCTCTAATTATCACGATTGAAGAGTTAAACCAGACAGACAACAAAGTGGTCTTGTAGGGGTTTCGGTTTTTCCATTAGAGGTACGGACCCCAAAAAATGGTCAGGTACTTCCCTTTTTCTGACGAGATGTTTTGTCTCGTCTCGGGGTAAAGTACCTGAGTTTCCTTATGATGTTGTATAAATACTAAGCTTTTACCAACGGAGGTATCATTTGAAGATAAGCGTTCGTAAGCAACTATTCAAAATGACGAAAGTCGTCCTATTTCTGTCTGTGTTCGCGGTGTTTTTAATCACTGAATCAACACAGCGTTTCATTCACCCGACCTACCGCCCTCCTCCCACACGGCGACCCACCTACAGATTCCGTCGAGAAGCTGACGACCAACCTCTGTGGCTGTGGCAAGGAGACAACATCGAGCGCGCGCCCTCCACGGCAGACCATCCCTCCCTGCCATCCATCATCGACGACATCAAGCTGGACCCCAACAGAAGAACCGCGAGGAGTCTGAGCACTCCCAGAGCGTCCCGCGGAGGTGGAAGCCACCCGTCTTCGAGCCAGGACACTGGACCCACTCATCCAGGATACAACCGACGTAATGCGAGGGCGCTGCCGGAGCTCAGGCTACCAGGGCACAAGTTACCCCTGCCCACCACGCCACCTTTCAACCCTCGCCCCCGGTACCCCATATATGTAAGCTAGAAATTGATTAGATTTTGTGTAATGAGCTTAGGTACTTAATATCAATGTTCGATCTACCTAGAACCTAAAAAAGTTACATTTTATTGTGATGTATTTATTACTTTCGTGCACTGCCAACTATATGTATAACATAAAAATAACATACTAAATGTGTACGTAAGGACAAAATAAAATATACCATCCTGTAAATGTTATGTACTTATTTAAATATATACCTAGACCTACCTACATAATTATAAGATGGGCAGATCTGGTTCGCTCCACACTGGACACCCAATTGCACGTCGCACTTCATGACGCTAAGAACCGTCACAGATGGCGAGATACCATCAATAAGTCTAATCCAGCGGGACTTCACGACCGTCAGTAATGAGGAATACGACTCGAAGAGGACATAATTCAAAACAATCTATTGTTTTTGATTTATCTATGGCAACAAACCGAACGTTCTTGCTTCTATCTGGTGGTGTGAAGATGCAGTAATTATCCCTGTTCCTATTGAAGAATATGTGGGAGAGGTATCTCTAAAGATAGTATAGGTATACTGTTATCATTAAGGTGCATTTACCAAGAACTCCTTTAGATCCTTCGGGCTATCCCAAGGACCTAAAGGATTTCGAATTTGAATAAGGCTTGTGTGATCCACGTCTTCGATGTTCCCACTGCTGGGACTCGAGCCTCTCTAGGAAAGCGAATGGGCCGTACCTTACAGGCTCAGTGCGGGTTGAATGCCACATGTCTTGGAATTCTTGGTTCTGGATAGAACATGCCGGTTTCCTCACAATGTTTTCCTTCACCGTTTTGAGACCGTTTTGCATAGGACTTGAAGGAATTGGAATCTACGTTATAGCCTGTGATACAGGTTTATCTTAGTACAGGCTCATATAATAAAATAACATAGCATTTACCTCTTAAGATTTTATGTAACCATTTTACCAAAATTTACCCTAATAAATATATTTTAAATATAAATATATATATTATTCACCAACTCGCACTGGGCCCGCTTGGTGGATTACGGCCCATGCCCTCTCCTAGAGAGGAGGCCTGAGTCCCAGCAGTGGTAATATTAAAAAGGCTGATGATGATGAAGTCCAATGTAAGGGGAGGGCAATATTTTTAAGGTTCCGTATCCCAAAGGGAAAAAAACTGAACCCTTATAGGATCACTTTGTTGTCCGTCTGTCTGTCTGTCTGTCGTCAAGACCCTTTATCTCGGGAACGCGTGGAGGTAACTAGTTGAGTAGCGCCACCCGCCAATTGTATTTTCAAAATTTCCAGAGACCCACTCAGATATACATACAAAATTTCATTCAAACCAGTCAAGCCCTTTAGGAAGAGCTAGGTGACAAATAGGTACACGTTCAAAAAAAAAAAATATAACTAAGTGTAAGTAGATATACAGGGTTATTTGTAAAACACTAGTAACCTCACTCGTAGGTGCTAGTGAACATCATAAACAACAACTTTTGTTCTAACTCTTTAAATAATCATAATTATTTTGATTCATCAAATTTTCATACAAGAATAGAAATATTTAAATTGATCGTTCTAAGTATTACGAAGTCTATGCGAAGCAAGCGATAGTACAATAGCGGAGGGTAGCTGAACATGAACTTGACCTATTTGCGGGCGACTCTTTAGTGAGGGTCAAACCATTTAACCGACCAACCGTCTAGTGCTGGTTGGTCAGTTTGATGGGCTTGCGTCGCGTCATACGTGTTCTTGTACCGAAATTCGGCAATGCGGATTGCGGACGTAATTATCTTTACATGATAGTGTATCAATATTCTAATGTCGACTTCACGGAAATGGTGCGAATGCTTGCTAGGTGTGATGACAATGTTTCGGAAGCGTGCTTTCTATTATTACGAGAACAGTGCGCGGGAGCCATAAGTAGATACAGCAAAATACAGAGTTGTAATGTGTCAGATAGAACAACGAAATCTTGAAGGTTTGTTTTTGGTAAATGTGTTATGTTTTGTAAACAGTCATAGAACAGTTGTTGGTTATAATATTACTAATACAGTCCTGAAAGATTGTTAGTGTTTTACAAATAACCCTGTATATATTATAACTAAGATAAGACCTGACATATTATGAGATTAACCAAAATAGGTTTAGCAAACGATTTATGTTGAGGTAGCTGACCCCGTAGATGAAACACTACATTCGTCTTTTCAACATAGCGAACCGCGGGACTTGCTAAACTGGTTCCTTCCTAGGTATATCTATCCACTTATATTGAGTTTTTACATTCAAGAAAAAGCGTTTCGGTTCTTAACTAAGGATAAATAAAAAAAGTAAGTAGGTATAGATTTTAGACATTTATTTTAATTTAAAAAACTTAGGTATTAATACAGTGAAACCTGGTTAAGTGAGACATCAAGGGACCTGCAATGTCGTTTCACTTATAGAGGTATTCCACTTACCCAGTGTCTCAGATATACAGGTATAAATAAATATCTGTCTCATTTACAGAGGGTTTCATTAATAGAGGTGAAAATACAGGTTATTTCAGTTGAGAATGAGTAAACAAACAATGTTATCTCAGTTACAGCGGTTTATGCATATAAAATTTACTCGCTGTCTCAGCTATAGAGGTAACTATGATGATAAATCGAAAGAACAAATCCCAGATATAGAAGCTTACCTCGTCCCACTAACAGAGGTAATTCAGTGCCAAAGTGTTGGGACCTCAGCATGAGTTCCAGTTATGGAGGTTTCTCATTTATCCAGGTCCCACTTAACCAAGTTTCACTGTATTACCTATGCATGTATGTACACTTTGGTTGGAATTAGCATGTTTACGAATAAAATACAGTACCGAATAAAACACACATTGTTAGCTACAATAAACGGTAAAAATTTGGCACCATATTTGTTGTTATCAGTAAAGTACTTAAAATCTTTCGTTTTGAGCATATACGGGCATGGGATAGCGTCGCTCATCCCAAGGGTAACGAGGACGCGGGTTGAAAGGGGGTAGTGTTGGTACGGGGAAGTCGTACCCTGGCAGCCTGAGCTCCGGTAGCGATCTCGCATTACGTCGGTTGTATCCTGGATGAGTGGGTCCAGTGTCCCGGCTCGAAGACGGACGGCTTCCACCTCCGCGGGACGCTCTGGGAGTGCTCAGACTCCTCGCGGTTCTCCTGTTGGGGTCCAGTTTGATGTCGTCGATGATGGACGGCAGGAAGGGATGGTCTGCCGTGGAGGGCGCGCGCTCGATGTTGTCTCCTTGCCACAGCCACAGTGGTTCGTCGTCAGCTTCACGACGGATTCTGTAGATGGGTCGCGGTGTGGGACGAGGGCGGTAGGTCGGGTGGTTGAAACGCTGACATGTTGATTCAGCGATCAAGAACACCGCTAGTACTGATAGAACTAAGATTAGTTTCGTCATGTTGAAATGTCACTGACAAATGCTTGAGTTGAACTGATATCTGTGTTAACAGAAAGCGAGTTTTTATACTGTATGTTAAGGAAACTAAGGTACTTAACCCGAGGCGAGATGCTTTGTGAGAAAATGGGAAGAACCTGACGTATCATTGTTTACATTGAACTTACCTCCTTAACCCAGTCACTCACGTTTATGCGATAAGATATACATAAATAATTTGATACAGATACAGGGTGAAAAGATCGTAGGGACCTCCCTGAAAAGTAATTTACCAATTTATCTAAATATTCCTATGCGGAAAATAATCGGATGGGAAGATCGCAGCAGGCAAATTGTTCCAGTCCGGGATTCGAACCTAGAACGCACAGTCTGCAAATGGGCCAGAAGACACATAAGGACTCTACAGATGTTCAATCTAAGATTCGAATCCTGAAACGCAAAACTCGTCAAAAGAGCTGAGCAGCTGAACCACGGCGGTTTTTTTTTTTGTAAAGCGTATTATTTCAGCATCTTATTGTATCTATGTGTTTAATCCCAATTATTATCTACTATTTGCCCAGTCTATGTTTGCAGTTCCAATTAGTAGGTATTATTAACACTATTATATGAAGCATTTAGGTTAGGTTTTTATCAAGTCAATATTTTGAACTGTTTTAGTAGATACGGTCAGCAACCTATTTTTTTATTTATTTTTGAATAGCTGCTGCCAGCGACTTCACCCGCGTGATTGTAGAAAATTATCCCAAGGGATCAAATTTCCGGAGTAAAAAGTCTTGTGTTATTCCAGGACATGGTCTACCCATGAACCGAGTTTCATCGAAATCCATTCGGTAGTTTTTGCGTGAAAGAGTAACAATCATCCATACATACAAACTTTCGCGTATATAATATTAGTAGGATTAGGCAAAACATTTAATTGTAAAAAAAGCATAATTTAAATTAGACTGAAACATTACCTATCTATAGATTGATTACCTATCTATAGATGCGCCACCGGTATACGCACAAAACGTTTTTGGAACACATTCATTGTGCGTGCAGCTAAGGAATGGAATTCCTTGCCGGAGTCTGTGTTTCCTGATAGCTACAACCTGGGAATCTTTAAGTCGAGAGTGAGGTTTCTTCTAGGTAAGCGCGTTCCATCGTCGACCGCATCGTCGCTTTCCATCAGGTGAGATAGCGGTCAAGCGCAAACCTATCAATAATAATAATAAAAAAAATTACTTTGATGAGGTCCAAACGTTATAGTTTAACGCAAAAGGTAAATAATAATAATAATAATGTTTATTGAATTGTTTGATTTACTTACATACATAAATATTTCTATAATAAGGGCTTATTCTCAGATAAAGTTACAAAATTGCGTTCTACCTGAACTAGGAACTCTATTCATCACTACATAGTATAAAACAAAGTCGCTTTTTCTGTCCCTGTATCCCTATGTACGCTTAAATCTTTAAAACTACGGAACGGATTTTGATGCGGTTTTTTTTATTAGATAGAGTGATTCAAGAGGAAGGTTTATATCAGCATTGCACCCGAGCGAAACCGGGGCGGGTCGCTAGTTTTAAATAAAAGGAATACAGGTTGGTTTTAGTCAGTAAAATCAAGTCTAGTACCTAAGTCTGAAAGGCCGTGACGTTGCACCCGGCCATAGAGGGAGAGAACTTTATTGATGATTTCCCAGATAAAAAAAAAAACACGCTGTTGATTCAGTAATTGAGTGATCGACTGCTGCGCAGCATGTCGCGGGTTCAGTTACAAATATTTGTATGACTTACAGATAGTTTTACCGGCTCTGACTGCGTTGTATATGCGAGTAAATGATTGTGAACTATCTATTACATGTAGGTATGTATTTAGAAATATATAAGTATGTTTATTTATATATATGTAGTTGTCTAGTCTAGTTCTTGTAACATAAGCTCTGCTTAGCTTGGGACTAGACGGCGTTGTGGAAGATCATATTATACTAGCTTTTATCCGCAGCTTCGCCTGGGTTTATTAATATACTTTAATATCTCTCCCCTTTTCTTCCCTCTTTCTTCTCGACCTATTGCATTGTGAAGATTAGATTCTAATACGAGAAGTCCATGACGTTTCCGTTTTATAGGGGGGAAGAGGGAAATCTTTTAAAAATGTTACCACGAAATATTGGGGGCAATTATTTTTTTTTCTATATTTTGAATGTAATCTTATCAGGATTACAAAAAATCTATAATCTGACGGTTTTCATGGGGCGATGTAGCTAAAACCATCGATATTAGCGTAAAATCAACGTTACTAACAAAATTATCTTATCAAACAATGGTGTAACAATTACTCGTTGCAACAAAAATATTAACAGGAACCTTTACACTTAAGTACCTTTTTTTTCGGTGGGCAAAAGTTATCCTATGACAACCCCGCTCTTGGGTGGAGCAGGAAATAGCGTCAGACTCTTACTGACTAAAAACCCCACCCCGTGCCTTCTAGCCTTTATACCGGAGCTCGAGTTCCTTTCGGATAACCCTGGCCCCAGTAGGCTTCGACCCAGCTGGGCCCGTCCTCCAACTTAAGTACCTTGTCTCAATCTGACGCGCTCGAGTTTTTAGCGGATAATCTTTTTTTTACTAGTCTGATGGGCTGTCCTTAACGAACCCCACCATATTAAGGGTCCATATTATTATGTGGTAGGGGTACATTACAAGGAGCGAGGTTTCTCCCCATATGACTTTCTGACGCGCTCGAGTATAGTATCCCGAAATATCCATAGTGTAAACCCACCTCTAGAGTTTAGGCAGTTATGTTTGCGAGTATCTTTGAGATAACAAAGGGCAATTAAAAATAAAACACACATATAAAAACAATAAAATAGATTTTCATTTATTGTGAGACGAAAAATACAACAATGGGACTTATCACCTAAAATGTTAGTGGCAGACTGTCGTGTCAAACAAATAGTTGTTAGGTAAGGGATGGCGCGGGCTGCGCGCGCATCTCTACGATCATGTACTCCTAATTATTTATGTCTTTCATTGGGGAACTCGTGGTAACGAAACAATATTATATAATACACAAACGATACCATGACCTCTCTATTCACTGAAATCATAACTAATATTATTTTATTTAAACATTGTGAAGTTTCAATAGTTTCATTTTTTTAACTAATTTTTTTTAAAAAGGCTTTATTGATTCGAAGCTAATACTTAATTACTTACAAGATTGTTTAATAGTTTTAATAGTTGTCGCGCCACTCGTCCGTCCGTCGGTGTCGTCGCCGGGCCGTGTCGTGTCGATCCGCGTCGCGTCCGCGTGTCGTCCGCGCGTCGAACGCGTGCGTCCGTGCGGAGCGCGCCTACCAACGAACCTCACAAATCAAACGTAACAACTCTCAAATACCGCTACTATGAAACGTTCTATACAAAATTGAACATTGCCGATTCGCTAGATCGTTTGATCGTCATTATTATACCATAATATACTATAACAAGTGGCCGGCGAGCGATCGGTACAATTCGTCACTAACTCGATTAAGTACATGTCTTACGTTATAAGTTCAAAATGCCACTGCTGCGATCCTACGTCGCCTATGTGGAGCGCGTTCTATTGCTCATAGACAAAGAATTCCGAAATCAATTCGTTACACCGTAGACTATATCTTGTTTAATAAACTTGAAGTATTTATCAATAATCAATAAGTACATTATAATAATTGAATAATTAGTATTTTGTTTCATAAGAGACTAGCATTACAAATAAATACCTTCAGCTATACAATTTTAATGTTTATTTCTATTTTAAACATTTTGAAGATGTTCAAAGTGGACTACGTCGGTTTGTACACAAGAATGCATTGCGAACGGTTCTTGTGTACAAACTTTTCTGTTTATGCGTCTACGCTTCGAGATATGACTTACATGTATACTTAGATTTAGGGGAAAAAGGTCGTAAAAACAAAAAAGTTATTGAAATTTATAACAAACACCTTAACTAATACTTCAATAATTTAGTTAAGTATATATATATATATTTAGTATTGGCGGGCGGGGGCGCGCGCGGCCGTAATATCACTCGGCGTACGTACAAACCATGATCTGCGCTACTAATGAAATAACTTTATACAAAAGATGAGGCGGCCCGCCCGCCCCCCCCGCCCGCCCCCTCTCTCCACAACATGTCTTTGACAAAAGCAATATAAAACATTTCATTCCGTGTAAGAGATGACACGATGGTATGCGAAAACTTTATTTTTTTTTTCAAAAAACACACTTCCATTCGCTCATCACTGCGCTTAAATCTAAAATTAATAATTAGACAATATTTTTTTTATTTGTTCAACAGACGCGCGCATCGCGACGCGCGCGTATAATAATAAAATATTTTCAAAACAATCGAATAATTAAACACACTAGTTAACAATATAACGTATGCTCAAGTACACTGGTTGCGAGACAAGCGGGCGCGGCCTTCCGGCGCCCCCAACCATACGTGTTCTAACTCAAATACCAATCTTGATCATCCTCGTTACCTTTCAAAATATGATTTTATACACAATCGTTTTAGCATTATTATTATATGTAATAATATAATTAGAGCGATGGCAGCGTAACGGTTCGTATCGTGCGCGGGCACGGAGGTGTCGGGGCGGCGGCGTCCATAATACTGATATTAACGCTAAATTATTGCATCGATGAGCTGCGGCGCGCGGCACACTATCCTACCGCGGCGTGCGGGCGCGGGCGCGCGGCGGCTACACGGCCGTCTCCGTGTGGCTGTGGCTGGACAGGCGCTCCACGTCGATGTCGTGCGGCGCCAGCGTGTCCCGCGCCGCGTCGGCGTAGTCGATGCTGGACGAGTGCGAGAACCGCTTGGACAGCGCCGTCTGCTTGCGCAGCGCCTCCGCCAGCGCCGCGTCAGCCAGCGAGCCGCGCGAGTCCAGCCCCTGCCGGAACGCGTTCACCACGCGGATCTGCGGCGCGACGAGCGGTTAGTGCCGGCCTGCGAGCCGCGGCATGCGTCGCGCCCTCTGGACCTTACCACTCGCCTACCGTGTCACACGATACACTACCTTTGCACGGAATTTACAGTGACACCATAAAAGACGAGTAGTAAATCCAGTGCGAACATTCTCACTGACACAATCAGATGCAGAGACATTATTGATTTAGGTTCATATGCCAATCAAATTGTCAGTGATTAAGAATCGTTCAGAGCGCCACGTATGCCGCAGAACCTGGTTCGAATCCCTTCAGCTGGTCTCATATCACACTTGTATGAGAGAGACTAACGGGAGGGACGACCAGAAATATACAATTTCAACATATAGAAGCACACCGAACCATAAAAAAGAGGCAAGAAAGCGTTAGGTATCAAAATTCCAGTCACAGGATAGTTTGTAGGTGGCGAGCCATGCCATGCAGTGAGTGGCCGGGGCTTCGCCTCAACGCCTCTGAATACAGACACCCTGGCCGAGAGGTCGGAGGGCCCTCGGTGTTCATGCACTCCGCACCTCTGTGACTGTATTTACTCCACTATGTGAGCTACGCGCGAAAGCTCTATGTTATGCTCTTGCCCTACGGACACAATACATTGCACATGATACGAAGCAACATCGCTTTACCCAACAACGTCCTATATCCGAAATATTGTAAGCAAGCTGACAAAAACCCTCAACGATCTTCGACTTCCTTTTACATACATATACGTAGACGTAAAGCGTTGTACTACCCTATGACAGAGATAGAGAAAAAATTTGTAACTCTAAAAGCTATTTAGTTAAAAAATGACCTTGGATGCGTCTAGTTTTCAAATGAGTTAAAAGCTATTATGACGAATCCCTGGCTTGTTGGCACTACTGTAGTAGGACCCCACGAATTGACGAATTCATTGCCGTGGCCACACATTTGAGGGTAGTTGCGAATTGAATCTGTTGCAAATGACGGTAGTTCGAGGTTCACGACAGATTAATGCGGGTACCGGATGTGTGGACCAGGCCAAGTGCATTATGTGAGGCAAACAAATAAAAACAAAATTCAATATGCCATGATGTATGGTTGCCAAAATAACATAAAAGCTGATTCTACTGGGACTTCTAGTCATACTTGCGTTCATTAAATGACTATTTACAATTTATAAATGTTGCCCAATTAGACTCCTATGAGAATACTGAAGAATGAAATAATTTAATAATCCATTGTTCGAAATTTGTGTAATTATCATTGATTATACTATTAACACATAAATCAAAACCAATGTGAACATCAATATTTAAAGAAACACAATCATTCCGATATTTACATTGCATTACAACAATTATTAAATCGACTTCAAGATGACCAATACAAAGAGGGGAATTAATGTATTTACAGTTGTTAGTATAAAAATTATTGTTAATAAAAGACTTATTGAAGTCGATTAACTTACAACACAGTTCCACATAAATCCGATCACAATTAGTGAAAATATATGTTTTATTTTATCGACACACCCACATCAACCCAAGTGAAAGATTTTAATATTATATTATATTAAATATAAGTATATATTATGTGAGGTATAACACAGCACATGCGGTAGGGTCCATGCTAATGATAGTGATAGGCATGCAGACGACATTGACGGTGCACTTCAACAACAGCATATATTTAATATACAGGGTGATTTTTTAACAGCGATCACGGTACAATCAACGTCAAATTATTTTTTCAGCATTTTTTTTTTAAATAATGTTATTCAAACTGACTTTAAAAGAAAAGAAATTGCACAGTCTCATATGGTGAAAGCGCCAGGTTAGCTCGTTAAATTTAAATTTTCTTAAATATTTTGCATTTTGCAGGCAAAAACATCAATAGAAGGTTCTCAGTTCGTATTACTCTATTGAAGAGCTATTTCAACATTTAAACGTATCAGAAAAGTCATTCAATTGAGTAAAATGAACAGAGAGGGTTGTATTGATGTTTTTAATTATTATAATTCCGTTGGCCTTTTATGTCTTAATTCATATACAACTTGATTTTGACCTGCAAAATGCAAAAAAAAACTTAAACGTTTCACGTACGTAGTCACACAACCATTGAGATTGAAAAATTAATCAAGAAACTTTTCTGCTATCGTGATCTCCGATTATAATTCACCCTGTATATGAGGCACAAGTGTAGTTCAGTGTACGTTCATTCTAGGATTTATAGAAAATAAGCGTCAGTGCGGGTTAAAGCAGTCTTATAGGATTCAGTGTTAAAGCGTATATAAGGAGTTTAAAAGTGTAATATATAAGTGTGGAAGTGCAAAGTCACTACAACACACAAGCAAGTGGGATACAGGTAGAACGGACAAGTTGTAGGTATAGATAGATAGAGTACAGTATTAAAAAAAAAACATTTTCAAACAAAAAAAAAAAACAAAAAAAATGTTAACATAAAAATAGTCCAAAAAAATAAAACAGAAAAGTGATTGAAACAGGCTGTTCTCTCATAAACGTGAATCTTACAGCTTGATCGGTTGAAGTCTTGCTGTAGGGGACGGGTATCAATCGTTCTTGTAACTCGCCACCTATCACCTTCCGTGTGCAATTGGGTATTCATGGAAAAGAAAATAAAAACGAGAACATGAAGTTAAAGGTACGACACAGAGAGGCGCGCCGCCGACGAGCGGGGCGTGGAAGATACATAGACAGATACATATATACTGCGTGCTGGGGGTCCAACGTGATTCTACTCATACATATACTATATACGGATCAGAATGACTACAGTACAAGCTATTGAAGGATCTTGTTTTTGGAAATTAAGGTTATGAAGAGGGTAGAATCGCGTTCGACACTAGCCGTGATAATCTTTTCAACAGAGTGTAATATCAGAAAGTATAGAAATGTATCAGGGGGACATACGAAGCAGTGTGCCTCGCGAAGCGATGAGCAGAGTAGAAGAAGTATATATATAGATACACAGTAAACAGAACTAAAAGTATAATACGCGGGGTACATCCTATTAGGTACCTTAAAGAAGCACATTCATGGGGTGTGCACTTATATACTAGAATTTTTATGTTTTTTTTTTCATCCAGGGCTCCGTTAAATACATCTTTGTAAAAACGCAAGTAACAAAACAATAAAATAAAAAACTAATTAAAATAATAATAAAAAATACAATAACTATGAACATTTAAACATCGAACACTTATCCTACGGGTTCCTTGATCGGGTTCTTTACTTTGTTTAAAATAATCATGTTTTGTGTGTCTGTGTGTTTGTGTGCGTTCTTGTAAACAATCGGCACTTGTGTTTGTATGTCTTTGTCATCATGCGATCTAGTCTAGTGAAGCACACACATATATATCGTTGGATCGACGTAGTCGCTCACATACCAGATCATTCTACCTAGGTATACCGGTATAGGACAATCTAATCAAGCTATTTACAACTATGATACAGGAAGCATACATACTATAATATATTACACAGTGAAACTAACAACAATGATGCCTATATTTAATTTGCTTTCTGTGATTTTTTGGGTTGTCGATTAACTTAATATGTGTTATTATTTACATATATTTGATTTAGCGTGGCGGTTATATTTCAAGCTGAGCACGATCTATTCTAGTTATTTGTTTACTGTCAATGCATATATGTTACATACAAAGTGAATATAATACATATATTATAGAAACTGCAAGCCTTACAGTATGTGCGGATAAAAAATAGTTCGTTTACCTTGGTGTGGAATTATTTGCAGTAATTCGCAGTTGGTTGTATGTGCATCATATACGCAAAGACACAACGTCTAAGTCCATGCCAAGTCGAAGTGTGCGCTACGGTCTACGTACAACGTCGCGTGTAAGCGCCAAGCGGTCTAACATCGACTAGACTGCACGACATACGCGGCCATCGGCCAGGTTGGCCACTGGCCGCCAACAACAAACATTTGGAGCAACATCGACACATCAACATGTTCTCAATACTGCAAGTTTACCTTAAGATTGCAGCTCTCCACAATGTGGCAGGTGAAATGAAAGTTACTTTGGAGTATAGATACTTTATTACTAAAGTTTAAGAGACAAGAAGCGTTAGAAATAACGAATTAATAACAGTACCAGTTTATTATACCGTGTTAGATAGGTATGTATAGCGAGAAATCATGCTTTGCTATGGTTTTGTTATTATATTTTTACGTGATTATCACTATCGGCGTGTTCGCACCTACTACAAGCGTAATTATTAAATTTTTGAAAAAACGTATTTCATATTTTTTACATCTAACTTTTGGTGTACACCAAGACACGATTAATCATTCATAATTTAATAGTTTTTTTGTATACTATACTCTCCTAAGTCTTAACATTGATGTAGCAGGCAATGATTTAGTCTCTACTTGTGGTGCATTAAACTTTAAGAATCAATACACAAAGGTTTTTTTTTATTAAATATTTAGTATATACTTAACATATAAACATATTAAACTTTACCACAAAACATTGGAATGATAATTAAATTTGCTTGAGATACCTTGGTGAAGAGGAAAAAAAGAAAAAGAGATGAGATGGAAGATCAAAGAATAGTGGACAGTTGTGTAGTGTAAGAGATAGGTAGACAGGTAGGTACGTTGGTAACGACTATGCAGAACAAAAACACATCCTCGTGCAAATCATTACCAATATACACAGTAAAAAGAAAATAAAGACAGACTTCATAATAGATTACTTAGTAATTCTCCAATTCATGCAAAATGTATAAAACTATATTAATTGTGCCATATAACAAATATGCATACAGTTCTACTGTCTTGCTAAAACGATGTATAGTCTATAAAAATATGAGCATAGCGTTTGTGTTTTGTAGTTGCGGCCGACACATTCAGATCAATCATCCGCCAACTACGTAAAGACAAAACACACCCGAGCTTCTATGAAAAGACACATCATCTAACACTAAATATATTTCACATCTAGATCGCATTCTTCCAATAAAACAAACAAACTAAAATAACAAGCAAATTTAAATATCATCTTATTATTAAAAACGTTTATAAAAGCACTTGAGTAGCACAACTTGTGTATTTTCGTTTTTTTTTTTATATATTATAAAAATGGCACATGACTTTATCCGTATTATATACTTTTATTTTTAACACACAACAGTTATTTTAAACATATTAATTACAAGAAAAGATGAGTTTAAAGATTTATATATTTACAGAAAAATTAACACGATATCAATTTAAAATATATTATCAGAAACTTTTAATATTTCGTCTTATATACCGGTCATAAAATAATTTGCTCAAAATCTAATATACTCCATCTAAATAGTGGTGCACCATAGTTATCATATAAATCTAATCAATATATTTTTGCGAATCGTCTAATATTTTACTTATACTTTAATAAACAATTCTTAACTATCTACTGCATTTACATTTTTAAGAGATTTCAAAAAATGTTTTTTACTTTTAGAAGTTTTAGCGAAAAACTGTAATTATCATAATTTTAGAATATTCGTTTGGAATATTTTGTTTTAGTTTTTAAATGGCAGTAGTTTGAGTCCGTATTTCTTTAAACTTGTTACTTTCACTTTAGTGTCGTTTTATAAATATTTTGGGGCATAATTTAATCATCGCTCTGATGCGATACGGGGCTGAGCGCGGGCAGGGAGCTGCCGCCAGATTGCACGCTGATCCTTCGGTGCTCCGCCAAATAATTATTGACAAATATCCTGCGACCGGCCAATATGTCCGCCTTTTGCTGCAAAACAACATGACGGACGTGTCAGTACGCGTCCGCAGGCGCCACTGCGCAGTACCTAACTACCAAGTACCACAGCCGCGTAACCAAACTGCTTTGTCGCCAAACACTAGACATTACGTGGAAACTCGCCGATGGCGTTCCAAAATCAAACGGCACTTTTATATTTAAATTTAATCAAAAACAAGATCTCAAACATCATTTGTCTTTAGAACACCACAACTACTAATAGTGAAGAGTTGTAGCTATAGAAAACTATGGAAATATTTTTAGAAAGCAGTTTCGTTAGTAAAGTGCCTAACTGTAACTAGGATAGGGGGCATTCACTAGCTGGGTCGGGGTCGAGGGCATCCAGTAGCAAAATACTAAATATATAAACAAAATAATAAGAAAAATATAGTTTAAATACCGTGTGAGAACTACAGCTACTCAGATAAATGAAAATCGTCCGGTATGTGAGCTACTGCGCGAATTATTTGCTTCGATTTTTGCTATCAACGTGTTTTGAGGTACAAAAAAATAAAATATCAACATTTGTCAAGTAAATACTTTTATTATAATGAGTTTTTATTTACTATAGTGGTTTATAGTGCCGGTTAAGTATGTATTATTTAACAATTAAACGTATTGTTACAGTAAAACTCAAAAATAAATAAAGATTACGAAAATCAACGTATTACATAAGTACATACACAACCGAGTTAATGAAAAAAAAATTAAGTGGATAATGTAAGAGCCGTTTCATTTTATTTACTTTTAAAATAATACTTAGTTTACTAATTTGGTGTAATAGTGGAGATTATATTAGTTTATGCGTTCATTTTATTTTTCATGTAAATATTTTATCAGCTTATCGACTACAGTGTTAGAAGTTTTGTAGGTTATTGTGGTTGTATATAAAAACCATTTTTTTATTATATGCTGAACTGTTACAGTAATAAAAAATGAAAAATTCGGATATAAAACCTTTCTCGAGAGTCTGATAATATTAAATATTTATTCAAATGAAAAATATATTATCAGAGACTCTGTACAAATATCTACTTACAATGGTAATAATTAAAGAAAAAAAAATACAAATTGTGCAATACTCACAGACATCAGTATACATGCATAACACTGTAATAAGCATGATCACACTGTAAATGCGAAGCAAAAAATAATTAAAAAATTAAAAACAATCAAAGAAACAACATTTTGTACCAAAAAAATATACATTTGCTCCATTATAATGCTCAGTACTTACAAACTAGTCGCAGCGGCCATTTTGTTTGACGCGACGTCATACAAGATGGCCGCTGGCTCTCACCTTTATTGGTGTACGTAAAACAGCTTATTGAATGATATGCAATCGTCATTTTAACTGGGATAATGTAAAAAAAAACTGTTGGTCTTGGATTATAAATTAAAAAAAATTGTAACAACAAATACAACATTATTTTTTAAAAAAAAGTAGAGAAATTCTCTTGAATTCGCTTATTGGTACTACAAGTTATTAAAAAATATGATTATGCTTGAATTTCTCTTACAATAATGTTATATAACGATGTAATGCCAACAGTGGATGACAGATTGCTATGATTCAAGCAGCCAGGAGACCGAAGACGCTGGGCAGCCAAGGTGCAGACACCACGGATTCCATGCTCTAATCAACTTATTGGTTCAACGTGTACCTACTTAGTCCGTCAGATACTTACTAGGGTACGCTCCCTATGCGTGAGACCTAAACTTACCGTCAACATCTGAAATAGAGCGTACGGGCTAAGTGGCCACCCCCACCAGAACAAGACAGGCGAAAAAAAAGCTATGGAATTTGCTTACAGTTTTATTTTTCAATGTAAATACTCTCGTAACATTTTCGCAAAAACCAAGAAGTTTTTAAAGATACACTATTTGTTAGAGCTCTTTCGGTTCTTTTGTAAGCGTGAAGTGTCTCATTCATACTAAACTTTAGGCGTATACATAAGAATCTATAGTTTTTTTAATTAATTATATTTTATTTATAGACAAATTACTGTCTCATAACCGATATTATGAAGATATAGATCTCAAAGTTAGAAAGGGGTTAAAAGTGGTCCCAAAATTTACTATGAAACAAAACACACAAGCTGCCAAGTACCCTCAATATCTCATAATAATAATATTTTCTCGTAACAAACTACTTACACAAAAAGCTAAGTAAGTGACGAAGTTGAAAACTTTAAAAAGTTTTTTTTTTATTCATTTATATTTTTCGTAAAATTTCGAAGTTCAAGGATTATTAAAAAGTTTACAATTTAAATTGGAGTTTCATCATTTATTTTCATATAGCTACCTATACAAAATATCACTGCTCCGATATTCATAACAAGACGTTTTGAAGATTACTAACTTATGTACAAATATGTTCATCTCTAAAATAGCAGTGTTCATTTATAAAGACCGGTAGAAAGAGTCGAATAACCTACGTTTAAGAAATATAGGGGTCCCGACACTAACGTATGCTCACTCGTCAACTATTAAAATATGCAAACACTTCTCTATGGAAACGTTAACATTATTATGAAAACATCAACAGGTTACAAATATGATTTGAAAATGTACAGAATGCGCCGCGCTCGGGGCGCGGTACCAGGCACAATTCGGTCTACGAGCCTAACATCGGGCCGCTAACATCGTCTAGTAGTTTATTGCTCTATCAACTACCTAGCTCTAAAAAATTTTAACACTTAATAAAAATTCTTAACGTACTAAAAATTAAGAGTCGATTAATCGTTCAAGCGTAAACGCGATCGAGACAGAACGAGATAGGGCGCGGCGATAGCGATGAGATTACGCGGGAGATTGCGGCGTTAAGTACGATCGACGGCGGGCCGCCGGGGACAAACGAAAAACTTGCATACAATAAAAACATAACGTCGTCAGTGCGTCTGGTCGGTCGGATCGGGTGAGGCAGCTCAGAATATGGTGGTCTCGGTGCGGGCGGCGGCCGGCACGTCGTCGGCGTCGATGTAGGCGATGTCCTGCGGCGCCGCGCGCAGCCGCGAGCGCAGCCCGGCCGCCGAGTGCGCCGACAGCCGCTCCTCCATGTCCTCCAGCGTGGACTTGAAGGCGCGCACCACGCGCAGCTGCAACAAGGCCGCCGTCACCGACCGCCCGAGACACCCTCGCTGCGTCCGCGACCGCCGCGATACCGACCCACCGCTACCTTTATCGCTGAGTGTGGTGTGGATGTTCTTTGTCTAGACCTAGTTGTCTGTATTCAGAGTTCGGGGACGTCTGTGGAGGGAACGATGGAAACGTCTACGTCGTGGCTACGACATGCAACTATTCGAACCTCGTTGCTAACTATGCACTACCGAAGTGACGATGGCACGATGAGAGGATCCGGTGCTGGGGGAACGTGGGCGCCATGCTCGCTCAGCTAAATACAAAACAAAAGAGCTAAGGTGCTGCGATAACGGCTAAAACAAACACTGTGTCTAATGACTGGCTGACTGGAGACAGAGTGAAACACAAAGCGGGACGAGATGGGACGCGGTCGGGGCGACATGGGTGGCACTGGGACACGTGTGCCACGAGCGGTGGAGCGTCGATGTCACAGGTGCTGATCCAGGGTCGGACGGACGAGACGGTGCCAGTTCGGGAGCGAACTCAAGCGCACGTTCGTGAGCTTCAGTAGGAACAGGGCGAGATCTACAGCCAGAAGTCGTGGGTAGATGCATAACAGACGAGAAAACAGAACTATTGATTGCTAGCGGTTACTCGACGACACTCTACTCGCTTTTTTATCTACATAATTCAACACACATCTATGTTTTTTTGCACATCCAAATTAGAAATATTTGTACTAAACCTTTGATCCCCATTTAATTTAGAATCTGCAACATATCCAATTCAATTTTGACAAGCCTTAAATCATTACTGAGCTGTAGACTAAAATTTTCGTTGCGCTACTCATTAAAAATGGTGCCAAGAGCAACCAATTGTTGCCTATTTTACTCACAACTGTGCCTAATCAAATATTAGCGTTCAAATTTTGACACATTCGTGCCAAATTCGTCAACGGTTGTGCATATCCAAAGATTTGTCGGAATTTGTGCCGAATCCAGCATAATTTTAGCGACAAGTGCACTTTAGCTACAAGTGCTCAAACGTGCCAAATCTGTCCACAAGTGTGTGCCATTGCAAAATTATTGAGGCAGTCGAGTGTCGCCGCAACCTTTGCAGGAGTTTTGGAAGTGTAAGGGCACCAGGATGCTACGCGCTAGGGGCAAGGACACGAAATAGATAGGTACAGAAGATCGGTTCCATATTTGGAACGAAAACGCACGCACACACTTTTCACGCACAGTGTGTGCAAGCGCACTCGCGGTTGTATTTTGTTTACGATTGCCGCACGTATCTGTGTGGGCGTGTTTCTCTCTCATTATACGAAGCCGATCTTCTATAAAGTCACGAGCATCAATATGTGTACACTTTACAAATTTCTTTTTAATACCATGTTTTTTTTTTATTCAAATTAATATTGTGGCAGTGTTTGTTACACTGTAAGATTTCAATCAATACTCGTAAGAGAAAGTTAGTTTTGTATTTGCCAAGTTATCACATATTATTGGGCGTGCCAGTTCCTATATATGTCGTGTCCCGACGTTAAGGGGGGGCTAGGGGGGCGGGTGCGGTACCGTCAGCGTCCTGTGCAGGCAGCGCGCCGCGAGCCGCCGCGGCCGCCACTAGACCTCCGTCTCCAGCACCGGCCGGGGCTGCCAACAACATCTCTCTACGACGCGCGGCTCCACGCCCCATTCGACACCGTCCTACGTGCGCAGCCCTAGCTTTACAACTGCCGCCGGACAGATATGGCACGGGGTTTTGTGTTCTTTTTTTAAATCTTTGAAATCTGTGGCCGAGGTCTTTTTTTTTAATATTTCTAATAAGGTTGTTTTTATTAATCGACCTTTTTAGACTGGCCGTTTTTCAGCCAGAGGGAGTTAGTGTTTGTGCAGTTATTGACAAAGGGTAGTGACGTGTTTTGTTTTAGTTTGTAGACATCATCATCTCACAGTGTTGGTGTGGATTTCGTTAGACACAGTGGGTTGGTTTGATCATGCATCATAGGTAGTGCTATGGTGGTTGTTGTATTGGTTCGGTTGGTTTTTGTTGATATATCTGACCAATATGTCTTGCTTTCGTATTACTTATGCCGCTGTCGTTTTTATTAAAAAAACAAGATCACAGCAGTATAATTTTAAGTTGTATGTGTTTATTAAGAGCTTTTTTATTTTATTTTTTATTAAATAAACTCAAAATAACATTTTTATTTAAAATTGTGTTATTTATAAATCAATTCTACAGCACTATAAATATCGCTGTTTAATTGCAAGAATTGAAAACGGAACGAAAAAAAAGAAAAGAAATGTGATCAATGAGATGATGAGGTCAAAACAAAAAACATTCACCAGCACTGTTTAAATAATTAAACATCTGTTCCATATCTGTCCTAGCCGCAAGCAGGCCAACACGGAAAAACAGACCCTTTATTAAGACAAAAAAAGAAAAATTCAGGAAATAAAAGAACGAAATGGAATAATGTGTAATCGTGTAATACTGATGCGTGTAAGGGCCAGGGCTGGCCAGTGTCGCGTGATACGAATATGACCCTGAAGAGTGCCAACGAAGGAGAAAATAAAGAGACAAAAAAAAAAATAACATGAGAAAATAATAAGGGATACCAATCGAGGCCTTAGCTACCCTGACGATCGACTGCCGTCTATACTAGTCCTAAACAACGCAGGGAACGCCTAAGATGCTTGGATAGGAACCAGGGTGCACTAAACCTATTCAGGTAACACCTAGTTTAAATGCCAAAGGCTTTATGTTTATTTAAAACAAATATACAGTAACGTTTATACTGATCTCTATTTATTTATGTTTAATATCAAATTCCATATGCGTTCTATGGTGGTGGCTTGCATTTCGCATATACTTGTGACAACAGGTACTTATACTAGAACATCTACCATGCTGTAGTTTATTGTAATTCTTTTGTTAATCTATTTAGGAGCCAAGGAGGAACATATTACGTGATTTTTAGTATTTTTGACGGTTTTTTTATTGTGAAAATATCTAATTATCGAAAATAAAACAAAAAAGTTTTGTTTTTAAAAACAAAAATAATCGTGATATTTGCACAATCTTAGAACGTCGAAAAAGTTAGGAAGCTAAACACTCACTTTTTTTTTGTTATTGTTTTTTTTTATAAATTTAATTACTGGTTATTTGTCTCTACATACATACTATACTTACCTGCAACGCTGCATTAGAGCACCGCTATATACATTTACAATAAAGGACACTACATCAAGCCTAACAAGACTTACGCAAAATAACACAAAGAAGGCAACTTTCCAACGGCAAGGCAATGCAAAACTACGGATGATGGCCCTCGCCGCCCAGTTTGACGCTGTACCCACCTGACCGAACACACCCCGACATAACACGCCACTACGGGGACAACATTCACAAAAGAACAAAACAAAACACAAAAAAAAACAAAACAAAAAAAAACAAAACATAAAACACTGACAACAACACAACGGCAAAGGAAAGAGGTTCCACCGAAAATGGTTAGACTTGTGTTAGTAGAGCACATTCGGCATGCTCTCGCTACCTGTGTATTTACTAGTATTTTTTTCTCAAGAAAAATCCACTCCACACTCAAAATTAACGTTCACTTTAACAGCAGTAACTGAACACAACTTGGTAGAAAATAATATTAAAAATAATATGTAAGTGGATAAATTATTATGAATGTGAACCAGTCATGTTACTGCTATAATTACTTTGATATCGGTAACGCATGTTAGTCGGTACGCCGTGCACGCCTGCACTGTCAGGGTCTGTGTATCGGCGACATTTACAGAGCTGGGTTGCTTTGGATCAGTAGCGAGGATGTTTCGGGTTGGCGTATCACAAGCAAAAAATACTATTCTTAAAAATAAAAAATAAAACAGACAAAAATAAAAACAAAAATAGTCAAAAAAAATCAAACAGTCAGTATGACTAGAGTTAAATAAAAGATAGAGTAAGACAGAGACAGTCATATTCATACCGCTATGTGGTTTATGTTGAGTAAATATTATACTGATATATCTATTGGGGTAGTCATAGTAACTGTTTGAAGGTAATTACGAGGGATAAGTAACATTGTAACAGCCTAAGAGAGCATGCTAATGAGTAGTGGGAGGGGCGGTAGTCAACTCAGGTATTAAATATAGTCAAAATAAATAAAAACGGGAAGCGTCAGACTGTAGATTCTTTTATACTGCGGATCATGCATGGCGGTTACTTTCAAGTTTATCTAGTGACACTAAGGGGGAGTCCCGGTTTCATGACAAATAAGGATTTAGAACAGGAGACAGCAGGATGTGAATCTGAAGATTTAAATACAGGTAATAGATAAAAATGAAATGCAATAAACAAATACATATATGTCATGAAACCAGGTACTGAAGAAGTAAAATGAAAAATAGTTTTTTGGATAAACAAAAGTTCTAGAGTTCAGGCTTGTTCGGTTGCCAATTTCAAGAGGTTTTTTTGTATTGAAAGAGAAAGGTTTTTGAAACAAAATTAGTGACCGAACAATAAGTTAGTTTCTACGTTAGTTATGGGCCAAAAATAATAATAGCGTATACTACTATTTATTACTTTGTAAAGTGTTTCTCTGTGTAGGTATAAAAATAAATGTCTTGAAAAGAACAGAAGTATAGGAGAATGAAACGAAACATACGAGACGTAAAATAAAATATAAATAAAAATAGAAAAAAAAAATCAAGAAAGAAATAATAAAAAACGAAATAATAACGTACAGTTATTTGAATTTCGGTTTTTTTACGGATTAAATTATTTGTGTATTATTTTTTATTTTATTTTTTTGGTATGAAATATATATTTTATTATTATTTGTTTCGACTCGTACTGTGAAAATTCCGGCTTACTGTACGAACAAATCAAAGGATGTGTAAAATATGATGATTCAGCGTAATCTCTATAGATTCTATGACGATATAGTCTATATGGATGCATATAAAAATGGTGGTTATATTCGTTTGTATGCAAAAATAGTAAAAGTATATATAATAAGGACAATAATATCGTTGACTTAGCGTTAGGATGCCCAAGGTATCCGCAGTGTTGACCTGTTGACCTTTGCTGTATATATATTTGTATGTATTATAGCTGTAAACTCAAAACTTATCCCTCTTTCGAAAGCTCGAACATGTAGTCTGCGAGACCTAATACTTTTTTAATGATTTGCTTTTTTTCTTATTATTATTTAGACTTCTTTTAATTTTATCACCACTGTGGCATGTTTACTTAAAACTTATTCGTATATCGGTAAATATGCACAGCAATTATAAATATTTTTATTAATAAAATATCATGGAATACCATCATGTCTTTTTCTTAATTTATCAGTCTTTATATCACAGCCAATAATATGTCATGATGTAACCCATGAGGATTTACTGACAGCTTCTTAAAATGTATGCGACTATACTGTGCTATTGAATTTAATAAAACTGTATAATTCCAAATAATAATGTAATAATCAAGAATGCCGCCAGTAAAATAATAACTGTAAATAATAGTCAGGCACTTTACACATTACGATAACATTAATTTTAAAGTTTTTTGACTATTGTTTGCAGTTCAAAAAAATTTATTCAGACCCGAATAATTTATTCAGGCGTGAATAAACTTTATTCAACCATTGTATTCCCCCAGATGAATGATGTACAAACATCAAACCCCAACATTTATCCCATTTTGTGTAGTGTTCCTAATTTCCCGATAATTTCATAGAAAAACTGTAAATAGTTTTGGTATGAAATTATTTAAAGCCCCGACAAAATTCATCGACTTTCCAGTCGCTGAATTGAGCCACATAGCAATGTTTGACGGATGACATATACTTTTGTATGAGATTCAAGTTCTTGGCAACATCTTAATTGTTTTTTCTTAATTTTTTATTTCGATTGAGTATTGTCATAAGCCGTGGTTTTTGAGTCTTGTAAATACAAGTTTGATGAAACATATCTTGTAAAAAGGAGACAAGTATTCTCTTGAATATACTACGTTTAAGTATTTCAGTTTCAGTTTTATATATTTTACTATATATCTCTTGCTTGTTTAAAATAAAGAACAATAAATCTTTTAGGTCAAGTTAATTTAAGATATGCTTCATTTTAAACGGTTCCCAAAATGGTAATTTGTGAATGAAAAATGTTTATGTGAACGGTCGTTTCAAATGACAGACGAATGAAGCTTCGACGGAAGGCGAAACATTGACGCACACTTCGCTGAACGGGAATGCGGCATAGTTGTGTTAATTTGGGCCTACTGTCCACAGACGCGTAGCTTTATAGACAAGTATTCGTCAGTATATGAAACTCTGTCGACGAAACTGCAAGACGTTGCCACTTCATCGACATAATTCTGTATGTAAGCTGTGAGGCGTACACCAAGCGTAGAATGACGAATACGCGTCTATGAAGTTACGCGTCCGTGGGTCTAAGCCTTAGGTATGTTTAAATGATTTCAAACGCATATATGGCATAACTCTTGCTGTTTCTATTTTAAGAAAACTAGTTGTTAGTCCAAGGAATGGTACAAATAGAGATATATTGATTCACTTATGAACTACAAAGATTTATTTAAAAAACAGAGCTGGATGACTATTTCATCCACAATTAATGTTCGACTGATGAACTATTGTATTTTGGAAATAGTTTCTATTTTTAAAGATCATTTTGAGAAATACAAACTGAGATTTTAGATTAGAAAATGTCTAAAAAAAACTTTTAAAAGTGAATCGATGTCTCAGTTTATACCAATTCTTGAACCAACGTTTGGTTTAATTTTAGTAGTAACAGCAAAAGTTATTACCAAAAATGCCTGTCTGTCATATATTTGAAATCATTTTAATATACCTAAATCAACACGACTGTCGCGATCCCGTTTAGCGATAACTGAAGTGTGCGCGAATGAGGCGCCTTCAATCGAGGTTCATTCGTTCATTCAACAGATCATTCACGTAACTATTGTTATTCACAAATAACCGTCTCGGGGACTGTATAACCGCCTATGTCAGATATATTTGTCAAATACTTTCGCGTTTAATACCTCGGTACCAGCTACCTTTTTTGTAATAAGGTTTAAGTATTTATTATAAGTTAGCTGGTATGATGTGTACCGTATTCGGTACACTGGTGCCTGAGAGGTGGTCACACATCCACGACCAAATACTCCATCTTGTCAGCTCTTCTGTCACCTGGATTGAAGAGCTAAACGATATGTAAATCGCAGTCGCCAATACACGACTCTGGCGATTAGGACACGAAAATAATTATCAAAGCAATCTGACGTAAGCGGTGAGTTAGGTAGGTAGCATATGTCATCCGTTTGTTTGTGTGATGTGGTGTGGGGTGTGGGGCGGTATGGCATGGCGTGTACCTGCGTCTGCAGGCGCGTGAGGCCGCGGATCCAGAGGATCTGTCCGGCGCGCGGCTTCTTGTCCAGGTCCGCGTCGTAGTCGGGCCCCGGCTGGATCGACTCGGGGTCGGGCTGCCCGCGGCCCCATCTGTACAGAGCGACACCACTTACACGTCAAGGATATCACAGGTGCCAACATTGATCAGAAGCCCTACCACGAACTCTTAACGCGGTGCTAATTGAACTGCGGCTTATTCACGCATTGAGTGGCGCGGCGAGCGGAGCGGTATCGGTAAGCGGTCACGCGGCGCTTTGAGCGGCGTCTCATGGAATGTTTCAAACCTTTTTTATATTTTTGATCTTACCGCTCGCCGCCCCGCGCTTAGCACACAACGTACGTACAGCTCACAACGATAAGATCGTGAACTATTAAAAGGATGGAGCTATTTACGCTTTATAGTCCCTCTTCTTCGTTCGTAAATATTCAACAGTATATCTGTAAGTGGAAAATTTGCATAAGAGGCCCAGATAAGGCATTCCTGAAGCGTTACTCACGACAGTCTCTTAGGTATCTTCCTGGTGGGCACGGTGGTGACGAGCTGCCCCCACACGAGCGTGCCGGCGCCGAGGAACAGGCACCACAGCCACTGGTCTATCGACAGCCCCGCCGTGCTGAAGGCCATGCCTCCGAACTGGATGATTACCACCTGGAATTGTTGGGTCATAAATTGTAATTAATTTGGTCAGTCGTTTTATAGGTATGCGCCAACAGGGTGTAAAGTTTGCGCGCGTGCATTTCATGTTTGTAGAAAGCGCGCGGCGCAGGCGTCGAGTATGAACGAGCCAAGCGCGAAGTGCACGCGCGCCGCTCGCAACGTCACTCGTCCGGTCTGCAATCACCATTAAGGTGAGTATAGACTACAACATTTTCTGGAGCATTTCTGTGTAATGTAACGTTCTTACGAATGGTACAATACAGGCAAAAGCTCAGTTTCCTAAGCATTTCCATGTAATGTAACGTTCCTGCGAATGCTCGGCGTTATGTTACAGGTAAATGCTCGCAGCGAGCGTGCATTTACCAACATTTCGTTGTACCTTGCGTTCATTTTTTTTTTTTTAATGTCACCCCACACCCGCGCATCGCCCGCACTCGTGGCTCTGTTACACCAATATGCTCATTGGTTTGTAACAAAGAGGTGAGCGTGCTCGACCTTTAGTTCATTAAAGGATGATACACTATAACATATCAAAGAGCGGCTCGTTGTTCTGTTACAAGTAAATGTTGTAGTCTATACTCACCTTTCGAGACCTGTAATATTGACAATTACCGATGGTGGTAGTCCACCCACTACTTCCGCCCACATACCTGCGAAGCCGCCGTGCCGATCCATATAGAATAAAAGATGGGGTTGGTGAAGAGTCCCTGGAACACGTTCCTCTGGCCGTGGATCTTGCGCGCGTTGATCTCGTTGAACAGAGTCATCATCACGAAGGTGTTGAAGATGATGGTGAAGTGCTGCGTGGGCTCCGTGCCCAGCGCCTGGCCGCGCCCCGACGGGATGTTCAGGAGACGGTCGCCTGGGAGGGGGAATAGACACTCAGTTATTTATCTATACAGGGTTATTTGTGGAACACTAACCACCTTGCAGGACTGTATTATTAACTTCATAAACAGCCACTTTTTTCTATGACTTTTTACAAAACATACATTTACGAACCTTCAAGATTTCGTTGTTCTAACACATTACATTCACATATTTCAACTCTGTATTTTGCTATTCCTACTTACGTCCGTGTGACGCGACGCAATCGCATCAAGCACTCCCGCCGCCCAATCCCGCTACCATCCATTATCGTACTATCGCTTGCTTCGCATATTTAGAACATTCAATTTAAATTATTTTTATGTTTGTATAAAAATCTGATGACCTAAATTATGATAAATTTTTAAAAGTCATAGAAAAAAGTTGTTGTTTATGATGTTAATAACATGGTCTTCAGAGGTTGCCAGTATTTTACAAATAACCCTGTATAATAAAGCGAAAGTTTGTTTGTATAAATGTGTCGGAAATCATCCAATGACTTTTACCGCTCTTGGGCGGAACGGAAGAAGTTTTTAGACTTTTACTGACTAAAAATCACTTCTGGTCCGTTTTTGCTTTCGTTCCAAGGCCAAAGGGTTCTGTTTAGCACAACCCATGGTCTCAGTAGGCTTCGAGCTTGTTGGACCCCTTTGCTGATATATCCTTGAGGCGCGCGTGGAAAGGCTGCGCAGATGATAAGTGTACTTACCAACAAAGAGCAGCGAGAATATCACAAAGAGCTGATAGATGGCCTGGCCGAGGATGTTCTTCATCATGGTACGGCTGATGAGCGGCTTGGTCCGTCCGTAGGGCTTGCGCTGCAGCAGGTCCGGCGTGGGCATCTCCGTGGCCAGCGCCAGCGACGCCAAGGTGTCCATGATCAGGTTCACCCATAACATTTGTACTGCCTGTGGAACACATAAATGGATTAGTGCAAGCAAGTTTAGAAATAACTCCTAAGAGAAGTGAATTCTGGAGTTTTGTAAGTTATGTTAGACAAGAATCAAGTAGCTCTTCGAGTACTTTTATCCGTTGTCGTACTAACAAAGTGGACCGTATTGTCACAAAATATATAGGTACAGAAGTTAATCTACATACTGTGTGTGCTCTTACAACGCACACATAGTCATCGCTCACGGACACGATATTTCGGAACTGTCCAACGAGTAGGCCCGTTGGACAGTTCCGGCTCAAACGCTTATTTTAGTGTGCGTCCACCGAGCGTAGGTATAAAAAGTAAAGTACATACATGAGGTTGTCTTCTGTACCTATTTTGTGGTATTGTTGTCTTATCTTGGATAAATTATTATTACGTATATCCTGTTTTAGACATGCTAAAATAACGAAAAAAAAAACTTTTGATACAGTTTCTTTTCGTTATTTTAGCATCAACGGTATTATATAAAAATCATGTGTTAACAATTCGGACCAGAGATTTTACGGAAGTCCGATTTCGATTCCGACTCTTCGAAACTTCCGAATGATTTTCCTTGAAATAAATCTTAATCGAAACTGAAATTTGGAGGACCAAACAAGTATTTACTTGTCCGGGGGAAACTCCCACCTCCGTGCCTTCTGACGTTTACCTTCCAGTTGTTGTGTTGTTACAAGTGCCCACACACCTGCACTTTGGATGATTTGATGAGTCCACAGATGCAGTTTAAGGGTGTTACCACACCAGTCGATCGAACGTCAATCGATGCCATCGATCGATGGTAAAATAGATTAGTCGACGTCAATCGACAGTTTCTACCAGACCAATCGATCGATTGTCGATCGATGGTAGAATGCGTCCTCTTGTGAATAAATTTCGAAAGAAACTGTTGGAAAATAATTGAATATAGCCGAAGTTAATCGATTAACGTCGACCGATGCCATCGACTGGCAATCGATCGATTGGTTTGTCGACCGGTATCCGTCGATCAATTAAATACCACACCGATCGATCAAAGTCGACTTTTTTTTTTGTCGACGGGGAAAATCATCTTCGACCAAACCCGCTCTTGGGTGGAGCGGGAGACAGTGTCAGACTCTTACTGACTAAAAACCCCGCGCCGTTCCTTCTAGCCTTCATACCGGGGCACGAGCTCCCTTTCGGACAACCCTGTCCCCAGTAGGCTTCGACCCAGCTGGGCCCTTCCTGCTGCTGACAACTCCTTGAGGCGCGCGGGAACAGTGCGCGCCGTCGACGTCTTGGACTCGGTCCATTACCGGACGATCGGACAGCGAGCTACCCATGGCTCGCCGTCCGCGAGCCCGCGTCTACGGTGGCCGGAAATCGGGATCGGAATCCCGGCGACGGCGGCGAGGGCGCCGTTGCCTGATGCGGTCGGCCTCCTCCTTTGCAAGCATTACTGCTTCGCAGAAGGAGGCCCGCGCCTGCCATTCCTCCTCGCTCCGGACCATGGCCTCGACCAGGGCCCGGCGCGAGAGGTCTCCGCCGCCGATCGCCCCCACGAGGGCACGGCGATGCTCCGCCCAGGCAGGGCACACCTCGACGGTGTGCTCCACCGTGTCCTCCGGGCGTTGCGCACAGTGGCGACACCCGGGCGTCTCTTCCGCCTGAATCCGATGCAGGAACCTCCCGAACTTGCCATGTCCGGTGAGGACCTGCGTCATGCGGAAGGTAAGGACGCCGTGAGGTCTTTCCAGCCACGCCTCAAAGAGGGGACTTACCGCCATAATCGTGGCGTGCCCAGCACTGGGTTGCGATAGCCGTTGACGCCATTTCACCATGAGATCCCGCCGAAGCATGAGATCCCGCCGGAGATAAAAGTCGACTGAAATCGATTGATGGTATCGATCGACGATCGATCGATTGGTGTGGTAACACCCTAACGAGTTTGCCATCGTACCGAAAAGGAGAAGATTGGTACAGTATCTTACCTTAAGAGGACTGTCCTGTATCGCACAGGCGCCGATGAAGGCCACGATGACGGCGACCACGTTGACCGTCAGCTGGAACTGCAGGAACTTGGCGATGGAGTCGTAAACGTTACGGCCCCACATGACGGCCTTCACTATCGATGAGAAGTTGTCGTCTGTTAGGATGATGTCTGATGCTTCCTTTGCGACGTCTGTGCCGGCGATACCCTGGGGGAACAAACTCATAATTAGCTGATGTGTGTAAAAGGTTGTGGCGTGTCTACGTCTCACGACCAGCGGAAACGCTCCGCTTATAAACTTTGGGCCACACAGACAGATCATACGATCTTTTGTTCGCGCTGACGTCAGGTCATTAGCGAGCCACCTACCTGTGCCGCTCGCAAGCGCCGCACTCGGAACAGTCGTACTGAGCCAGCCTCGAAGTCGGTCGCACCGCGCTTACTTAGCTTACTCGCTTACCCATATTTTGTAATTTTGTTTTATCCAATATACCTATTGTTCAGTCGTTAAATAATAAGTATTCATTTCATCTTCCGTGCTTCATTCTACATTCTTCACCTCTTCCTACTCATCCATTCTTCTGCTTGTTCCGCTAATTTGCTACTTAGCTACATAGCTATACGGGTTAGATTCCCGTGTAGCGTAGGAGTAGGTGCAGTACCTATATCCCTACAAGGTTAAGGGGGCCCTTTTTCGTAAACCTATAACAGGCACCAGTCTCACAAAGGTGGAATAGAGCTAAGACATTGTCTTCTCAAAATTAACTTTCAGTCAGTTTTATGAAGGCTTATCAACGTGAGCATGGATATAAAGCTTGTTTCAGCCAATGAAATCCAACGCAATGTTTGATAAAGAAGCAAAGTGAAAAAGAGAGATACCGCCTGAACGCTATTGGTATTTGGTAATTTCGTCATTTACTCGAATATTTCACAAAACTTAGTACAACTAGGCAATGTGAACACGGCTTTCTTATTTATTATGATTTACATTCCATTCGAAATAACATTAGACATTGAAACAAATATTTCTTTACACTGTCCATTCAACCGATTTTGATCTTTATTGCGTAGAAGGCATGACAAATGACGGCTGAATGAAATATTTGGTATTGTAACCACTGTTTTGCTTTTAATGCCATCCTTATGCCTACGGAATAGAAGGCAAAATCGTTTGAACGGGCGGTAAAAAAGGTTTGGTTAAATGTCTAATCATATTACGAATGGAGTATAGAGACATATATCATTGTATTATAGTTATATACTTTCACGCGGGCGAAACTGCATACCGTCACCCTCCCTGCTAACTCTCCTAACTAGCAATTGATATTTTTCCAAGGCAACCGTTTTTCGGTCGGGCTTTACAATCATGTTCCTGTAGTTGCTTTAGCTGTAGCTTTATTAATAAATTAATAAGTTTTTTATATTGCTCTTGGCTTATTCTTTAAGTTATTAGTGGCCCTAAAGCCCTAAGGTACGAAGGTAGTGAAGATATTTTTTCCTTCTTTTGCACTTACGCAAAACAAAATACGTGATTATCTTCTAAACGGTAAACGATGCAGATACGACGATTAGATGCAGATACGCCAGTTTCCGAGATAGGACACACAGTAAGCGGGGAGGGCGACGATACATTGCAAGTTAAATAAAACAAAAAGATATGTTACCATAGCGAAGCCAACATCAGCCTTCTTCAAGGCAGGTCCATCGTTGGTGCCGTCTCCCGTGACGGCCACGACCTCCCGCTTGTCGAAGGCCTTGGACTCGATCATGCCCTTGACGAGCGTGTACTTGTCCGTGGGCGACGAGCGCGCCAGCACGCGCAGCTTGGGCCACACCTTGTCCAGCAGGTGCTGTTGTACCTGTGGGGGACAAAGGCTTGTTAAACTACAATTTACCTGGAGAACATTTTACATCGTCGGCTTTATAATGTTCCCACTGTTGGGACTCAGGCCTCCTCTATAGGTGAGGGAATGGGCCACAATCCACCACGCGGGCCCAGTGCGGATTGATGAATGTCACATGTCTTCGAATTTTGGTTCTAGGTCATGCCAGTTACCTCACGATGTTTTCGTTCACCGTTTTGAAAGCAGTGTGAGCTGGGTTTGGACCTGCGAACTAAACCTCGTAAGTCAATGCCGTTACCACTCGGCCATCACTGCTCTCACTCAACTTTTAGATTATATTAGACGTGATTTAAAAGAGTGTCTATGGATTTTCTTGCACAATCTTCTCCATAGAGATCTACGCTTTTGAACTTGCAACTTGGCTTCACTTATTTTTGACTTGACTGACCGAGCGATTACAGGCACTATCAAAATTTTCAGAATGTCGATCAGTCAAAAACAAAGCTAAATGAAGCTAAATTGCACGTTCCAAAGCGTAAAATCAATCGATTTTGTAATCAGTCGATCTCAGAGTGTAATTAGTAAACAGGGTGAAATCAAGTTGGCCACGGTGGGCAAAAATCATCTTATGACAACCCTTCATGGGTGGAGCGGGTCAACGTCTTGGGCTCGGTCCAGACGGTTACCGGACGATCGGACAGCGAGCTACCCATGGCTCTCCGTCCGCGAGCCCGCAAGTTGGCCACCCCTAAATTGATCTGCTGGCTATTACTAATAAGTTAATAACAGTACGCACCTCTCCGTTAGCGTCCCGAATCCTTGTGTTGAACTCCTTGCCCTCTAGGATGAGGAAGTCGTCGGTAGGCTTGATGATGCCGCACTTGACGGCGATGGAGCGCGCCGTGTTCACGTTGTCGCCTGTCACCATGCGGACTGTGATGCCAGCCTTCTGGCATTTCCTGATGGCTTCGGGTACCTGTGGAACGAAGTGTTTATTAATATATGACAAATGGCAGTTAGCTGGAGCGCGTGGGGCAATCATTGATAGTTGGGAGAGTCTGAATGCGAACAGAGAGAGCCCTGAAGGTTATTGAACCTTAAAACATAGTTATATATGACAACAATAAGGTTCACGTTCAATCAACCGCTTTTCTATGTGGTGGTGGCGGGTGGTTAAATTTCTTTAAAGCCGTGTACGTACGAACATAGCGAACAAAAACACAAAACTTGAACATTTGGTTTGTACGTATGCACGGCATAGGCGAACACGAACGTGAACATAGTTGGAATCGAGGTCGCGAAAAACAGTCGTGAACTCTCTTAATAGCCATGGAGGCGTCGTTGGAAGTGGTCGATTGTGAAATTTGTGAAGTAGCGAAAACTTTTTGGTGTTCGCATTGATTCATGACGAACACCGTTCATACAGAACATACTAATAGGATCGCCGCAAACATGTTTGACGAACAGAGTGTTCGATGTTCGTTAGTCGTACACACGTGCGTACCAAGTTGTTGCGTATCATGCAATGCAACGTTCGTACATGCGAACACGGCTTTACGAATAACTTTGCGATATTTTAATTTGAGTAATGATGAAAAGTATCGTGTGCTATTCCAGGACCCGTGTACCACTGGGGCCAGGTTTATTCGGATGGGAGCTCGAGCCCTGGTATGAAGGCTAGAAGGAACGGGGTGGGTTTTTAGTCAGTAAGAGTCTGACACTATCTCCCGCTCTGCCCAAGAGTAGGGGTTGACATTGGATGATTTTCCCCACAGTAAAAAAACCGATGTACTAAGTTTTATCGAAACCCATTCAGTCGTTCGAGAGAGAAGAAGTAACAAACACACAAGCTTTCTGCTAAGCGATTCTATGTAAGGCGTATTTTTTCTCTTCATGAAAAATCCAACGAAAGTAAGCAAAATAAAGGTCTATACAACTGAGTCGAGTATACGTACTTCTGGTCGCACAGGGTCTTCAATGCCGACAACGCACAAGCAGGTCAGGTTGTTCACGATGTTGTCTTCGTCGTCCCAGTTCGGCTCTTGGTCTATGTGCACCTGGACACAAACAAAATTACATTAATATTAACAACATGATAAAAAGAAAAATATTATAATAGCACTAACATACTATTTTGAAATCACTAGTTTCTTTTTCGTATATTAAAGTTACAAAACGGACACGAGAAGAGACTATTCGTCTTATTAAATAAAAAACATGTTGACATTTTATTACAATCCCAATCCTTCCAGCCAACCTATTTTGAACTTTATTTTATCAAAAGTTAGGTTTATCATACAAAACTGACAACTTATGCACATTTTCACTAAACTCGCGTTCCGAGTCACGATAACATCGCTGTTAGCGTGTCAACAAATTGGTGATGTGAACGCGCTTACGGTCACTCGTTGGCGTGTTAACATCAGTATCTATTTACGTGACTTGGAACGCGAGGAGGTGTCATGACTCGAGGGTAAGAGTATAAAATCTAAAAATACAATAAGAGCGATATTTTTTATTTTGATCGATTTCCTGGAATACTTGTAATTTATTTTATTTGCATGACTTTTTACCGACTTCCCAAAAAGGAGGAGGTACTACGTTCGGCTGTTTGTATGTTTTTTTTTGTATGTTTGTTCGTCGAATACTCCCCCAAATGTGGACGGATTTTCAAAATTCTTTTTTTGTTCGAAAGTAGATAGTTCTGAGGTGGTCCCATTATCACCAAATTAGGATCTGATGATGGGATCTTGGAGAAATCGAGGGCAACCTTCAAATTTTATAGGCTCACTTATTGATTTTCGCATATTTTATGAAGTATCTTGTGTATTTGCGTATGGTCGTCACCATCTCAGGTAGCTGGGCTGATGATGGAAGGTACAACTCCTTAACAGTAAGAAGTTACTCGAACAGGCAAGGACTGTTTTAGTAAATTGTTTTGATGTTTGATAGGGCATTTGCCACATTTGGTCTCATGATCATCAAGTCATGACCTGATGCTGCAGTCAGGATAGTCTGCAGAGTACCTAAGTCCTCGACAACAAACAGCAGATATATCGAGTTTAGGCTCATTGAAAACGGCTCGATGTGTGGATAAACGTACTGCTAATAAAGAACACCGAAGTACATAGAGACCTGATGCTGAAGCCAGGAGCATCAGGAAAAGTACAAACCTTGAAATTACAGCACCGTAGTCGTGTTTGGGCTCATTTTAAACAGGACTAAATTTTAAGTTCATTGCAATGTTGACATAAATCTGGCCTGATGCTACAGCCGGGATTATCAGCATCTAGTCTAATGACTGTTTGAAAGAAGAGGGGGAGAGGATATATCGAACTGATCTGATGATGAAGCCGAAAGGTAAATTAATGTAATCTAACCGTGTTTGGGATTATTAGCACCGTTATGAGATGCGCTCTGACTATAAGGTATTTAAGTTTGACTGAGGGGTACTTTTTAGTGGTGGTACCATAACTAAAAAGTGTAAAATAAAAAAAACTTTTTACAAAAAAAATATAACCGACTTCAATGATAAAAAACACTGAAAAGTATCAAATAACTTTAATTTTGGAAGTCGGTGTTAAATAACGAAGAGACTAAACTATTATAGAAACACCGACTTCCAAAAGTTATTTGATACTTTTCAGTGTTTTTTATCATTGAAGTCGGTTATATTTTTTTTGTAAAAAGTTTTTTTTTTTGTCTTAATTTTGTGCATCATTCTTTTACTGTCCCTGTAATGCCTATTTTTAACAAAATAAATGAGTACCCTACTTTTAAATGTTGTTTACCTGGTTAATCTCAGCCTTGCCGGGCACAAAGTCCCTGTAGGCTACGGAGATGGTCCTGAGTCCGTCGCAGGCCATGGGCTCGATGACTTGCCGCACGAGCCGCTCCTGCATGTCGCGCGTGAACTTCTCCAAGCGTCCTTCGTGGCCGTAGATGAATGCACATCTGGGGGGGACACGTACCAATTAAAGCATGTGTAACGATTTGAAGTGGGATTAAAAGATGAAACATAATCCTGGTATTAGGCAAAGCTATTAATAAATACGTAAATTAACGGTCATGACAAGTTGAGAACCCATCTACCGAGTTCAACTGTATTTTCAAACCAACCAAGGACCCACTCAAATATACACTACGGACTATTTAGTAGATGGTTTATGTGAAGTTTGGTAGGGTAGAGTAGAGTAGTGTAGGGTAGAGAAGGGTATCGTAGGGTAGAATAGGGTAGAGAAGGGTATAATAGGGTAGAGTAGGGAAAAGCCGGAGCGAAGGCGTCCGGGCAAAAGCTTCATCTAAATCAGTCTCGCTGTTTAAATAGGCACACTGCAGACTCTAAAACTTTTCTCGCCCTTGGAATCGAACTCTGGACATTGCACTCAGTATTAGCACTTTCAAACAATGTGTTGGTGCAACCATTGGACACATCGAGACGATCAGATCATGTGCCATGAATACTAAGTTTTCGAATACCGTAATTAGAGACAAAATAGAAAGACAATGAGAGAGTGAACACTTGGAGCAAAGCATTCACTTGGAGCACAAAATATATAGGTACAGAAGTCAATCTACATACTGTGCGCGCTCTCACAACGCACACATAGACACCGTTCACGGACACGATATCTCGGAGCGTCTCGGCCCACTCGTCATACAGTTCCGGCTCAAACGCTCATTAGTGTGCGTCCACCGAGCGTAGGTATAAAAAGTGAAGTACATACATGAGATTGTCTTCTGTACCTATCTATTTTGTGCTTGAAGTTTAATGAATTAAATATATGAAAAATGTCTACTTACTTCTTCAAAACAATTTCAGAAGCTCCCTTAGTATACAGCCTGTAGCCTCCCTTGTACGGTATGACAGTGGACATGCTCTTGCGCACCGAGTTGAAGGTGTACACCCTCGTGAACGACTCCTCGGGGTTCCTCTCCCGCACTGCCTCGTAACTCTGGCCCAGCGCCACCACGAACCCTAGGAGGGCGCATTCTGTCTTGTTGCCGACCTGCATTGGGGGTCCGGTTGGGTCTAGATTTGGCTGTGGACAAGAAAACATTGTTAGAAGAATCTTTCAATTGACTGGCCTGTTGGTTTATTGGTTAGTGACCCTGACTGCTATGCCGGAGGTCGTGGGTTCGATTTCCACCCAGAATTAATGTTTGTGCAATGATCTTGATCATTTGTTCTGTGCCTGGGTGTAATTTATCTATCATTATCATCATCAGCCTTTTAATGTTCCCACTACTGAGACTCAGGCTTCCTCTCTATGAGAAGGAATGGGCCGTAATCCACCACGTGGGCCTAGTACGGGTTGGTGAATATATAGTCATATGTCTTCAAGTTTTTTTTCCAGGCAAACCAATTCCTTCCTCATGATGTTTCCTTCACCTTTTCGGGCTAAAAAAAGGTTGATTGTCTATGTTAATATTGTAAAGAAATAATACATGTTATTTACGCTGTCCCTGAAGGCTTCAAGCTATTATATTGTCCACTCAAGTCGCTGGCACTGATTGACCTCAGTAGACTCATAGTAAGGTTCAGTTGAAAACCAGCGTCAGGCAACTTCTACATAGTTAGTGGCTTGGCATTATTCTGAACTGGACCTATTTATTTATTCGCGGGAATTCGATGGATGCGTGACGCACAGGACCGGTCGTTGTGGCGACGCTTGGGGGAGGCCTATGTCCAGCAGTGGACGTCTTTCGGCTGATATGATGATGATGAGGACCTATTTGGCACAGGCTTAGCTGTGAGAAACACAATGTTGATGTCTAGTTAAGTTTCTGTATAATTGTTATTTCATTGTGTGCAAAATAAACGTGTTTTCTTTCTTTTTGGCAGAAGCTGGTAAGTAATAAAAGGGTAGTCACCATAATCCTGGAAGTGAAGGCAGCGTTGACGGCGATGCCCTCGACCATGGTCTCGGCCACGTCGGGCGGGATGTCGCGGAAGTTGGGCGTGACCTTGCAGAGCTTCTCGCAGATGTAGGACTGCACCACGGTCATGCGGTTGGTGGTGAGCGTGCCGGTCTTGTCGGAGCAGATGGCCGTGGCGTTGCCCATCGTCTCGCACGCGTCCAAGTGACGCACCAAGTTGTTGTCTTTCATCATTTTCTGAGAAAGGTACACGAGTTGGTTTATTTCTGGAGTAGATGTCGAAATTCTCTCTAATATTCTCAATACGGTATTTAAAAACACATAAGAAGCATAGAGAGTAGAAGTACATATTACTACAAAATAGATAGGTACAGAAGACAATCTTCATACAAAGCGCGCTTGAGCGCTCGGCTCAATAATCGCTCAGTCGCACTCGTACAGTTCGGGGCAATGCGCTGACCCTAGCGCGATCGACTAATTTAGGTATAAAAAGTGAAGTACATATATAAGATTGACTTCTGTACCTATCTATTTTGTGGTAGAGGTCAGAGAGTTCTAAAGCTTGTAAAGTAAGAAGTTTTTCAATACACTTGCTCATAAAGTGACTCTTATTGCACTGCACTTAGGTATATAATGGCACGAGGAAGAGAAACAAAAAAAAATGGGCGCGCATATGAAAACAGATTTTTACCGCCACAAAAGTTTACTAGTTTTGCAGTTATTTACTTCACGAGTGTTATCGTTCTCAGCTCTCTTAAGACCCTCGCCATGGCTCGGGTCTAAACATCGCCTCAACGGTAATCACTAACATTACACACTTATAATATACTATTTTGGTTACCTTGACAGAATAAGCAAGCGACAAGGTCACGGCCAACGGCAACCCTTCCGGCACAGCCACCACCAGCACGGTCACACCGATGATGAGATGCTTCACGAGGTTGTTGATGTACGTGGCCTTCCACGGCTTGCCCTCGATCACGAACGTGTGCACGCAGAAGTTGATCACCAGGATGATGACGGTGAGCACTGCGATTGTTGAGCCGGCGTAGCCGATCTGTTGGGGAGGAGGGGGAGTGGTTACAATGTGGATAAAATATGTGGTCTTGACATCGGTACATAAAAAAGAACCGTGTAATTTTCACAACGTTTACTTCAATTTGGCTGTGAATAAATAAAAAGTAATAAAGAGAAGATTTGTTTACTAGTGGCAAAATCAAAATATCTTGAAAAATTTGGCAGGATCAGCATGTCGAAGCCTTTTAGTATCTTGTTGCGCTACATCAACTATCTGTTTATAGACCTAGTCATTGTATAGCCAATGTGGTAAGCTTGGTCTGCAGCACAGACCTTGTGCGAGGTCTCCGCGGGCGGCTTATCGCTGAGTGGTCGAGCGACATGGTCGTCACACAGCAACACTTACTTGTATAGCCAACTTGGTAAGCTTGGCCTGCAGCACAGAATTCTCCTTCTTGTGCGAGGTTTCCGCGGGCGGCTTGTCGCTGGGTGGTGGAGCGACATGGTCGTCACATAGCAACACTTACTTGTATAGCCAACTTGGTAAGCTTGGCCTGCAGCACAGACTTCTCCTTCTTGTGCGAGGTCTCCGCGGGCGGCTTGTCGCTGGGTGGTGGAGCGACATGGTCGTCACATAGCAACACTTACTTGTATAGCCAACTTGGTAAGCTTGGCCTGCAGCACAGACTTCTCCTTCTTGTGCGAGGTCTCCGCGGGCGGCTTGTCGCTGGGTGGTGGAGCGACATGGTCGTCACATAGCAACACTTACTTGTATAGCCAACTTGGTAAGCTTGGCCTGCAGCACAGACTTCTCCTTCTTGTGCGAGGTCTCCGCGGGCGGCTTGTCGCTGGGTGGTGGAGCGACATGGTCGTCACATAGCAACACTTACTTGTATAGCCAACTTGGTAAGCTTGGCCTGCAGCACAGACTTCTCCTTCTTGTGCGAGGTCTCCGCGGGCGGCTTGTCGCTGGGTGGTGGAGCGACATGGTCGTCACATAGCAACACTTACTTGTATAGCCAACTTGGTAAGCTTGGCCTGCAGCACAGACTTCTTCTTCTTGTGCGAGGTCTCCGCGGGCGGCTTGTCGCTGGGTGGTGGAGCGACATGGTCGTCACATAGCAACACTTACTTGTATAGCCAACTTGGTAAGCTTGGCCTGCAGCACAGACTTCTCCTTCTTGTGCGAGGTCTCCGCGGGCGGCTTGTCGCTGGGTGGTGGAGCGACATGGTCGTCACATAGCAACACTTACTTGTATAGCCAACTTGGTAAGCTTGGCCTGCAGCACAGACTTCTCCTTCTTGTGCGAGGTCTCCGCGGGCGGCTTGTCGCTGGGTGGTGGAGCGACATGGTCGTCACATAGCAACACTTACTTGTATAGCCAACTTGGTAAGCTTGGCCTGCAGCACAGACTTCTCCTTCTTGTGCGAGGTCTCCGCGGGCGGCTTGTCGCTGGGTGGTGGAGCGACATGGTCGTCACATAGCAACACTTACTTGTATAGCCAACTTGGTAAGCTTGGCCTGCAGCACAGACTTCTCCTTCTTGTGCGAGGTCTCCGCGGGCGGCTTGTCGCTGGGTGGTGGAGCGACATGGTCGTCACATAGCAACACTTACTTGTATAGCCAACTTGGTAAGCTTGGCCTGCAGCACAGACTTCTCCTTCTTGTGCGAGGTCTCCGCGGGCGGCTTGTCGCTGGGTGGTGGAGCGACATGGTCGTCACATAGCAACACTTACTTGTATAGCCAACTTGGTAAGCTTGGCCTGCAGCACAGACTTCTCCTTCTTGTGCGAGGTCTCCGCGGGCGGCTTGTCGCTGGGTGGTGGAGCGACATGGTCGTCACATAGCAACACTTACTTGTATAGCCAACTTGGTAAGCTTGGCCTGCAGCACAGACTTCTCCTTCTTGTGCGAGGTCTCCGCGGGCGGCTTGTCGCTGGGTGGTGGAGCGACATGGTCGTCACATAGCAACACTTACTTGTATAGCCAACTTGGTAAGCTTGGCCTGCAGCACAGACTTCTCCTTCTTGTGCGAGGTCTCCGCGGGCGGCTTGTCGCTGGGTGGTGGAGCGACATGGTCGTCACATAGCAACACTTACTTGTATAGCCAACTTGGTAAGCTTGGCCTGCAGCACAGACTTCTCCTTCTTGTGCGAGGTCTCCGCGGGCGGCTTGTCGCTGGGTGGTGGAGCGACATGGTCGTCACATAGCAACACTTACTTGTATAGCCAACTTGGTAAGCTTGGCCTGCAGCACAGACTTCTCCTTCTTGTGCGAGGTCTCCGCGGGCGGCTTGTCGCTGGGTGGTGGAGCGACATGGTCGTCACATAGCAACACTTACTTGTATAGCCAACTTGGTAAGCTTGGCCTGCAGCACAGACTTCTCCTTCTTGTGCGAGGTCTCCGCGGGCGGCTTGTCGCTGGGTGGTGGAGCGACATGGTTGTCGTCTGGTCGCGCGTGGTTGGCTCCGTGGCTGTTGCCCGAGGCGGGGAGGGTTGCGTCCTCATCACCTGTATTTGTAAGAACGTTTTAGAGGATTGCAGGTGGTATTGAAGCGACAATAGTTCAAAGACATTTTTATGTTTCTATACAGATACTTGAATTGATTTATTCATCAACAGTACGCGTTTTTATTTTACGACTTACGACATTGGTCCTTCCGCAGTCAATCACTCGAAATAATGTGTCGATTTTATGTGTCCATTGAACGATGAATTTAAAAATTCAGTAACTGTGTAGTATCATAATAATGTTTCCTGTATACGAAACTGACGATTAAGACATTTTTCATATCCTATTATGTCATTATAGTGAACAGATTTTCGATTGGGCTCTGAAATATGTTCACAATAACAGTATCACAACAGAATTAAAACTCATTATCTCTCGATAGCCAGTCAACGTTTCAGATATTGGGCTATTGACGCTCGTATACTTTTTTCAATCTTTAAAATTGGAGTAATCAAGCTCAGAATTGAATAGAATCTTCATTCAGATACTAGGCCAATAGATTTTACTGTAACACAGCCAGTAATTAAACGAGGAACTGTTATATAAGAAATAGTTATTTTTAGGACAAAAGGAGTTATTATTGAAATTAAAATGTTTAATTAAAGGCTGTCAAAATTTCAATCAAAATTTGGAAAAATAAATGTCTGTAAATACCGAAAAAGTATTTTAAATGAGCAAAAAAATTGATTCTTACTTTTGGACTCTTGGATAATTGTGCTACAGGGTGTTCTCTTTTGCATTTAATGCTATCTACATTTGCTTTCAGTTTATATTAGATAAAGAAGGTCAAGATGCTTAAATATACACTATTATAAGTTATCAGGAACACTACAGTAAGTGTTACTACAGAAGAATGCACTAAGATGCTGTTATGTGAAAATGAAATATGGTTTTTATATTATTTTATCATTTATTTAGTATTATTTAAGAACCTACGTTTTACCACTGAGAAAATTAGTAAAAATTACTTTTTAATCTACAGTAATATTACTGTATTAACTAGGAACATACTACTGTAATTATTACTATTAAGAATTGTGCCTTAAAAGTAGTATGTCATTAAGTACACTTAAGGTCAGATTTATCTACCCAGTCCCACAGGTAAGCTTCAAGCCACAAAACTAAGCACCACCACCCTTCTGAACGGAAAATAGAACATAAGGCGTATATATTCTGGCCCTGAGTGTACGGAGGGTAGTACGTTAAGCGGGGCATAGCAAAGGAGGTAACTTACCAGACAAACTCTTGCGTTGCGTAGACTTGCGCTGCTTTTTAGCTTCTACTCGCGTATTTTTTTTCCAATATCCATCGATATTTATTATCCAATATATATCAGACAAGCATACACATTTATGACAACGATTGGATAATATTTGGAGTACATCATGCAGTCAACACGACAGTCACACGATGCATTGAATGTGTATGTTTTTATTTAGATTTTAATTTTGTTTTTTTAATTATATATTTTTTGTTGATCGGCGACATGGAGGTGCGTGCAGCAGGCCGGGGTCGGGGTGGAGAAAAAAAAGTTGGATGTCATTGTACGGATCACACTATGTTTGGTCGTGGCACTAAATCTAAAGGGTTTCATGTCATAGACTGTTTAAGCATTTGAGAAACCAATATACACAGATGATACTTTTTTTTCTAATTTGATTTTTCTGTCTCATAATAACAGCATGTGAAGTTTTTTTTAAATTAAAATTAGAGTATATTTTCTCTGGCTCAACTGCTCAAACGTAGCGACTAAAATTGCATTTACAAATGTATGCTTTTAGGGTCATTTTTTAATTATAATTTTATGATTCTTGAAAGAGATTATTTCTTTATTGAGACAGAATAATAATGTATGTATTGAACAACATCGATCGTACACAAAATATATATGGATAAAAATATTCACTTGAAAAATATGTCATGCCGTCACAAAACAATTCAGGCTATTAGTTAAAACATATAGACAGACAACGTTCAACAAGACTGTATAGATAAACATTAAAACTCAAGACCAAAAAAAAAAACGTAATGACATTCGGTATCATTCAGTCATCAATAAATAAAATAATCTCGCTATAAAAACGAAATTGGTGAAAAAAATATTAATATCAAACACTTCTATTTATGAATCACAATAAAAAAAAAACCATTTTTTTTGTGGCCAAAAGTGTAAAGTCAACTTTTCACCAATTTCGTTATGATTTTCCGCCTCTCAACAGGAGAGGGGAGTGCGGTGGCTCAATGACAAGGGGAGAGGGGGTCATACGTCACTGGTTACACTAATGTATGCACCAAGCATCAGGGGCGTACTATGCTCATTTAGGCAAGCTAAATTATACTTTATCGCTTTCAAATTAAGTTTATTTTTGTTTACCATGATAATGTAACTTAAGATATTATTGAAGCAAGCGTTATATAAATGAGCAAAGTAACAGCTAAACTATTTTGCGGGGTTCTTGCTATAGGACAACCTTCCTGATGACGATATTTACTACGTTTCACTACAAAAAACAACTCCCCAATTTTGACAATCACAAACAAAACACAAGACATGGCCATCACCTGGTCATCAGAAAGGCGGTACATGTCTAGGGGACGCTATGCTACGTTAGCGGGCAAACTCTTGGGCACTGACCTTTCTTCATCTGCTTGATTTCCTTGTCTTGATTCTCGACGGCAGCACCGAGGAGAGTGAAGATGATACCAGCTTGGGAGTTCACGCCGACTGCTGTTACCAGCATTTTGCCGGAGCCTGGAATGTTAGGATGGGGAATAAGAATATCTGTTTTGATCTCATCTTGTGATCTTCCAGACCTATACCTCGTCGTAGAGACGGTAGAGGTTTGACTGTCGATTATAAGAAGCTTATAAATATGTAAAAAATTGGATAAAATATGTTGAGTATATCTTAAAAATAGGATTTTACTGTTTGTCCATACTGCAGGGTAGTTTGAAACAGTTACAGCGGCCTAGGAACGCAAAGGTAAATTCAACACGGAATATGAAGATTCCTGATTCGACTGTGTTATACATACTATTTTCATTAGGTGGTACTATATATATATATATATACCTTCGTCACTATATATAACACGAGCCGCAAAAACATATCAGCAAAACAGCATGACCGAAGCTTACAGGAGCCATGTGCCATGAGTACTGAAAAGGTTACTCATGGTCTTGGGATACAAACGACAACTGTAGGAGCACACGTGGGTTTTAATCAGTAAGAATGTGTGTGACACTCCCCCTCACTCTACTCAGAGCGCGAGGAGTTATTTGATGATTCCCCTCAAAAAAAAAATTTTTTTTTTGTTCATAACCTAGTTACATTGTTCAGTTCATTTGCCAAACATTGTAAGTGAACGCTACTGTGTCATGGCCAGTGAATATATATGAATACGAAGCTCGCGACATGTAAAGGGGGCGTTCTTGGCAGACCTGTGAACGTCAACACCATCATTAATCTGGATGCCGCATTTTATTTCTTCTTCTACATTGGTTACTGTTTTGCCTCTTACACTTTTGTAAGATAAAAAGTGCATTGTTTTCAAAAGAGCCGTTTTTTTTACCAGGGACGTCGGATAAATTCGAAAAATCTCTCGCTAGTGCCGCGCATACACGACCAAATACTGCATTTCGTCAGCTTTTCTGTCACCTTTGCCGACTGAAGAGCTAAACGAGATCGAGTAGCCAGTCGCAAACACACGACCTTGGCGAAACGGATGCGGCGAAACACTCACCGGAACAATCCGACGCAAATGGTTTAAAAGTTAATGATATAAGCAATTTGTGTATTCGAATTATGTAATCAATACAGTAACAGATACTTCTATTTATTGTCGATAGGTTCGCGCTTGACCGCTATCTCACCTGATGGAAGGCAATGATGCGGTCGACGACGGAGCGCTTACCTCGAAGTAACCTATTCACTGTTATTGGATTTAATAAGAAATCATTATCATCATTTCAGTTGAAACACTTCTACTGTTGGATATAAGAGTCCCTCAAGTGTCGCCACGATGAGCTGTGCGTTTTATAATAATATTAGAAATAATAATTTTTTTTTTTGTAATACAATTTTACTTAAAAAATATGTTACTACTAGAGAGGCATCAATTTAGACCCAGGAGTGTGACAGAACGGTATAGTAAAATTAAAAACCATCACGATATTTTTACTATATCAAGTGGAGCAACTTACCTTCCATAACGTGTGTACCGGATAGCACCATGGGATCAAACGATTCACCCTTTTTGACATGGTCTGATTCACCAGTCAGCGACGATTCGTCAACCTGGAAAATACAACGAACTTCGATATAGACATCTGATAACCATAATAATAGTTTACACAAAATTTAATTAGTCCGTCTTTTAGATTATTCAAAAATAAGGGACACGTTTTTTTTTTATTTGTAAATTAAACCAAAAATGACAAAGAAAGCCCATTAAAGTTACGTGTAACGTCACGCTGTGCTGTTTTCGCACATGCGTGAAAGTATACCAATTATGATACCGAAGTAAATAAAACTCAGGGGATCTCATACCACAAGTGCTGCCGCTGCTGCGCGGAACACATTTTTCGGTTGATTTGAGAGTGTGTGACATGTCTGTTTATTAAGATTTGTTCCATGTACAATTTCCAATCGTCACTTTGTACTTTAAATTCCGTTATCTTTCCGATCGTCATTTTGCAAACTAAAACTATTTATACGCGTAATTCGATACTGCTCGTCGCCTCTGAGGAATATCTGGATTGATAATGAAACCACGACTTAGCTGCAGGGCGTGTATTTGCAGACTGATCCGACGGTTACACAATAAATGAACCTAACAAAACTACCCACTATTTACAAATATCACAATTCTAAACGAAAATCTTCAGCATTTTTTATTGTTAATAAGTCCCCTAATAATATTAAATCATTTAAAAAATACTTATCTAAACTAATATTCTAAAGAGGTAAAATTTGTAAGTTTTTATGTAGGGGGTAATCTCTGGAAGTATTGGTCCGATTGCTACAATTCTTTCACCAATAGAAAGCTGCTTTATTCTTGAGTAACAAAAGCTAAGTATTCAATACTTTTTATAAGGTTCTATTAATTCATGAATCCCCAAGCGACCACCGGTGGCCGCGCATCTATTGTCTTACTATTGTGTCTCTAATTGACGGTATCTGAAGGGTTAATAAACAATGATCAAGGTCTCTTATCAACCTTGATTATTCAACCAGTGTTGATTACATCAGATTTAATTTTTCTAAGAACGTAAATAATAAGTTTTTCATAAAGTAGTCTGTAAATATCGAAAAAGTCTAATAAGACCTAGAAAACGCTCGGTGTTACATCAGTTAAATCAATGAAAGAGGTCTTTTTCTGCTCTTCATGACATATTCATAAAGAAGTTTTTTTTTTTTGTCGACGGGGAAAATCATCTTTAACGAAACCCGCTCTTGGGTGGAGCGGGAGACAGTGTCAGACTCTTACTGGCTAAAAACCCCGCGCCGTTCCTTCTAGCCTTCATACCGGGGCACGAGCTCCCTTTCGGACAACCCTGTCCCCAGTAGGCTTCGACCCAGCTGGGCCCCTCCTGCTGCTGACAACTCCTTGAGGCGCGCGGGAACAGTGCGCGTCGTCGACGTCTTAGACTCGGTCCATTACCGGACGATCGGACAGCGAGCTACCCATAGCTCGCCGTCCGCGAGCCTGCGTCTACGGTGGCCGGAAATCGGGATCGGAATCCCGGCGACGAGGGCGCCGTTGTCTGATGCGGTCGGCCTCCTCCTTTGCAAGCATTACTGCTTCGCAGAAGGAGGCGACCGCCTGCCAAGTTGTGACCGTCAAAATAGTAGTGTTAATTGTGTGTGCAGCGTGTGTATTCAATCATTATCAGTCTATTTAACTAAATGTGTAAAACATCACACAAAAATACTATCAAGGATCTTCATATCATGTTGACCAACTTTTATATAACATATACCTATTTACCTACAAGCATAATTACAAAAGAATGCCATAATCAAACAATTATATGATTACATAATTCTCGCAAAATCAGCACTTGACAAATATAATAATATAAATGATAAAAAGGTAGGTTTTATCTGAAACTTCAGCGGTATCTTAAAATAGGGGCTTATCGGATCAATTTCGGCTCACTAATGACTTGTAATGACGCAAATCGCACAATTATGTGTGTGTATCTTGGCTTGCAGGCAGTAAGTTTGAGGGTAGTGGTGAACTAGTAGCACCTAGAGGCCCCGACTTATAAGCTGTAGCGCAATACTTTGTGTAATTTAATTCGTATATGTATTTTTTTTCACACTCACCCATTCTCTCTTTCCTAGAGAAGAGACTTGAGTCCCAGCAGTGGGAACACTAAACGGCTAGTTAAGTGGGAATACTTTGAGCTACATTTGGTGGTAGTAATTATTGCTGTGTTAGAGAGCAAGATGTTAAACGACACAATTTTTAAGTAGGATGTTAGCTAATCGAGTTTGATAGCTATCCTTTTTATACACAGCGAGATCTAATAGTGGTCATGCAAGTAGACAAATACTAGCCAAGTCTTTTCCAAACTTAGTTGGGGTTAGCCTCCAGTCAAACCAGATGCATATATACAAGGTGTAACGTTAAATGCGCATAACCTGAAATTAGTGTGATCAGAATAACAAGCAGAATCAATTAAACCACTTTTTAATATAGGTTACATTTTTCAAAAAAATCTTCATTAAAAACTTCGACCAGTATTTTTGAATAGGTTAATTCATGAATCCCCAAGCGACCACCGGTGGCCGCGCATCTATTGTCTTACTATTGTGTCTCTAATTGACGGTATCTGAAGGGTTAAGCCATCAAGTGCGCAAACCTGCTGAAATAGGTAAACAAGCACAAATAGTACAACTATTTGGGTTTGTTTTACCTATTTCAGCGGGTCCAATAAAATTTTCTCATACACGGGATAATAAAAGGTCTTATTTCAATGCAGATATGAATTTTAAACAAACTAAAACTGCTCATAAAACCTTTATTTTTTTTTAATGTTTTTTTTTCTCACATAATTAGGTCAATCGAATTAAAAATCATTTGGGGTGTCTGAGTTTTGCGCATTTAACGTTACACGTTGTATTTATTTTACATGGAGCGATTGCCTGTCTTCACAATACAGTAACTGGATAACTCTGTAATCCCTTGGTAGCACTGGTATCAGATTTCCCCTACCTACTGTCAAAGATCTACAATCGCGACTAACAACTAGACAAATGATAAGCAATATTTGAATTGGCTTAACAGTAACTTAGCTACGTGGTTTCCTGATAAGGATGAGCCACACCCTTTTATCTAGCACCTGTAGATACAAGTATTAGAGCTTCCAGCAAGTTGCCGTGACGGTTGTATACTTGTTCGAGGTTGTTATCAGTGCCTGTGTGCTGGTATTTTTTGGCCTCTCGCAACCGATGAGGTTGTCGTCAGTTTAACTAGCGACCTGTGTTTCCTGGTAGCTACAACTTAGGGGTCTTTAAGTCACGAGTGAATAAGTTACTTCTAGGCGGGCCTGCTACATCGTCGACCACATCATCGATGGTGGTCAAACGCGATCCTATCAATAATAAAAAAGTCTTAATAAATTAAAATCTCAACCCAGAGTTTGCAAAACTTAAAAGTAAGCGACTATACGCTGCGACGCCCCCTGTAGGATATCATAGTTTGCGTCTTTTCGGACGAATTAAACGATTTCCTTTCTTTCTTTTTTCTTTTCTAGAGAAGACGCCTAGGCTAGCTTCCAGTATTGAAAACATTATCTACACTTTGTTTGTAGGAGGTAATCTCTGGAAGTACTCGTCCGATTGCTAAAATTCTTTTACATAAAATATAGCATAGCATAGTCATTCAGGAATAAAGCAACTTTCTATAGCTGCTATATTTTATGTACGCGGGCGAAGCTGCGGGCAAAAGCTAGTCCATTATATTTTATTTCGTCCACCCTGTCTGGACAGGACGATGACCTAAACATAGTTGTAAATGCTAGACATGAGAACCAATATTTTCATTTTTTATATAAAACCTATAAAAAGTTACAAACGATAACCCAATAACCTTATCTCTATGATCACTAAGGCGTTCGGTTATCAATTGACGCACGTTGTATCAATACTGCTACAAATCAGATAGGGACCTGACTATTAGCACAGATATCTACAGTATAATATATACCTACAAGTGAAGTTGCCCGGTCAATTTTCAACCTTATTACTAAGAGAATAAGGGCGAATAATGGCCGACCACGAACTTTTACAGTAATAATAATAAGTAAGTTAATTTTCAAAGACATAAAAAAATGTGTTTTTGGAAAACCAATTAGGTTTTGTTCTTCAAGATTATTTTAATAGGACGTGGCTAAAAAGGCTGCCCGGCTCAAGTGGGATTGGGCGGGTCACGTCAGCCTCATGTACAGAGACCGCTGGGCAAGTGTCACCACGCAGTGGGTTCCTGTAGAGGGAAAGCGCTGTCGAGGTCGGCCTAGAAAGAGGACGTATACCACGAGGACTGGTTCGAGACGGTGCGGGAAAAGAATGTCTAGATATAGTTGGGGGAGGTCTTTTCCCAACAGTAGGACATATAGGATAAATAATAAAAAATAAAAAACATTCGAGAAATAAAACAGATTGGTATAATGTCGGGTCAAACAGCTAGTCGAGACGGCTGGGCAACGAATCAGCATTGCTACTCAAAATGGCAATGCTGCCAGCGTTCTGGCCACTTTTTTCATTGAATTATTTAATACCTAATGATTACTTTTTAAACGTTTTGTACATAATATTTATTTTCTATTTGTTAAATTAGTCTGTGTGTAGTTAAGAATTAATTTGACATGATCTAAAATAACAAACAAGCCTTATAACGTGCATACTGCTGGAACTCAAGCCTCCTCTCTAGGAGAGGGATCATAATTTTCCTGCCCTTGTCTCATCTTATTTGGGATTGGCACAACACATCTTTTTCTTCCATTCTGCTCTGTCAGTCTTCATGCTATCAATAACCTCTCTAGGAGCGGGAATGGGCCGTAATGCACCACGAAGGCCCAGTGGGGGTTGGTGGATGCCACATGTCTTCGATTTTTTTTTATTCTAAGACATACCGGTTTTCTCACAATGTTTTCCTTCACTGTTTAAAGTGTAGTGTAACAAGTATTTATTTGTATTGATTACATATAATATACACTTGAATAAGTACAGAATATCTTGACATTGATAGCACCCGCAGTGTTACGAAATGTTTGAAGATGCTTATGTTGTTGTGTTTGTCAATGAGTAGCGTGGCGTGAATCATCAGATCATTATGTGTATTTATATAACTTTTACTGAAATTATTTGTTAGATAACTTATTGCCTATTATATATTCGTCGCTTCATTCTTCAGATATAGTTTATTTACCAAGTAGTCCCTCTATCCTGCGGGCAACCTTCGTAGTCCCTCTATCCTGCGGACAACCTTCGTAGTCCCTCTATCCTGCGGGCAACCTTCGCACGATTGTAGTTTTTTTTTTTTTTTGACATTACTGTTCCTCTGGATGGAGAGGGAGAGGGAGGCCAAAGAAAAGATGGATGGATTGTGTGAGAAGTGATATGAATGAAAAAGGAGTTAGTGATAGCGTGACGAGTGACAGGACAGAATGGAACAAAAAAACATGTTGCGCCGACCCCAAATAAAACGGGATAAGGGCAGGAAGATGATGATGACTGTTCCTCTGTCATATACCTCATTATTTTAGAGCTTTATTATAAACAAAACTTGTTGGGGTTAAAATCACAGAAATGTATGAGATGTGAGTTTATAATGGGAGAGGAGGGATCCTATATCTTCGAATGAAGCGACTCATATAATAATGATCGAACTTATCTTCAGGAAGCTCGTTTGATCATCTATTGTAGAAAAAGAACTTAGGTAGTCAATGTAGCGTACGGGTTTGATTTCGTCCTAGTATTCCATTGAGTCAGCAACAAAATCTTGATCTTTTTTTTTACTATTGATAGGATCGCGTTTGACCACTATCTCCCCTGATGGAAAGCGATGATGAAATCACTTGCCTAGAGGTAACCTATTCAAAATACAGACTCTGGCAGGGAATTCCAAGTACGCACTGTCCTCAAAACGGTTTTCTAAAATCGTTTTTTGCTACGGACCCTTCGTGCGCGAACAGACTCGCACTTGGCCGGTTTTTTTAATATTTCCTTTGGCGACTAACATGTGAATCTTCATAAGAGATCTTAATGGACTTTTAAATAAATATTAGGGTTTCTCACCTTCAAGTCATTGCTCTGCAGCAGTATGCCGTCAGCAGGTAGCAGGTCACCATATTTGATCTGACAGATGTCCCCGCAGACTATCTCGCTGATCGGCACTTGTTTCACCTCGTTCGCCCGGATCACGGCGAACTTGTGCTCGCCTTCTATCCGGGATTGGAGCCCTCTGGAACATGGAGTGAGGGAAAAGATTAGTACAGGTCGAAGACTCAGATCGACCACATCATCGCTTACCATCAGGTGAGATAAAATAAGAAGACGTGTCACCCAACGGTTAACCACGAGCCTCGACCAACATCTTAGGATGCTGGATCAACAGCTTGATTCAGAAAGCGGTACTTCAGGACACGGCTCGTATTGTTAGGAGGTTCCTTTCTCTGGAGTCCTGATCGCCGGTAGCTTGGACACAGTTCCTTTAAATGTTCGAGGTATTTTCAAACTACAAGCACTTTTTCCAATTTGGGAATCGAACCCAGGAGCAAGCCAGCCTACTGAGCGTGGGGTCAGTAATCGAGCTTGCCGTAGCTCTAAAAAATGGGAATATTTTTTTCTAGAACCTAGTTCATAACATTAGACTTTCATAAAAGTTTTGTACATACCGGAATTGCCTTTCTTTCGTATAATCGTTGAACGCAGTAACTATAACGACGACTATGACTGATATTAAGATCGCCAGACCTTCAATCCATTGATAGTGACCTTCCTCTTCGTCAAGATGAGCTGGAAAATGTATTAAACAACAGTTACATACATGTTATAACTAGACAGGAGCATTAAAGTAGAACTACACTGCGCACACGTGTGGCACACCCGCCAATCTGGGCGCGGAAACTAGACTTGTAGAGCTACATTTGATCCACGCCACGCGAAGTCGTTCTACGTACATATCAGGCGTGTTACACGTGTGCGTCGGTCTAATGCAGTTCTAGCTTTACCCTCTCTTTTGGGTTTTGCCAAAGTCGGATAAAAATAGAAACTTAGGAATAACATTCTTCTACTCGTAAGAGGATTGGATTGGGCACAGTTGTATGATGGTCACTTAATAGATTATAGATATTAGGGATACTTACATAAATAAATATAATTAAAATGATATTATTATGCAGGGTGCAAGTAATAGGTCTCCAAAAACTCAGTAGACGAAACTGAACAACCTTCCATAAGATTTCGTATTTGTATGAAGAGGCCAATTTATTTTCGCTTTCGGAAGACCTGTGGAAGGTTGTTCAGTTTCATCTACTGAGCAAGCCCTTAAAGTTTACGGAGACCTGTCCCTTACACCTTGTATATTTAAATAGTCAGCGGTTAAATACAGTAGCACCAATTTACCATTTGCATTAATTTAAATATTTTTAGTTTAGCTTACTTTTGTAATTTATCTTATTTTAAATTGCATTTTTAATATAGGTTTTTTTGTGCCTATTAATCCCCTACACACACACAAATATCCATTTTTGTAGTCCTTTGTTTTTTTCTGTTTCAGATACATCAGCTCAGTTTAATCGAGCTAGGATGTTCCAAGGTCTCGTTTATCGAGTGTTAAATTCATTATCGAATTGAGCGCTCAATGAATATCGAATGGTCACGATAGCGAGTACCCGGCCAACAATGGCTTTATATAATTAAATACTCTTTAGATTTCTTTCCTAGCTTGTTAGTCTTTTTACAAAATTATTCTAGGGAATTTTTACAGCCAATGCTAGAGCAAATAGGCTCTTAATAAACTAGTGCGGCTCACCATCAACGATTGCATCACTGCTTACCATCAGATGGGATCGCAGTCAAGCACTAGTTGATATTATTAAAAAATATATTGAGTGTTGTTCTCAATCATGAGGATTCACCCCTGAATGATTTCTAATTAAAATGAAGAATAAGCCTGTACAAATTGATTGGCGGTATACTTTTGCAAAATTGCATCTTCAATTGATTTAGCATTAACATGTCTTGCAAAGTATAGTGAAGAATAGATGAACAGTGGATGGAGCAATAGGCATCAGAGATACAGTTTATTTTTTGGTAGTTTTTAGCAGTACTACAAGCAGTTTTGCCAACAATATACGAGTACTGATGTTTTGTGTCGGTAAAGCTTGAAGTATTAGGCATTATAGATATTTTTATACTTAGAATTATATATACTAAATAATAAAAGCATAGCAGGACAATTAGCGAAGCGTTACACAATTCATACATTTTAATTTTTTACAATTTCAAAAAGATTCTACAATAAAGTTACCATTTATTTATCAGAAGAATTGAAGATACACAACAATTATAAACATTAATTACCATTCACTAAACATAAAACGAGATATCCTCAAATACTCCATTTAAACAAACATCATTGACGAACATCACTACAACGGCAATACGAACACACTACTAGAGGGAGACGGAGATAGAGTAGAGACGGGTGGGAAAGAGAAGGAAGATCGTCATAAACCGTATCAGGTGGAATACAGATTCAATAACGGTGTGGCATTTAATTTAATAGCTGCTGTAATATTCATTGGACTAATTGATGGAATGGTAAATACTGTGGACGCTTTCATTTGTGGCTTTAGCAATTTCGCTAAAGATGAGAATATTATTGAAGCTAAAAACGAAATAAACAGTGAAATCTAGACTTCAGCACGCAAAACGAATGATGTGAGACTCAACAATGATTTTAAAACTGTTGATGACATAACAGATAATGACTGGGAATGTAATGCTGCTCGTATAATTTGGTAAGCTGCACACAAACATAACCTTCAGTGATATGTACATTTAACTGCGAGACAGACAGATAATAAAATTCTTAATAGCAGAAGATTTGCACGTCATGATTGTAACAGGTGACATTAAAAACCCTCTGAAAAGAAACTCGACATTCAAACGTAATAAAAGATTAAAGAGACTTAACGTTTGATATGGCATATGATTTTAATATTGTTACCGAACCTCATCAAAGAATATTAATATATTGATGCCTTTGTATTGTGAATTTCGGTCATTCCACACATAATTTTGTTGGAATATGTACATGTGATCGTATTTCATTCGGTTGGCAACCAAGCCTCGCGGTTTGATTATGTAGATTCATTTCAGTTCATTGAATTCAGGTATGCCTTCACAATATCGGTCAACCAACGTAGCTGTAACGTTGTTAGTATCATTCGTTTTGTTATCATTAAGAACGACTGTATAAATAAAAATTGCTATATTGATAAAGTGTATTCTGAAATATGTCTGATGACGATTATTTTCTATATTTATATTTTCTTAATATATTGCAGCATTTGTCGACAAACCAGTGTTTACATTAACTAGCAAGCGGATACATAAACCTACAGGGTCGGAAAGGGTTACAAGGTGCATTCTACAATGTGGTACTCAAGATATGTGTGCAACTAAATCAATATACCATGCCCCATTACCATGGTCTCTAGTTATGACCACATTAAAGGTTGCAAGTCGTAACTTTGGAATAGAAACTGCATTTCTTGGTCGAATCTAGCGGAAAACAGTTTACATATAATTTACCGCTTTCAATTAGCACTGTTGTACGGTTCGCTTTATTCATTAGTTCTGTGTTTCCGTGGCGAATTTCGACTATTAAATGCAGCGTGGCTAATTGTGGATATAGATCATTTGATCAATATGCAAAAATTGTAGTGTTAAGTGCCATTTCACGGTATAGTGCTGATATCAAGTCATTCACGATGCGGTCTTGATTCAACGTTTCTTTTTTTAAAATTGATATAGGAACTGATATTTGTCGAATCAAGAACACTTTGATATCAGCACTACAATCACCTGATGTGATGGTAAACCATGGTATAGAAACAGACACAAAAATACCCGAACACAGACATTTAGTAGAACAACAAGGTATCGATTTAGTTGCAAGTGTCGTGTAAAGGAATTTTGCAGTTGATGGGCACAGACGAACCAAAGGAGGCGTTCGAAGTAGTTCTACAAGCCTTCCTTGACTCTGTTGACATGCTTGCGAAGGACAATGGAACCTCGGAAGGAAAGCATCCCGCCTTTTGTTGGTCCAGTATGTACCCAGACTATGGTGATCTAACTATTCGCCAATTGTACTCGAGTACCTACATAGCTCTAACAACGAACAACCGTGTTATTTCTAATCACATAATCTTACCAGGATCGTCTAATGTTTCCATATTGTTATTGAAAAGAAAAAATACATCAATTAATATACAAAATCTTAAACTAGGATCTCTATAATACTTATCATATGTAAAATAATGTGTAGTGCTTACTCTAATATCTAACAGGAATTCTTAAGTCCAGTAATTCCTAAAATTATAAAAGATACTTTTGTATTTCCCCTTCAGTTTCAACTTGAATATACTTTTCCTGGCAGTTTTCATCATATTGTGCACCTACAAAGCTTTTTAGAATTTAGAGAACATTGCCAATTACAGTAAGCATTTTAACGATGGGGACCTATCGGTATCCTCACCGATGCTAACTGAAGCTTTGCTAGACTATATACACACATCGACAACACCAAAAGAACACAATATTTGTGTTCAACTAAAAACTTTGCATGTGAGCCACGCATTTGAACGGGGCAAAAACTCAGCACTGAATTATTCACATTGAGCACATGGGTTTAGCGATCGATGGTAACCTTTCCATGGTATCTTATGGTGACAGTTACGGGAATGAGTTTGTGAAATTGTGACTGGATATGTTACAGAGTTCGACATGATAAATGTAGAGAATTTAAATGGGAATTTCCTCTGAGTTGAAACTGTTTCAATTCAAGACTTCCCTATTTCATAACTCACATCTTTTTCCATTAGAAGTAGGTAGAATCTACATAAGTTGTCTTTGGTGTTGTTCGATTATACCTTCCTCATCAACCTCTGGGACTATATCAAAAGTACTTTTATGTGTCTGTTAATCTTAACAATTGAACTTACCAACATCAGCAGGGTCATCTGACGGTTTGTAGAAACTCAACCCTAAGGAGACCACGGCTGCCACCTCCAGGATAATGAGGGTCACGTCTTGCAGGGCCTCCCAGACTAACGTAAGGAACGTCTTTGGGGGCTTTGGTGGGATCAGGTTCGACCCGAACACTTCGCGCCTGTGTTGTAGGTCGGCTTTCGAACCGCTAAGACCTGGGGACAAAGAAAATTGAAGGTTAGTAAAAAAGAAATAATAGAACACTTTAACATACAGTTAATGCAAGATCGTTAATTTTAAGGGTATAATGGTCGTTGGCGGTCATATTGCTGCTAGTAACATCGAACAACCTTTGGATATTTTTTTTAATCATTATCATTATGGTATTCTGCTGATTCATATTGTAGTTTATTCTACTCATTAAAATTTATTTTATCCATCCAATATACTTGAAAATTCCAGACCGGTTAATTTAAATTTCATTCATGTTTAAGAACGTCGTTAGTTTTTATTACACAGTGAATGGTTGTTAGAATCCATGAAAAAACTATGACAAAACATGGCTGAAGCTTAACAAAACATGCCGAACAAAAACGTCTGTTTCTTTAATTAGATAAACAAACACTTTAAAGATCTTCAAATGCGTTTCAAGATTCTCCGCTCACAACTGAAGCTCTTTAAATATTTCGTTTCGATTCATGCCATGGAGCCATTTTCGTGTCAATTGGTTGAAAATCGATACTAAGAATGTTTAAAAATATATGGGTTATCGAGAATTTTATAATAGTAGCTTCTTAGATTTTTAACGGTTTTGTCACGTGAAAGTAGTACATTATCCCAAGGGAACATGTTCCTGGGATAAAAACTATCCTATGTGCTATTCCAGGAAGCCTTAAGGCGATCCATTTGACGACCTAAAAAGAACTGTTAAAGAGATGGAGCTATATAGGGTGTATAGCTCCATCCCTCTTTCTCATTCGCACGACTGAGATTAACACGTCATGGTAAAGCAAGACGACCGACGCACACGTGTAACACGCTTGATTTGTACGTAGAACGTCGTCGCGTGGCGTGGAACTAGTGTAGCTCTACAAGTCTAGTTTCCATATAAAATGTGTGGAGACCGACGCGCCCAGATTGGCGTGTATGGCATGCGTGTGAGCAGTATAGTTCTACCTTTCGGCTCGATTACCCATGTGCCAAATCTGCTCAGTTTTTTAATCGTTTAAGCGTGAAGAAGAAACAAACATACATACAAACTTTTGCTTTTACAATATCAGCGCAAAGTGAGTCTTATTATAATCGAATAAAAAAAGATTAAACTTTTATTATTCGACGAACCACAACTACAAATACGCAATTACTATAAAAACTGGATTTAAGCCCTAAACCGTTTACGTAAGACCTATTTTTGTGTAACCGAAAAAATTTAATCGTAAAGTCGATACGAACAGTTTGGAATGGCGGTATAAAAGGCGACGTATTCCTTGCCATTCATAATGGATGAGCTTGAACGAGTCTGCGATAACGCACCAACTACCCACGCTACGCTCGTAATAAAATTTATACTGTACAATGAAACTGTTGATTGGGGAAACGAGATTTCGTATTATCTTTGGATGCGTTTAACAACGGAAGTTTTATAAAGGACGCTTGTGTTAAAATCGAACTACATTGAGCACACGTGGGCCACGTACGCCGATCGTGGCGCGTCGGTCTCGATACATAGACTTTTAGAGCTATGTTAGATCCACGTACGCCACGCGACGCGACTCTACGTACAAATCGTGCATGGCCCACGTGCGTTGGTCTAGTTCCCGCTTCAGTCACGAGGAGCACGTGGTTAAAATATTTTCAGTCGCATAGGTCGATCTATTACGCCTCAGATACAATGGGGACAATATGTCCCCAACTTGACGCGCAACGCTATCAAATTGTCCAACAATGCCCCGCGTCACGAGAATGCACCCTTAAATTATGGAGGGAATTATGGAGTTGGGGGACATTTTGCACCCTAGTGTATCTAAGGCACTAAGCAACGCTTGCCGAGGTCAGTGAGTGGATGGTAACCATTTTAAATACCGAGATAGGAAAACACGTTAAGAATTAGTTCAGAGCTTCAGGCTTTCATATGTGTAGTAGATCTTTGACAGTAGTTACGTGTAGTTAGAAAATCTGATTCTAGTCTTGCGAAGGCGCTTCTAATATTTAAAACCATATGAATGAAGGGCTTTTAATAAACATTGTTTAAATAGATTTAAAAAATTGTATACATGCGACATTTAAACTTTATTAGACGTAATTTACATTGAAATACCTTAAATCAAAGTGACTCGTATGTGCCATTAACACTCAATAAATAACATCAACAAAATTCCGTAGTACCTAATAAAAATAAATAGTATATAAATCCTAGTTAAAATGTAGCTTAAAAATAAATAAACAAACGGAAGCTCCATGCCGGCTGCAAGGAAGCTAGCCATCATTATGTAGCCTCGCGGAACAAAAAAGCGATGGAGTTAGCATTCATTAACAAAAAAAAGAAACGAAACAATCCGGTAGGATTACATGTTAATGAAGTAAATACGCTCCTCGTTTCTTGCGAAAAAGCTGAAAATAATTTGATAGCTCCATCGCGAAACTTTGCCGAAGATTGCATCGTTGCTAAATATTCATGTAGTCGGATAGAAATGTAGTCTCAAGCTTAAATATGAAAGCTCTCAAGTTTTCTTCATTTTAGTTAAGTCAACAAGCCTTTGCGAAGTAGCTTCATTCATTTAGTCCACTTTTTAGTCTTGCTTTTACTAAATAAACCGCTTGCATTAATACTTCGAGAGGGTTTTAAGAAACATCTTAAATATTTATTAGAATTGGAATATTAGGTACAATTTATTTTATAACTATATACAATATGCTGCCAGCGTTCTGGGCACTTTTCCCATTGACATCGATGTGGACGAATTTTTTGATGCCCTTTGAGTTTTCCCCGTTTTTGTGCCTTTTTTACTCGTTTGTACATATTATTATTTTAAGTTTGTATATACCTATTATCTATACTAATATTATAAAGAGGTAAAATTTGTAAGTTTGTAAGTTTGTAAGTTTGTATGTAGGGGGTAATCTCTGGAACTAATAATCCAATTCTAAAATTTTTTTTACTGGCAGAAAGCTACATTATTCCTGAGTGCTATAGGCTATAAATTGTTTCTATAGCATGTATATTAACCGAGCTATCACAACTTTTGTCTAGCAAGTCGGAAAAAAATACCTCATAAAATAGAATTATTTGCGTGCGCTGCCTAAACAGTTGCTTAAAATTAAAAACAATGTATGGCTACCTGGTTCGTCTTAATTATTTCTACAAAAAAGTCCGCGGTACCATATCTCTATCTCTTATATTTCATCTTTTATACTTCTTTTATTGCATTAAAAATATATTTTTTCGGCATACTTACGTTTGGTTGATTATTTGAGCAACAAAATATTAATTCTTATGACAATAAATTATTTCAGTATCACAAGAACATTATACAGATAAGATGTGCCATTTACAGCATAGCAATTGGTCATACAGTTTCGAAGATAATATAAAATTACTAAAACGCAAAATGCCCCTAGCGTAACTTTCATTGTGCAGACGTTTTACCTATTTTTTTTTATGGTGGGCAAAATCATCTTATGACAACCCCCGCCCTTGGGTGGGGCGAGAGATAGTGTCAGACTCTTACTGACTAAAAACCCACCCCGTTCCTTCTAGCCTTCAAACCAGGGCACGAGTTCCCTTTCGGATAACCCTGGACCCGGTAGGCTTCGACCCAGCTGAGCCTCTGCTGTTGCTGACAACTTCTTGAGGCGCGTGGGAACAGTGCGCGCCGTCGACGTCTTGGGCTCGGTCCATTACCGGACTCCCGGCGGCGGCGGCGGGGGCGCCGTTGCCTGATGCGGTCTGCCTCCGCCTTTGCTAGCATTACTGCTTCGCAGAAGGAGGCGACCACCTGCCATTCCTCCTCGCTAAGGACCATGGCCTCAACCAGAGCCCGCCGCGAGAGGTGTCCGCCGCCGATCGCCCCCACGAGGGCACGGCGATGCTCTGCCCAGGCAGGGCACACCTCGACTGTGTGCTCCACCGTGTCCTCCGGGCGTTCCGCACAGTGGCGACACTCGGGCGTCTCTTCCGCTTTAATTCGGTGCAGGAACCTCCCGAACTTGCCATGTTCGGTGAGGACCTGTGTCATGCGGAAGGTAAGGACGCCGTGAGGTCTTTCCAGCCACGCCTCAAAGAGGGGACTTACCGCCATAATTGTGGCGTGCCCAACGTTTCACCTATTTGCCCATAGATGGCGTTCTGCAATTACGTAATTTTTCTGAATCGCGGTGTTAAGACTTTCTGTGGATTGATGACCCTCTCGAATTATTATGCCCACGTTGTCGTTAGTTGGAGTTCTTCTGTCAGTTGCTTATTGGTTTCGGTTGTTTCGTTCGTATGGTTGTTGTTGTTGATAGATACCTCATAATCGAAAATATCGTAATTTCGTTGTACGTTTTTGTATGTTCGTAGTTTCGTACTTCGTTCTATCGTAATAATCGATACGAGTTATTCGATATTACGATTGTTTTGTTTTGTAAAGGCGGACGGTGTTCGAGTCGCTCTCCTTTTGTTCATAATTGTTTTCAAGTCTGTGCGTAGTTTGTTGAGAGCATGTCTAAAAGGAAATCTCAACTGTCCCGGCAGACATCACAGACAAGAGCCGCTCGAGTACGCCGTACGGAAGAATCTGCCCCTGAAAATGAGCAGCGCCTCTCGAGAAATAGAGAATATATTTCGCAAGCACGCGCTAGAGAATCTAGCTCCGAGCGCTCACAGCGCCTCGCTAGCCAAAATGTGAGGACATCGCGGGCCCGTGCTCGAGGAACTAGCGCTGAACGTGCGCACCGTCTATCTGAGTTAAGGCAGCATGTCTCTGAGACAAGGGATAGGGAGACTAGCGCTAAACGCTCGCGGCGGCTTGGTAGGCAAAATGTCGTAACATCGCAGGCCCGTGCTCGGGAATCTAGCGCTGAACGTGCGCAGCGTCCATCTCATTTAAGGCAGCATGTCTCTGAGACAAGGGATAGGGAGACTAGCGCTGAGCGCTCGCAGCGGCTCGCTAGGCAAAATGCCATAACATCACAGGCCCGTGCTCAGGAATCTAGCGCTGAACGTGCGCATCGTCTAATCGAGTGTAATCTTATTTTAAAACAAGAAATTTTCCGCGGACGAAGTCGCGGGCAGAAGCTAGTTTTATAATATTTAATAGTTAAGATGTACATCTTAAATTCAATTCTGTACCTTCTGTTTTTAGTAACTTTTCCGTTTAGTACCGCTGTCTGTCAGTTACTGATATCAATGAGCGTGTATGCATCAGTTTGATTGATTGATTGTGTATTAGTTACAATAAAAAACGTTTTACAAAAAAAAATTAACAGACTTCAAATAGTACAAAATAACTTTAATTTCGGAAGTCTTTCTATAAAGTTTTTTGTACTTTTTGAAGTCGGTTTAATTTTTTTTGTAAAAAGTTTTTTATTTTTCACTTTTTAGTTATGATAGCACCACTAAAAAGTACCTACCCTTCAGCTAAACATAAATTACCTTATAGCCAGAGTGCATCTCATAACGATTCTTATAATCCCAAATACGGTTATATTACATGAATTTACCCCCTCCCCCTTTTCTTTCAGTCAGTTATCGACTACACGTATAAACAAAGCAATTTTACTTGTTACGACAATTCTGCTATGATTCTATGAGGAGTTCTGTTCCATATCTTCGAAGTTCATGATCAGATCATAACAATATTTCTATGGGACCAACTTGGAAGCATAAACATTCAATCAAAAAAAAAATTTCAAAATCGGTCCACAATTGACCGAAATATCGGTGAACATACATACAAAAAAATAAAAAATAAACATACATTCAGCCGAACATAGAAACTCCTCCTTTTCGAAGTCGGTTAAAAAGAGCATCGACCTCAGTAACATTGGCTTACTTCATAAATATATTGACGAACGATTTTACTACGAGCCTGAATTACTTGTAGCTTTTACGATGAGTTCTATGAGATGTGTTTTATAAATAAAAAATAAATATTTTGTTTACGCTTAAGAGAGTTTTATTGAGTGGCATATGGCAGCGGAGAGAATCGACTCACCAGTCGTACGGAATTTTCGAACTATATATTTTTGCATGCTCAATCTGTACCGGACATAACAACGCTATCAAGCATCCTCCCAGGCTATGATAAGGCTCATAATCCGTGAATTTTACGAGAACATTTTTCAATCCTGTTACCTACTTCCTTATCTCTTAAACTTGTGAATTTATTAGCTGGAGTTCTTCACGAAATACCCGCTGACAGCGTGGGTTCCGTACTCCTATGAATATTTATCATTTAGTCTTTAGGGACCGTCCTGGCGGATTGAGCGATGGAAATTTTAATGCCGTTAAAGCTCGAGTATGGGGTTTCCAAGACTATTACTTATTAAGCAATTACAAGTCGGATGGGATTTGAGGCAATTGTTACGAGAGTCGGTTGAATTATTGATTGTCTTTTATTATATCTAGAAAGAAGATTCATAAATAATTTGGTACGATAGGCATAAGCGATTGATATTGACAAAGGTCATGCTTTGAGTCACGGAATTGGGTTAGTGAGCAATAAAAATGACTGTTTATTAGTTCAACTAAACAACGCATTTTCCTGTAAGCTCGCGTAAAAAGAAACTAAACTATGATCTATGATAAACTGGTTTTCCCGTGGATGACTGGCTTCACCACCAAAATACAGCAAGAATTACTCAAAAGACTTTCTAATTAACAAAAAACTAATTAGCCACTTGGCAACTGTCGAAAGTATGTTCACTGTAGTGATAAGCAAACATATGGCAGTAAAACAATTGTTAATATATTCAAAGATAAACTAGAGCCTCCCCCTTTTCAAATTGTTCACTGAATTGGTTCTTATAATTTGCCAAATAAATTTTGCGTTATGCTCCAAGCGGAGGAACAAAAAAGGAATTTGTTTATTTTTTTCTCTTTTACTTTGAAAAATTACTTGAGAGGGAGACGTTACTTATGAGACTGAGGCTGGGATCGTTGTGGAAACGACATCCGTTTTTAAGCTGTTTTGTTACAATTGATGTTGCGTTTTTAGAACTTTATGTTTTGAAATAAACTGGCAAGTTTTAAATTTATTTGTTCTTTTATAGCTTTTCTTGTTTAGACGATAAAAGGATCTAGAGAAGATCTTCTCGGTCTTCTATCTTTGTTTTATTTACTTTAAAACAACGAAAATATCATATGGTTTTAGTAGTTCACAAACAGAAGTTTTCAACATAAAATCACGTGTAAATTATCCAAATTACAAAATTATACAGTCCTTGTATTTCTATTGTTTCGTTTTCCACCATTTATATATTTTACTCACGCCAACACTTCCTAGTTATCAATGGCAATTGTATTTAAGCTAACATAGTGAAGTTATTTTTAGAATAACGTTTGTAGTAAGGTGTTGCATGTCTCTCTGCATGTTGGGTTAACTTAAAACGTTTTGTCGGCACGACACGCCAGAGAAATGTCTTGAAATTTTGCAATAAAAAGTATTGTAAAAATTCAAGACATTTTTCGAAATGCTTTTGTCATATTCTTTGTAGATTTAAATGTAAAATGGAACACAATTGCTAACACTAAAACTAAACACGATTTCTTTGCAATAAATGATATAATCATAAAGTTTATAAAATAACTAGTGACCCAAATCGGCTTTACATAGACACAAACATCGTCTTCCTAACCTTGACCTGTGTTACTTGGGGTCGGGACAACACGTTTTTTTCTTCCATTCTGTCCTGTCATCCGTCACGCTATCTCTAACTCCCTTTTCTTTCATATCACTCCTCAAACAATCCACTCATCTTTTCTTTGGCCTCTCCATTCGTCCACATGTTTATTCATATCTCTTTTAGTAACATCCCTTTCATCCCTCCTCTTCAAATGAGCCAGCCTAGACAAACGATTATTACTTTTCAGTCACTGGTGCCTCTTTCAAGCTTCCTCTAACATACTCTTTTCTCGCTTTATCCATTTTTTCTTTATGCTATAATGACATCCACCAATCAGAGCTTGTTATAGTGCAATGACATGCAGGGTACTTGCATACTTTTGTGCTAGTTACAGGTATGTTGTTTCGCCAAACTTAAGTGGCAATGGGCAGAGCACATTAGGGCGCAGGGACGAAAGATTCTGGAGTGGCGACCACGTACCGGAAGACGCAGCGTTGAAAGACCTCCAACAAGGTGGACCAATACAATGACCTGGTCAGGGTCGCGGGAATCCGATGAATGCGTGACGTACAGGACTGGTCGTTGTGGCGACGCTTGGGGGAGGCCTATGTCCAACAGTGGACGTCTTTCGGCTGATATGATGATAATGATGACAGGTATGTGTAGCGACGTCTTTACATCAATTAAGTATTTTTTATCGGAATTAAAAAGCATTCAAACCTAAAATACAGGTAAGGAAGTTGTTTGCAGACAGCAACTTGACGATAATATGTTAAATGAAATAAAGAAAAAGTGATAAGAAATAAATGCATTAATTGTCTTCCAAATTCATTCAGAACATTCAGCCAATGAATGATTGACAAATGTTTGTTACGTAAGTTTAGTCGATAACTCGATATGTCAGATCCTGTTAACACAGTAAATTCAAGAGTGACTGTCATGTTTATAATATATGCCAACACAGAGACTAGATTTTGACGAGAATAAAAAAATGGCGTTTGATATGAAAAGACAAACAGTTTTTTTTTTAATGTTGCATCACACTAGGAATTACTCTTGTAGTGTGGATAAATTTACAAACAAATAAACTCACAATACTAAAATACGTTACTTCCTTCACTCTGTTTTCTCATAGAACCACAAACTTTCTAATAAAATCGTCCTCCAATCAGTACCCCTAGCCTAGTTGCTAATCTGCAATAGTAAACGCTAGTAGAAAGCTTCAAATGTACGGGAATGACGTCGTCTCAACGTTAGTCACGTGGTCAGAACAAAAGAATTGGCGGCAAGGTCAACTCGAAGCGTTCGACGCAAGCGAAACGGTTGTGAGTTGGCTAGGGGGCTGATCGTCCTCAAATCGGTATCCACGAGCGCGTTGATCATCGTTAGCATGAGCGGTACAGGGGTCCGACAACTGCCCAACAGTTGATTTCGGGCTGCTGTTTTTTCTGTTTTAAGATGGGAAATCATGCAATGACTTCTCTCGCTCTGGGGCGGAGCGAGAGGTCGTGTCAGATTTTTACTGACTAAAAGACACCTATGTTCTTTCTTTACTCTGCATTCAAGAACCTGGGGTTCCCTTTTTTTTTATTTATTTATTTAACTCAGACAACATTGATCCATAATTTGGTTAGTAAAGATACTTAAAACGCTTTTCGGACTACCCATGGGGTTGTCGTGATGCAGGAGTTCGAATTACAGTTCCTATGTGTCATCATAGGTTCAAACTTTCCCTCGTACAAACGCGCCTTATTCAAAATGTTCTATACAAACACCATAGTATAGTGATGACGTAATATTTGTGCATGTGATGAATATTAATTCTCGAGGCGAATTGTTTGCCATGACTCGTTTGTCTTGTGAAAAGCCTGTCAAGAGACTGATATATCTTTACTTATGGCTCTTAGAGGCATTTCTGTGAGCCAGTAGTGAAATTACTAGTGACATAATTAATGAGTGTGTTTTATCTATTGTTTTTACACGCGTTAGTTTTTCTTTTTTTTTTTTTTTTTTGGGAAGGGATATCTTCAAACTTCTAGTGCTCTGGGTAGAGCGACACTTTCTCTGTGTCTGACTATTACTGACTACCCCCCTTCCCCCGTGATCCTTTGATTGTAGGAGGCTATGTTTCTTGATAGCTGTAACTTTGGGTATCTTTTAGTCACGAGTGAATAGTTTACTTCTAGGCAAGCGTGCTCCATCGTGTCGACTACATTGTCGTTTTCTATCAGGTACTAATACAAGCCTACTAATTGTAAAAAAAAAAAAAAAACAGTTTGCTGCTCTTTGCGTTTAGGGCCGCGGTGATACGTTCGCTTATACCTTTTCATTTCGGTCATTTTGACCGCTGGACAAATGTCACCACACAGTGGGTTCCTGCAGAGGGATGTCGCCGTTGATGTCAGCTTAGAAAGAGATGGCGAGATGATCTGGTCGCGTACCACGAGGACTGGTTCGAGACGGCGCGGTAAAAGAAAGTCTGGAAGTACTAGGGGAGGCCTTTGCCGAGCAGTGGGCTAGTAAAAAAATATGAACTCATGTGTTTTCATATATGAATATATTCGTTGCTATGACATAGGTATACAAACACTACATCATCATGGGACTTGGCAACAAGCGCTGTTAAAACAACTGGCACTGAACATAAGCACCAGCTTCTGTTTTCCTTTTATCCCATAAAGTGTCATGACCTGCATCAAATTGTTTGGACATACAGTTTAATCACGTCATTACTCTTATTTTAGAAGCTCTTGTGTAAACTGTCCCAGAAACTGTGATGTGCGAACAATCAACACAGGTATTTTATGGCATACTAATTTTGGGCGAGGAAAACAGCAAGGACTTTAAACATAAGTAATTTGATAATTTTATAAAATTTTAAACGCGCCTCAATCACTATCTAAACTGCACAGGGCGTTTACCACCTGCTGTGCTGCCTATCCTGTACAACCACCTGCATTTTTTAGGGTTTATATAACGCCAATAACAGAACTGTCGGTACCAGTTACCAAGTACTGGTCAGAAAAAATAATAATTTGAGTCCATCGATACGAAAAGTAGTGAACTGCAAATGATGGAGAGTGACTTTAATGTCTCATAAACAATAGGGGACAAAATGTCCCTCAACATGACACGCAACGCTCAATCTAAGTGACGCTGCCACGTTGCCCAGTGTCCCGTAACTTGCCCCTCAATATTTTATGATGCATTCTCGTGATGTTGGACAATTTGACAACATTGCATCTCATGTGGGGGGGGACATTTTTATTCCCTAGTGTATCTGAGGCTATAGAGTAATGACGATTTTAATACAATATTACTTAAAACCTGTTTTCGCTGAGAAGCATTATTCCTGTCATTCGACTGTCAAATTAAAAATGCAGGAGACGGGATCATGTGCCAGGGTTGCGGGATTGTTTTCTTTATAAAGCAAAGGGTAACTGAAAAAATACCGGTGCATTATATTCAGTAAACGTACGACACTTCCTCTTGCTTTACTCAGAGCTGGAGGAGTTTATTAAGATACCCAACCTCAAAAGAAAATGAGACCATTTAGACTCTTGATGATATTAGACCTGTATGTGAAACAAAGCAGACTAATATCTAAGATTTAAAACAAAAGTTACATATTGACCAGCAAAAGTGGAGGTGGGCCGGCCACATGATGAGAGATAAATCAAGGAAAAAGTGGAGCCAAATAGAGACAGATTTGTACACCAGAGACGGGAAACGGTGTAGGGGAAAACAATTAATTATATGAGGAGGAGGAGGATGACTTGAAACTGATAACGGGTCCCAATTGGAAGAGAGTAGAATCAAAGAGTAGTGAAACAGCTAGAGGAGGCCTTTGCCAAGAGGCATGTTAAGAGACATTCTATAACAAACAAAGATAAAAAGGGAGTTAATTCAGAATAACAAGGCTATTATTATGTGAAGCATCTCTAAGATACAAGACTCAAGGGAACACATCACGATCAAGGTATTTCCCAGCATCAATCTAGCAACTGACACATGCAAGCTAATCCGTAATGGGTCGATTGCATAAACAAATATCCAGACAGTTGGAATTGGTTTAATAGATAATGGTAATACAACAAATTGGCATAATGTAGCTATTCTTGATCTGCATTTGATTGTCAAGATTGACAAGAAGACTGGCAGGATCCTTGCTTGAGCTGTAAACAATTCAGTTATCACTATAATGGGCTGTGGGACTAGGCTTATTGAAATGACAACAAAAACTAACAGGATTTAAAATAAGACAATTGGCGAAAAACAAAATAGCTAATGGTATAACAAAACCCAAAGCTATTAAAATTTTGCTAAAGATGCGTTATTGCTTGAAAGATTTACCGCGGTCCTGGAACGGAAAGTGTAACTGGAGGAACATATCTGTGTTTCAGTCAGTTCTGTACAGTCCGTAGCAAAAAACGGCAAAATAAACACGTTTTTTGTATGGGAGCACCGTCAAATTTTTGCGGCAACAAAATTGCATCAGCTGTGAAAATTTCAACTGTCTAACTATCACGATTCATGAGAATCTGATACAGCCTCGTGACAGATAGACAGACGGACGGTTCCATTTTACCCTTTAGGTAGGAAGTCCTAAAAACTGTATGGTAGAAGTAACTATGGCAACGGTCTCTCATCTCATTGATGATGCCTATGTTCCAGGTAACGTCTAAGCTGATATCATTTTATGTTAGGTTTCCGACATCGTTCCGCCATCACGCCAGATTCATCGGCAAAAACCTCGCGAAATTTATATGTAAGTAGGTATGTTCATAAACGAGTGAACAGCTGCATATTGAACCGGAAGGCCGGAACGGCTGTCGATAATCGTAAAATATTGAAGAGGAGTCAATGTACCGAGTTACTGAGCTGATGATAATGTTACGTACGCTGAGCTTTTTACAATGTTGGCCCTATTGGTTTTGGTTGTTTGATTTTCTTTGGATAAGAATTTTCGAGCATAATAATTGCTGATAAAGATAAGGTAATTGAAGGGTTAAGTGTAAAAGGTGTTGTCTGACAAAATCAAAAAATCCGAAGTTTTTGCAGGAACATAAGTTTTAACTGGTGGTGAATCGATCCATGGACTTAAAACACCCCAATTCTAATTCGTTACTGTGGTAATGGTTTTAACTGTCAATCAAGTATATATTTCAGATTTGAAAATATGCTAACTGCAGAAATATTACTAGAGAATCGTAATAGTAGGTAGTTTAACTCCTTTGTCCACTTATCCCATAAATTATCAAATTTGTATAATGATTAAAAAGCCTAATTTTCAGACAAATTTGAGTTGCCCGTCTTGTTCAATACTGTTTCTTTCATGTCTTCATTTTCATCAACTTATTCTTGCTAATGAGAAATAAGCTCTCTTGGTGGAACTACCAAATTATATAGATATTCTCTTAATTCTTCTGCTTCTGTCCACATCCTCTAAGTAGTGTTTTTAAAAAAGAACTAAAATAAAATTCTTGATAAGTTTTGACTGTGTCAATGTCACTAGAATGATTGTATGCGCGTACGTAGATACTCCTATGCGTTACCAATCTAATGCGTTAACGCCCATATTATTTTCGTAATGCCCATATTATAACCATTAAAAGAAACTAAGAAGTACTAAAATTATGATTGTAACTTAATTTTCTGATTGGTGTTTTGATGGGTCAGCATTATCCTAGTTACATGTCGTATAAAGAGTCTATAACAGTCAAAAATATCCCTAATTTACCTACAGGATACAAAGGCCCCCAAACATTAACAAGGCAACTTTATTACAACTGTTACGAGCAACTAATAGTAGATTAGGATCTTTGTAATGAGCGCTGGCTCCCCTGTTTTATTACAAGTGGTAGAGCTTCGTTGATTATTATGGTAATTTCCGTGTTAACCGATAAACATATAGGAAGTGTGGTTAAACATGGCTTTACAGCTGACTTCATGTTATAAAGCTTATTTAGCAATTGCTACATGTTTGTAGCGACATCTATTACGCCACATACGAACTAATATTCAAAATCCTACATCACGGTTTCAGAGTTTTCTGCGCGATTAGAACATAATACACGAGCCCAAAATTAACTATCGAGCAGTTGCCCGGACCACAGCCAACATCATCTGGTTGGAGGATCCTCCATTTTTAACAGAGGTTTACGTGATTTTACACCCTGTTTCGCATACCTCCAAAATAGTTCCTTTAGTATTTTTTTGGGAACATTGACCGCTGTCAATTGGCATCGCTAAGCGGAGGTGTTTTCCGACATTTTAGTTTAGATTGATGTTATTAAAAAAATTATAAGTTAAGGGTTTCTTATTCTTACTGCCGCACTCAGAGACGTCATTTTACTTTAATGTCAATTAAAGCAAAACCTAAGGTACTTAACATCATAAAGATATAGACTATTATTCAATGACAAAATTAGTAAATCAGAGATTAGCGTTAATGGGCGTCTCTGAGTGCGGCAGTTAGTACCAGTGATTATTACATATCTTTTATCAAATCCTGTGACTGTCTCTTTTAGAGTTTCCTTTTCAGTATGGCAATTATAATGAAGATTTTTTTCATTCATTTTGTTGTTTAATTTAACATTTATTTCAGCTAACAAATTTTTCTTAACAACTATTTTCAAATGGCAGTCTTCTAGATAGTTCTAATTGAATTTAATTGTGACACATTTACAGTTAGTAAAGAAACTAGATCTACATTAGACCGATGCACACGTATAGTTCTAGAAGTCTAGTTTCCATATAAAATAGGTATATGGAGGCCAACGCGCCCAGATCGGCGTACGTGGCACACGTGTAGGCAGTGTCAGTTCCGATCTGATTTAGATAATTGTACACCATCAATCATAATTTCAAGATATAAAATACAATTTGATAATGTTTAAATAGCATAAATCTATTTGGGTCGATTAATGATACAGATAAAGGCGCCAATCTTTTCTAGTTAAAGATAAAAAAAAAACGTTGGTAGCCATCGATACAATTTTAATTACGATAACAATCATATAATCGAAACTGTTTAGGTAAATATTGAGACATTATGATATAATTTTTCCATTTGAAATTGATAATTCAATTTCTGTCGATCTAGTGGTTAGTGGCCCTGACTGCTATGCTGGAGGTCGATGTTTCGATTCCCATCCAATACAAATGTTTGTGTGATGAGCACGTTCATTTGTTCTGTGCCTGTGTGTAATTTATCTATAATGTGTGTATTTAGAAATATATATGCATGTGTGTGCATGTGTCTACATTGAATTATAAAAACCCGTTGTCTAGTACTCATAGCACAAGCTCTGCTTAGTTTGTGACTAATTTTGCGAGATATTACTATTATTTAACGTCGTTTTATTCGTATACGGCCTGGGGCTATTTCGTATCGATTTCCACGAAAAAAACAAAAACCGAGCGGAACGGTTGAAAAAGCATTGTTACTACAAGCGCCTACATCCCACAACATATAAACAATTCAGATCTGTTCTTGTCAGTTTAACAGTCGTTAACTTCATGTTCCACCTACACACGAGAGTAATGAAAGGTTATTTTGATAATCGATTAAAAATCGTAAGCAAATTTATATTTGCGTACACTCCATCGTTTAAAACGAGTACGAAAAACGGTTTATTGGCGATAAATCGAGTGAACGACTGTAGTCACGGATAAATGAGGCCTCTCGCGACGGTACAAACATACACACATACCTGTGATAAAATTACTCGTGTAATAAAATCAAAATACACGGAGCGTGCGCGGTGTTCGAAATACGAGTCAGAGTTGGCGCCAACACTGCGGCGGTTGGCGCCAATGTGTGACGAATAAATAATTAATCAACAGCTGTACCTCTGGCATCACTTGATTTGAGAGCCCTAGACTCGTATTTGTTCATTTACGTCCCTGTATTTGTGTTGTCAATTTTACGCGGGGTTAGTAGGGCAAGACTCTTCGCTTGATGCAATTAAAATCGTGAAAAAGAATCGGAAATCTATCATTGAAACAAAACTTCATTATTATCATTTCAGCTGAAAGACGTCCACTGTTGGACATAGGCCTCCGTCAAGTGTCGCCATAACGACTGGTCCTGTGCGTCCTTTTTTTCCTCCTAACTTCAATTAAATAGACAACGACTATTTTGCAGTAATAGCACAACTATACGCTAATTTGGGTATGTGTCTAGAACACAAACTAATATTTTCAGAAAAGTTACAAGATATTTATAATTTTTTAGTAAATACAGCCGGCATTTAACTTCCTAAAGCTAATAAAATATTGACCAATAGGAAGTGTCCTTGAACCGCGAACATAACGACCTTCGTGCAACCAAACCGGAGGTCAATACAATAAACGCTATCGAACGAATTACTAAAATAACACGACTTTCATGAACACCTATTGATATTATTTGTACACAATTAGGTTTTATAACAACGTTGTGAAATTAATGTTCAATTGCCTAGTTTTGACTGTTTTCAGGAAATTAAACTGACCTTGCATCGAAAGGGATATGTAGGACATCTGGTTGAAAAAGGACAAAAAACAGAAGAAAATCGATTTAACAAAGATTCCAATGTTTTGTTGTACTCATTCAACGCAGCTGGTTTAAAATAAATTGACATCGTAGCTCAGAAATCAACACCACATCACAGGAAGTACAGGTTAAACTAACTTTTGAAGTAGTTGCCAAGATGTTAGCACCTCCAACGAATAAAACAGAAAACAATGTAATGGCTAATGAAGACAATATCAACAAGAATGATGTATTTAATATTATAAACAACGATTTAGAAGAAGCAAACGTTAGGATTTTTAAATTTTTTGTGTTAAATTAGAGAATTTTACACCGAATACAATTTTTCCGGGAACAAATCGTGTTCAAGAGGGCAGTTTTTGTTGTCAATAACGATATAATATATCTCGTATAATATATCGTATATTATACTCTCTCTAGTACTTTCTCTTTAGTATCGTTATTGGCAGGCAGAAATGTATAGCAAGAATTGTGTTTTTCATATGGTTGTTCAGGAACTTTACGTTTATTTTATAGAGATCTTTATTAAAATTTATTGTATTTCGTTATTCAAAGTAATCTATTCCTAACTGTTCATAATTTTTAAAATTAATAATCATATCTTTTTTGCATAGAATATGTCTAACTGTACACCAATGGGTCTTAATAATATCGTATTCAACGAGGATTCAATTTTGAATAATAAAAGGACTAATAAATTAAATTCCGATAAGGTCCTAAATAGACCTTTCTACAAGTAAGTAATCGATTTCAAGTTCCCATATACGTCTTGTTTCCTCCGTGGAACAGTTGGAGTAGTATCCAAGGTCTTTCAGTCACGTGGTGGAGTACAATGGGCGATATCTGAATAACTGATGGACCGTCACATCGACACAGCTGTCTGATCGTGTATCGACGGAAATAGAACGTCGATACCGCCCGACCTGAGCGCCACTGCCCAAGGAGACGAGTAACTCCAATTTCCAACAGTTTATCTAACAAAATTTCAAAGTTTATAAATGTTAGGCTTAACAAAACCTTATGATAAAATATTCATGATTCAAATAGCATTCATGAAAGGAAAATGTATGGGCAGCAGTGAACTGGAAAGACTGATTCTGTAAAGGTCGCTGTAGTGATAACATAAAAATTTAATTTCTATCTGATTATTGCCGAACGATCTCCATTTAAACTACTAAACTGCCCTACACTGTAGGATATATAATCGTAAAAAAAAAATTAAGCAATTACCGAGCATTAAATTTATTTACTACAAACGAATGTAGGAATAGTTAAAAGTGCAAAAGATCAAAGTACATACAATGGGAGTACACAAACATAAATATATGTTTACGTTTTATCTGAAATATCCTCGCTGCAAAATGTATGGTGGGATGCCCCACTTCACACGCTCCATCCCATGGGGAGAACTTACCGACCGGAATGATAAATTGTAAAAATAAAATACCAATCCCGGTATAAATTTTCCCCGTGTATAATAAATATGAGGATCTGACATTTTGTCTATGAATCTGAACCATATAAATAGAGTTCAGATATTGGACAGGATACGGTTTTAAAAGATTGTTTGTGAAAATTTTTGCTGACCATTTTTTACGTGTGGTCGTATTTATTGCACCTAAAATGGTTTTTGTGTTAAAATTAATAGTACATATTTGGTATATGTGAATAGCAATTACACAATAATTAGACAACAGGATACAAACAATTATGACCACAGACGTCGGTGACGTCGGACGGAAGGTGATCTTCATTAAAATAAATGAGTACGAGTATCTAATGCTACCAAATTGCTGTATTCCATTTCGGCGAAAATAAAAGTAATATTAATATCAGAAACATTACACTTATAATCAAAACCAATCCGAAAGCTATTAGTACAGCACCACACCTTAAATCGTTTAGTATATTTATGATTATTGCTACACCTGGCTTTAGCTGTTCTAGTTTCAGACAATTCATTAAGCTGGTCAAAAGCCTTAGATGGCACTCCCACTAGTAACTTAAACACTGTTCCAGCTTAATTAATTCGTACAAGGTCATTTGCTAATAGCTTGGCTTTGATCATTAGACTCATCATCACTATTTCATTTGTCATCCATTCGTATACTCAAAGCCACGCCACTTGGAACAGTAACATGCACAATAGAGCTTTAAGTACGACCCCATTCCGAGTAGAATAATAAAACTGACGGTATTTTCCAATCTTTAGCAGTAACATTCACGTACATACCAAGCAATAAATAAAGGTATAACGCATTAGGCTATCTTGGAGGGAATCTGGCAAAAGGGTCCCGGCGTCCGGTCCCTGGGCGTCCTTACAATTGGCGTGAAAAACGATCCAGTTTCGCTCGACATGCGAAATAATGGTCAGTGAGACTCTCGACACAAAGATTACTTTATAGATAGGGTCTTACAATATACTTGATTACAATGACAGCGTTGAACACAAGGAATGTGGGACACGAAATGATAGTAGTCAGTAAGAATAAGTACACCATTTTGTTGTTAGGCAGCTTGCTGATATAATAGCAGATATGATAGAAATATTTGTAGCTAAAACGGTAACAGTTTGGCAAACTCGCTATCGGAAGTCAGTTTATACTGATAATATTTGATCAGTGTCCCTCTAGGGTCACATTTTGGAGGACAATGCATTTAACGCTTGTACTATCCAATGGTTTTAATATTAACCGGATATGCTTTTTATAAGAATCCTAAACAAACAACTTTTCCCTTTTTGCAACAATGTCAATGATGTTGTACATAAAATCGATTACTTTGTTGTCAAGCCTAGCAAAATATCTAAACTCATATTTAACTTCGGTTAAAATCATTTCGACATTTTCATTTTTGAAAGACAGTTTCGATTCCGGTGAAGTTCAGTCGTGGTCAGTTTTATGAACAGTGAAAATTGCCAGTTTGTATCGAATTAAGATACGAGATTGAGATATCTTTCGTCCAAACGTCCGGTTTTATTGGATTCATAAAAATTGTCTGGGAAATGATCTCACAGGTTTGAAGTGTTCAATGAAGAGGTCCATCTGGGTTGGATTTATTGTGTAACTACATTGTAAATTTTATTTATGTTCACTTTCAGTTTATTTCCATTGAAACAAGAATGTAATATTTTTTGGAGAAAGTCGTAAAACGTGACTACAGACTCATTGAACAACTCATTAGCGAAAATAACTTATTTTTAGATGAGTACGGTAACGTGGGTGTTAAAAATGCCCCAGAAAACGAAATACATTCAGAGTCCAGTTGGAATGCCCCGACGGTTTCATTTGTAGAGGCAGTAAAATAGGTAAGTGTTGGTCAAATGGGATTAGCCGCGCGTCGAACCCGAGGACCGTGCGAAACCAATAACCGTATGTTTGGAGTTACACCGGCTGCTAAATGCAGCAATAGGGCTTGCTTGGTCAGGAAGTTAGCACCACGTTCATAGGCGATCAAAATCTCGTTTGCATATAATTTGTTGTCCTTTTGTCGTACACCTCTTTGTTAACAAAATGGTGTTCTACATTGCTTTCTTTTTTAGTATTTTAGCTGCATTTACTTTGTACTGGAAACCTTTGTGCCTTTTGTCCAAGACTGAAAAATACTCCAGAAATATCAAAAGAGTATTTATTTACATATCTCGGTGGTCTTAACAAAGATAAGTAATTTTCTGAAAGTGTCCTCGGTCGTAAAAACATAGTGTTAGCTGCTTTATGTGTAGTCTGTCTGTATCACGAATAGAAAAAGCGATAAATGTAGTCTATGAGAAAATATTTGTGACAAACAACTTAGTGAAATCACTGTCCGTAGTTGCTGATCCTACTAATAGTAAAAAAAGTAAGGATAAGACAGAAGACGACGCAAATGACGCACACATAAGACACTCAGAACTTACATACTACCATTACACGAGAGATATAAGTCCGAAAATACTTATTATATTTAGACGACGGCTTAGCTTCCGCGATCCTTTCTGAACGGGCGTTGGAATATGAGCTTAGAAGCAAGTCAGTAAAGTCGACTTCTCTTTAGCTGATTTAGAAGAAACTAGGGGATTATTCAGAACAATTTACAGTGGCACAAATAAAACACATGTGAGTTCTTAATTAGCTGTCACTTACCGCTGCGAATATTGAGTATATTTTTGTATTTCAATCAATCATTGTGACGTACGGTTATCTGCTAATGTAACGTTAGCAAAAAAGGCAATTTGCTCTAATCGAAGCTAACTACTAGCAAGGGCTTGTGAAAGTACAGATGTTGGTAAAGTATGACGTCTTTCGATGACGTGATTAAAGAATTGTTCTACATTCCCATATTTGATATTGTATTATGAAAGTTGATTTCTGTAGAACTTACAAATAAGTACCAGTTTCATCTCTGGGAGTTGTTAATGGTAAAAAATGACAAGAAGTCAGTCGACTTGATCTGTACCAAAATATTTTTATTTAAGAACCAAGAAAAGACTCATGAAAACGTTTTTAAACAGCCTGAATATCGTATCACAGTCTGGCGTAAGCGAAAACGGAACGATGACGTCATTTGAGCGACCCAAAACGTTACCGAATCTGAAAGGTACACCGGAGGATACACATAAACACAATATCATGCAAAAGGGTTACAAAGCGGAATTGCTTCCGCGGCGTTAGCTCTGATGAAAGATCCTATTTGCACCTGTTCAAATAATAAAATCTTCCAGACTCGAGGTGATAGCACGAAAACGTCTTTAGGACTCATTTCAGCCGAAATGGCCACGTTTGAAGGTAACATAAACACACGTAAATATTTGCATGGCGATATTAATAATAAACGAAAACTCGAAAAGATTTCTGCTTTATATTTATGCAGATGACTAATTTCAGTTGGGAACATAATTTCACTTCGCTGTTACCAGAATACTGAATTCTTATTGATTTTTAACAGAACATCAGTTGTCTTATCTCTTTTTTTGGAGGTGGGCAATCATCAAATTACTTGTCTTGGTTTGGATGGAGCGAGAGGACGAGTCAGACATTCAATGACAAAATCACCTGTGCTGTTCCAGTTTCATTTTACGTTCCAGGTCTACGGCACGTCTTTCGAACCATCTAAGCCCGCAATCCTAAGTTGTCTAATTGCTGTGGTTGCGGATAAAACGCAAGCCGAGTGACCGAAAGACAAGGTTCCTCTCAGATCAAGTATTGAAGAAGCTAAACTTGCCTTTAAATAAGAAGTTGTATCATTGATGGTTACAAGGGTTCCTGACCAGTCATCCGCTCCAAATAATTCAAAATGTGGACAAACATTACGAACCATTTGTGCAATAAAGATTAATCTAATCAACATTCAAACAGACATTACGAACACAATTGTATATTGCAATTTACATTTGAATTATCCGAGTCAGGTCCCGCCCACGCGATTGCCTAGAGATTACAGTGGTAATGATGTATCAGAACTCAGATATTAGGGCGTTGATGACGTGCATCAGTTACCTAACATGACCTGCGCGGGCGCACGTCCAAATGGAGATTCATATGGAGATTTTACCTATTCTTGTCTGTTAATAACGGCAGATCTTCAAGTGAATGCATCTGCTGATATGAGTTAAAATGTTTTAGGTTTTACTTGTGTTATATGAAGGATTGCTTCAGGCGGTAATGGCTCATTTGTTGGCACGGTGACTGTTATAATGGAAAATGTTAGCAAATTCAAGGTAATGTCTTTATTTGTTTTTGAAAATGTGAGTTACTTAGTTCTCTTCTTGTTCCTGTTTTATCTTAATTTGGGTCGGTGTAGTGTAGCATGTATTTTTCAACCCTATACATCTCTATTTACAATAATTTTCTATCTAGCTAAATCTGCTTTCTATATTCCCATCCATAGTTTCCTTAAACTGCAAGCATTAATTTGAATTGAACCATTTATATGCACTTTTGAATTGCCAAGGGTTACAAAAAAAAAAACATAATGAAGCTATTTTCATGTTTCAAAGCGTAGTTCTCAATAGAGAAGAACATGCAAGAAACTCCACGGATACTCTTTTAATATTTTTTTATTGGTATAAACTAGTGCTTGACTGCGATCCCATCAAGAAGTAGTTACAAAATTATAGTTTCATCATTATTGTTGAAATTTCAAATATATGAGAGAACAATGCAGAGAAACGTGCACAATAAAAGCGTTCAAAGTCTAGTCTTTCTCTATCCCTATACACATTCATGCTTTCGTTCCCTTTTCCAGTCAATATTTTTCAGTAGTTGTTGTCTGCTATATTGAAATGAGTCTTACGTTCAATAGTGCGTAAGTAATCTGTTTTGTTTTTCCTTCAGTGAGTAACTTGTACGGTGTCATAAGCTGCAGTCTTCTCTTTCATTCACACATTTTGCTTTGAAGAAAATCATGAAATGAAAGCTGTTCTTTTCTTTTACAAATACTTTTGTCTAGCCTTGCAGTCAATCAAGTGTGTTTTACATCACTAACAAGTTTTATGACAGCAACTCTATTAAAAAAAATCCAAGTTGCAGTTAATTCATCAAAAACCATCGCAAAACTATTCGCATCAATGCCAGACAACATAAAAGTGTCTACAATGTCAAACTTTCCACCAATATCAGGAATGTGAACAGGCGTTCTTTATTTAGCTGTCTGGCTTGCACGTCATAGTCATGACACGTGAATTTCAATAGTTATTGGTTGAGCAAACATGAAGCTGGTGTTCAACGTCATCAACCGCATTGACGTCCACGAAACGTCGTTCAACGTCGCGTCATCAGACATGGGTTTGGCTGACACTATGGCAAACGTCACTAGGTTTTCACTTCTGGCATCAAAATTGACAATCTCATGTATGTATCTGTCTAACAGGGTCATTTAGAGCCAAGTATCAAAAATTTCAAATCTTCCATCTGCTCAGAGGTATATTGGGTATTATAGTATATCTGAAGTTAGGCGATGTCGATGTCAGTATAAGCCGATAGGCTCTAGTGAGATAGGACCAATTTTTGGGCAAAGTTCCAATTCTGTAGTGAGAATTTATGTAGAAGCCAAGACCTATATTTTTTGTTCTTCAATCGAAACTTTTGTTCCTAGGGGCTGCTGAAGAAGAAAACAGTCATGAATATAGGGATCGAAGGACTGTTATGCCATAGGTGAAGATTTCTATAACGCCATATTTCTATCATCTGACTCATACAATCCAAGAAAATATGATCAGGTAATTTTATGTTGTATCCGCTCCAGGAATAAATAAACATGGAATTTTCTATTGCCTCAATAACTCAAAAGGGTGATACGACAGCGAAATTTTTATTTTTAAATTCCACGTTGATGGTGTGATTACTGTTGTTTACGAGTGTTCTCGTACACTGTTAATATTTGATGCGAGCCATCATTTTTGATGTTGTGATAAATTGCCTGGTTATCTCTAGTTATGCTTGTTGGCTCGGCGATCATGTTTTAGACTTGTTTTGTGGTAGAATTTAAATGATAGGACGTGACATTTCTTTGATATATATTTTTTTTTTAAACTAGCCCCATACAAGGAAATACTGTTTTATCGTGGGTGCGTTTACAAATATGTAAACTCACATGTAGACCCGGACCAACTATCTGTAGGCCATACAAATATTTGTTCTATACAGGAAATGAACTCGTGACACGCAGCGTAGTCGCCAACCGCTTAAGCACCGTGCCGGCTTGATAAATTATTGCATTTATCAAAGAATAAGCAAGAACAAGAAATTAATTTCGAGCTATAGACGACCTTGCATGGGTTCTTATCAAGCTTGCTCCAAAAATCGCTCAAGTACAGTTTATTTATTTTATTTCACATGGGCCACTTCCACAAAGGGCCAAACTACACACGCTAACGAATTACCAATTGTTCCGTCGTTAACGTCAGCCGCACGCGAGCGCCGAGTTCACGTGTACTCGGTGTACTCGACCTAATTAACGTCACCGTAACTGTAATCGTCCGTCAGTGACGGTGGAACCGGCCGCAGTTCTCCGTTTTGCTTTACTAATGGAACTGGAACTTACATGAATGGCAGTTTTTGTAGGATCAGTATTCGATCTTTGTTACTGAGAAATCTATTTCATGTACTGGAAGTGTTTCTTTAGTTTGAATGGTAAACTATTCCTGAGACTTCTAGAATAGTTCCTACTGTTATTAAGAGTTTAGTTTCGTGTACGTTATACTTTCATACAGATTTACACTTTGGAACAAGCTTTATCTTTCTCACTGACCGACTTTTGGTATTTCATAGTTACCTTATTAAGTTAAACGCTTTTATGATCATTATTCATGATTTCAACCGGAAGACGTCTACTACTGGTCATAGGCTTCCTCCAAGTATCACCACAATGTCTGGTCTTGAACGTCTCGTATCCATCGATTCCCTCGACCCTCACCGCGTCGACGGTCACCTTAGAGGCCCTCCAACACTGCGTCTTCCGGCACGTAATTGCTACGCCAGAAACTTTTGGTCACATCGTTCATCTGTTTTGCGTACAATGTGCCCTACTTACTACCACTTAAGTTTGACCATTCTTTGGACTATGTCTGTAACCTTGTTTCACGATAAACGCTCAGGTTGGGTCATTTCTAAAGATTGCTATATTCTTATATTTTATTTATTCTTGTACCTACTCCTTTCAAGTTAGGAACTGTTCTTTAATCGATGAGATGTCGGTAATAAATTTTAAATTGAGCTTAAGGCCTGTCGTGATGCAATTCTTATGGCACGTTATTGGGTGGTCATGAAGGACCAGTTCTGTGAATAAGGTGATACAAGTTCCCATATACGTCTTCAAGGATTGGAAACAATGGGTTGCCATGTCAGTGTTTAACTTTTTTTTTACTAATTGGATTAAAACGGCAATGTCTCGTGTAGTTTCGCTTGCAGACTTATAACGGTCGAGTGGATGATTAAATCAAGCATATCGTGGTTATTAAAAGCGATTTGTGTTAACAGTTATAGCCAATCCTTGCCATGTGAGAGCATGACTGGTTGGATTACTACGGATAGGCATTTACGTTCACGCTTACGCGTACGTTACCGTTAACTCAATCAAGAGATTATAGTAGGGGAGTGTCGAACGTTTTGGTCCAGTAATTGTTTTATCGTGAAGGGTATTTAATTTACATTTAGTCGGATTATGGTCTGCGGACGATTGAATGGAATAAATTGCTATATTTTGAACACAGTTGTATAAAAAGCAACATATTACCAGCTGAAATAAGACTTTTAAAAAATTACAAGGAAAACTCCTGCGACATATGAAAAGCTTGATTTATTTTTAGCTCAACAAGAATACAAAGAGAGAAAATTTTCTTATACAAGTAAGAATCCAACTTGGAAATATAAATAGAAATACGTGCGAAAATTACCGTGTGTTATTACAATTACATTCCCTGTCAAAATCGAAGAAGTGTAATTAGGCAAGCAACTGCGAATCTGGCACCCAATGTACTGAAAAACCATTTCCTTTACGGACACCGAACCAATTTCTCCCGTATTCCCTTAAGTTAAGGTTGAAATAGAACTAGCAGAAGTGTGCAAACACGAGTAGAATTACTCCTTCATATTCACAGTATATGAACGGTTAGAAACAGAAGCTTGGAGTAACAAAACAGTAATTGAAACTGGCAGAGGTTGTGGGGTTGCTAAGTAAATTATTTAATAATAGCTTGAATAATTTAGGCTATGATCGTAAGTTAGTTATGCAGAGTATGAGAAGGAGGAGCCTATATAGGCACAGCAGAAAGTTTATATAAGATTCTAGATTAAGGCTGAAGGATTTTTCGAAAGAATTACCTACTGTGACCCTCGCAAAGGGGTGAGTTGGACACTGTCCCACTTGACCAGAGCTAGAGATGTCAATTAATAATTTCTTACGAGAAAAAAAGTAGATATTCTGGAACTTGAAAATGACTAGCAAACATCTAAATAAAAAGCTAACCTTTCTTCATCGCCAATGCCATCAATATCTTAAGTTACTCATTTGCCCTTGAACTCGCGGTTAAAGACCTCTCTAACAAATGTAGATTTATTGTAATTCTCTCAAATTATAAAAGTGCCGATAGCTCCTAATTTTCTGTCGTTGAATATACATCGGGTTCTCTTTGACGATCGATCCAACCAAACTGGCTTTAGTCTGGAAATAGCACTAACGGAGGCTAGGAGATCACAGAATCTACACTTTAAATATGTACTATTTTGTGACCCTTACGAGCTTTCATTCTATATTTAGAACCAAACCATATTTTATTCAGAGCTGTCAGATAAAAAAAGCGCGGTGCCTGAAGTTATGGTTGTTGACTTTAAAGATTTCAAACTCATAATTCTCATTTCATCGCCACATACAAAGCGTGAACTACGAGTAATTAATTCCCATACTAATCTCGCGTGATATGCAAGTCATATTGACCCAGAAATTGCCATAAAATCCATTATGTACACGAAACTGGACGAAAAAATCTCATTACATTTTTATAGGGGCGATGGAAGCGAAACGTCAATGACAAATTGTCGGCGTACCCCATCAAAGGGCTGACATTGCTGAGTGACTGCTAGTCAACGCTCATCAAAATTCATGGAGCCATCAGTGTATGTGCGTCATGTTTTTTATGAACGGCTACTGTATGTCAAATGCCTGGTAGTTAGAATTTTTGGTTTTTGTTTTATTGGCACTTCAAAACTAGAGTATGTCTTTCCTATTTTATAATGATGATGAAATGCAGATTAGCTTACAAAGTTCTATCCTAATAATCGAACTAAGTTATTAAACTTTAAAATATATAGGTACTAGTGTTGAGTCCAAAAGTATGCATAAATATGGAATAATATTTAACACATCTGTATTTAATAACACATAAAGGCATGAAATTGTTTATGATACGACCTCTGTAGGTCACAGAAATAACAGACCACGAGTACACGGTGTCATAGTAAAAAGAAAAAAAATATACATACAATTTATGAGAAAAATGGCAAGATATGGAAACGGTTTTTAAGGAATGCTAATGCAATATGTGATAGAGATCTTTCGTAAGTCTCGCAAAGAAAATCAAGAATTTTTGTGGTTTTGACCTTGAAATATAGAACGAACGAATGTTCAAGTTCATTTGCGATATTATGTATGTAAAGTAAAGGTAGTAAAGGAGAGAAGAATTATCAAAGAACCTTGTAGTACAAGATGAAGATAAGGAAATACTTTCGGGTCCATTTATTGAACACATCGTCTGTGAAAAAGAAACACTACGTTGAATTGATGTAATAATAAACAACTATATAAAAACTTTCTTACATGTAACTGACAATCCCGCTCTCCCAACCTCGAACTGAGGAAAGATAAATAAGGCACCTGATACACGCAAAGGTTGTTAAGAATAATGTTCCCCGTTTAGCTGGTATTCATCCTTCCTTTCAGAGACGGCAAAAAAAATTACGTTGGGAAACAACGCTATCCAACATCCAAAGAAATAGCGATGTTTTTTTTATTAGCGAACGCATAAACTATTCGTTCCTGTTTATAGAGAAATCTTATTTCGATTTTGCAGAGAATATAACGGATTTAGATTCTGTCGATCTTGAACACAATGTGAAGGTCTTGTTTTGATTTAATAATAAAGTTACTGGTAAAGCAAATATAAAAGTCAATGTTGAACTTGTCATCAATGTAGATTTGTAAAACATTCATAATACCTCATGTTATGGAAATGGGTATAAGTAATAATAACGTTACATAGCAGCAGTCTATAAATATATATTCAACCATATCAACCAAACTATTGTTGGAGCAAATCGATGACGACCCTGAACAAAAAGGGATCGAAGATTAGAAAACATTAGACAGAACCATTTGTCTGCCTCAATGAGATTACCCGAAGGATTACAAAAGGAATAGTGATAGCTGAACGAGTAGAGGTCACAACTAAATCGCGATTACTACACCGTGCTCGGCATAGTACGGCGGTAATGTACAGTCAATACAATTTGTTACGTAATGCCAGTAACAGTTATGGAAACAATCCGCTGATTGCTTGCTGCAGTACATACGTAACGTTGTGAGAGTGTTATTGCTCTATTTTCGGTATGTAATACCGTACTATAATTAGTTGCGAGGCAACGGCGATGCTACGCTTTATAAATATAAACGATTGTGCAATCAATGATGAGTAACTGTCTATTGTGATGAAGAAAAATGTCAGTTTCAGGAATTGAACGTGGTCTTGTCGTGATTCTCCGGCAGTGACCTCGCGATAGCTTTCGATAGCATGAACCGTCTGTTTCGGACGCTCCCGACCTATTTCAGTCCGCCGGCCAACGGAGCTACACGCTGAAACAATGAAGTGAGTGCGCACGAAAGGGACGCGCTTACGTCCTGGGTTCAAGACGGAGCGGGACGCCAACACGGGCTGTCGTCACAGCGCGAACACGCTTAGTACCCGCTGCGTTCTATTTCTGATCGTCGCAAAACATGTCTCGGAATTCGTTTCTATGTGTCTGGGAACATCAGAAATCATGTGACTAATGATCCACGAACTAAAAACGTGAGGATTAAGGTGGGATGTGGAGCAGTTCACTGTTAATTGTAACGTAGGGTCGCATCCGCTAATTGTCCCACAATCGCTTTTACAATGACAGCTTCATTTCAGCTATGACGTGTTCGCGCACTATAAAAGCATTCAGCTCGTTTGGTATTGCTATTAAGCGATATGAAATGACACAAGATAATGAATTCAGGGCTATTACCTTGGTGACAACAGGTCGTTATGCAACTGTAGTTAAAATTATTGCCGTTTGCCAAATTGAATGTAAACATATCGATCGTTTACTGATAGTGGAAAGTTTTCACAATGTAAATAAAAACGTGAATAGTAATAGTATTGATTTTGTTTCCGTGCTGATAGAGAGCGAACTTCAAAGGATTCGATGCAGTAATGTAACGGCCAAGTCTATATTGATGATACGGTAAGCATTCCTAGCTAGTGCGGGGTGTGGCGTCAAAAATATCTCGATTGTTTCGTGTTGCTGTACCATATTAACCTGCAACAGCCGTAAATAAAATGATGTAGCACCTCAATAACGGGCTTGTGTAACGTATACTGAGGAACAATTTGGTTATTTGTTTTAGGAGGTAAGCCGGTCGTCCGTCTTTCGTTAATCTAAGGTTTATTTTAATCTCAGCATTAATATTATGTACGAAAATACCTGCTAGCGTTCAATCATAAACCGTTTGTACCTGGTTTGTTTCTGTTGCGCACGAATTTAGAGTTTCGTTTTAGGTATACAGTTTACGGTTTATGTTTCCGTTAGCTCAGTTGTTGCCTAATGGATGTGTGCGTGTTTCATCGCGAGTACTTCATCATCGTGTGTGCAGGATTCCAGAGTTAACACAAGAATTCATAATTAAAACTATGCAGCGTCGAGCCCGAGCGCGCCACAGCGGCCGCCCTGTGGTACGCCAAAAAATAATAACTTGGTATCATAATGGAATTATCCACTGAAAGCTACCAATCGTAAATCATCAGCTTGTAAAGCAATAAGTTCTGATAAGATATCGCTGGAAAAGTCCGAAAGTGTCGCTAACATATTCAGAGAGGAAAAAGATCACCATTTATGTTTATGTAAGTCGACGGAAAATGGAAAGACATTGCTACATAAGGAGCGGAAGTAGTCGTATTCCTGTTCCTAGTGGCGGGCGCGGTCCGGGGGTCGGAGGGGGGGGGGGGGGTTGTGTCGGGATCGAGGGGGGTGCGGGTGACGTCATCATGGAAATTGATTCGGAGGCGAAAAACGGGGCCGCAACAAAGGCGCCGCGTCCGTCGACTAGACATAAATTAGTGGTTTATTTGTTAAGTCGGACAGGACCGTCTTTTATTCCACGTAATGGCTGTGGATGTACGCGAGCATTGCTTATCATGTTACTATTTAGGCTAATGCCTTCGAGGAGATACAGATACAATACAGGCGACCTTGATACCGAGACGAGGACAAAAACTGCGGATTGAGTTACCGAAAATTGTGTTAATAAACATTAGGGCAAATTAAGTAATTCTAGTTTTCGTGACGAATACAAAATGTAGATTGTGGACCTAGTTTAACATGGCGGACGTGGTGATAAAGCCAATTAGCCTTCGTTGTGTAAAATAATGCAAAGGGAGGTCAACGCACAGCGTACAGTACACGCAAAAATTACAGATACTAAAATATCCCGTGAAGTGAAACGAAACTATAAATAGAGCTCCAAATGTTATTGGAAATATAAAAATACTGCTTCTCTATATCTTTAAAGTTTACAAGAATGAAACGTACTGTTTGTAGAGAAAACAAATGGTGTTCTTGCACTTCTGAAAGCTTTGATTTACAGGTTACTGTTTTGAACAATGTAATGTTAGAAACAATGCTGGCTTCTGATTTCTCATCATTTAAGGTTGCATAAACCATTTTCTGTGTCCATTTCTTTGAACTTGGGTAAGGCATCATCAAATTAAGAAAAGAATATAGCACATGAGTTTTACATCCTCTACACACAAAATAACAACAGCTACTATTGAATTACTTTTCTTATTCAAAACAATTACTAGCAACCACACAGGAAAACCCAAGCATCATCATCTTCCTGCCCTTATCCCGTTTTATTTGGGGTCGGCGCAACATGTTTTTCTCTTCCATTCTGTCCTGTCACACGTCACGCCATCACTAACTTTCTTTTCTTTCATATCACTTCTCACACAATCCATCCATCCTTTCTTTGGCTTCCCTCTCCCGCTCCATCCATCCACATGTAAACTCATAACTTTTTTAGCAACATGCGTTTCGTCCCTAAAAAAGTTATGAGTTTACAGGAAAACCCAAGCACGATGAATAAAACTATCAAAATAAAACAGAACGTCCCAATAAGCTCTGAAACGGCAATAATGTAGTATGCAGTGACACGGCATCACCTATCAAAAATGCAACGGCAATTCACAATATTCCATACAAAATTACGACTGTAATCGGTACACGGCATAATTGAACATTCTTGTACATTATTACCTTGATTACTGTTGTCACTGCAATCGGTGTGTTCTTCGAAATTGATATTATAATATAAAAGCTATTGTCTTTCTACGAACAATCTGGGAATAAGTCAGATTACCATATAATAGTGTCCTCTGCACACACTGGTGAACACAATATGTAATGTAAGAATTTTATAAGACGTTAAGATTTACAATTTTATTAGTTGAATACGTAATGTCATCAATGTAGACTATATTAATTCTAATCTTGGAAATGCACAAGAGGATACCGACGCGATGACATTTAACGATGCGCAAGGGAACACAAAGGTTAGATTGAACTAAACTGAAAACAACACATACATATACCGATAAAGCAGAATCGACTATTTTCAGATAAAACAGATACACATCCATACTAATATTATAAATGGGAAAGTGTGTGTCTGTTTGTCCGTCTTTCACGGCAAAATGGAGTGACGAATTGACGTGATTTTTTAAGTGGAGGTAGTTGAAGAGATGGAGAGTGACATTGGCAACTTTTTGTCTCTTTCTAATCCCCCAGTTTCCAGAGGAACCATGTTACCACGAATTTAACGCGAGCAAAGCCGCTTTAGTACTGTACAAAAGCAAAATGTGGACATAAGTTAACGTAAAAATACTACTAGAATTGGTCATGATATGAATGATTAGTCATGAGATGTAAATGGCCTTAGAAATAGTTCTCAATACAACTATAAGATTTCTTGTGAGGTAATCAGTTTTACTACACTCATATTAGTCATAGTATTACAAACACCGCATGTTGAACTTATAGATATGGATACTACTGTAATAATGAATGATTTATCAGCGGATTCTTTATGGTTTTCTTGTTTGCCAATTTACTAAGAAATAGTTCAAGCACCTTCGTATAACGATAAAAAACGACTGCTTTCTTACTAGCTTTATGAACTACTAGCTTTTGCCCGCGGCTTCACCCGCGTACATAATCCCAGGATAAAAAGTAGCCTATGTGTTATTCAGGGATATGGTCTACTCGTGTACCAAGTTTAATCGAGATCCGTTCAGAGTAGTTTTTGCGTGAAAGAGTAACAAACATCCATACATCCATCCATACATACAAACTTTCGCATTTATAATATTAGTAGGATACATATTTTCTAAATCTTACTGTTTTCTCTAAGAAACTAAATTGCCTAAAACATAGCCGTTGCTATGCGAATATACTTATATTCGTTGCTATGCGAATATGCTTATATTAGCATAGCACGGCAACAGAAGTCTTTTTCTTTTCGTTTACTAAAAAGACAAGTTAGATTCCTTCGTCAGTATTACCATGTAACTAATATTTGATGTCATAGATATTTTTATATTCTAGAGAGACAAAGGCGCCACTCCGATCGGCGGTCTTATTCGATGACATCATAATTATGTTCGTCTCACTATCGTATTCTGGTCAGGTAACCCATTTTCTGCGACTATTTGATTCTTTAAGTTCAGAAACAATAGTTTTGCAGTTAGATGTGATATAATAGCTCCCTGTCCATGTCGAAGTGTCCTGATTCAATGATATATAGCATTGGAAATAATTATTTTATTCTACGAATCATTTATATTATGTCTACCTCAATAATTAATGTTTCATTTAAACAATAGTCATGAGTATGTCACTGTGGTTTATTTCCGTTTGTGGGAAGTGTACTCATAGTCATACTTCCTTTACTTAGAAAACCAACTTCATATGAATTAGTCATTTCAAAACGGTTTGTTAGTAACCTACTGGTTTAATAGAGTGCCTATTTTAAATATTGACTCACATTGCCTTAATAACTCTACACTAACTTGGCTTTAAATTTAAGCCTTCTGCTCAAAGTGCTGTTATAAGCTTCTACCAAGTTACGGTAAAGCTTCATTGTGAGCAAGAACTTTTGGGCTTGTTAAGTTAGTGTCTATAGCGTGGTTTGGGTTTTTGATAGTCTTCATTCTAGTCAAGTTAAATATACTATCAAAAGTGTCCTGAACCACTTTTTCAAGTCATAGTCATTAATTCTTAACCATCTTTACGTCATCAAACACTTACTTGACTAAGCTAACCTACTTGGCCTGAAAACTAATGGATGAATCGCAATAAAACAATGGGGCAATGTTAATTACTCGGCATCTTATGATATCATCACACGTCATTAAGTTATTCTAGTCACAGCGGTGACTACAGCCTCAAGTAGTGACGGCATCGTTGTTATTTGATTCTGTATAATGTCATGGATGGCTAGTTCGTATACGTAGTCGGAGAACGTGTATAATACCTTTAAAGTTTTTGTAGCAGAATATTGCTAGACGGTTGAAGAATATAAGTTATTACTGTCATATTAATAAATTAGCTCATGAGTGATGCAGTCAGAACTCATAAAATTGCAAATCTAACAGCTTACCATATTAGTTTTCGATGACGTCTGCATTAAAGAGACATCACCTTACAAGGATGAAGAGCATTTTTTCACCGAAAATCTTTTACGTATAAACCGGATCAAAGCCTTTGAAGGTAATTGGTATCAACATGTTAATAAAACTGAAGAGTAGAACGTGCTAGTTATAAAATTATCTTGTCAACTATTACTCATCAATGACGTGGGACTTGTTTGTGCCGTGGCGTTTAGTATTTCCGTCAACTGATGTCATATTGATTATAACGCGACTATTGTTAAACTTGTTGGTATTTTACTTCACATTGTTAAAGTAATTTTTTATGTAAGTACCTAACTTTTAAGTTTGTTCAAAAATAACTTGGATGAATATTGTGCTTAGTCATTGATAAAAATTGGAAAAACTGACAATACTGAAAAATTCCGACCATGAAACAGGAAAGAAGCACATAAATGTCCTGTCCTTTTAGAAAATAACATAATCGGTTTACTGAATAATTGACTACCAAGTTATGTTGGCCTTTACAGCGCAGAGGGCGCGCTTAAAGCATTCAGGCGAGCAAAAGGGTGTAACTGGCTCATGGACACCTCAAGGTATACCTCGATGAGTGGCAAAGGGAAGGTTGGACACTATTGACGTCATCCGTTTTAAGATAAAGATGCAGTTTTTACTGTCACTGCCGAATTAAAGATAGGAGAACCTGATTCACTGAGTTTAGAGATTGAATAGCTAATGTAAGACTGGTATAACGAATAACTGTTGGTAAAGGGAGCCTTTAACAACAGGTAAAACATTAAGTTAGTTAAACAAACAGAATAAAGCGAAACAATTTACACCGAACCACAAATTAACGGTGTGAGTTTATTCAAGTTAAGTAGTGCATTAACAAACTTTTTGTACAAGATCCTTTGCACCTAACAAGTCTATTATCGTTTCAACAGTGTTACTTTTAAGAATTGTTACACAAATTAGTTTAGTCGGCTTTCAGACCGACTAGCGTAAACAATTCGTGTGCACGCGATTCAGGGTGCAATAACCACTACCTTGAATTACTAATTCTATTTACCGAATACCGTACTGTATAAGTCAATAACGTCGCCTGAAAAAATCGATTTGGTATACAACTGCTAGTTTTTTAAAGGCAAATTTCTGTCTGCTTATCAATCAACAAGACAAACATTTACGAGTAGCTTTCTTTACTTGAACCGATATGCAATTCTACTTTGAGCGACGATTATTATTTGAGCTACGTTTCCAACACACGCGATCTAAATTATGACCGGCAGAAAGTCAAATTGTGGGTTCAATTACATGAGAAATGGGGGAAAAAATTCACCTTTTTGTTTTTAATAAATTCTCCATTTTATTTGCAACCCTGTTACATTAAAAATACGATCCTTATCTTGATATGAGTCAGGCAGCTAAAATGGTCACTTAGCATTGCAAAGTGAGGTATCAAGTCACAGCAGGTCTTAAACAATAATATGTATGATATCATTTCGAATTTTATCACCGTTCTCTATGCATTACACTCGAGTGGTTTCGTACAAATCATTTTAATAGACCTTGGCTAGCTTTATTGATGTTGCTTTATGGGCAAAAACACTTCTGACAGTCTGCTTATACTTCCTTTATTTAGATCTTAAGTTTTAGTCTGTATCATTTCACATAATCAGTTTTACACGATCAAATGATTGACTTTTCCGGATCTCAAAGTCTAAATATTAGTAAATTCTTCTAAACAAAATGTTGTTGCAAGGTCAAACTGAATTATTAAACCTTTAACTGAGCGACTAAAGAAAAGCACATGTAAACGTTCAACCCTGAGGCAAATTAATGCCCATAATTAATGGTGGTGCCGCGACCTTGACTACGATTACGGATTTTTCTATACGTACCAATATTCTCATGGTACTCGGCAAGTTCATTATTAAAATCAATTAGGTAAGCAATATGAGTGTTGAAAGCTGTAAAACAAAGCGGAATAGGTTCATGCGATCGACGTGACCGAGCATCATTTGTACGAGCTGTCAAACGCAGACATATGAGGGTAGGCTCGAGAGCAACGGTATGACGTCATAGAATCGAGGCCCACCTCGCCCCACTCCACAGCCGGCCTCCGATCGAGATGCACGTTTGACGAGTGAATTGTTCTGTTACAACCAGTATATTAATCTGGGTTATGTATGGAGTCAAGATTATGTACGTCGTTGGGATAAAATAATTTGACCTAAGTATAATAGAAATGTGCCTGCTGTATTTTACACTTGTAGACATTTGAAATAACATTCTAGTCGTTTTCCTCTATAGTAGGTAGGGCGTGATCAGAATTTTAACTATATATATTCACAACTAATATATTCCACAACTATCACACAACGCCATCTAGTCCCATGCTAAGCAGAGCTTGTGTTACGGGTACTAGATAACTGATAAACATACTTATATATTTCTAAATACATACATTTTATAGATAAATTACACCCAGACACAGAACAAATGATAATGCTCATCACATAAACATTTGTCCTGGGTGGGAATCGAACCCACGACCTCCGGCATAGCAGTCAGGGCCACTAACCACTAGACCAACAGGCCAGTCAGTTAACTAGACGAACTAAAATGATCCCGGTATTATTGTTTCTGTCTTCCTTATTGTGCATCAATTGAATTTAAATGGTATTCATCAAAGAGATTAGTAACAGAATAATCTAGATCCGGTCTGTTAGATGTCCTTCTACTCCTATAACCCTTGCTCATCGACGTCACCCAGCCGCGAATAGCCGCACTGCATCGACCCTCGATTACATCTAATGCGATTTGTGTGTGTTACCTTGCTATCTGATCCGTACTAGTTTAGACAAGTTCTTTTACCGGGAAAATGGGGCTAAACTGAATTAAACATTCACTCGGTGGTTACTTTGTGAACCGTTTTGAAACTTCATTTAAAAAAAAGTCTCGAAAGAATCGAGATTCAGGCTAGTTTATACTTTGTTCGGAGAAAATGGTGTTCGTTAGTTTCAGAAGTTATAAAACTCGGTAGATTAATTACGAAGGAGAGTTGCTTGAAAAAATATTTAGTACGGAAATTTAAAAGTTTTGCATGGAAGTGGCGGTTGCAACAACCTTAATTAAGGTTCTTGAAGAGTTCATTGTAACAAGATTCTTAGCAGTGAACCAAAAAACAAATCTAATAATGAGACCAGGGGACTTTATTATAGAGGGAAACACTAAAAGACATGGAAAAACCGGCACATTGTTATTCAGCTGTTTGACAAAAAATGCTAGCATTACATGCAAATACTTTTAATATGTGTTTATATAGCTGCAACAATACAAATGGCAAAAATGGTCACTCAGAGACCTCGCTTCGAAAATGCAATAAATCTCCCGCCATTAATATTGACCGCACCACATAGGCGTACTAAGATTAAATTTCATTCATCCGTACTGATGCTTATTTCAATTGTGGTACAAGGTTCGCATAATTCAAGCCGTGACGGCATCCAACTGAATTTATTAATGCAAAAGATACACGTGTTGGTTGCCAATGTATGACGATGTATGGACAAACGTTTGCTTGGACGGACAGTTGGATTCATCGAAGCTTGAATGCTTAAAGCGCGCTGAGCGGTCAAGCGTTACAATCAAGTTTTGCATAACTTTTTTGCCACGTGGTTGTATTAATGTTTTCCTATCTGTTCCAGTAATCAAACCCTAGCTTAGCTTTAGCAGCATATCCTTTTAGGCCAATCTACGTAGCATAACTTCTTCAATGCTCTCTCGTCTCATTTCTCGCAAAACAGATCGTCGATGGAGCTGAAAGGTTCTCAAGAGATAACCGAATACCGGAAGGCGCAGCGATGGATGGACTTCCACAAAATGGACCGATAACCTGGTAAGGGTCGCAAGAATCTGATGGATGCAAGACGCATAAAACTGGTCTTTATGGTGACACTTGAAGGAGGCCAATTAACAATGAACGTCTTTCAGCTGAAATGATGATGACATCTCTATTTGCCGTTTTCTCAGTAGTCTGAACATCTTTCACGCATTCTTGTTTTCGGTGGTCATAACTCAAACATATATCTTGAGCAAATTTTTGCGCATAAGACTATATCAATGTTTCATTTGATTGCTCTACTAAGCCGTCAGTTGTGATCAGTATTGCAGTATGGCCCTCGGAATGAGAGCTACTTTTTTTCTGTGTAACCGCTTCACTGCCTCTGAATGCTCCACCAATGTTTGCCGGTATGTGTCCCATCAAAGCTTGGTGTACGTTAGCATTATGGGCTTTGCAGTCAATTTGCACATTCCAGTAACCCTTCGCAGTTCTGAGAAGTGCCTGCGATTCGAGCTTCGTTACACGAATAAATATTGGTGCGGGGAATTGCATTAGAGCTGAATAACGTTCAGAATGGCGACTGGTTTCCTGATTGTGGAAGAGTGTTTTCAAAGACATTATATATCTGGTTAGAACTATGCAGTTTCTATTTCTACGTAGCAATGCTGGCACTTCTTACTGCAATTACTTGAATTTTTAATAGTTTAAGAAAGCATTATTTTGTAACTAATTAATACAACGACCATACCATCCAATAGCAGTGATAACTTACTACTTACGAAAAGGTCGTGCAAGGATAATGGGTTCCGTACCGTTTCCTCCTTATATATTCGCTCGGGACGATTTGTGGATCCCTAAATTGGTAGCTTAGGTTGTGCTATGAATAATTCAATTATTTACACGTATCGTCTGACCGATGCCTGGGAAATATACTTAAGTTTACGACGTTGTAAAGTTAAAGAGGTTCCGTCGAAAGAAAGTTGGGATGACCGTATAAGTGATGCCTTTGTATTATTCAGGAAGTCGATTAAATCAGATATGACGTCACTTTTATTGGTTGTGTTGAAAACAGTCGCTGCAAATACGGGTTGAAAAAAAATGTTTACAACCACAATAGGGAAACTCGTACAAAGATCGCGTTAATGGGATTTCGTTAATGAAAACGAGTAATTGCCAGGCCAATTCATTCGATCAATTAATTAGCAACCTGTGCCGCGAATTATTCTTCTGTAATTCCAGTAAATTCGCTTTTCCACCTGTACTTTTCAATCGGCAGCGTTTCAAATAAACAAAACAATGTTATCGAAACATTGGCATTGATCCACGCGATAATACATAAAATATACAACGTGTAACGTTAAATGCGCAAAACCTCAGACACCCCAAAAATGATGTTTAATTCGGTTGACCTAATTATGTGAGAAAAAAAAACATAAAAATAAAATTAAAGGTTTTATGAGCAGATTTAGTTTGTTTAAAATTCATATCTACATTGAAATAAGACCTTTTATTATCCCGTGTATGAGAAAATTTGATTGGAATACAACTATTTGTGTTTGTTTACCTATTTCAGCGGGTTTGCGCACGTGATGGCTTGACCTATTCATATATAGACAGGTCGAAGTTTTTAATGAAGATCTTTTTGAAAAATGTAACCTATATTAAAAGGTGGTTTAATTGATTCTGCTCGTTATTCTGATCAAACTAAATTCAGGTTTTGCGCATTTAACGTTACATCTTGTATACATTTGAACTCCAGTTCAATATAGTTCCAACTTAAAACCCTATAATCTAGTATATAAGATGAGTAATAACCTGTTTCAGTCAGGATAAAGATGTTATTCCGCTAGAAGCAAAGAGGATCATTTTTCGCTAGCATTTGTTGGCTGAACAGTTGACAGGGGCGATCCATCAGAGGCGAAGAATTACGCTCCAAATGGCAAGTTAAAAACAACTTTATATTTAAAGCGGTAAGAAGCAGAATTGCTCGTAGTTAACGATGCCCGAATATCTTTGAATATCTTGGTCTAAAGGGGTTACAAGTTTTCGTGGCTTTTGCTTGATATTATAATAAAACCTTCGGAATAAAGGTGAATTCATACGTATGACTAAGCAGTGGGGCCTGTGGGGCCGAGTGGCAACGGCGCCGCCTTCGAGTCGTAGGTCGCGGGTTCAAACCCAGCCAGACGTATTACTTTGTGTAATTTTTTTCAGCACTCTAATACATCGCTTCTCTCAAAACGGTGAAGAAAAACATCGTGAGAAAACCGGCATGTCCTTGAACAAAAAATTCGAGGACATGTGACATTCCTCAACCCGCACTGGGCCCGCGTGGTGTACGGCCCATTCCCTTTCTTAGAGAGGAGGCCTGAGTCCCAGCAGTGGGAAAATTATTATGCTTATGAACATTATTATGCTTAGGAATGCAAAAAATAATGCCCAAATTAGAATAGAGCTCTTTCCCAGCAATACCCAGAATGCAGATTTATATTACAGCTTTTTAATTGCATTATTAAAGTGACTAGATTTAACTTCACACAAAGCACTAGTTTATACATCTTAACATTCTACTGATATTTTACATACATCTTACGATTTTGAGGCAACTTTATCCACTACGAACTTTTTTTTTTTCATACGTGATACGTTTACTTTTCCTGCATTTTCTGGGTATCAAATGGGCATGAAGCTAGAAATACAATAGACCGACGCATACGTGTAACACGCCTGATTTGTACGTAGAACGACGTCGCGTGGCGTGGATCTAGTGTAGCTCTACAAGTCTAGTTTCCATATGAAATGTATGGAGACTGACGCGCCCAGATGCCCGTGTGTGGCACACGTGTGCGTAGTGTAGTTCAAGCTTTGTTTTTTTTATACTATCGTGATTTACAAAAGCGGATACAAAAGCGCTGCCTCGGGCGATGGATAAACTTTTTTTGAAACACCTATTCGAAATATTTTGCTATAAACATGAGGATTCCTGAAATCCACGAGTGGCATTTTGAACGTCGAGTGTTGTAGATACCATTTTACGTTTCAATCGCACTCACTAGACAAATGAACACAAATATTTCCCAATAAATAAACTTTACGTAGGTAAATACAAGCTATTTGAAACCAGAGAAATTTAACTGGAATTTATTTATTTAAATACTTTTTTTCACACAAAACTACTGAGGTGGACTTCAGATACTGTCAAATAGTGACACAATAGTAAGAAATATGTAGATGCACGAACGCCGGCGTTCGCTTGGGGATTCATGAATGAAGCTTTCTCCGCCGAAAAATGGTGACAAAATAGATTCTTAGGTACATAATACAATTCAAATAATCTACAGTGCAATATAATAAATCGGAAGACATATTCCGTTTATTTAAAAAGATTTTTTACTAAGCACTAATCTTTGGAACCAACAGTCGGATTGCAAAAAAATATATTTCTGTATGAGATAGCCAGGTCCATGGCGACTGGTATAGAGTATATAACATCACGCTACAAAACCATAGACGTGGATGAAACCGCGTGAAACAGATAGTGTAAAAAAAATCGCATCAAAATCGGTCCATCCGCTTAGGAGCTGCGATGCTACGGACAGACATACAGACACCTCAAACTTATAACACCCCTCTTTTACGTCGGGGATTAAAAATATACTCAAACGAATCAACTAAATACACGATTATAATCAAAATATTTATTCATTACTGCTCTTTTCGTACAGTCTAATTTAGAAAGGAAAATAGCGATTCACGTGTAACGATAAAGCCACAATTTTTATCAACAGACCACGATAACCGAATTAACATTCTATTAATAAACGACAATGGCGATTACCTATATCGTAACAACTCGGTATATACTAGTAATAAACCGTATAGGTTTATTACTAGTAAATTGTGATTAACTAATTATCTGGCAAAATGAATCGGACATGTCGATAAAGCGTATAAATTATACTTTACATTACATTAAGGTCTAATATCGCGTGTCTGGTCCGAGGGAATTTCGGCGGTCGCATATATCATAATGAAATATTACAGCCACTATTAGGGTTGCCAACTAAACTGTAAAAACAGTATTATACTTCACTACATTATGCTTTTTACTGTTGAACAAAAATAAAGTATACAAAATACTGTTTTCAGCATCACACGTAAGTGTTAGAGGCTCTCGCAATTTTTTTTTTAAATCAAAGGATAAATGATATTTATTTTGTAAGTAGGTTTAAAAAAAGACTTTTACACGTCAATTTTTATTTTCGTCAGTTTAAACGAGATGAGGCCGGTGTTTCCTATCTGACTACCCTGAGAAGAATTAACAATAATAGAGTATCAGAACAAATCGAATTAGCTCCTCATTTACTTTTATTTTAGTCTTAATTGAGGTGAGGCGCAATAAGTTGTGCGAGTAGCTCCAAAAATATGTATTAAAAAACTAATAAAAACTGTTCATTTTTCTAAAAAACTGTTTAATATTCTTTTCAGATAGAAAAATACTTTATTTCATGTAAAAAATTTGGCAACCCTGGTCACTATCGGGCGTAGAGACAGTCGCTATTTGCACAAGTAATTTGTGCAGTTTCCACTGTCAAAGTGTACGGGCAAGGTATACATAGACATCGTTATTTACAGTTACTTACAGAATACCAAAACCGGCATGTCCTAGAACCAAAAATTCGAAGACATGTGACATCCACCAACCCGCACTGGGCTCGCGTGGTGGATTACAGCCCAATTCCCTCTCCTAGAGAAACATTATAAGGCCGACTCTGCTACACAGGATACATCTTTTTTTTCACTCTTTTCGCTATTTTTTTGTGATATTTTTGAAGCAAAGTAGACCCACACTCCGGAACGGAAGTCTTTAAAGATGTCATCGTTCGTTTAATAATTTACTTTCGACTTAATTATCTACATGAAATCACGAATATGAAATTCATAATCTTGCGTTTTAAATTTCATATTCACATTCAACGAAACAATTACGATGCAACGATTTAAATAATTCAAAACCGTTGTTATGACTCAGATTAGCTTACAGACAACGGTTGAGGAGTGGCTGCATTACATTTCATACGACACTGGAGTTACCAAGATCAATTGAACCTTCCTTGAATTGAATTGGAGTCAACAGACTGGATTGAGATGAAAACCGTCTGGCAAACTGGTGTGATTGTATTAGTGTTTAAATGTGTCAAACTGGTTTTCCTATATATTTTTTCTTCTTTTGTGAGAAATTGTCTAATGACTCTTAGTCTGGCTGGAGGGAGAGTGTCAGATTTTTACTGACTAAAACCCAACCTATGTACTTTAGTTGCTCTTTGCAAGGTCTGCATGGAACACAACGTATTATCGAACCCGGCTTGGTCATTATCGAACGGCAAGCTGATTTGGGTCTACCTCTAGCGCCTGTAAAATTGCCATAATATAAGAGAAAGACAGTGTAATATTTGTTTTCAATATATACAAAAAGCCACTTGGATCTGCAATATAACGTCAAGGCTTTTTATCGAGCGCTCATCTCTGCTTGTTACGTCAGCGGTAGGCCTGACACAAATCGTACTATAAAGGGATTGAATCCAAGATTCTAGCGCAAATTCTTCTGCTCGAACAATATCAATAGCTATTCTATGTATTCTTAGCCCCTCGAGGCCTATCCAACTCTAAATAAAGGTCAAGTCGATACAAGCGTCTTTCAAGTAACATCGGCAATCCCCGTTTCCTTTCCGAACAAAACGTCGGGAATGTTGGAAGATATAAAATATTTTCTCAGACTCATCAAGGCGGGTTCCTAACTTGGGAACATAAAATTTGGGCCTTTCATGATGAAGGTAGTAAAGAATTTTTTGCGATTGACGCGGAACATGACATGGATAGATGGCGCCGAGAATTAAGTGGAGACCTGGCTTGAAATAACTTGAGCGTAAAAAAATAAGTTGTCTGAGCTAATTTTTTTAATTTTGGAACATAAATGGTAAATGGAAGCGTAGGGAACATTTAAGACGGATCGGTCAGAGTAGAAAAAAACGTGTTAACCTGACCCCAAATAAAATGGGATAAGGACAGGATGATCATGATGAGGATGATGGTCAGAGTAGGGAAAACGCCTCGAAGAGTAGGAAGGTTATGTGTGAGAACTTTTCTCGGAATGAGGTTGGCATAAAAACAGGTTTATATAGATAAAGTTTCAACCGAAACAGTAAAGAAGAACATATTTCGCACCAAGGCATAGCTTGAACAGTGCTGAGTAATTCGTGACCTCATTAACGAGGGTGGCATGGGGACCATAAAGTCCTACTAAATTCCCGTATTAGGCCTCCATGGAGTGGGTGAGACATTTATTAATTACGACGCCATCGACATGACACCATCTGAGAGAATTGCCGCTTAGACGTGACCTTTTAATGTAATTAAGCAAATATTGATGTGTAACATGAGGGTTGAGGCTACTTTATGCCTTCATTAGTTTCGATTGCTGGATTTTCTGTATTTCTTGTAAGTCTTTCATGGAGCCGATAGTAAATCCTAACGATTTACCATCGTGGTGAAAGGATTGGTCAGCTAGTTTTTGTTACTGTGTGCTAGCTGTCCTGGGTGCACCAGGTATTTCGTTTCGAAAACGATTTCAGATCTTTACATCTGCACTCTGAAGGACTTAAAAAACCCAAATGACGCCGTTATGGTGTCTGTGGCGTTTTTTCCACCTACTAGGCCCAAAAACTTTTAGGGAAAAGAAATCTATCGATTCCAGAAGAAGCCTTTCATCATTATAATTTTCTTTACGCAATTATATCAAGTTCTCCTGAGTCCATGTCCGTTATATTCTTTGCTGTATCAACTGTCTTGCTGTTTAGTCGTAAGTCTTTAGATCTTGAGAAATCATTTGATTCTATTATCATGAAAACTATAAAAAAACCTACAATGTTATTAACCTCTAGGCGTTTAGCTGTCATTACACGTCCACGGAGCGGTGTGCACAGCGCCACGCTTTAGTCATAGCATATTTTAGTTCGCGCTAATTACTTTTTGATGAGCAAAGTGTGAGTAACAAGATTACGAGATGCATTAAAAGGACATGACACATTCCTCGTTTTACATAAAACGTTCTATTTTTGCCTACCGTTCATTAGCATAATGTATAGTATGTACGTACACCTCTTTGTAGTACAACTTTAAACAAAGGAGACATTACTGCTTCCATTTTCTGAAAGTACCATACCCTATTAAGGCTGTTAGCAAGCGTTGTATAATCTTGATGAATTGCTTTGCTCATTATCATTAATTTACTCGTGAAATAGATTCAGAATTCCTAGCGTCCTAATTGATGATTGAACAATGAAGGAGATTTCGTCCAGTGGCTTGTCGAGATTTAAATCAAGCCTATCTTATGGAGGTACTTCGTAAACTTGGTTTATGACAGTGACTACAATACCAGCGTTAAATCTATTAAACTAGAGCTGGTCATTTGTAACCGCTGAGAGTGCCAGTTTACAGAATGCTAATCTCGCCTCATGCCGTGGGATATTGTGGAATTGTCTCGTACCATTTTCGCCGGGAAAACTTTAATTTTGACTGTTTGCTTTGGCAGCTGTTAGGTAGCGGTTGGTTCTGCGGACGGTTGAAAGCGATGTTACGCTTTCAAACGCTAATTCAACATCAGCGTCGATTGTTACGACGGCGACGTCTCAATTAAGGCTATTTGTATTTCGCGTTACAACACTTGATGGTTCCGTGGTTTTTACGCGAAACGGGATGCCATTTGAAAAACTAATCACTTAAAAAAACAGAAGCAAGAATTCTGCCATAAATTTAGCGAGGCAATCGACCTTCACCACGACCGAATTAACGATCCTCTTCATTGTGGACGTTTGGAAAATCAAAGAATTTCTGCAGGCGTCCTCTTTGGGGTCAAATAAGCCATTTGTCGACATTTAACGTGTACTCAGTCTGACCTTTCCCACTTCAAGGGACGCCTGACTACTCTTGGCCCAACAAAGGTTTTGTCAACATCAACTTTAGGTCTTTCAACTTTGACATTGCGATCGAGTCAGTTATTTTTCTACAGTATTCCTTTGGCAGTGAATCAAACTATCCGATCTGTTGAAGGCAAGTTGGGTCGGAATAAATGGGCGCTGTCCGTTGGTTGATACGTATCGCGACATTTTCCGAACAATATCGATAAGTCGAGAGCGATAGTGTCGCTATGACGGGACTCGATGCCAAATACTGTACAATTTGTAATAGATATCTTCGAGGTTCTGTATTTATGAAATAACTTGTTTCGAGTTGCTTTGTGGGCTAGTAAAGCAGTCGCTACTAAAAATTAAATTACTGTAACATAAGAACGAGATTAAAAACAAGGTATTCCAAGTGTTTTACAATGATGTCAAATAAGAAATATTTCAAGAGACAATAAAATTGCGAGAGACAAGGAAGAAATTGCGACACGAAATGGGGCTTCGTATTCTTTATCTTACATTAAAAGTAAATGACTGTACGCGAAAAGAATTTCAGGGTGTAGATCTGAGTGGGACCTGAAAGATAAAGAGGGCACGTCCTGAGTCCAGGTCTCGGTTATGAAGCACGTAGGGGTACCGTACCCCGGAGATTTACCTCCGTCTCCGAGCCGACTGTGGTTAACTTAACTGCGAGTGTAACTCAACCTGAGATTGTAGGTAAACTTTGTATTGTTATGGCGAGATTTACGACATCTGGTCTCTTCAGAATTTAACTTCGTTAAGTAGGCTGTTCACAAATGTTCAAACTGGGATAACATAAATTTTAAAACTGTTAAAATTTGCTTTGTTGCAACGTTAATTTAATCAAATGTTATGCGTCTGTTTTTGTCACTTTTTCCTTAAAAGTTCCAAACACCAAATCTAAAATATAAAATCAAATGTTTAATACTCTGAGATATGACGACAAAAATAAATTTTCAAGATACTCTGTGTAGCATACCGAGCGGAAGATCGATAAAAGCGTGAAAACCCTTTTTAGATTTAAAAGCCACTATAAATACCCCGCAAGATACCGACACTCGTAAACTTCTATCCATAAAGGTTGATGCAAGATCAAATATCGCTTTACGGTCATTTTTCTAAGCATCAAATAGAGACAGTATTTCTATAGCTAACTATCTCATTCATAAAATCTTCTTGGTTACACTAAACACAGAATAGATGATGTTAAAATACGCGAACAAAGCTCTAAAGCTAACATTAAAACCCGAACTAAATGTGAGGTCGGTGAACCAAGATTACATTTTGCTAGTCAGAAAAATACTAAGCAGGAGATTAATTTTAGCCAGACGATATAAAAGGACATTCAACGGTCATTGTCGCAGCATTGTTTCCATTAAGGACAACGGCATTATAAGAATAGTTAATGAAATAACGGTAAAACAAGGAAGTGAAGCTAATGATATCATACTTGAGCGAGACTTACTTAACCAAGTTATTATCAGCAGTTCAGGTATAAACGACGAAGCTATTAAGGAAACTGTTATCGGGGACATTATCGAGGGTGCAAAGGATAAGAAGCCACTAGCCACCCCACCTGTTCTCGAAGTTCGGGTAGCTATCGATCTGATAGCGGTTTTGACAACAGTTCAACAAGATTAAGCTGATGTTTAGGAAAATATTGGATATTTATTCCAACATTTTCGTTAAGCTCCAATTTCCTTAAAAGTTTGTTTGGATTAGATTGATGAATGAGCATTATGGACGCTGTTTTTGTATTTAAACGGTAGTTCAAATATGACAGAGAACAAAGTTGACAATATTGACGTTATGAGAAAAGTGTGATATTTTCGAGACAGCAAAGAAAATAGGTCGTCACGCTGATGACGCGGTTGGATAAATTCATATGTCAAAATTGAATGTGAAACTTCTGAGGGCTATTAATAGTTTGAATGGACAATCAGTAACCAATGTAGTATTTAGACAGTTCCAATACGAAGAAATACACTAAATAATGTACACTGTAAACAGTACACTGCTGATTGACAAACCCTTTGTGTGTTCGTGTAAATATTTGACTTCAAGAATAGTTCTTACATATGCATAAACCAAGCATTTTGTGACTCATATTTCCAACACGATGCTAGGAACATTGAAATACAGCGGAATATTTTTGAAAAATTCGCATTTAATTTACAGCTATGAATCAACTTGTCAATTCATCAAAGTGCGAACAATTTCTCTGGTAAACTTATGAAATTCTGCGGTCTACTAGGAATTCACTAATGAAAGCTTCGAAAGTGTTTGGTGGTTCATACATATATGAGTTCTATGTTTGCGTTCTGGACTCTTTAACTACCACAAGGTAACCTCAATCGTTTTATCGAATGAAAAGCTAAAGAAAGTTCCGGTAATTACTTTGAATTTGTTGACGTCAAGTCAATTAAATTGAGTACGGAAATCTCCATCGCTATATATGACATTGGAGCTTCTGCCATTAAACGAGAACCTGAGGAAGACACTGGTACTGCTGATGTGAAAAGTGACACAAGAAAAGATCATAATAAAGAATTGGTACGGACCATCTGTGGGCGATGTGTAGAGCTTCTTGCATATGTCTTGCGGACCACCGAGCGCGTTGATCTTGGCCAGGCCCTCGGCGCCGCGAGACTCCATCAGCTCGCGCAGCTGCCGTAGGGTGACGCCATATTGCGCCGGCCGCCCCTCCACCGTAGCCATGGTGCCGGGCTCGCGGCCGCCGCCCGCACCACGCCCGACAACCCTCTAGCTCTGAAACAAGGAATGGGTTCATTAGCACATTAACATCAAACACTTACACTGAGCATCAACCTCATCGTACCGAAAGACGTCCATTGCTGTCTGTTCCATCTTCAACATAATCTAAATCAGCAGCCTTGTGCTCTGTCTTGCAAACGACAACCTCTATACACAATCATGATTTATTCTAAGCTTTCTTCGAGTACCAAGAATCGATTTACAATTTTTCTAGATCCAACAGAATAATAACAATTTTATGCGTGGATATAAAGTTTGCAATCCCCTACCGGTGTGGGCAGAGGCTTACTAGATCCCACTACTCCTACGTTGTGTCCTGCCCACGTAGTCACCGTGGGTAGATGTTCGCAGGTCATCAAAGGCTGGACTACAGCTCTTGATTATATCGGAATGCACAACAATATAATTTAACTAGCTTTTACCCGAGCTGCTCTTGCATACATAAAATATAGCCTATGTCACTCAGGTATAAAGCAGCTTTCTATCGGTGAAAAAAATGTATCAATTGTGTAGATTTGAAACACAATTTGAAATCCAACATTTCCTAAGAAATTTAAATTGCAAAACGGGAGTTTAATTTACAGCAATTTTTTTACATGTTATCACTTGTTTTTCTAAACTTACAAAAACGTTTTCGATAACTATAGAATTAAAATAAAGCAGCAGTTAAAACACAAGTGTAGAACCTAAAATATACATGGTGATAACGTTAAAACCAAGAAACAGACAGACTTTGAACTACAAATAGATGATTAAAGTCAGAATTGTTCAGAACAAACCTGCGTCAAAGATACCAATGACGTTCACGAAATATCTACGAATTGACAATGCGAATGTGTTTGTAAATAAATTCGCACTTTCCGAGAATTCCTGACATTTGTTGCCTTAAATTAAGACCGTTGTATTTCTGTTAGAGAACTGAGAGAAGTTTACGATGCTTTGGCAGTAACGAGTTCCGGAAGCCGGTGACGATTCAGAAAAGCACAGATGTTTCAACATAGTGATAGAAAATCAAAATCTATAGCAGCAAAGGGATTCAGTTGAGTAATATTTCTGCGTTATTCTCATTGTATAAGTAGAAAACTGGGCGCTATTTACGGCACTATAAAACTTCCCGTCGGGTGCACTTTAGCGCTGAACGGTGCATAATTAAACAGGGGTGGGGGGATCTTCGCACCTACTCTGTAGGGGCGTGAGTGAGCCTCGGCCCACATAATTACCGGTAAAGGTATTGGATATCATTATTTTGTTCCAAGGATTTAGTTGGACTTTAGGAAAGCTTATTAAAGTTTGAGAGTAATAAATGTAACACCACATTTTAGGGTAAGGAATCAATTAAAACATTACCTGGCAAAGGTAATGGATATCATATTATTATTATAAAGAATAGAATAAACTTTATTGTACACCAAAAAGTAACTCAGCTTATACATAAACGCACGACGGGGTCGCGGCAGACCAAGAAGGAGATGGCGGGACCTTCCTTGGGAATTGGCTAAAAAAAACCCGGTACATTGGAAGGAATGGACTAGATATAATAATAATAAGTGTATTTATTTGTATGTTTGTTATTTCTTCACGCTCGAAGCTCTGAACCGATTTACACGAAACTTGTTACACCGGCTGACCATGGAATAGCACATGGGATAGTTTTTATCCCAGGAGTTCCCTTGGTATTTCCTATCATCACAGGCCCAGCTGTTCGTAAATGGCAGCAGTTAGTAAATAAATAATTTCGCAATTAATTCATTAAACCTCAAGCGAACGCCGCCGTTAGCTCTGTGCCTACTCGTATATCGTTTCTGACATGATTAATTGCACAATATTTGCATCATTATTGTACCCAAAGGTTCCCTAGAAAGATATATGTATAATGTTTAGAGCAGTCGCTCTCCAAGCTCGATCTATATCAACCGTGTACCATTCTAATGTTCGATATAATATATTCATAATACCGGAAGCACCCTTCCTGAGTTGCAATTCTGCACAACACACCAAACCTGTTAAGAAGCCTTGGCAAAGCTCTCTCATTGTGTCTCTAATTACGGTAATCGAAAGGTCAATAAGACGATCCAAAGAAATATATAAAAACAGAAATAAGGAAACACCCGTATACTGAAGACAACCCCTAGCCATGATATCGCAATATACCTATCAACACCTGACCAAAACTAATTCTCCTCATTCATCACCCAAAGCCTCAATCGATCATTGTATAAGGGGTCAGCTGCAGTCAGCACAACACCTGCAAAGCTATTACATTCTTTTTACAGCGCTATAAAGCCATCAGCTGGTTTATAGCAGTATCGTACATAATTTAGAAGTATCATGAAGACACTTCGTGATCACATTAAAAGATATGTCATGAATTTTCTAGTTTACAGAACTTGTGACACAAATTAAACACTACATTTTTATTATGACTTGAATATTAAGTATCATGATAAACAAAGTTATGAGTAATATCTGAAATAAGTTTTTTATAGATGAATAAATGATTCATAATGTATGCAATTGTATTATGTAAATTACATACAGTATAATGCATGCAATAGGTACTAAGAAAGCCTAACATGGTTCATGTTTGAGACACTAAAATCATGTAACATCTATTGACAACATGTATGCAATCCTTAATAAATAAACATAATTGTAATTTAGAAAGTGTGCGCCTGGAGTTTTTTTACACAAGTCTTGAACCCAGTATACACTAGGTTACAAAGGTAGTTACTAAATTGTAACTTTTTAAAGAAACTACTACTATTGGTTTCCATGGTGAAGTTCTATTCGAATTTGGAAAAGATATCAGAAATAATCTAAATGATATTTGCAAAAGAGTGACAAGTGTAGCTAAATATTGGGCAGACAAATTTTGAGTCAGATCAAAACGAAAAGAAGAAGACAAGAGTAACGTCGGATAAGTTTAAGAAAAGGTAAAGCAAGGCTTTTAATGATGCTGGTGATCTAACATAAATAAACCGACGTGATTCAAAAACAACAGGAAACAGGCGAACACTCATCTGCTTAATGAAACAATAAAAACACCGTAAACCCGACAACTGAGCCTACAAAGTAAACTCAAACATTCGGAGGTTCTGCTTTAACGAAGGAGAATTTAGCATACGTTTGATATTTTACGACAGGTTCAAGTAAAGTAGGCCTGAGCTTTTAAAATACACGTGATTACTACAATTGCCGCTTAGAAACATGGTTGCCGGGCGGGGCTTGCCAAAAAGAGAGGGTTAAGTACTCCATAAACCGTACTGAATACACAATAGAGGGTGTGCCAGGAGTTGGGGGTGCGTTCTGCGTATCCTTCGTGTTTTATATAAGCAAAGCCAACTCGAGCGAAAGTTATGAGAGACGTGTAAAGTTAAGATGATTGCAAATTGTGTATCGTTATTTTGGAGCTCCCTGTAGTTATGTAAAACGTAAAGGTTTGGATTGAAATCTAAGCACATTGAACAGACTTAAGAAAAATGATAGCTGATGAAATTAATGATGATATCTAACAAACCCTAACGAAAACAGTAAGCAAAGGAAAAGACAATCACTGCAAAGAAAAAACAGCTGAATTCCCTGCCGGAGTCTGTGTTTCCTGATGGCTACAACTTGGGGGTCTTTAAGTCAAGAGTGAATAGGTTACTTCTAGGCAAGCGTGCTCCATCGTCGACCACATCATCGCTTACTATCAGGTGAGATGGTGATCAAACGCGAGCCTATCAATAATAAAAAATAATAAAAACTTGAAGGATCATTGTCATGACAAACGATATTCTTAGGGATTTAATTCCTGTGATAGAAATGATGCTTGATTTAACTACTAAAGTCAACGGGTCAGTGTAACTTAGTAACACATGAATTTAACATGTAGGTCGATGACACACCTACTTTTATTTGATAATTACTCCCTGATTAACTATAGGCCTGTATAGTCATAAATAAAAATAAGGCCAGAACTCACAGGGGTAAACAATATGACTCAACTAATTATAATTATACATGTTTAGTAATTACTCGCAAGTAGGTAGAAGATAAGGGCGGAATATCATTTTAATTTCCGTTTAATTAATTAAAATAACTTTAAAAGCCAATGAAGGAAATGTCGTTGTTGAATTGAACTGTTTTTAGCGGGTTTGTTGGCTAATTGGTTTGTATAAAAATATCGCGAAATCGCAAAGCATTAACAGTGGAACAAGTTTTCGATCGCATAATCTCCACGGATCAAAGTTCATGTCTGATGATCCAAACATTTACAAGCATAGAATTCTATGCTAACATGTTAATCAAATTTTATACAAGATAGCTTATCAATTATCTATAAATAAAGAATAGAATGATTAGAAAACTTACAAAGAAAGATACGGGCGATTCACCAACAAATCCTTTAAGTACGATACACTATAACATCCAGGATATGATCACGGTCAGAAATAAAATTCACGAAATCATGACACAAACAAGCGAAGAAAAAATCGTTTAGGTTTAATAAAACTACAAAAACAAAATTCAATTGATAGTTGTCGTACAACAAAAAATTCTTCAAGCACAGTGAACTATAACATTAGAGTCCAGGCTGAGACCACAGTCAGTAGCACCATTTATGAAATTTTCGTGATTCGAAACACACTCACAGACGAAGAAGTAATTGTCCTCAAGAATACAACTCACAAAAACAGAATTCATTTGTTAGTTCTCGTCACTAGTCCAACAAAATTTCGAGTACATACTATTATCCCTCAATAAAGCAGGCTGGTGAGTATGGGGGAAGAGGGGGGCTGAGGAAAAGCCTGAGAGCCACCCTGCGAAGGCTGCCAACAGCATCCGGGTTGAGTGTCGTTGAACGGCCAACAATTAGGTCGACATCGCCGACTCAGGCGCGCCTCCAAGACGCCCCGAGAATCTTCGAATCTTTGGCTTGTTCAACATGTTTATTGGCTTTTTATTGGTCTATAAATAACTTGTTGGCTTAGGTCTATGCGTTGTGCTTGGTTATGATTTGTGGAGTCTGCGACGGCTGTCATGTCAGCACATAAAGCTGGTACATATTCGTTGGGCATGATCACTGCGTTTTATTTTACAAAATCAACTAACAGACTGCGTCTATATCCTTCTTAAGATTAATAAGATGCATTTCTGAGTCCAATTTCTGTTCATTATTATCAGGCTTGCAATTTCACATATCTGGTTTAACCTAACCAATCTTGATGGCTATGCATACATAATGACTTGATATTCGTAAAAATTGACTATTATATACTAAACGGGGCCAGTAATTATTCGGTCCAACAATGTGGATCAATTCATTAACTAACTACCATTCCTATAAATTAGTAATAGCTCGATACAGATTTTGACGGAATAACCAAATACCACATTTTATGAATTATTTACAACCCGATATTCCGGTCAATTCATCCGGTGTTACTTATTGATTGCGAGTAGGTACACTACAGAATACAAATAGCAATAGTTCAATTTGTTATTTGTAAACAGTAAACATGAATTTGAATCCATTTGATTACTATTTTAGTATAGTAAAAACTACTATGGTTGTAAAAATGCTGAAAATAAAACTTACATTTTAACTTTAGGGTGTAGCACTAAAAGCAACGAATCCGGGAAGCAAAAATAGACATCACATATTTCGGACCTATTAGCAAAAAAAATATTTGAAAATAACCCAACCCGACATGTGTATCTAATACATACACAAAGTTCAAAGTTCGAAGACAAAAACACTTAGTACTGATCTGCCCTAACAGACGCTACTGACAAAGATAAATAAATTTAAATATAGACGATTATATCAGACAGCTTTATCATATAATCTTGTGACGCATTGTGTCTTCCACAAACTCCAAGTATTGATCTAATAAAAAATAATTTAATATCTTTGAGTTTGCTTAATCATAATATCACTTGAAATCATCTTTTGGCAGTTATCGTACTGAATATTAGTCTAGCACTATAATAGGGTCATTATTAGGCTATTGCCATCAACCTAGTAAAAGTCCAAACTTTAAGCTGCTCCAAGACTGGTTTGGTTATACTAAAAAAACTTGATAATAAATTCACAATCACCAATATCTATATATATAAAAATCAATGCCACTTTTCGTTGTTATTTTATAACTCAAGAACGGGCTCGCCTATCCAAACCAAATTTTTAGGCTTTGTTCGGACCATTTAGTGATGGTTTATGTGAAGTTTGGTAGGGTAGAGTAGGGTATAGTAGAGTAGGGTATAGTAGAGTATAGTAGGGTAGAGTAGGGTAGAGTGGGGTAGAGTAGGGTAGAGTAGTGTAGCGTAGAGTAGTGTAGAGTAGTGTAGGGTAGAGTAGGGTAGAGTAGGGTAGAGTAGGGTAGAGTAGGGTAGAGTATGGTAGAGTATGGTAGAGTAGTGTAGAGTAGTGTAGTGTAGAGTAGTGTAGGGTAGAGTAGGGTAGAGTAGGGGAGAGTAGGGGAGAGTAGGGTAGAGTAGGGTAGAGTAGGGTAGAGTATGGTAGAGTATGGTAGAGTAGTGTAGTGTAGAGTAGTGTAGGGTAGAGTAGGGTAGAGTAGGGTAGAGTAGGGTAGAGTATGGTAGAGTATGGTAGAGTAGTGTAGTGTAGAGTAGTGTAGGGTAGAGTAGGGTAGAGTAGGGTAGAGTAGGGAAGAGCGGGACCGAAGCCGTGCGGGAAAAAGCTAGTACCGTATATAACGATATTCAATTGAATCCAAATCTTTACTCAAATCGAATAGACATGGGAAAGTTTATATCTTTTCGATTTGAATAAAGGTGTACGTACGTATTCTTTGAGTCTGAGCTTTTCAGTCCACTACCTCACACTCGCGATAATCCCCATGAAGCACATACCCAGCGATGTTTAGAAAGCAATTAAAAGGACCCAACGGACGAGGTTGCCGGCGACAATATACCCAGTATACCACTAAGTGGGTCAATCATCGCGTTTCTCAGCAAACTTGGCACAGCCAGACAAACAATCTTGATTGAAAGTGCCCCTAATCGGTTACACTGAACGGGATAAATCGAACGAGCCTAACCGTTGCTGCTACGGCTAATGATTCATGACTGAGCTGATGTGATATATTAGGTGGCGTTGGATTTTGTAATTATATTCGTCAGGGGCGAGACAGTTATTAGGGGATTACGTTTGTTGTTGATTTTGGATTAGCTTGCTTTTGTGTGTGCCGTTTGATTGGCATGTTGTTTAGGGCTTATGCTTGCAAGTCATTTCCCACTTCAGATGATTTGAATTCTGTCGATTGCAATTTGATCAGTTTTACCTAAACCCACCATAAACCTGCCGGGAAATATGCTCTCAAGAATTTTTGCAGCCCCCAAAATTTCAAATATGACAGGACATAGGAGTAGGGTGAGCTCATCAAACTTCACTTTAAATTCGGTTTAACCACGAGTGCTAACCTCTCGACATCAAAGAGACACATCGTGACGCGACTCAAATATTTCCCGACTATAAATAACAAGGATGGAGTTGGCATATAAAATGCGGGTGGTCTGTGAAATTGTCTTGGAAATTGGAACGTGCACATTGTAAATGCTACACATGAAAAATCTTGTAACAATGTTTTGGACAGTCCTGTTAAAGAATTAATGTTCTTCGGTTGGCAAGACAATGAAGAAAAGCGAGCAGAAAATAAAGATACTCTCTCTCGCAACAAACAATGCATCAAACGAAAATTATATTAGTCTATCAAGATAATTTACAAAAGAAGCTACGATTTCACATAATGAAGTACCTTGTAGCTGTCAGTCATCGCCTTCAAGCCATGCTCCACCATAAAGACCACGAAGCCATTGACAAGAAACACTGGTTCAGCATCAAAAGAACGCTGGTTCTGTTTAAACCCGAAACAATTCCAATGTTAACTGTAAACCAATAAATCGAACACATCGATAAATTCGAAAACCACAAATCACTCCATGCGCAAATGGTTTTCGTAAAGAAAAAGAAACACCGGAGCTTTAACTAAGCGAAGGTTAACTAACACCTATATATAATTTATACCAGAATTCAATAGTTCTGATGTACGGTCGCATCGCGTGTTTTGTTGGGTTTTATCAGGGCCACACCTAGAATTTCGCAACTTAGTTATTAAATGTGGGCTCGTCGTTTTGGCGAGCGATTTTAGCAATTACAGGCCAATAAAGTAGTTAAGTAGACATTTAGGTGGGCTATCTTATTAGAATCAAATAGATTTCCTAAGTTATGGCTTTTACATTCTAGCAGCAAAATACTGATTGCCTTGATAGTATCAAATATCTACTTACTTCGACGTACAAAATATGCTTTTACTTTTAGCAGAAAAAGCTTCGCAGTAATTTTTCTCTTGCCGCAGCTTTTTTCACCTCAGATGTTTAATATTGAAAGTCTAAGTAAATGTCTAAAGTGCACGCTCGACAAGACTCGATGCCGCTGTTAAAAGGTTACTTTTATTCCAGAGTTTTCTCCACTTTTTTCAATCCAATCTTCATTCGCTTGAGTGTGAGCACTTGGGTGCATTTAATTTTTTTCCTTGTGTACACTGTGTTGTGGGACGATCGTATAAATATTTATTCAGGTACTTTGCTTGTTTGTTTTCGATGTCGTGTGTAGCTTGATTATATTTTTTTTTTACTTCTTGTTTCACTTTTTCATGTCTGTTTCCTACAAGCCTATCTATTCCATTATCTATCTCTGTTATATTACCAGTTTTTATTTCCATGTCTCATGAATCTACGTAGTGCATCAAAGTAGCAGTATGGCTGTTATCGCTACAGCTACAATTACGTTTACTAACTGCTGTTTCGTGTTGTTTCTATGCAAGAACAATCACGTGTTCATAAACCTTAAAAGGCTTACGGCCAATATCGACACGGAACGATGATGTCACGTCCGGGAAGCGGTCGGCCCTGAATAGGAAGCAGGAGAGCGAAGTTTTAAAGTGAAGCTCGAAAGAGGTGTCAAAGTTTCTGATAGTGACAACGAAGAACATCGGGTTCGAGCATTTTGGAAAGATATTAAGCTTGTTAGATGTAAATTAGTGGAAGTGCTTCACAGGTCAACCACGAAGTTAGCGTAACCATATTATTTTTGGTCAAATTTGTGCCAACTAATCCCTGATTATGTTGTCAAGCAATTTAAAGCTGGTAAAACAGAACACAAAGAATTTTGACAATCAAATTGTCTGACTTGCAAATATAATAATACATCAAAAATAGTGCAACTACAGAACCCAATCCAATTTTCTATCTTTATTCATGGTGTCATGTCCGATTCATACGGTACCCTGGAGAACGTGAGAGGAAAGCCACAATGTACTTATTATGTACCCCACGTACACTGTGTGACACCTTTATCTGGGAATATGTATGTGTAAAACGATATATAGCAGTTTATATCGTCCAGATATTCGGCAGGATTAAAAATGGAAGAGTGTGTTTCAATTTCTTTACTGAAATCTTTATAGACTGTCTGTATTTGATTTCGTCAGACATGTTTTATTTATGAGAACAATTTCAAAAGTTATCCTTCTTTTCTATTTATGTCAATGTCGGTTAACGATTTATCCAGCTGTATTATTGGGTTAAATTGCGATGCAAATTCCATCTCTTGGCATATACATTACACATAAGCAAACATGACAGCTGATCGGATCTATCCTTACCTTGTCTTCAACATTCGAAGTCAAGACACAACCGGACGCATCCGTAAACTATTACAAACAATTGGGAAACCGTTGCATGTCTCAAATATAAAGAAAATGGAGCAGTAGAACTGACTTCCCCACGTTCAAACTCAACACAATGCCAGAACGCAATCCACTATCGACTCTACAATTCCAACTGCGAATTTACGAGAACAACAAAACAGCAATGCACTGTCGAAATACTTCATTGACACAGATATTTAAATGGCGGCTCTGTTTACTGACAGACGAGCCGTGTAAAAGCAGAATCGTATTTTGAACTAATGAATCGGGTGTTTCCAAAAGACTATCGGAAAATTTAATTGGATTCGAAAGCTACAGAGGAAAATAATTTATTGACAAAAATTAATAATGAAAGGCACATGTCCAATAAAGAAGCAAGTATTGTTACATAAACGATCGATGTTGATGTACAGACAGGGCACAATTAAAGCGTTTCTGTTCTAGATAATTATATGGAAATAGACAACTAGTTGAATAGAAACTCTGAATAGAACCCTAAATCCTAATACCGTATAGACAAAACCCGAAATCCAAAATTCACGAGCAATCGAATATCGCATTGACGTACCAGGAGCACACAACTAAAAGGAGATCGTATTCAACGCACGCCTGCCGCAGCCAGTTCGTGTCACCGCTAATCAGTATATCTTTTCACTGCCAGCCCTACCGCCCTGCGGCATACCGGCCTCAATGTGTACGCTCGTAATGGGAAAATCGGGGATGAAAACCGATAGCCAGAAAACACGATAAAAGGCACACAAAAGCTTTTGATCTGTTTTTGATTTAACTCAGAAAGGTTTAACGTGGACTTGATAAATAAATTAGAGAATAGGTTGGGATTTTAACTGTGGGACTTTCAGACTATCTGAAATTCCCAGTGATAATAGATAGGTATTTAAATGTTTTGAAATTTTGTTTGTGTATTTACGAATTAGGCACTTGCCTGTGTTTATTTTGAATTGTACAATATTTTGTAGATACTAAGCAGAAAATAACACTAAAAATAAATATTTTGCTGAAAACCGCATCAATTTCGATGTTAGCATTTCAAATATTGAGGAAGAGTGGGCGCGTGGTAAACTGGTGAGAACATTTCGCCATCTCTTTTCTACGCGCGTAACCTTATATCGGTTACGTCATACTGTTGTTCTTTCACATTTTTTTCTGTTACTTGACAGTTTCCCTGGATTTGAAAGGTTTGTAGCTTACCATGCTGTTTTGGATAGTCACTTTTTCAACTAGTAAAAAAATCGGATCAAGTACCTAATCAGTCATCCAGGTACCATAGAAACAGCGTGTAGTAGCATTTGACTGTAACCAAGACCAAGATCCATAACATTGTGCGAAGTCTCCCACATTTTCTCTCAAGGCTTATATCAAATTACTTGCTCATAGACACTGGGATCAATATGAGCTAACGGTCGGCACGTGTGCCGTACACATTCGGGGCACGTTCCGGTTCAGTTAAACCGAGTCGAACTAATCAGGACTCACACCACGAGGCACACTTGACCAGAACTAAGTTTTTGATTACATTACTTTGTCAGCGTTGGAAACTTAATATAAATGCAAACTGGACTACATCCTATTTGTTTGTGGGTCTATTTGATAGGTGACATTACGGCTGGGTGTCGAGATTAGGCAGCGAATAGCTATTGGCTTAGGGTTTTGTGTTTGCGCTCGTCAACGGCATCGAATGTGGACTGATTACAATAATCCTTTATTAGAGGACTAGCTAAGGCTCTAACACCAGCTCCATTTGCAAACCTAAACTGAACTGTTAGAGATGGAGCTTATAAGGTGTATAGTTTTTTTTAGTTTAAGTTTTTATATTCCATACCAAAGTTGTCTGGAAGATATCGCTGTCACCCCCATTGTACCCATTGATTTAAGTTTCTGTGAAATTGTTACTATTTTGGTGTACAATAAAGTTTATTCAATACTATTCTAGCTCCATCCCTCTTTCTCGCTCTTTTCTTGGTCTTCGCTTGCGTTAAACTATGTAATTGTCCCAAAGGAACATATCCTTGTTCTATAACCTAATATAGCAGGACATGTACTACCCGTGTGCCAGATTTCATCCAAATCCGTTTATAATGTGATTGGGATCTGTGTACTACAAACAAGCCCATCATACAAAAATATTAGATTCAGTTGAATTTCGAATGACATTTGAAAACATTAAAAGAGAAGGACGCCGCCATTATGCACTTCGGACTAAAACGAAAGACGCGAAGAAAGACGTTTAGTAAAGGCCCTTTTTCTGTCAGCTCGCTCTTAAACACGAGCAGAATGTCTTCATTTTATGGAACAGTTTTCTTAATCTATTTATCCCAAAAATAAACTGAGATAACGTTCCTTTTTAAAGCTACTGTGCTGTCCATTATGAGACTTCATTAAAAGTTGAACGATCGACATTTTGTATTTAACCGAGCTGAACAATATCAAAAAATTAAATCCGTTAAGGGCAGACTGGCCGGTTAATTAACCTAGGTTCGATACAAAAACGGGTGTGTTTTAATTATATTAAACACCCGTATAAATTGCTTTAAGTGGGTTAAGAGAGGTCGGTTTTGTGGCGTTAACTGTTCCGAAATCGGTAATTTTTTATTTCGGAGCACCACAAAGGTTTTTATGGAGGAAGTACAGCTGCGGAAATATTAAGAAAAGGAAAGGGTATTTTGCCGTATTTCTTATTAAGCTTTTAGTTGTGGTAAATTACGAATGAAAATGTCATAAACTCATCACAAACACACACCGCTCATTATATGGCAATGCAATGGCATTCGCCAACATTCTAAATTTATTATGGCCAGTTAGTCAATTAGAAAGCTATTAAGGTATGCTAGAGGAGCCAGTCGAGCACGAGCAAAGCAACGAGCGAAGAACGACGTAGTGTCAACTACATAAATATGAGCTTAACTCGTGCTCAGATCGTCTAGAGTCGGTTCACACTACATGAATTTGAGCTTGACTCGTGCTACGCTCGTGCTCGAATCATCTATCGAAGACCCACCTTTATATGTAGGAATAGCACTCAAAAGAATTGTCAATTACCTTAACAAAGTACCTTTTTGCAGTAATCTACGATCGTGAAAGTCTTGTGCTAAGTATTTTTAAAGTCAGGCCATCCAGTTTTGATTGACCAAGCCAAGAACCAAAGCCATTTCATAACGTGTCTAGAACATGAGAATACGAAGTCTGTGGCGACAATTTTCACCTACAAGTTAAATAGAGTTTAGTTAAGGGTACAATATCGATCTAGGTAATTGTTAGTTTGTCTAAGTAAATTATGCATAGCAGCTCTATCGCACGGCTGTGCCAGATATTGAGTAAGTTATTTGTACCTACGCGACGTGAGGTAAACTTAGACATTATTTAACCTTGAAAAGAAATGAAGAAATTTGTTGTATATTGAGTTATTGATATGTTGCTTGGTTTTTTCTTGTAGATATAGTAATTAGAAGATAGATTGGTAGGTGATAAGATGTCGAAATAAATACTGCAGGTAAAAACGATTGATCATTAATGAAATATTAGAAGTAAATAAGGAATGGCGAGATAATCTAGACGCGTACTAGTTACGGGTTTGAAACAATTCGGGAGAAGAATGTCTGGAAGGACTTGGAGAAAGAAGCCTTTGCCCAGCAATGGGACAGTAAGAGCTTGAATAAGAAAGAAGTAATTCATAAAACTTCGGCCAAGCGAGAAAGAGGGATAGAGCTATACATCCATTTAACAGTTCAGTTTAAGTCGTCAAATCGCGTTTAGAGCTCTGATCGTAGAGCAAAAAAAAATAAAAACAACTCATTCATTAATTAAAACAACAAACCTATTAATATAAACACGAGTCTGAATACCAAGCAAAGAAGATGCCATAAAAGTACGCGACAAATCGTTTACAATGAATCTCCCTAACCGACCAAAAAACATGGGTTCATGGAACTTTCCAGAAACCTAGTAGACCGTGGCTGATAAACAGTTACAAAAATAAATTGTAGGGTTTTTACACGACATATTTCCCAAGACTCACAAGGTTTCTTTGAAACTTTAGAGTTCGTCGACTTTATTTATGATCTCCATGGTGACAATATAAAAATAATTATGACAGGAAGCGACAATGGTGTGGGAAATTACGAATTCAGAAGTTTGTTTATGTTGTTTTTTGAAGAATAATTGATTTATTGACAGAAATTGTGAGGAAGAAACCGTAATTTACAAAGCTCATAAAAGAAATATCAATGAAGATAAATTACATACTACCGAAAACAACTAACATCTAAAGCAATGAATGTTTGAAAAAGCCTATAGGTAAAATAACTGTGACTCAAAAACTCGATCAAAAGATGCAGCACGTTCGATAAAGCCATTCACGTCAAAGCGAGAGAACTCGACTTTTCTATACCGTCACTATTCAGTCAGCCAACATTAATAGTGTCAGCCATTTTCTTATTCAGAGTTGCAACTAAGCCAAACTAACCCGTAGTCACGCAAAGCGGCTTCACACGAGACCGCACTATACATACTGCACAGAACCGCCATTCCAATAACTAGTTCCTAGTGTAATTGATTGTAGTCCCGTTACGGGGAGGGAAACCACAAATGTATGTTACTTTAAACAATTAAGAAGTGAGTGAATGCGACTGTCTTTTTGGATTAATAAGTCTAATCCATTCAGACGATGCTCTCTAAGATTACGTTAGACAAACAAATGAATGGAAGAGTCTTTTAAAAATTTAAGCTGTACAAGTTTCTCGTTTTGGTAATAATGAGAAAAGAGTGTTACTGTATCGATTTCAGTTGACGTCAACGATTCGACTCCGATAAAATGTCTTCTCGTTTAATCTTTAAAAGCCTTCACGTATAGGCTCCAATATATTATTTACTATACGAAAAGCTTCCCCACTGCATTCGAACATAAATACTTCATTTCAAGGCATTCCGGAGCACGAGTGACATCACTGTAAACCTTTTTAAATATCGATTCCATTTTCTAGTCTTAAAAGACCAGTCTTTGATTCGAAGTCCATTTGATTCCGTAATAGAAATCATATTCGAGAAACTTCATGGAGACTGTGATAAAATTGGACGTGTTTTGAGTGGCTGGATCGTTTTTGTAATTGGATTTGGTTTTCAGTCGGCTTTATGTTGTGATGTGCAGTCAGCTACGTTAGATTGATGATGATGAAATTTAATTGGATGGTGTGGCCGGGAACAAATTCTGCGATCTTCAGATTCTGAGCAAATCTAAATTGCTTTGTGTGCGACGCTGCGACGCTAGTCCAAATTAGTTAAGTAGAAAACCTTGGAATTTCTTTGCAAAGAATTTGAAGGGATTATTTTTTTAAGTGCTTGACTTTTAATATGCCACTTAGCTAGTTTGGATTTTTCAATTAGTCATTTATAAAGATTCTATACAATACGTAGGTCTCCACGGCAATTAATCATTGTGCTATATGGTAAAGTCACCGCTATACGTTTAATAACGTCATTATAATTATTTTTCTCATACAATACAAACCCAGACTGGCGGATCTTACACAATCTTCGCTATTTAAATCTTTATTACTACGAAACAAATGTTCAGCCGAATCCTATCTAAAATAATGGGCTGCGAGATACCTAACTGTAGATGGGTTCAATTTATCTTATATTTTAACAGCGAGCATTCCAATATCTGCAAGCGAGATAGGAGTGGAGGATTACGTCGTGCAGTCGACATATTGTAATCGATATTCGTCTAATCGAACATACCCTCGTGCATTGTTAGTGCAATCTAAATGGAAGCTCCTCTATACCTTCACCGAGTACAAACGTGGCTTAATTCGATTTGCGGGAACCTCGGCACAGTTCTGACCGTGGACGTGATATGCATGAACAAAGGTCTCCCTTTATACTTGAATCTATTACAGAGGGATCGCTGTAATGATACAATTAATTTCCATTTCAAAGATCTCACTTTTGCATAGTTGAGGTAGTATACGCTTCATACAGTAGCTAAAGACAAACAACTGCGAGCGCAACTGATTGAAACAATTAAGTTATAGAAGAAATTAAATCTCAAGAAAATGAATTGTAAAAGCAAATTACAAAACCGATAGTGAAAAAGGAAGACTTACTCCAATTAAAAGTTAATTTGTAGAAATCAGACGGTTTGTAGCGTAATGGAATGACCTCAAATGTATAAATCGATACAGAAGATAAATTGAATTTGGATTGGAAACGTGTCGTTGAGTCTGATGATAGGCACAAAAAGAATTGACGTATTGACAGTAGAAATGGGAGTGGCGAACGTATCAACGTTAAGTGAGTAAATGTAGCGGAGTGGGACAGGAGAGCGTGCATAACGGACGACAGATAGTGTATTGCAGTTGAAGAGGAGACATCGCTTATTGTAAACATTGGACACGAATCGGAACTAGTCGCAGATACTGCTGTTACAGTGTTCCAACATAATGGAAACAGAGAAGTCCTACTGGTATCGAACGACACTAAAGACGGTTTGAAGCACAATTGTCTGCGTGAAAGAGCAGTAAAAATGGCGGAACTGCTAGTAAACATTACGCCAGAGGAAAGAATATTCTAATTCGACTTGAAATGAAATTTTAGACCAGCGTAGAACTCGGAAAATTATGTGGTTTATTTATATTCCAAAAGTGACTTCATAATTTGGAAAAATTATCATATTTCAGCATACCTGTTTTGTGAGATGAATTAAATTTTCCGTAGAATGTTTTTGAAATGTTTTTCCATCAGGAAACTTAATTTGTTAAAATGAACTTTTGCATGTTTGTGCTCTTGGTCAGTTGGTTTTAGAATCATATTTAAAACATCACCAAATGAGAACCAGAACAGGTTGTTTTCTTTTTACTTCTGTGTTTTCTAAGTATGAAGAATTTCGAGAGAATTCACAGGATTTCTACAATTAAAAGTAATAAAGATATACGTACCACGAGTGCGTGTCGCACCCGTCTTTCCGCCGCGGCGTATGGCTCCCTATTATGCTGCAGGGTGCGAACTGAAACAAGGAAACAAAAGAATTTATTGAAACGAGCAGGAAAGACATTCGTCACTATACTCTTCAAAAACTGGAGCAAACAAACAGCACAGAGTAGTTCAGGTAGAGCAAGTCAAATATTTCGAAATATATCACGGTATCTTCAAACCAATGCTGTTTCTGTTTGCTCAAACTTTTCTTTTATATTACTAATATGTTATGTACTTAGGATCTCAGAAAAACCACAAGTAATCTCTGTAGTCAATTGGCAATTGGGTGAATATTGCTTAATAAAAATACAAAGAAAATGTAAAATTATACCTCTTTACCAAATTATTCTAGTCACTCTCACACAGACCTTCTAAAACTCATCTTCATAGATATTAGCGGTTAAACTATGCTACGTTAACTTCCACATTATGCGCTTTCATTAGCATAGTCTGAAAAGCAGACTTAAGTCTGATTTGCAGGCAAACGTTTAAAAAGTCGTACTTAGCATCATTTAGTGGTGAAAAACTTTAAAGTTAGGTTTTAATACTACGTGTTCAATGTAAATGACTTGGCCAAAACTTAAAGTATATTCAGACATGTCTAGATGGAATTCAGAGTATCACATTAGATGACTAAGATTATAAAATAACCGTTAATCAAGCTAGATTTACGGTGACAGCAAATATAATTAATTCTAAAGCCACATCACAAGAGTCGATCTATTTTAGCCAAGACTCCCGAACAAGACAAGCCCATTTACCGCCAAAGCATTACTGCTTGCAACCAGCCCGTTTTATATTTAGAGAGTGGATTCCTGCTCAGCTTCCGTATTCAGACGTAGCATTAGTGGGCTGAAAGCTGTAGCTCAGAATTGTGCCGGATACTATTCGTGGTACCGTGATATGCTCGGTTAGAGATGGCCGTAATACATCTGTGAGATTTTATTGAATGAATGCTGTTCATAGCGTTGGATGGTTTGATGTATTTAATACGTGCGATTCGTGAAACCAATTAAGTTAGCTTGAAGTGGTAAACGTCTACACAGTTACCAAGTAATATTTTCTTCAAACATTGTTTCAATTAAAGTAGGTTATACAACGCTTCGAAAAGAAAAATAATGAAGCACGAATATATAAAGCCAAGCGCGGTGAACGAAAATCCCGGGCGAGAAAATGAAACTTTTAAAACTATTTGCTGAACATATTTTTTGCCAATTAACGGTGCAAAAACAGCTTTCAAAAGAATCACTCTTCTATTTTCATTTATGACCGAAAAAGCTTTTAAAAGACAAAATATTCTGCATCCATGTTTCATGTTTGTTTGAACAAAATGTTGGTCACGGCCTTATTTATGCACACGTAAATATTTTAATGTTGGTGATACGATCTTTCATTGTTTTAATATACATTGTAAGGCCTGTAAGAACCATTAAATCGTTTGTTCTTGAAGTAACTAAGGAAAACTGGCCACAGATAGATATTGGGTTAGAGTCCAATAAATTCAAACTATTATCTACATTGGAATAAAGTTTGAAATTGACTGCACGCTCGCCTTGCGTCGATGGCAAAAAAGTTTTGTATGCCGGCCGTAAGGAACTAGACTGCAATTTCAGAATTTAATCCACGAAGGCAAGAGACGAGCATTCAACTGCCAGGGTAATATGAGTTTTTTCAAACGAAAGCAGTCTCGTAGAACAACTGAATGATATTGTTCACTACACAAGAGAATAACGCAACGACCCGAGAACATACATCACAATAGATTTGCTTGTAAGCCCGGGCAGCACAGTAGGTAATGTGGAGCATGCCTTTGTCTAGGCCGGAATCTCAGTGCATGTATTTAAAGCCAGTCCTATTGGCTTCAGTGGAGAATTAATTATTGTAGAGCTGGAATACCTCCAGGGTATTAGAGTTTACACTAAACTTGGTGTAGCGAGTTCAGATTAGGGGTTTACGGGATAACGTTGAGCAAATAACTTCGTGCAAGTTATGGAGTGTGATTCGGAACACAATTGGTTTGAAACGTTTGCGCTGCTTCAAAGTTTCACTAGTTTGAATATTATAATTTCTGTTGACAGAGTGTTTATTTGCGGCATTATTATTATTATTATGAGCCCTTTGAGTCCCACTGCAGGGCAGAGGCCTCCGTCCTTCTACTGTTTTAAGTCCTTAGCCACTTCTGGCCAATCCTTTAGGTAGGACTCCAAATCGTCACGCTATCTCTGTTTGAGCCTACCGCATCGCCGGCTCTTGCTGTTCAGAATTCAGTCAGTGGTTACCTTCGCCCAATTTCGTTGCGACAGATGCAATTGCGGCATTAATTCTTGAAATAATATCTGTACTTTTTTCTGATTGCTATTTTAAATGTTTTCCTTTTAAATTCGAAGTCTGAAGCGAATTAATTACAGTAATTGCTTGTTTTTTCGCACTGATTTATTGCGACATGGCTCTTAAAGCCTTGAACGAGTCCAACTTGGCACAGGGGGAGTTTACAGCCCCATTTATTTTATTCCAACTAGACAGTTCCCCAAGGGAGTAAAACAAATCGAACTCACGTGGATTTCTAGTCAGTTAATCGAAACTTGAGATTTACGCTAGAGAAATTCTTTGGATCATTGGTTATTTTATTCGAAAATTATGTTGTTTTTCTCTTAGGAGTACCTATTGCTAATGTTTTTAGCTTCCATGCTAAAATATAGACTTGTGTCACTATCATAACAGACGATACAGATATATCGAGACAACAGTTAGACTAATATTATAACGGTGAAAGTTTGTATATATGTGTGTATGATTGTTGCTCTTTGAAGGTCAAACTAGTGAAAGGATTTAGACGATATTTGACACACGGGTAGACAATGTCCAGAAATAGCACATGCTTAGGATAATTTTCACACGAGCGCAGCCATTGGGAGATACTAGTATGTAATACTGTATCTATCTAGCTTCTATAAGTACTACATTGTATCTTTCTGGGTAATAAGTAAGTAATATGTTTCGTAGTAGTCGTTCTACTAACCGTAGCTAATAAATATAATGTTATAATACCGCCGATCGATATAAGATTACCTACTGAAATTCCTCGACGCCAGTCCTTTTCTATAGAGAATTGATTTTCAATACCACAGCCGACTCGAATAATTACGGCATGATAGCTGAATACCCCTGTTAATTCATAATCTGTTCGTTATTACTTTATCTACATATTTTATGAAAGGTTTCTAATAGTTTTGTGTTGGTTCTGATGGTTTAAATTGATGGTAATAAGGATTTATTTTTATACGATTATAATTATGAATAACTAGATCCTGCTAGCGGCTTGGTCCGTGTGGGAGTTATCCTGAGCGAATATCCTCCTCCTTGCGACGTATTCCTCAAAACTGAGATTGTGTATTCCCTTAGGAAAAAGGTACACACAGAACGGATATATAGATGGAGGAATATCATTCGTGACGAAGGGGGTCAACGTTGGCCACTACAGCTACTACAGAAGTTATGAAATCATGGGCCATCCAGGCGACTGAGGAGTTTTGCACTTGCACCCAGCTATTTGCTGGCGCCTAATGCCCGATATGACCTGCCGTGACCTGTGTTGTACTTAGTGTCGATGGTATCCAAGTTGTGACCTTTTTATTAATTTTTTTTAGGAAAAAGATATAACATGGTGTAAAAACTGATTGAGCAAACTATATTCAGGTTTCGCATAAACTAAAAATAATGTTGTCTACAACACCGACTCGAGAGGTTTGTGGGCACACGCACAAATTATTTTATCTTCTTGGCACCAAAAGTGTTAATGTCACTATGACTACGCAAGATTAAGTAATACTATCAAAGGATAAATTCCAGAAAAATATCAGCCAACATTATAAAAGGGCGGCTAGAAATTTGATCCTCGCCGACGCTCAGACGTTCGACCTCGAAAAATTAAGACAAAATGCTTAAGAAGATTTTATCTTAACATCCGTAGGAGCTCAATATCGGGGATGGGTACAAGAGGGGCAGGGTTTAAGAGCTATTCCAAACAACGATAAGGTCGCAAGGCGCAGGGCGAGGTAAGCAAATGTGCTAACATTTGTCGAGTGTCGTTCGATGACGCATTACGTCTAGCAAAACAATCTTATTTGGTTTTTGAACATTATTTTATTAGGTAATTGGATGTTAGTTGCGCTTGCGACTTGTTATACTCCGTTCAAAATAACATTAGACATTTATGAAAACCTTTTGTTACTGTCTGTTCAAACGATTTTGACTTTTATTACGTTGGTGGCATGACAAATGGCGGCTGCAGTAAAAAGTTGGTATTGTAACCACTTTTTTGCTTTTAATGCCATCCTTATGCCTGCGAAATAGAGGTTAAAATCAGATGATCAGAGAGTAAAAAGGTTTTTTTAAATGTCTAATCTTAACGCGAATAGGGTATAGAAGTGGGGAATGGATTTTGGATGTACGCGGAACAGAGAGTTATAGTTAAGTCCCGTAAGCCTCCGTTGAACAGGGAGGATCCTCCGACAAGACGGGTGTTATGTCTGGTCGGCAACAGCCCGATAGACGATGATTCGGACTGTTTTATATGTTCAAATCTCACGGAGAACTTTAATTGTGCGATGCAAGATTAGTTCTTATATGACGCCATAGTTGTTACAGGATCGATGGTTTGATTAGAGAAAAGATGAATGTCTGTCTAAGTGATCTGAAACTTCATGCTTCAAGGAAATGTGCTTTAAGTTTTTTTTCTTAATTAAATTAAAAATATTAATTAGTATAATTTTTTTTTTTATCTCACCTATGTACATCAAATGTCCTATTTTTTGTTGTTTGTTAAAATTTTGTGTACAACAAATCATAAGAATATTTTTAGAGAAATTTAACGATTTTGAAATAGATGCTTACGAATTTAGTTGCAAACCGGATTTCCAAGAAAGTTTAGAAATATTTAAAAAATTTAATATTATAATTTTTTTTAGATACTTTTAAAACACCGTTACGGTCTTTATCGTCGAAAATCCAACTGTCATCAGGACTCTAGCAAGTGTATGAAATAAAATAATTAAGAGATCCATGCTAATTCCCTTAATATATAACACTTAACGTGCCTTATCTTTTAGAGTAAATAAGTCATCATGTACCTAATGTCTTAATGACACACGTTTTATTTACTTTAAGTAGTACATTATTTTTTAGGTTATTAACACACTGAGATTGAAAGAGGTAAGTACATAAGTACATAAATGATTGCAAACATAAAATGATTATATAAAAATGTGTTACTAATGTAATTACAGAATATTTAGCTCAAGGAGAGTTTGCTTTTATTTAAAGGCTAGATAAAAAAATATTTAGTGTGATAAGGTGGTAAGATTCTACTGGTGATATAATTTGATTTCGTTTTTGTTTCTACGTGACATATTAACAAAAACATCTCTTGATGTCTATAGCTTTAGTGTGTTTTTACAAGCTTTTATTTAGTTTCACCTGTCCCGATGTTTGCCTGTCATCAAATCTTGCAAATTAAATTTGACCCACTTCCCCGTTACCGATTGAGCTGAAATTTTATGTGCACGTGTAAATCAGGTGACAATCCAAAAAGCTGATCCGATGATGGAAACGGAAGATGACTAACTGACTATAGGAACTTCGTAGAACTTACACGACACAACCCCATCGAGTTTGGGCTAGTATGACCAGTATTAGCTATAAACGCTTGCTATTGAAATAAATATAGTTTAAAAAAAAAACACGCTAAATAATAATGAACGAAAAATATGGTGAAAAAATGGTGGAGCACATTGTCCCATATTTTTCGTAAATCGAGCAACCCTCACTTTTTTGACAAAAACTTGCATTAAGCCCTTACATAGGATACTCGTGGTCAATCATGGTCCTAGAACGTAAAGGGCAACTGAAGGAACATAGGGTGTGGTTTAAGTCAGTAAAAGTCTGACACACACCCTCTCACTACAACAAAAACATAGACCTACACCTGGACATGAGACCTTGTAGGTTACCATGACGTTAAAAGTAAGATTGTTTTATTCTTATTCCAGTGTGGGTAAGAGACAGAGCTATACAGGTTGTCTAGCGCCATCTCTAACCCACGCTGAAATATTCCGATCCCGATTACCGGCCACTGTAGACGCGGGCTCACGGACGGCGAGCCATGGGTAGCTAGCTGTCCGATCGTCCGGTAACCATCCGGATCGAGCCCAAGACGTCGACGGTGCGCACTGTTCCCGCGCGCCTCAAGAAGTTGTCAGCAACAGCAGAGGCCCAGCTGGGTCGAAGCTTACCGGGGCCAGGGTTATCCGAAAAGAAGCTCGTGCCTTGGTTTGAAGGCTAGAAGGAACGGGGTGTTTTTTTAGTCGTTAATAGTCCGACACTATCTCCCACTCCACCCAAGGGCGGGGGTTGTCATAAGATGATTTTTTCCCACCGTAAAAAAAAAACCCCACGCTGAAATAATAATGAAATAATCACCTTATTGACATTACCCGACCCCCACGTGAAGAGTGGGTGTTCCATCCCACAGTTCACGTGAACGATTCTCACGTTCCATATACAATAAAAATTAAAACACACAGACTGACAAATACGTTACTATTTGTTCTACATTTTGTACAGATGTGACATTAAACACGTATTGCTCTTGACGTTAGATAAAACTGTTGACTGTACAAATATTGCGGTACTCTCCGTGTTTGCGTTAACTGTACGTTAAATTAATGTAATTATCATCTTCCTGGTAGCTATCAAGTAAAACGGTGACAAATACATACATATGTTTTAATTAAGGCTTAACTTATAACCTTGTAATATTTTAACTGTCTAGTCTTTGACTTAAAACCCTTCTGTTTGAGAATTCTTGACATATATGTTTGTTTTAGAAAAACATTTTCCATTTAGATAATTTAATTTCCAGTTTAAATAATATCCAAGGCTCTGGTAGCAACGTCACCGCTGCGGAGAAAATATTAGCATTTTTATGGAAATTCATTAAATGACTAGTTCTCGCCCCGAGTGAAGCGAGGGGAGTGTAAACCCTTCAATTGCTTTTTGCGTTCCAAGGCCGCGGTAACTCTTTGTAACAACACGCCAAAATGCGAAACTTATACTTACTTGAGGCCGTGCGAGCAAGAGAACAGGGAAGGAGCTATTAGTATAGCTCCATCCCTCTAACGGTTCAGTTTAGGTCGTAAAATGGATTGCATTAAGAACTCACGGTAGAGTTTTAGTACAGCATAGTAGATAAGGCAAGAAGATTCAGATATATCCAGAATATAAAAAAATAAACATTACCCTATATCTGGGGCAGTCGGTAACAACGAGAAAACTGCTCCAAGATTTGTGTAAATCTAGTTCATTTATGAATAAAATATCAGGAAATAAGAACAAAACATTAATACATAAGAACTAGAAATAGGATTTTTCTCTAACCATTTCAGTTGCTGAGTCAGAGTTTTATTTGATAATAAAAATATATGGTATCGTTTTCGTTTGAAGTAGCAAACATTTGGTAGACAATTTTTTACATTTGACATTTATAACTAGTGTGGGAAGAAAATTATTAATTTAATGATTATAGTATTTTTCATTCATTTTTAAATTAGATTTGAAGTCGTTTGACATGGATTTGAAACTGATACATGTTTGACAAACATGCTTAGCAAGAGTTAAATCAGTTTGCTGTTAATTTGAACATCGTTTTTAGGATTTCGTACCCAAACGGGACCGTATAGCTAATACTCTGCTGTCTGTATCAGACAGCAGACTGCAGAGTCAGTATCCCATGAACCGTGATAGCTAGACAGTTAAATTTTCACAAATGATGTATTTTTTTCTTTTGCTGCTATAACAACAAATACTAAAAACAGAATAAAATAAATATATAATTGGGGTTCCCATACAACAAACGTGATTTTTTTGGCCGTTTTTTGATACGGATATATTCGCACTTGCTTGGTTTTTAGCTTCTATTTTTAAACTACCAAGCATATTTGGTACTTAGCTAGTGCTAAGTCAAGCGTTAATCAAATGTTTCCTCCGTACAATTATGAATGCATTCAGTTACACTCAATTTAATTCAAATTCCTCAATAAATTTGTACCAGTAATAAAGAGAACTTGATACAGCTGGTTATATATAGTAACATAGTAATATTAACGGTTTAACGCGCGGTTGACGACGTAAACCACATACCTATATGACTTGTTTCCTTTTCGAATGAATCATAACCATGCATATAAAATAGTACATTTTACTATCAAGAATAAACGAGAATTCGTACGAAATATGTAACTTTAAAATGTTGGGTTTTTGAGACTAGAAAATTATGTATATTCGGAACAATCCGGCTCGAAGGACCAATAACGTCAAACACTTAATACTGAGAGTCTGCCAGTAGAAATATTCAATTTCTGGCCTTTTTAAATTTACTAGCATGATGAAATGTTTAGATGATAGGAAACGTTGTTATAACAATCAAGTATAGCCTATAGGCAATACTACAGCATATTATCATCCGTAAAGTTTTGACAGGAAAATACTCTATAATTTACAGACCTAAATTTTACTGAGACTCGTCATACATAGCACTATTTTGGTGTCATCTACTGAAAAAGTCAGAATCTGCTAATTAGTATTGACGTAATAATTCTAAAATATATTATTTCCATGTATGACGCTCACAGGAGATATACAAGTCTAATAATATCGTATATTTTTCCTCTAACGTGGGCAAACAAAACAGAAATATTTGTGCTAACGTCACATTATATACAAAAACATAATACTACCTACTCATAATTGACGGACGACATTGCGGTATAAAATACGCAAATAATTGACCATTATTTCAATGTTTAATTTCTGCTCATGTGCAAATATTGATACAGTTACGAAAATGAGAATTACGAAGGCCATTAAGAAACCATTGAGTATTGTAGGTAAACCATAGAGTTTCTTGCCGGTTCTTCTCCATCGGAAACAGCCAATTTGGAACCGTGCACTAACTTCTGACGTTTTATAAGTGCTCTTGTAGGCCTATGTGAAATAAAGTAAAAATATTTGAATTTTTAAAGTTAATATTCTAGTATTTTCTACTCAATAGCCTAAGTACGTACGTTTAGAAACCCATGCGGAATGCTGATAAAATCTTGAAACAAATACTGGCAAAGAGCGTTCACCTACATTCTTAGTAAATACCTTAATAGCCACATATTGAATGGAATATTTGAAGCTGCAAAAGGGTTTTATAATGAAATTGTATTTTTAGAACAGTGCTACGCACCCTGCTGAAAAATTCCTGAACTGGAAAGTGGAAACTGATTAAAAATTTAGCTTATAAAAGCGATAATTTTTCAGATTATAGTTAATTTATTGTAACCACTAATTCTAATAGGATAAAATAAGCGGACATCCCTAAAACATATCTGTAAATTTAAAACTGTTTTATGCAGTGGGCGTTTTTATCTTGCTAGCACTTCCATTAAACGTTTGAATTCGACATCGTCTTTATTACGTAGCAATAAGGGAGGTTTTTGAACTTTAAAGGTCACTTGATGTGCGGTTGGCTGTAATTCGGTTGCGTAAACCGGCTGTGTACCGAGCCGATGATCGCATCACTATCAATGCTAACCGGTGCCGGAGTATGGCAGTGCAGCGTGAATCAGGCCGGTGATGTCATACCCATGACGTCACGGGGGCAGCTCGATACTGCCGTCATCATTATTACATTTACAACTATTCAATTAAAAATTTCTTGAATTCTACTACTCATGTCTAGGGCATTTTATATAGTTACGAATTCTGGAGTTAGAGCTTTAAATATAAACGTAAGGTGTTTGAGAAAATATTTTTTCCAATAATAGGTCCTTTTCGACGATTGACCTCCTCAGAAAATACACGAGATCCGATCGATGCCGGAGTCGAATTCGGGTGAGTCACATCTCCAGAACCGCCCTTGTTGGCTCGTTGTATAATTATTATGTGTCTAGACTCCCGGCGACGGCTAGGCGACTATGGAAATATTACGACGCCAGGATATTTTATTAGAACACATCCAAGATTTCAACGAAATGAGGTTAACCGAGTTACGCCGCCGATTCGCCGCATCGATATGGTAATCGGAAACAATCGAATATCGAACTTTCTGTAACATACCTGAAAATATCACGAGTGCAGTATCAAGGCAAGAGAGTGCACAGGACGGAAAACACGAAGAAGTGACGTTCTCAGAACATCTTCTTATCTCCATATCACTTCACAGGGGCACCTCATAGTCCTCAAATGCTGAGTTCCTCGCACATCGCTAAAAGCGACTCCGGAATTCCTTTCAGGCATCAAATTTGTCACCTAATTTATCAGGCACTTGACTCATAATTGGTTGTGAATTTTCGCGCGGTACCAAGGGGGCACACATTATATTATGAAATAGTAACGGGGACACGTGCTCTCGCGGCAGAGAGGGACGGATTCACTGAACGTCCTTGGCGAGGGGGCGCGCGGGGCGCCTGCGGCATCAGACGTTTCAATCATCCCCGGGGGGACAGGGACGGGGCTAGGGGCGCGCGGCGCGAGCGAGCGAGAGGGAGCAGACCGTGCTATTGACCGGCCCGCAGACCACGCCCACCCGGGCGAGACACGGGCGCGCTGATGCTCCAAGTGAAAATCGAACGTCGGCCCGGGCAGACGCGGCGGGAGGCGCCTCAGCTGCAGCACCAAGGTTACCCCCACGTCTTACTACTCATGCACTTCCTGTGCCACTTGCCACCCCCACCACTCGCCGACCACACTAGGATTACTTCTATCACAATTTTTGTCACACGAATCTCTTGTAAAATCTATAAAGCTGGCTAGGTTGTACGGTTCGATATAAAGACTTGGCACGGAAACAATATAGGTTGCCAGAAAAGGACGTAACCGTTCGCGAGAGAGAGGAGCTGAAAGAATAATCGACGTGAAGTTACGACACCCGACATAGGACCTTTCATATTTAATTAAATCCCAACGGAAGGGGTTTGTGATGATTGGATGAAAAAAAAATAACGGTCAAGTGCGACCTGAGAGTTGGCACTACGAAGGTATGGATTCTTGCACGCGGTATTACGTAATCAGTGGTTTTAAGGATAATTAGTAGCATAGGTTTTAAGTAGTTTTCCTCAAGCGTGCAGGTTGATAAACCACGAAGTAGTAGGCAGAGAAATAAAGCTGGAACAAGGCGGTGAAGGTTATGTAATAGCAGTTCTTTACGGCTTAATCGTGTACGTGAGGTTTTACGTGTGTAGAGCATTCAGTAATAAAGGTAGGCGGCACGAGACTGGGAACTGGCTACAGTTTATAGACTAAAGTTACCATTTTGCGCTTGGATTTTAAAGGGCTGTTCTTGTAGTAAGCCTTGGTTGATTTAAGACCTTTTTGTAGTGCAATCTTGCTGAAATTGGCCCTGGATTGGAACAATGTCGTATATGGTGGGAATTTGTTGCTATAGAATTGTCCTCAACGTAGTCATTTCAGAATCAAAGGAGGATGAAATCAGAGAACAATGTTAGTGCTTTAACCTTGAATTACTTGTGCGTGTAAGTGCCTCTATGAACATATGTAACTGAAGTCTAGACTGCCCCATAAACATAACCAGATCACTAATCCAATAGAAGTTAAAAAAATTGAAAAACAACACTGTTTTGGTTGGAAAACCAAATAATTTCTGCCGCTTAGAATGGAGCGAGGAGTGTGAGATTCTTACTGACTAGAACCTTACAGCTGCTCTTCGTTCCAGGGTTACGGTGATTCTTCCGAACAATATACTGCAGCTTTAAATTATTTTTAAGGAATATTACACTAGTCCATGAAAAACCTAACCCTGACTTTGCTATCATGTCATGCAGAGTGGGGTATCCAGTCCAGCCGTTCCCAACAATATTGGCTTAAGTATCCAGTCTACCTATCTGATCTCTAACCAGGAACTGGGAAGCACGATACTCGTTGGCAATACTGGAGTCAGTTTTGGTTTGGTTTTTGACTACTGTAACAATTGTCAAGGGCTTATAAGATAGGCACGTATATAGGGCACGACGGAGTCTCGTGATCCAATGGTCACCCATCCACAAACCGACCTCGGCAAGCGTTGCTTACCCTTGAAAATCGATCCGTTCAGCAGTTATTAAATGCATAGAAATTAAAAAGCGTCTATTATGTATGTTATTTACGTTACAATAATAAGCGACGTCAATAATAATCAACTTTACACTATGGTATAAAAATAAATCGTGTTTCATATAGGAGGCGTTTCCTATAATATTAATAATTATTATGTCGTGTAGAGAATTGTAATTCGCTACCGACGTCATAGTTTTATTAATAGGCCGTCGATTAGTGAGAGTAATCAATGCATTTGCGTGTATAGTGTTGCCAAGCGTTAGTGTGTTTGAGATGGTTTGAGGTATGTAGGAATACCTACGCGATTCTTCAGTTTTGTTTTTTTTTTTATTAAAATAATATGCATAAATCCAATTAAATACATCTAGTCCAATCTTCTAAGCCTTGAGCACAGGCGTAGGGTAGCCAGCCTTTCGGTGTTTTATAGGTTGCATTTTGGAGAGTGTGCGCAGGAATTGCATGAATTGATTCCGCCATCTCATTTCTACCATCGGACAACTCGACGTACGGCGAGTATCCTCCTTACGTTTTTGAAACCTCTACGGTCCGGACTAAGCATTTCGCCTCGTCATTTGTACCGCGTACATCGAAGGACTGGAACTATTTGCCTGATGCGGTCTTCCCGTCCGATTATAATTTGGGTGTCTTTAAGGCTTAAGTGCATCATGCATCACTGCTTACCATCAGATGGGATCGCAATCAAGCACTAGTTTATATCAGATAAAAAGTAATAATAATAACTACGTAAAACTTCATTATTATGAACAATACAATGACACTTACAGAAGGAAACAATATTTTCATTGCACTGGTTTCCTTAGCAACTTCACTAAAGCACGTAATCTCAAGATAAAAATAGCCATGATACAACATTTCATACAAAATATTTGCAAGAAATAAGTAAATTCATTATGAATTTACCTGCGGGCAACCTTACTCTTATCTGCCTAAAATTAAATTACTTTTATCCACATGAAAAGAATCAAAGAATTTCGCGAGTTTTTTTTTAACTGAAGGTCATTCCCCAAAGCAAACTGGTAAAATTGAGGCCAAACTCTGCAATTTTCTTGGAGAACAACAGAGAATATTTACTTCCTTGATTTGCAAATCAACCACAGAAAAGATGAAAGATGTTAGAAAGGAAATACTTTCCGATTTGTACTACAACGAGTATTGCCGCTTGTTTGTCTCCCACCTTTTAACTCCACTACAGGCAATAAACCAATACGAACGCGCATTACGTAGTTATCAGACACACTTAGATCGCAAGTTTGCTATTGGTTGTGTCAATTATGAGCATGATCATATTTTGAAGGACGCTTGCCCCGCCCACATGGTCATTCTAACCTCTTTCATCTTATCTTAGGCTCTTAATAAACTAGTGCGCTTCACCATCAAAGATTGCATCACTGCTTACCATCAGGTGGGATCGCAGTCAAGCACTGGTTTATTGCAAATAGCTTCATTTTATTTTTTACCGTTTTATTATTATTGATTGGCTCGCGTTTGACTACCATCTCACCTGATGTTAAGCGATGATGTGGCACGCTTGCCTAGAAGTAACCAATTCACTCTTGACTTAAAAAGGCCCCTATGTGGTAGTTACCTATCAGGAAACACAAACTCCGGCAGGGAATTCCACTCCTTAGCTGTACGCACAATAAAATAATGTGTTCCCAAAACGCTTTGTAGGGTACGTATAGGGTGGGATTAGAGATGTGCCCGTTGCCGGCAATATGGGAATATTGCCACCAATAAGTATTCATACTTCGGGCAATGCTGCCACCAATATTCATACTTCGGACAACATTGCCGGCAATATTCCCACTTCACGGCACTTTGGAGTTGTATACGTGGATAAACGTTGCTCGATATACATGACCCCTCAGGCTACCACCAGATCTGAAAACCAGCCACCCAGTAACCAACTTATTAAAAACCGACCATGCTGAATCATACAAGACCTTGACATAGAATCGTGCATTTGAAAGGTAAAATATAGGTGTATAATTATGAAAACTGAATCATCCAGTCCAGGCCAGGTGTTTCTTTTCCCTAAGTTGCAAATTAAATTAATTGATTGTCGGAACATGCTTGGAATCACCGGCTGTCTCGGTCTCCACGTGTATTGAACGGATTTTATATTTAGATGGGTAGGTCAACATTGTGAGAAATGCAAATGTTCCTTCGTGGAAAGTTCTTGGTGAATGTCAAGGCGTGGTGGCTTTTTGTATCTATTAACATTAATGATTACTGGCAGCCTGACTCATCCATACGACTTCTAGGAGCAGACATACGACTTCTAGCTTTTAAGAAATTAAAAAATGCAGAAGCGACTCCATAGTTGTCGATAACGTGCACGTAACTTTCGACTTTTTTGTGGAAGAGTATTTAGAGATCGAAAGGAGAACGAAAAAACTATAGAGAGGACATTATTTTGCCGACTAATTGATCAATAATCTTCATCGATCGACACTTCAAATATGATCCCTGTTAAAAAGACTACTAAACCAGTCAACACATATTATAAAGTTGCCCAACCCGTCTGTCTGTCTGCGATAAACTCAAAAACTGCTAAACGAATTTTCATGCGGTTTACACCAAAAAAAACAGCGTGATTCGTGAGGAAGGTTTACATGTGTAATACCATATTATAATAGGGAAATGCAGAGAATTCCAAAGATTTATAACATCTGTGCGAAGCTGGGGCAGGGTCGCTAGTATGACACCAAGTTTTTTATTATTATGTATAGGCTCGCGTTTGACCACTATTTCACCTGATGGAAAGCGATGATGTGACCGACGATGGAGCAAGCTTGCCCAGAAGCAACCTAATCACTCTTGACTTAAAGACCTCTAGGTTATAGATATCAGGAGAGGACATAGGTTGTTTTTATCCCGAAAGTATGTTCTCTTAGAATAATTTTCTCTTACCACGCGGTTAAAACCCCCGGCACAAGCTACTAAAATATATTTTAAACCACACCAAAAGTTCTCCACATAAATAACCACTTAACAAGACCAACCTAACACCTAAACCACTCAGGTAAACTGGCAAAACCCTGCCAATAACTCACATCGACCCATATTCCGCCCTGCGGATTTTCGGAACCGGTCCTAAACCAAATGAGCTTGAAAGGGTGGGGCACCAGCCCACCTTGACCCACCTGGCGTGTACGCGTTTGGCGTGCACACCATCGTAAACATTTTACGGTATTGCATTTAATTTTAGTATTACAATGAAACGCTTGATGCATGCCGTGATAGATTTTGGAGACAGTTTTAAAAGCTTGGGATGACACGAAGCGCCAATGCCTTTAAATTGCGTCGTGAAAAAAGGATAGTGCTATTTTTAGAATGTATGTTTTTTTTTTACTATTATTCTTTACGCGACTTCGTACCGCCTAACAGTCAATGAATGTAGTATATAAATAAAATAAATAAAAATAGTTTATTTCTCACCATTACATATTTGAGGGTGCATAAAGTGGTGGACGTAAAATGCACAGAGTATCGACCCAACCCCCTGAACTAGGCGGGAACCTGTGTCTCAAGGGATAAGGCTCTACAATACAGAGCCTCAGTTTTTGATTGTGTGTGAAGTGATGTCAGTATCTCAGCAAGTACACGAACATCACTAAGTATATTCTGTGAAAATTTCAACTCTCTACCTTACGGTTTATGAGATACAGTCCAATGACTGACGGACGAACGGACGGACAGCCGAAGCTTAGCAATAGGGTCCCGTTGGCACCTTTTCGAGTACGTAACCCTAATAAAACTGTTAGAGCTATGCTGAAACTACCGCAAACATTTTTATTACTAATCACGAACCTAACCGTACATAAAAGCTTACTCATTCAGAAAAGGCTAAGTTCTAGAACCTTCTTTCGTGAACAAGTATTTACTTAACTTCGTGCAGCCCGCGTCAAGTTCGCGTGTCAAACTGTAAAAGTTCAAGATTTTATAACAAACTGAACTGTAGACTCAGTGAGTAAACTAGTGAGTTTACACTCCAACCGACTCCAAACTCGTGCTTCAAAAATCAGAACCCCTACTACGAACTCTTAATGCAATCCATTTGACGACCTAAACTGAACTGGGATGGAGCTATATAAGGTGTATGGCTCCATAGCTCTCTTTGACTTGCACGCGTGACATTTTAACACGTCATGGTAAGGCACCAGGTCTGCAGTTACTTTTAAGTAAGTCAAGTTCAAAGGGTTGATTTGAAAAGCATCCATTTTATGAACTACCGTAGTTCTAAACTACTCCCACTAATAAATTCGATTCGGAGTTACAAAATTTCCTATTATGTATCCTGTATTACAGCAATCCCTACTATCCCTACTAATATTATAAATGCGAAAGTAACTCTGTCTGTCTATCTGTTACGCTTTCACGCAAAAACTACTGAACGGATTTTGATCAAATTTGGTAGGTAGGTAGAAGACACTGGAATAACACATAGGCTACCTATAATTCCACTGCTGAGCACGGGTCTCTGCCCGCGCGATATAAACTGTAGTCCACGCGGGCGAAGCCGCGGGCGGAAAGCTAGTCTATTCATAAAACATTTAGCCGCTTTTTTGCCTGACTTACTGTCTGAGTATGACAGATTGCATTGAAGAGGAACATCCAAAGAATTTCTCTTCCTATTGGCTAATGAATCAGTCTATAAGGTTAGGTACACGTGCTCTTCAATCTTCAGAATTTCATACTTCCAGATCCCATAGCTTACAGGCCACATTCATTTTCGAATCTTATGATATGCCAAGCCGCACTATATTCTTGAATGATACTCAACTGTCACCATATCTTACCCCCAACACCAACAAACTAGTCACTCATACGACTGAATGCTATTCTATTATTAAACTAGTTACGATTTCTGTATCGTAAACAAATAGTAGGATAGGGCAGAGACCATGGTTATGCAATAAAGAACCAGTTTCATAAGTTTAATGCCCGAAGACTTGGCAGCATGAGTTCATCTGATTGTTTTACTGGTACTTCATACTTTATTAGCTATATACTTAGCCCTTATGTGTTTCGTTTTATGTTAGCCATTTATTCGGTAATGGATGTATAGCGCGACATATTATAGCAATTCATTTTAAATGTGCAGTCTTAAATGTCATGTGTACTCGTAAGTCATAGTAAGGAATGTGTAATGGCGTTCGTATAATGGCCAGAGTTGGCCTGTCTTCAATTACCATTCCTGGGCGATGAACCCAAAGATTCGTCTTTCCAGCAGCAAAACGCCCTGGCAAATATATAAACAGCTGTATAGGTTGATCCCCAAGACTAAGTCATGCTTGCTGTTGTTAAAAGAAAGCACATTCTCATGAGTCAATTTTCTAGACTTTTGACAGTCGTTACAGATAGCCAGAAGCCAGAAAATCTGGCAACAGTATTGTCAAGGAATCGTGTAAAGCAGTTACTGGGTTTTGAAGGTCCGATGGGCAGTCGCTCCATGTAAAATACTGGTATCCGCTACATTCATTTTGACGGGAAACCGACCCCAACTTATTTAGGAAAAGGCTAGGTATATTGGTTGGTAACTCTAGTTCTACCTTAGTCTGTATCTGATATCACTATCAGATATAAAAAATGCTGTAATTTAGATATAAACCTGCCACAATCACCTTGACGATGATTTCCTATTAAAGTACGAAGTTTATCATAAACACGAGTTTTAAATCAGATTAAAAACAATCACGCCATTGTAAGCATACACAATGTTGATGAACCTGCAGATATTGTAATAATATCTAGGTAACTAAGATATATTCGTAAGGATAATATTCTAGACCACCTTGAAAGATAAAAAATATAATTGATTAATAAAATTACTGGCGCTGTTTTATTGAACACCGGCCTCCGAAAATTATCGACCAATTGACTTACGTTTAATCTTTTTTTATTATTCAATAGGCTTTTACATTAAGTTCGCTTTTTAGTGATAAATCAATATAAGAGAGTTTTAATATCGTAATCAGCCTTACAACGTTCCCACTGCTGGGAATGAGACTTCTCTCTAGGAGAAGAAATGGGCCGTAATCTGCTAAGTGGGACCAGTGCGGAGTGGGGAATGTCAGATTACCTCGAATTTTGTAATCAAGGATACGTGGATATCCTCACGAATGATGTGTTCCTTCACCATTTTAAGAGTAGCGGTGATGAAATAAACTACGTATAGTAATGTGCCTGGCTGGATATGAACCTACGATGAACAACTCGGTAGTCGGGGTCGTTATCACTGGGCAACCACTACTAAGAAAAGAGTAAAAATCAACAAATTTTCACATTTACTTTTTAAGTTATGAAATCATGTTTCTCTGTGATTATATATTTTTCAAAATGCCATGTCGTTTTTTTTTGTGAAAAACTGTAAAAATCCGTCAAAATGAAATGTCACGAGTTATCAGTCTTCAACTTCTAGTGCATCGTTATACAACCACAAGAGCCGAAATCACCACAATGAAATAACAGGCAATCAATCTAGCCAAGTTACCGACCATGATATAAAAAAGACGTATTCTTAAGAAAACCCAGAATATCTCAAGAAAAACCCGCCAAGAGCGAACAAATCACGTCAATTAGCAACACATTATCCATAGAGACTTCAGAAAAATATAATTAGCGGGGCGAATCTCCGTGGTATCACGTCAAAAGTTCGGGCACGAACGGACAGACAGCCTTCTTTGCTTAATTACACTAGAATACTCCAGTTGGATCACGGGATTATAGTCGAGAGCACTCGGGAGACGAATCTTGGTAGGAAGGCGTGGTAGGCCTTTGTACTTTAAAATTTTCTCATTGCGAGGACTTACAATTGAATTTCTGTTTTTATTTGTTTCAATTTTGTGTATTTTCTTGACTTTTGTTTATGCTGCCTAAAGAATACGATAGGGTATGCTGTTTCTGGCTTTGGGAGTCATACAGCGATTCCCGACGACCGTAGCCACGGATTTGTGGACGGTGAGCAATGGATAGCTCGTCGTCCTGTAAGGATATTGTAACGTGAATCATGATTGAGCCAATATCAAAAAAATTGTCATATACGAGTATATATGGCCCATTTTTTGATATTGGTTTCCGTAGACAAACGCAGGTTTGCGGACGGCGAGCAATGGGTAGCTCGTCGTCCAGTAAGGATATTGTTGTAACATGATTAAGCCAATTTCTAAGAATTTGTCATAATATGGCCAATTCTTTGATATTGGTGTCTACATTATAGACTATTACAGTTCGGACACTCCAAATCAAAACCAAATTTATCTGTGGTCTAACGGTTAACATGCAATATGCAGCGATCTCATATCGCACAGATTAACCAGTATACCCGATTAGATTAGAAAGATCGAAGATAACTTATCATTACTGTTCCTATCCTTGAATTGGTCCCGGGAGCTATCAAAGCCAAGAGCTACGAGTACAAGTGTACTCAGAAAATTCGGAAGGCTGTGAGGTTAGAGGGGGCTTTGCGTGGAAACAGGACCTAGAGATTATTTAACTAGGGACTACACCAATCTAGAAGCAGATACTGGAGCTAGGGCGGCGGTGATAAGCTTCATACCCTGACCTCCGTCTGAGACACTCCAGGCATCGGCGTCGGACGATTTCCAGCCACCGTTAGCACGGGCTTGCGGACGGCGAACAATAGGTAGCTCACCGTCTGGCCGTCCGTGAAACACCAAGTCCAGGTCGAAGACGCGTTGTATTCCAGGCTATAGATGTCAGCAAAATTGACTGGGCCAGTTAAAGCCGATACCTCGAATTGTTCAAAGGGTACAGTAGCCCTTCCAAAAAACGCAACTGAAGGAACACTGTGGGCTTGGTAAAGCCTGACGAGAGCGGGTTATTTGATAATTTCCCACTTAAAAAATAAAAGATACTGGAACCAAAATAATCAAGAATAATAACAAAACTAAACTCCCTAATGTTGCTCTTAAACTTGATCAGAGGTCAATTGAAAGGCAACAAACTTATACCAACTAAATAAAACAAATCGTTTCTCCAGCAATCGTTTGTAAGTGTGTTGCGAGGTTCCATATTACCATACCTAGGTTTGCGTGTCAAACAATTCAATGAACAGACACTTCATTCAGTTTGCTGGGGAGACCACAATAGAGACACAATAGGAAGATTGATCTGGATTGGATAAATATTACTGTTGAGACGCTATGCGGGATGTATAGGACATTTATGATATTGGACTCGGAGAAATACTGCAATTCAATTATGTTCGAAGCTAGTATTGTAACAACATTAGTTTTGTTATATGTGAAACCTGAAACACGTGTTCAGTGTTTTTATGTAAAAAAACTATTATATATCTAGCTTTTACCCGCCGCTTCGTCCGCGTTATTAATATACTTTATCTCCCCCTTTTCTCACTTCAAAAAAAATAGCGTATGTCCGTCTCCAGGGTCCTAACTACGAGTATCTCTGTACCAAAATTCATCAAAATCGGTTTTTATTTGGCGTGAAAACGTAACAAACCAACAAATAAAATCACTTTCGCTTTTATAACATTAGTAAGGATTTCATAACTGTATCATGGAAATTCATTTTGCTCACAACTGCTAGTTCATCAGGAGTATATTCGAAACATTTTTCGCTTCTGACCTTTAACTCTTCAAACGAAACGATTATTGGAAATTACAGCGTATTTATCCTTCTTAATCTATTTGAGATCGAAGCTAATGGAATCTTCAAGTGTCCTTAACTGTCCGTCCTCATTAACTCATCATTACTCCCTTCTGAACAAACCATTCATTTTTAGGGTTCTGTTTAAAGGATAAAAACGGGACCCTATTACTAAGACTTTTATTTTTAATATTCCACAACTATCACACAACGCCGCCGTCTAGTCTCAAGCTAAGCAGAGCTTGTCATGAGAACAGACAACTGATAAACATACTTATATATTTCTAAATACATACATATATTATAAATAAATTAAACCCAGACACAGAACAAATGATCATGCACACACAAACATTTGTCCTGGGTGGGAATCGAACCCACGGCCTCCGGCATAGCAATCAGCGCCACTAACCTCTAGACCAACAGACCACTTCGCTGTCTGTCCGTCGGTCTGTCTGTCACCAGGCTGTATCACAAGAACCGCGATAGCTTGATAATTTCACAAATTATGTATTTCAGTTGCCGCTATAACAACAAATAATAAAAACAGAATAAAATAATATATATTTCAGGGGAGCTCCCATACGATTAGCGATTTTTTTTTTGTTGAATTTTCCTAAGGACTGTAACGGAACCCTTCGTGCGCGAGTCCGACTCGCACTTGCCCAGTTTTTTTTCAATTAGACAAAGGTTAATATGCCAATTTTCTTACAGTAATGGTTAGGTTAAATTCTTTAGTATTCTAGACGAACCAAAGAGTATTTGTGTTGTTAAAATTACCGTAATAATAAGTTAAACATTATTATTTTTAGTTATCGCTGTGGTTCCGGTGGCAGACGCAAATTTATTTGAACGATAGCTTCTATTCCGACGTTGTTGGTGGGTTTTCCAATTATTTAAGAACATGAAAACACTGTAAACCATTACTAATATATAAATAAACTAGCTGTTGCCTGCGAAAATGTTCGCGTCGAGTTTAAGAACGTTTCTCTTCTTTTTGAAGCAATCGTGTAAGAAAATGTTATCCATTTCAGAGATTATCCTAATGAAAGAAGATTTATCCCATATTTTGAATTCCCTTCCAAAATAAAAAGCAGTGATTAGTCAGTGATTCCCGTAAAGTCGTTTCGGAGATTAGCTGAACCAAACACAGATAGAAAAGCTATAAAGTCCGTATTTTGTTATAGTTATCGACTATCGAATTTCATGACATTTTTTTACTAAATTAGTAAAAAAAAATATTTTGGTATTAAAAACAGACCCTTCAATATTTTGTTATTACAAGCTGACCCGACGAACTTCGTACCGCCACATAATCAATGTATATAATTTACATCTTTCGATGTAGTCAACCGATTTCGATGAAACAAAGTCTAAGTAGTATATTATCAATTATGTACACACAATTTGAATTTATTAAAATTACCTACATTGATTTCGTACATTTTACGTGATGAGCGCCGAGATGAACTAAAATCTTTTACAGATTTATTATACAGATGTAATAGATAGATAGATTAGGTAATTTAGAAGAGTATTTTAAATAGTGAAAGGTCGCCCTCCGTATCCTCGACCTTGCTTCTTGGCCGTGATGGTCAAGATCTTTAGTTCATCATTTGATGAGTCACAGGTTATTCTAAATGCATCTTGATAGCATGGCATAGCATAGTCGGCCTTATAATGTGGAGGAGGTCTGAGCCCCAACAGTGGGATGTTGGGGCTCAGACCTCCTCTCTGGGAGAGGGAATGGGCCATAATCCAGCACGCGGGCCCAGTGCGGGTTGGTGAATGTCACATGTCTTCGAATTTTTGGTTCTAGGACATGCCGGTTTTCTTCACCGTTTTGAGACCATAACATATTGTGTCAAAACAATTTGATGCACTAAACAGTTGCTATATCAACAAGTGTTACCAATCGCAATATTACTTGGCATGACGTAATTGTAGCATTGTGACCTTCTAACAGCATAAATTATCATCCTTCATAAAATGCAAGCGATTATCATGAGCCGAGACATGTTTACGGAATAATTTTAGTCCACCATTTTGTTTTAAGATAACATTGTTAACATAACTATGCAATTCTTAGTTTAGTCATTAGTTAAAACTTAAACACTTATAGAACGAAAGGAGACGATGGATGGATTTTATATTTTGTAAAAAAAATCTTATGCCACCAACTTGGACCACGTGAAATTTCCCATACAAACTTTGGAGCCCCGTTTCATACGTTTTGGGGATTCATTTTGTAAAATCATTTCTTGTTTTGTACCTACGTCATAAAAGGGACTCTATGCAAAATTTCAGCGTCCTAGGTTTAAGGGTTTAGTCTGGGCGTTGTTGAATTAGTCAGTCAAAACTTAGCCTTTTATATCTTTAATTCATGAATCCCCAAGCGACCACCGGTGGCCGCGCATCTATTGTCTTACTATTGTGTCTCTAATTGACGGTATCTGAAGGGTTAATCTACATATTATTTAAAAATAAAAGTTTGTTTGTGTATGTATGTTTGCTTCTCTTTAACGCTACGGCTGACAGAATTTGACATACAACTAGACCATCTCATTTAATCATTCACATAGGATATTTTACTTTAGGAATATGATGACATTGTTCTTGGGATAACTTGCGTAGATATTATTAACTAATAGTACTTTCTAGCGTAACTAACAGTTTTGACTACCTACAGAAACCAGTTTTATTATAATATTATACTAATCAATCGATGCATATCATTGTTAATAAGCAAGAAACGATATGGTTCACATGGCCGCATCATAATTATGTATTGAATAATATAAAGAGTTCGTTGACCAGCATGAGGATATAACATGTGTGGCTTTTTACATAAGTTTCTTTACGGTAAAAGAGTTTTTTTTTTTAATGGACTAATGTGGTATGATCAGAAAGGGGAGATACTTGTACCTTTATTTTAAACTATGAAAAACCAAATAAACCGTGAAATAACTGAGAAATCTGATCCAGTAACAAACAAAATCTGCCAAGATGTACCAGGAATACCAGCAGCTCCCCTAGAGGCTATATTTCACCGGGATACCATGGCAGCGCCCCATGGCACCATGGTGGCGATGGCATGCGGCTACCATCAAAATGTATACAGCTCTATAGAGAGTTACTCATCTGGTGTCCGTTTGGTTGCACAACCAGTTGGGAGGCGCGACCAGCTCGGACGAGTGGCGACTCTGGAGTCTAGTTGGGTAACTAAGGACTGTATTTCACCGGGAATCCATGGTGGCGCAACTGATCGCACCACGATGGTGTCCCGGTGAAATATAGTCGTAACGTAACTTCCTAAGAGACAAAATGTCACCTGCGGACCTACAAAGGCCACATTTGCAATTCATCTAAAAGCAAATCATTTCTCGAATTCCTAGCAGATCATTAGCTAATGATTTATGTTATTATTCTACTGAAGTGGTCTTTTTAGATCCGCTGATATATTTTAATGATGGTAAGCAGTGATGCAATCGTTGATAGTAAGGCCACAAAATAGATAAGTACAGAAGAATATCTCATGTATGTACTTCACTTTATATACCTACGCTCGGTGGACGCACACTAATGAGCGTTTGAGCCGGAACTGTTCGACGAGCGGACCGAGGCGTTCCGTGATATCGCGTCCGTGAGCGGTGTCTATGTGTGCGTTGCTCGAGCGCGCTTTGTATTTATATGTAGATTGACTTCTGTACCTATCTATTTTGTGGTAAGGCGCACCAGTTTATTAAGAGCCTATTTACTCTAGCCTTGAAGACACCTAAATTACGATCAGACGGGAAGACTGCAGCATGCAAATTGTGCCATAGTCCTCCGATGTACGCGGTAACGCTTGGTCCGGACCTTATTTTCCCCAATCTTTGTCCCTCTTCGTTAGTTTACCGATTAAACAGAGAAGGGAACTATGAACATTAACGATATATTACTCCACATTTCCCTAAGGTCTGATAAACGTATCCATCCGTCATTCAGAAAATCTAATTCAAATCAGAAATCGCGCTTACATGGATAATCGGATTACTTAACGTGAGGCTACATTTCTCACGGAAAACGGGGATTTTGGTTTATTTCTTACGAAAAACCGAAGACCGTGAGGTAGGTGTAGGTATATCGAGAGTACAGAAATAAACATTTTTTTTGTAATTTTTTTGGTTTGGATACTACTTAAGTCTTTTAAGCAATGTCTTCGCATGAATAGTTATTTTTTTTTTACCATTAGAATATGGATGTAAACATCCTAATGTTTTTGTAGTATTTAGCAAATGCATCAAGTCTACCTTCTCGACAAATTCGGTATGGTAGTCAACACTACAAAAAAAAATGGCAGGTCCATTTTACGAGATCGCGCTTGTTTCAATGATTCCACATATTGTCCAGTTGCGCAGACACTTGAGACTCAAAACTACCAATTTTATATCACTACATACATTATGAATCAATTTGCGAATAATTAAAATAGCCATTGAGTCTCATTGAGAAATCCCGCCAAAAACCACATAATCATTTTACTAATCACACAGAATATTCAAGTGACAAGTTTCGAATTTCTAATTCAGCGAGCCAGACTCGGATCAGCTCAAAATAACTGGACTATATCACACTTGTGCTTTTTATAAAACGTCACCCAACACTGCTGGGAGTCTGCGACATCTCTTCAACTTTTAATAAGCTCTTAATAGATCGCAGACGATTTTTTACACTCGTTCTACTGCTCTTGGTTATTTAATTAAGTCATTTGTCTTTCGGACGTAATGAGCACCATTTTCATCTGGTATGTAGACGATAATTACAATAGAAATAAAAATAGAATTAATTGATATAAACTAGTGCTTGACTGCGATCCCTACTGATGGTAAACAGTGATGCAATCGTTGATGGTGAGAAGCGCTAGTTTATTAAGAGCCTATACACTCTAGCCTTGAAAACACCTAAATTAACTTTATATAATTACGGAGATAATCGAGGAAAACAGGGTAGAAAAACACTAATCGCTTGCGCAATAATCAAAGTGATTAATCCCTAACGTTTCTCGAGTAGAGTTCCTGCGTAAATCGACCCTTTCATTAAACCCACGCACGAGAGATTACGACATTTTATAACTCGGGAGAACCAGCTAAAATTTTGTTGGCGCAGAACGAACTTGTTATACCTAGCACCACTGTTTGGACAAGCGAACTGATGTAAAACGCGAATGCTTTTGAAATGTTTACGCTTCTTGCACCAGTCTATAGTGCGGTGAATCAACTGACGAATTTTTCTCACCGAAATGTATCGATAAATCGAAAAATCACTTCTTAAACGAACATCCGATCATCTGTTTGACTGCTATTTTCATTGGAATATTAGCTGCGATCGTAGATTCAATTAATCCAAAGCAACTGGCTACGAATTCAGCTAACAATGAACAACCTTGATAGGAAATGAACGCCACAGTTGAAATTAAAACCTGGCAAAAAGTGCAAATATACGCCAAGGACAGTGGTATTTGAGTTGTAATTCGAGGAAATAAAAGTCGTTCGTTTGACTTGGGATAAAGTCGATATTTCAGTTGACTGACGGGGAAGAATAACGTCACTGTTTGCGTATCGTCGTTAATAATAAACGCAATATAAACGTATCTGGATGCAGGTAGTTCATCGTTAACACACTTAGTTACCGGGTGATTCATGAAAAGCGTTTGTGAAAACACGTAAAATTGTGTAAAGAAATTGTTGGGATCAAGTCCAAGTAGTGCTAAGACAAAATGCGATTGTAGTCACGGACGAGAATAAAATAGCCTGTAATATTTCGTGAGAAACGACAGTGAAGACAATGACACACAAGTTGTCGCCTACGGCAGTCATTAAGTTCATCACGTCGTTAAGTTTTTCGAGGTCTCCGGCCGTTTTGACACAAAATAGATAGGTACAGAAGACAATCTACATACAAAGCGCGCTCGAGCAACGCACACAAAGACACCACTCACGGACACGATACCTCGGAGCGCCTCGGCTCGCTCGTCGAACAGTTCCGGCTCAAACGCTCATTGGTGTGCGTCCACCGAGCGTAGGTAAAAAAAGTGAAGTACATACATGAGATTGTCTTCTGTACCTATCTATTTTGTGGTTTTGATGGCAGTTTCGGGGACATAAGAGTCACGTTTAACTTAATTTGTATTTTAGTTTCGACTTGATAAATGCTTTGACATCTAAAAATATCATGTAAATTGTTTACTGTATGGATAGTTATCATTATGTATCTCTTACCATACCAGGTTGCCTGGAAGAGATCGCAGAAAGCGATAAGGCCGCCAATTGTATGTTTTAAATATAAGGCTCAAATGTGTGTAATTTATTATCTTGGTGTACAATAAAGTATATATAAATAAATAAATAAATAAATATGTATTTTAAGATTTCTTTAGGTGAATCTCGTGGGTTTTGCAAAACCAATATTCTTATTAAGATAACCTGCGAGGACTGCGGAATCTTTCGAGAATTATCACGTTCCTGGAACGCAAAAAGTAACTGAAGAAACACCGATGGGTTTTAGTAGAGTAAAGAAGTAATTAGATAAATTAATCTTTAAAAAAATATTTAACCTTTCGAATACCGAAATTAGAGACACGATAGAAACAATGAGAGAGCAAACGCCGCCCGGTGTTCGCTTGGGGTTTAATGAATAGATAACTCCAATAGTATAGTGCTTTGGACATCACTATTTTCTACAGCATTACAAAATCATCAAAATAAATCAGTAACCTAGAACAATGACTAGATGTGACTAAGAGTCACAATCTCATTGCCTAATCAATTTCTTGCGAAAAAGCCTGAGCTATTGAAATGTGTATATTGAACGAAACAGAAAAAAATATACTGTAATGGTCGATTCACTCATTCTGAGTCAGACGCCGGCAAAATAATAATGATTATTCTCTAGATTTAGTTGCCAAGTGTTTTTATTACGAAATTTAGGATTTTGTGTATTTCAGACTGTTAAGAAATATCAATGGATATGTGTGTGCAGGGAACGATTAATCTTGGCACAAGGTCGAACGTCCTACATTCCTCTCTGCCTACATAAATATAACTTAGCAGGCATGTTCGTTAAGTGCCTTCGGCTTGTTAAATGTACTCATACAATCAACCTAAAACACAGAAATTAGTAGTCACAGCAGCACTGAGTCAGCCAATCCGAAGTCAGCAAACGGACTGCGATCAAATCAGAAAGCCTGAATCCGGTTGAGCCAGCCAATCAGGCGTGGGCATCGCGCAACGCGTTACGGGGCTGACCTAACCTCTAAGTGCAAAGTAGGTTATCTTGCTTGACTTTACACCTAGAAAATGGATAAGATTTTTCATTGATACTTTAATTAGCATCGATTAAGATGGATCTGAGAAAATATGATTATCGTATACCTACGCGAGTTTTAGTAAAAATCTCATTAGTGAAGAAGATTTTAATTTATTTGGGATTCTGAATATGGAACAGTATGTAGATAATCTAGGTTTAGGTACTGAAATTAATCTTAGGTCGAATATGTATAGGTACTAATATTATAAAGCTGAAGAGTGTTTAACGCGCTAATCTCAGGGACTATTGGTTTTTTCTTTTTCGGTAGGCAAAAATCATGTTATGACGACCCCCGCTCTCGGGTAGAGCAGGAGATAATGTCAGACTCTTACAGACTAAAAAACCCACCCCGTTCCTTCTAGCCTTCATACCAGGGCTCGAGTTCCTTTCGGATAACCCTGGCCTTAGTAGGCTTCGACCCATCTGTCGCTGACAACTCCTTGAGGCGCGCGGGAACAGTGCGCGCCGTCGATGTCTTGGGCTCGGTCCGGACAGTTACCGGACGGTCGAACAGCGAGCTACCCATGGCTCGCCGTCCGCGAGCCCGCGTCTCCGGTGACCGGAAATCGAGGGACTATTGGTTCGATTTGAATAATTCTTTTAATATTAGGTAGCCCAATTATCGTGGAGACTAAAGTATAGACTATACAACAGTAGTTTTAGTATATGCGAAATCCGAAGCACGCGTCTAGTAATTTTATGCATAACTACACCATGAAAAATCACAAAGTTATACGCTTGTTATGTCAGCAAAAATACATACGTCACCGGGCTATCCAGGTGACTGAGGGTTTGTTTTGCACATAAACCCAGTTGTTTGCTGTTACCTAATACACGCTATGACCTGCCGTGACTATTGCACTTAGTGTCGTTGGTGTCCAACTTGAGACCTTTTTCAATATTTTTGGAAAAAAATATAACGTGGTGTAAAAACTATTAGAAACCATTCAGTTACTAATTCTGAACAAACTATATTCAGGTTTCGCATAAATCTATACTAATATTATAAAGAGGTAAAATTTGTAAGTTTGTACGTAGGGGGTAATCTCTGGAAGTACTAGTCCGATTGCTACAATTTTTTCACCGATAGAAAGCTGCTTTATTCCTGAGTGACATAGGCTATATTTTATGTACGCGGGCGAAGCCGCTGGCAAAAGCTAGTTAAAAATAATGTTACCACGACCCACAGACGCGGAGCAGTAACCAAAGACGCGAGTAAAACCGCAGGAGGCAACCACTTAAACATAAGTAGCACGAACCACTAGACATTTTGATTATGTAAGACTAGCATCATTCAAATTTTTACTGGCGTTTGAGACGCGACGGTCTGGCAGCATTCACAATTACTTAGCATTTAATGGTTTAATAGTTTAAATCTAATATATTCAGACTGCTGATTAGAGTTGCATGCCTAGTATTCAGGAGACTAATTGATAGTAAATTGAATGATGGTATTTCGTATAATAATAGCCTGCAATGACAAGAAACAAGAGATTTCTTGTGAATTTGCATCCGCAAGGTTGATTTTTACGGTTTATGTTTACGCCTATCATCTATTTCTAAAAGACTAGCTTATGCCCGCGCGGCTTCGCTCCCACTCTTCCCTACTCCACCCTACTCTACCCTACCAAACTTCACATAAACCATCTACTAAATATGTAGTTCGAAAAAAGCTTGAACATTTGGTTTGGATATTGAGCCCGTTCTTGAGTTATAAAATTGCCCCGGTATGAAAACTAGAAGGAACGGGGTGGTTTTTAGTCAGTAAGAGTCTGACACTATCTCCCACTATTATAAAAAAAGGACTAGAAATAAAAAACTTATTCCAAGCACTGAATAAAACTCAGACTGGCGACTGGCACGATAAATTGCCTCCACCAATATTTCTGGCCCCATTAAACGATAAGTTTCCTATCATTAATGAAAATTTCCAAACTCCGACACTTACATGGAACCAGGCGGAAACTATGCAAAACTTTAATAATAAGAATAACCACAGTTTGGCAGTGTGTCCCTTGTTCCCGACGAACTTACGCTCCGACGGTTTACTGCATACAATTGTACGAGAAACTTTTAGAAACTGTAAATGACGTCGTTGAAATATCTATAAGTTTATCTTGTGGGCCTGCTCGGGAAAGTAGCGTAAGTCAGTTAGTGCCGTATCACCCGATGCTGGACCGAGAAGTTGTGAAAATAGGTTGTGGTTGTTTGTGAGATAAACTGTTTCTTGCTTTACGTTGATGCTGGGTTTAATATGTCATAATATGTGCCAGTTTAAGTAGAACTACATTAGACCGACGCACACGTGTAACACGCCTGATTTGTACGTAGAACGCCGTCGCGTGGCGTGGATCAAGTGTGGCTCTACAAGTCTAGTTTCCATATAAAATGTATGAACACCGCCGCGCGCAGATCGACGTGTGTGGCACACGTGTGGGCAGTGTAGTTCTACCTTTATTGCTCTTCTTTATTTAAACACAATTAGTCTATTAATGAGTTGCTTCCGATTATGTTCATCCATGTTTGAAGGACGAGAAATGACAGCGTGTTCGACTTTCAACCCATTCGTTAGATAACAATTATATTTATTCTACTAGATAGAACAGTGCAACGTGCGACCTGGACTTTCTTATTTGTTACTTATGTGCATCTGGTTGCCGAGCAGGTCCAATACCTACTAAAGTCATAGGACCTCTTCTGAAAAAGTAATCCGTAGTCCTAGAATGGAATAAAAGTGACACGCCCTCCCGCGCCATCCCAGACTCGTAAGATGATTTCCTAACTAAAAAAATAACTGCTTCTGGTTAGACTCAAAGTCGTCACCAAAGGAAGTTAAAAAAGGCTCACCAGATAGATCGACAAAAAAGATACAAATCCCAAACGCATTTAAAACCACACTCAAAGCAACTGTGTGGTCTACATCCGCTACAAAACATAGCAGCTTAATCCTAGCTCAATGGACTTGGATACTAACGCGTTTCAAGATGAGTGTCCGACGTAAAACGAGACTTTGGGCATGACATCATCCTCTAGAGTCATAGGACTATTTCTGAAAAGGAACCCCGTAGTCCTAGAATGGTGTAAAATTGACACTCCTTCCCTCTTCATCCTAGAGGTCTGAGTGTGAGGGAGTCCTCCCATTAGATGATTTCCTATCTTAAAAAAAAACTGCATCTGGTTAGACTAAAAGTCGTCACCAAAGTAAGTTGAAAAAAGGCTCGCTAGATAGATCGACAAAAAAGATACAAAGCCCAAACGCGTTTGAAACTATACTCAAAGCAACTGTGTGGTCTACATCCGCAACAAAACATAGCAGGCTAATCCCAGCCTAATGGACACTAACGCGTTCCAAGATGAGTGTCCGACGTAAACCGAGACGTTGAGCATGACGTCATCCATAGACATTCAATCCCTGGTCTAAGAGTACAACCGCAGCGCGTCATTGAAGTTAGAAAGGCTTTAGCATTTCACATAACTTATTTAACTGTGAATTTGTTCAAGGTGAACTCTTTGAAGCATTAAATGCAATAACTTCTTTGAAATTTTACTGATGTGAAAGCCTGTATTGTGTTAATCAATCACGCCATAACGAATGAAAGGGTTTGAGTGAAACTTGGTACATGGGTCTTGACCTACTTTGACTTAAGATCTATGGTGGGTAAAATCTTCCAATGACAACGCCCGCTCTTGGGCGGAGCGGGAGATAATGTCAGACTCTTACTGACTAAAAACCCACCCCGTTCCTTCTAGCCTGCACCGTCAGCTCGAGCCCTCCCTTTCGGAAAACCCTAGCCTCAGTAGGCTTCGACCCAGCTGGGCCCCTGCTGTTGCTGACAACTCCTTGAGGCGCGCGGGAAATGTGAGCGCCGTCGACGTCTTGGGCTCGGTCCGGACAGTTACCGGACGATCGAACAGCGAGCTACCCACGGCTCGCCTTCCGCAAGCCATCCTAGCCCCCCCTACCTGGGGCAGAGGGCGTCGACAGTAGACACCTATCGCAATCAGTCTTGAGCTTTACGCTTCACCTAGCTCCATGTCAATCCGATGGCCGTCGCTTCTGCCAACACGATACGTCGCCTGGTTTGCCGAGGTCGGCCAAGCTTTCTTTTCCTTTGGGGATTCCAGTCCAACGCCTGTTTAGGTATGTGATCGGAATCCCTCCTAAGCGTGTGACCAATCCATTTACACTTACGACGCTTGAGGTACATGGATAGATCATAGAATAACTTTAATCCTGCTAGGGCTTTCCTTTCCTAGAGAGGAGGCCTGAGTCCTAGCAGTGGGAACATTAAAAGGCTGATTATGCCAGGGCTGTGGACGATTGTTCGAAAAACTTGCCATGGTCTCAGCATTTCCTGATAATTACAACATGGAATCAGAGTGAAAAGACTATTTCTAGGCAAGCGTGCTCCATCGTCGGCCACATCATCAAGTACGATAGTGGTCAAACGCGAGCATAATAAAATAAAAAGAAGAAAAAAAGATAGAAATGTCACAATTCTTTAGTATAACCTCAAAAACACGTGACAGTCGACATCAAAACTTCAACGACAGGTGATTGACCCTAGCGTCGTGATGACATATCTTAATGCCATGCTTGAGGGGACACGGCAGTTAAAATGGTGTGATGTAATGTAGATGATGAGCTATTGTCGTGGTTTAGTATGAGGTTTGTTTGCGGTAAATATAGTTGGTATACCACCTCTACTGATTCCTATATTTTTCAAACTTTTGCAAATGAACTAAAGTATGTAACCTTGTTTTTGGAGAAATCAAATAACTTCTTCAACAGACGGAGTTTTTTAGACTTCAACTAAAACCTAGTAGATATGTTTTTATAGAGATTTATAGACTCAGCGTTGACCTCATCTTACCTGATGGTATTTTTTTTTCTAAAACCTAGGTATGGACTAAGACAGGAAATAAGGCAGGATTATTAATGATTTTGCTATTGAAACAAAAGGTAAATCTGACATAAAACATGATTTTAATTTAATCACAAAACCCGTTAGCAGGAAACTTATGAAGAACCGTTTGTAAAATCATAGACACAAAAATAATAACCAGCAAAGCGGGCGATAGGTATAATGGAAAAATATGCAGTAGGCAGTTTTTTTTTACGGTGTAAAATTTTCTTACACTCTATCACGTTGAAGTTTCAAGCGTACATATAAATATTTATCGGCTAAATCGACGCCGATTAATAATTAGTTTTTTCTTCTAAATAAGTGCGCCTGAGAGTATATTTCAAGGGTAGTTTTAATAAACACCTTCATAGAGTGAGCATCACCAAAGAACCGATGAATTGGACAGACTTACGTAAAGTTTAACTTGGAATACAAAATTTAATAATATCGTAACATATTTAGAGCCCTGGAGGAACCATGAACATTTATGGAGACCTAACTCAATACACCAAGAGAATAAATAAACCTGGTCCTGGAATAATTAGATTTCTTCGTAAAACCTTATGTGCGTAGCAACATCAAACGAAACATTAAGGACTGCACGACCACCGCAAGACGCGACACGAATACAAAGTCAAATTTTCAATATTCTAAATCCAAATGCTACGGAACGAGCCGATGTCGGTCGGACGCAAAACGAAGCCAACACTTGGGAACAATCGAACCGGCAAAGCGGGGTTTATTTGTTTAGAGCGCTAACAAAATGGAACAGCGAGAAATCGAACAAACTGCGGGGCGACGCTGCCGTCAGTATGCTGACACACATTCGCTGAGCAGCCAATCCTAAAAGCCGAAGTGGATTTATAGTTAAAAACGTTTCTGAGGCATCGTTCAATCTTTTATCCGTAACTGAAGAGTATTGCTTCAACCGAAGCGAAAGCGGCGATGCTCTTGAAGTTTACAGCGCAAAAATGGGATTCAACGATCACCATAAACCGAGGATGCGATGTCAAAGTTGACAGTTTTGTAAAGCCGAACCTTCAGTCTCTCGACTTGCAAATGAAGATAAGATGATGACACACTTTCGTTGCAGCTGAACACAGACGGGCGGTATTGAGGTCGTATGAAATATTCGCCAATGCAAGGACATCTACTATCGACCAAGCGAGGGTAAAGAGATTTTGGAGCGACAGTTTCCTTAATTAGCTCCTAAAGATAAGAGTGCCATTTTGGTAACAGCCTTGTTGTGCATGACGTAACTATCGATTAACGGATTGAGCGGTGAGTGAGCACATATTATATTATCCGTCAAAATATAGGCAAATTGGTAGTTGTCAGGAGACTAGTCAAACTGGTTTTTATTATCAAATAACTTTAGCGAGGTTCTAATTGGACAGGATTCGTCATTCAATGACCTTCCGAGACACATCTTGGCACAATGGAATCTCATATTTAAAGATGATTACTAATTGATCATTACTTTGAAGTTATCTTTGCCCAGATTCTTTGGCTAGCAAAAATTTTCTTCAGTAATTTCCATGGATTCTTTGATTATAAAGGGGAACACATCGGAACAAAAATTCGAATACTCGTATCTCGCAATCAAAATGTCCAAATAAAAACTGATTTACAACACCCCAGAGGACGGTATACATAAAAAAGTTCCTTCTTATTGCCAGAGGGAGATTGTAAACATATTTTTCATAGAGGAACTTGATATTGAGAAAGACACGGTTTGAAGACCTTCCACGAATAGAACGGATATAGAAAAAACACGTAGGTACTGATTGTATAGAACCTTTTAAAGATATGTAGACGTTTTTTTTTAATTCTAAATGAATAAACGTTCTAGCAAATAGCCGTCGTAGTAAACACGAGTGGGTCCGTAAGAAAAAAATTGCAATGATGTAATGCTGGGCGGTGACCTCGAGAGGTTGCGGGCCTCTGACCACACAAATGTGACACGTGGGCGAGTAGACATCAAACCAAAATGTGCTGAACACACGTGCCAACAAGAATTTAGCTTTTGCTATCAACAAGCTCAAAAGATAAATTTTCAAACCAATCATTGGGCAGAAAAAAGTTAAATCGAATTTACTAACGACCACTTACACAAGGCAGCTGAAAGTGTTTAAATGGAATCCTGATTAGCAAGGTTCTTAATTTAAAAATTATATCTTGAAAAAGGATAATGCTAAAGTACTAACCAATCATTTAAAGGAGATTTTGTTGTATAGACCGCCGAATGTAATGGATGAGACGCACGAATTCTAAATTCAAGATTTTAAAATTCGCTAAGGCCGATCGATTCTCCAACAAACATAATTTAAAGTTGAGATGCGCTTTTTGTCCAACATGTTCAATCGACAAATTATATCATTATCAGAAACGGGTTTTTATTTATAAAACAGATAACAAGCGTATTGCATAAACTCGGCTCTGGTCGGTTGACGATAATTACATATTGTTGGTCCGCCATCTTTGTATGTGAGTCACCGTACGATCGAGCACTCCTACGCACGCCAAAGTTGCTAGACACCGGGCGGTTTAAACAGTACATCAAAATTTATACACACAAATACAAACCGAAGACGCTCCGCGATTCGGCTGGGTTACGCTAATAAACAAGGTGCCAGTCATCTTTCATCCCTTTTACTCGAATCCCAGTTTTCTATTGTTATCCTTTTTCCATATTAATATTAATGTATGCGTAGGTGTTGCCTGAATATGAAATTAGATGCTTCAGCAGTTTTTAGGTATCTAAGTACGGGTATTTTAACTTAAAAAACTTTGAAGACAATAATCTTATCGATGGATGAATACAGGAGAACGTGACTGAAATGCTAAACTGTTTTCAATAGTACAGAGAAGAATATACCTGGCGATATATTTTTCATCTATTCACCGTCGTTTCATCTTCTCTCTAATGTTATTTCAAACGTTCCATTTCACTTATTTTTTTCTTCTTTACGTCATTAATATCTGTCAGCCATTCAGACACTCCAGGTTTTGAAGGAATACCAACTGAACTAAATGATGGTTAGCCATTTTAATATGAGCGAATATCTGAACAGCTTCCTAGCTAAGTAATCGTCCCGTAGCTATGTCAACGTCTTCAATTACAATTAGTTATCTAGAAATTTAATTAAACCGCCCCTGTGACGACATATTGGTGGAGAGAACAACGAGTATGTCCTGTGGAATATGTGAGCACACATAATGAAATGAACAGGCTATTCGCTGCACTGCCATTTGTGGAGCTCAGAACTGTATAAAACAATAAAACGTAAATAAATACTGAAGGTAAACATTTGTGTAACGTTTGCTGAGGAATTTTGAATGACAATGTAAACGCCAATTGTTGAGGTCAGAGAATTTTCGGACTGTAAAAACGAAGTCTTGCTGAATACTGAAACACGTTTAAATATTTAATTTGGTAGTTTCGATCAATTTGATCGAAGCTTGAGAGGCTTAGAATAGTAATATTATAGCACTATCAGCCATCATATACCTTGAAAGCAACGAAGATAAAGTAAATAGGTATTTAAAAAAATAGTTTATTTGGTGCTCTCATAGGAACAACAAATAAAATGAATAATTGAGTGCATTAAAAAGACTCCTGCGAGGCCAAAAAGCCTCCTATTTCAGCATCCGGTGTGATTAAAAAAAAAACGCAACGCTCTATCAGATGATATGGCTTTTATTCATAGCTTTGAATTCAACCATGACAGTAGCTTCATGTAAAATTTGCGACACTCAAATTTGAACACAGGGCAGGTGGGATTGCAGTCAAGCACTAGATATCAATAAAAAAAAAAACAGTAGATTTTAAAATAAACGTAGATGATAATCTAAGACACCAGACCAGGCGGTGAAAGTTCATTACTCCACTATATTATAAAGTAATTAAGAACCAATTAAATATATTAAGACCTCATTGAACCATTTGCAATCGATAACGCTTTCATACAAGATCAATTTGTCTACGTCTGTGCATTTCAGTCAGAACTGGATCGTACTCATTTTAATATCTTATCGCATTAGTATATTAATTGGTTACTTGGACTAGGTTAGTTATAATTGACTCATTGAGAGGTATCAGCAGACTTCGCTGTGTATTAACAAAATACTAGGTCTTAGGGCTAAATTTAGCTCTAAGCTAACAAACTAGATACCATACAAACACCAGTGTCACCACACGTCCAAGCTGGTCGCGCCACCAAATTGGTTGCGCAAACAAACGGACACCAGGTGAGTAACTCTTTATAGAGCTGTATACATTTTGTTGGTAGCGGCAACTTGTCGCGGAGCCAAGGTGTTTCGGTGAAGTATTAGCCCTTAAGGTAGAACTACACTGCGCACACGTGTGACACACACGCCGATCTGGGCGCGTCGTTCTCCATACATTTTATATGGAAACTTGACTTGTAGCTACACTTCATCCACGCCACGCGAGGTCATTCTACGTACAAATCAGGCGTGGTCCACGTAGTCGCTCTAATGAAGTTCTAGCTTATAATGCTTCATTAGCTCGTTGAAATTAAACGCCAAGTTTTAATTGTATGGGCTGTGGGAATGTTTGAAAGAGTTACCTTGGATCTACAACGCAAAGGTCAGTTGAAGGAAAACAGGTAGGTTCTTCGTCACTAAAAGTCTGACACGCCTTTTCGCTTCAGCCAGTGCGGGAGAAGTTATTAGATGAGGTCTCACCTCAAAAAAACTATTAATTACATTGTTTTAAATCACTCGCAACTTCATAAGTCTAGAAATTGACTCCGACCCTCGCGTGTTTAAGGCAATTTAACTGGCTTCGAAATTGACCCACCCTTTGACCCTTTGGTGCACTAGATCAAATCAGAAGTAGCCTAATAGCAATATTTAAGCGTTAAGGTGACTTATCACAAATTGCCTTACATGTCAACTTAGCTAATCCTCCATCCCTGAAGGTCGAAGTATTAGAACAAGAGCCACAAAGGTCAGTCACCTCTTAATCATAAGGCCAACACCTGCAATTGGTTTGATGATGTCACCATGACTTTGGCCCCTGACCTCGTCGCTATTGAGTCAATGGAGCGATAAGAGTGATACAACACTTAAAATAACTCCAGACTCATTTATCGTGCTTGTGATAATTAGGACATATTTGTGCGTTAACATAGTGTAGTTAATAAATGACCCTCAACGCTTCAAATGCTAACAGGATCTCTCGGATGTCTCCCAGCAATTCAGATATCTCAAAGTTAAAAATCGATAAACAAACAAGAGTTTCAATAATAAATTCAGTCATGAGTGACAACTGTGAAATATGATTGGACAAGGGCGAGTAAACATTGGCAGGTTGTTTTGATCAATAGATTTGATGGAAACCTAACATAGATGACAGAATTTATTCAAACTTTCCTTAAGTTCATGTTCAGAGCTTTTATTTTCTCTCTCTTGAGAACTGAACAATCAAGTACCAGTATAACATTTCGGAGAGAGATCAGTTACCGTCGAAGCTTTTTGTTTATTTTTCGGGATTCCGCAAAAAATAAGACTACGAGGAAGCGGAGAGTAAACTCGGCATTGATTGGCAGCATCGAATTTAGTATGGATTGAATTGCTGAGGGACGAAACCGGGATAGATTTCAGCTTTACTTAGTTTAGAATTGCGACAAACATCGTCAGTAGTCAGAAAAATAACATCGAAGAAGACTCAAACGTGATAAATGGTAAATTCGGATCCTACAGTTTTTACACGTCCTCGGAAGCCGTCATTTGTCATAGTCCGGTCTGATGGAGGGAGCATCCTACAGCCGGTTAGATACCCTCATATATTTTCGTCCATTTAAGAGTTTCCACCAAGGACGCTTTATCTCGGACGATAGTTTGAGGTAATAAAACCAAATGAGAGCGTGCTACGGAATTCGACGGGTCGTAACGAATACTTTTGGGATTAAATTGTTCTGACAGTTTATTTCATTGCAAACTTGGCACACTTTTAATACCTACGGGAGAGAATACGTCTTCTTAGCATGAGTTAGTTTAGTTGACTTCAAATATTGAATAAGATTTAGTGTCAATTAGCTGAAGCTTTAAATTAGCGTGTGTTGTGTGACATTAGCGTTAAATTGTTTGTGTACTGTCGACGCAACATTCGTCATCATCCCGTAGCATCCCGGGGATATGTCACGGCACTTTCACTACAATCGAGCGAGTAACGTGAGCCGTCCGTCACGCATAGCGGGTGGCGTCATCCAATCCGAGGGTCACCAGTTTTCTATTCGCGTTTAGAAGTGACGCACGCGCCGATGACGCTGCGCGGCGAGTGGCCCGCGCATACGCTTTAAATACACCGCTTCACCCCCCCAACCGCAATCGGTCGCGTAATTAAAGGCATCTGGAACATCGTCACTGCGGGGTAACGGCCGTCTAGTAGCCATATTTCAGCTGAAATCACCGTCCCATATCCCCCCCCCCTTCTCCCCCTTCCTTCGCTTAATTTTCAGCCTGGCCACTGCAGCGTTGCACTGCCAAATTGTTTGAGAGAATATTATTAAGGTGGGTCTACACGAACCGAGGTCTAATTCGTGTAGTATGACCAACTCTAGATTCTACACGAATTTTAGTTCGGCTCGTGCTCAGTTCCTCTAGCGTAAACCCACCTTTACAGGGATGATTGAATTCTTCTAATTCATAGGGTAACCATAACTTTATGAAATTAGAAAATCTTTTGATTTAGCGTTTATTGTCATTACATTGAGGTGCAAATTAGTAGTCCAATCTAAAATTACATTTAGGTATTGTGTTAATATTTTCCTGTTAACATGACATGTGTTAGAACCGTCATCACAGTTGTATTATAATTGTGCGTGGTATTACTGAGTGGGACTTTACTAATTACGAGTTTTTTATTTAGGTACCTATTGATTTTCGATGAGAATTACAGTACTTACTCATGTTACTACTTAAATCTTTCCTACAACCTACAAAAACCAAAGTCAAAACAATTAACTACCAAATCATCTCCTGACGCTCAACTACAATCAAATAACAAAAGTGTTCATTTAATTACCTACTTAACAATAAAACTAAAAGAAAGAACTATTACGAATCCAATTATTAGTTGTTAGGCGCCAAGGTTTACCTCAAGTTGGAGCCACATGTCAAACTTTATGAAGGCGAATCAACAGACGTAAGTAGGACTATGTCCGAGCGTCCGCCGCGTTGCATGGTCACCCTAGCCGCTCTCGAGAAATGAGGCCATACTGTAGGTACCCAACTCCAGCCGTTTATGAATAAGATAGAAAAGATTTATAGCAATGAATGAATACTTAATTCCGACTACAAGTTCAGATTCCATATTACATTTTGGCATATGGCCAAACAAAATATCAATACAAATTACATATAGGAATAAAATATGTAGCCTCGAAACGCGAACTATTGAATGTCTCGTGTCTGTAATAAATAAGTGTCGTTTGTTATTTCTACAGTAAGTTGGTACTACTGCTTTGCTATTTTTTTTTTAATTTTGCATCCTGATCACATGACTTTGGAATGATCAAACCAATAGTGTTACCAGTTATGGTACATAATTTCTACTAATAAATAGGTGTCTTTTGTTATTTCTACATTAAGTTTGTACTGACAATAGACGGCTTCCGAGGACGTGTAAAAAGTGTAATCACGCTTGAGTCTTCTTCGATGTTATTTTCGTGACTACTGAAAATATTTTTTTTAAATTTCGAATCTTAACAAATGACTGGAGTGATTAAAACATTAGTGTTACCAATTAAGGAACATAATTTCTACTATCGTTTTTTATGTAGAATATTTTTTTTACTTTTCTTATGTGAGTAATATATTCATGTAATTACCTAATTATAGTAAACCAGATTCATTCTTTTCACTTTTATTTAATGAGTAGACAGTGAAATACAGCCAAGACTGAATTATAATGTGTGTACAATTAACATTTTCTAGTTTTAAATGCTACTTAACATATTTAAAAAAAATAATTATGTTTAATCTGGGGTATCTAGATTATATATAGGTAAGATTTCATTATTACATTCTTAAAATAGACATAAATGAATTAGGTAAATACATTTCAATACCAAATTAGGTACTACTTTCTCATTCACATTTTATGACCAAAACAACTATTTTAACCCAATAAGTACTTATTTTTGCCATGCTTTTTAATAGAAAAACAGTTGTAATTGAAGTTTACAAGGTTATTATGATTAGGTGATATACAATGGCATGACTTTTTTTTTTATATCTTTTGCAATATAATCTTACATGCATGGTGTCTACATTTTTTTTTCCAATTCTTCTTATGCAGATATGCTACAGGATTTTTTCAGAAATAAGCTTCTTTATAACTTCACTTTTTCAGTTTACTTCTCCTTTCATAATTACTTAACTGTTATTTAAATAAATACTTAGTGGCAAAATGATGCTCATTACATTATCAGTTCATTATTTACTTAATAAGTCTATTTAACTTGGATAAGATTTTAGACAATATGGAACTATTTAATATTAGCTCGTATATTTATTATTTTAAATTCCATACAATTGTCAACATTACTAGTAATTGATTTTTTTGGATAAGTTTTTACAATTCTATGTTAATTACTGTTGGCCATGTACCATTCTGAAGAGTTAATTATTTAATTATAAATAAATAAATTATTGTTATTTTTGATGGGTAATTAAGAAAATTATTTTTTACTGAAGTTACAAATTACAAAGACAAATTTTATATCCATTTATATGAATAATATTGAGTAGTATGTATAAAATAAATTGCATAAAAATAATGTAAAAAGAGATGAATAATTGCCAATCAAGCTGGTAAGCCTTGAATCTAGGGTTGCCAGAATAAAAAAACAAAAGTCTGGAGAGAAAATGCCTGAGATTTTTAATTTGCGAATTTTTTACACTGTGGATATGTTAACTCATGCATTGCATATTCCACTGTAAGTGGTAGGGGTGGCAGCGGAACTCCCCTTTGCCATAAGAAGAATAGTTTATTTAACTTTTTATATAGTATTTTTATTACTTACTTTGTTTATTTTTTAAGTATATTTTATTGAAAATTCAAAAAATCTTGAGATTTCATGAGATTTTCAAAATCCAGCTGCAATCCTGAGAAGAGTCCAAAAATCCTGAAATTCCAGGACAATTGCTGAGATATGGTAACCCTACTTGCACCGCTGCTAGTCTCCTGGGTATTGTACAGGTGTGTCCAGATGACAGTGATGTGGAGCAGAACTTTAACAATTAATTGTATTTGATCTTGTAGTACTTAGTTATTTGCCTGACCTCTAGATCTAGTGGTCAGAAGACATGACTGCTATGCCGGAGGTTGTGGATTCAATTCGCACCCAAGAAAAATGTTTGTATATAATTATGTAAGTGTTTAGAAATATACAAGTATGTTTATCAGCTGTCTTTTACTCATAGCACAAGCTCTACTTAGTATGAGACTAGATGGTTTTGTGTGATAGTTGTGGAATATTATTTAAGTTCATTAATTAATTAAAAAATGACTAATATCTACCAAAATATTTCCACAAAAAATTCAATAAAAAAAAAAGTTGATGTGAAAAATAATAGTGACTAATCCTATCACAGTTACATTATTAGCACATCACGATAGTAATAAATGTCGGCTTGGTATTTACCGTATGTTACAAAACTGAGCCACGGTACATCAACGGTTTTTACATTCAAATAAAAAGTACTGATCACTGTAACATTTCTGATTTTTTTATTGCACGTATGGAGGGAGACGTAAATGTCAATCTTGAAATGTGAAAAGGTACTTACGAGTTATACTTAATATAGTTTCCGCACTGTTTCCGCAAATTCCGATACCCTGAGGTATATGTTTGTAAAAAGTTGTTTTTAACCAACTTCTAAAAAAGGAAGGGGTTCTCAATTCTGATGTTTGTATTTTTTTTGTTTGTTCGCGCCTAACTTCATTGCTTGCCAACCGATATTAAAAATTATTTTTTTGGTGGAATGGGTATACTTCCCAAATGGTCTCATAGTCACCAAGTTCAGATCTGATTATGGAATCTAGGCGAAATCAAGGGAACTCCTCAAATTCAATTAAATTTTTTAGTGAAGTCAGTTATTTATTTTTTATAAAAAGAATTTTAATTTAAACTTTTGAATACCATAATTAGAGTCACAATAGAAAGACAATATGAGAGTGAATGCCAGTGTTCTCTAGAAGTGTAAAACCAGAAATTAATTTTTCATTAAAGTAATAATTTTATACTACAGTATTGGTATTATTGTAGTATTAATTTTTCACAAGATTTTAACCCCTTATTTTTTAGTGGCCATTTCTTTAGTACTTAGTTGTTTGTGGCTTTGCCTGTATTTAAGTAGAAAATATATTATAGATTATGTTACTCAGTTATAAAGTAGAATTCAGCTGGTGAAAAAATTTGTAAAATCAGTCAGTAATTTTTTAAATTATTTGTATTTAATTCATGAATCCCCAAGCGACCACCGGTGGCCTATTGTCTTACTATTGTGTTTCTAATTGACGGTATCTGAAGGGTTAACTAAAATAAAAAAATGTCTTCAGCATTTAATTATTGTATTATTTTCAGTCTTCTCTTGTTTACATCCATGAATCAGAACCATTTAGCACTTTAAATTATTATGGTTAAGAGACAATTAATTGAACAAAATTGCCATCAATTAAGCATTTATTGAATCTACAGTTACAGTGAGTTAAAAAAAAAATAGGAATAAAATATGTCACTGGTCAGTTTTAAAGATGTAAAAAAAGGTAGGTACTATGGGTTATGGATAATCTATAGCTCATAGAACCTATGTGCTTATATGAAGTCTTGCCCTTATTGCAAGTCAATGAACTCTGTACTCCCATACATAAATATTATTTATTAGGTATACATGATATTCAGTAGAGTTTCATGATCAAAGTGTTACTGAATTTTGGGAAATCAATAGATAGAAGTACATTATTGATTTGTTTATGCAGATAGTTTTTTTTTTTGTACTATCAGGCCTAGGTAAGAGACCTAAATCCTGGACTGAGAAAAGCTATGGTTTTAGCATTTAAATATAATGTGAGTGTGCTAGATTAGACATTAATGGAGGAAATTTCAGGTATTTAAATTCTATTCTGCTGTTTGAAGTTAGGAGATTGCTAGAAGAATTCTTATTGGATGAGATATTACTTTATGAATAGGTTACACATGCATTGTACAGTAAAACCTGAACTAATAAATTGAGTTTAATGTGGCTGGATTAAAGTTATCTTTACAGAATTTTAGCACTATATTCGCGACAATTACATATTATCTCGGTAAGCAAAGATGTTACTAAGTAAGCACCTATTTAATTCTTATCAATAATGACTATTTAGTCGTCACATGAAAACTAACTCGTGAACAGAGGCCTTTAGTTCGCCTGTACTTTTTATAACCTTGAACCTCTTTGAACATAACCTCACCTACCACAGTATTGTATAATATGCACTAATAATAACGCGTTGTCCTCAGTAAAGCCGATTTGTCTACCGGCCGATAATGCCCGTGTATTTATTTTTACCCGTTACGCACTCTCAGCTGTCTGGATCGTCTCAGCCCGGCCACCAAGGAAAAATCACTAATTCCAACAACCAATAAACATCTAACTACCTATTCAATCGTTTATGGGCTCGGAATAAACCTGATTCGCTATATTTGGAACCCGTTTGTCGGGTCCACAGAGAAATTGTACGCCCTAAATTGCAATAGCTGAAACGACTTATTGCGCCCGACTAGAAAGTTTTTATCTGCACAAGGTACCGGCAAAGTGTGTCACTCACCTTAGTCGTTCCCGGCAGCGGATGCAGAAAGTCCACAAAACAATTTCCGAAAGAGAAATCACAAAAATTCTGCACAACACGACGAGAGCAGGTACACAGGGCGTGCAACCACTCAATTCACAGCCGGCGTGGAAAATTCACAAACGAACAGTCGTACACTTAGAATCAACAGAAAATACACAGATTACACTAACTTAAATCTATGATTTCCACAAGAAATATCAAGTTGAACTAAAACGAAAAACGCGCCAACTGTCAAACTAAAAAACTACAAGCACCGACACGCCGCGCGTCCGCACGATCCGAGTCCGCTCTACTGACTGATGAGGGCACCACGCACGATCCTTCACGCTATCCATGCGGCCCATACACTACGCGACATTCGGCTAAACGCTACATGCTCGTGTCGCAATTTAATTTTCATTTATATAATATGAATAGTAGCTGTACCGCTATCACATAATTGATAAAATATTATACCAACGTCAACGTTATCTTTAATACGATGCGACAAAATGAGATAACCGTTCGAACGTGAATTCTGGCAATAAAGTAATGCGGCCACGATGAAAAGATCTCAGCGCACTACGAAAATATGTACAAGCCAACACTCATCTATATCCGTACGGGATAGACGTTAGCCAGACGCGCATGCGTCAGTCGGGCCGCGGGTACGACGTCAGTGAATGACAAGCCCTGTGCTTGTATCGGTTCGGTTAACCGATCGATTTCAAAAGAAATGTGGATTCTTGAGTGCGAACAGTACGTACTTACTTTTATATTTGGTATAGTTACAGCTGTAGATATTATGCAATAAGCTTATCTAGGTAAAAAACGGCGGCGCGGGCGGCGCAGCACGATAAGTTAAAACTGCGGTTAAAACACTGAAAAATAATATAGAAGCGTATTTTTTCGAATGTTATGATCACTTAAGGTATTAAAATCGAGTTTAGATGAAATTCTAATACCTAACTGAGCTTATTTTTAAAAAGTAGATAAAATATTTTATGAAAGTAAAACAATATTATTTAAAAGTTTATGTGGGTCTAAGCCAATTTCATGAAGGGATAAGCAGAATTGTTGCTAGGATAAAGTGACTGATATGATAAGGCGAGGTTGCCTCAGTCGATTGAGCAAGTCACGTAGCTTTATCATACTTGTACAAGCCTTGGGCGGTAATTAGGTAGGTACCTACCTATCCTACGAGTGCGATCACCACTGAAAAAATTGCAGCCAATTTAACATCCAGCTGTGGTGCCTACAGGCACCTAAATGTTATCTTTTTCCAACATTGTTAATATGTATTGAAAAACTGCAAAATATCTGTTTGTTTGAAAAAAAGTTTTTCCGTCTCAGTCTGTGAAACATCATCATCATCGTCGTTTTAGGTTCTAAATGCGTCAAAGTATGTTACTTCTTATCTTTGAAATTTTTCAGAACAAACATCTCAACAACTTTTTCTCTTTATTTTTGTATATTTATCAGGTGTAAATATATATGAATGGGTATAAATAATCCGAATATTCGTATTTTGACGATAAATGCGAAAAAGTTTGTGTACAGAAACAACTGAAGATTCATGATTTATGACCAATAGGAAGACAATCGATCTGTTCAAGGCGAGCGTTAGATAGAAAACAGCAAGGTCTTAGGTAATGTTGATCTATCCCAAAATAAACGCTTCACATAAAAGACGGGTGATTATTTCATTGTCTGAAGGTAGGTACGACACTTGCAAAGTCTCGAGTTCGGCTTCGGCAAATGGGGTAACTGCCAATAAAAGCACTAAAAATTCAGTAGTTACTTCAAAAAAAAGTTCTTTACGTGTTTATTACGTACTCAACTCCACGAATTTTGTCCGACCAGTATGTAAATGCTTAGATAGCTGATAATTCTGTTATTTGTGACGTTTAGATGCTGCTGTTGGCAAAAAGCTACCTAAGCATATCCTACGAAAGGGCTCCAAAACCTGTACTGTGTTTAGGATAGATTTAGGTATTTACACCATATAGCCTGGTTGTTTCTAATAGATTTTCTGTTTGATCCTTGTAGCTGACTAGAGAATTTTCACCGCGATGGCTCAAACTAAAAAAAAAATTAGACGTTGATCAAACTTTAATTGATTTATTGCAACTCTAAATAAATATCGCGTATCGTACTCGCTGTGACTAAGAATTATAGCAAGATTTAAATATTTACCTTTCTATCAGACCTAACAGTATTAGATACTATTTTAATTAGTATAGCATAGTCGACCTTATAATTGTCCCACTGCTTGAACTCAGGCCTCCTCTCCAGAAGAGGGAATGAGGCGTAATCCACCACGCGGGCCCAGTGCGGGTTGGCGTATGTCATATGTCTTCGAATTTTTGATTCTAGGACATGCCGGTTTTCTCACGATGTTTTCCTTCACCGTTTTGAGAGCAGTGGTGATGAAATAAATTACACAAAGTAATGCGCTTAGCTGGGATTGAACCCGCGACCTACAAATCGTAAGTCGGGGCCGTTACCACTTGGCCACCACTGCTCTAATCACATATCAAATCAATAATTTAGAGCCTGAATGGTAGAAATAAAGATACATATAAGGAAAGTTAGTTTGTAAACGAATGTCGTTTTCGGCTACGGTAAGGTGCAAAAATTACGCCGCATCCCAACTCTAGAACTGTGTAAGCGAGGTGTACGAAATTTAATATAGCCGAAGCCTATTCTTTTGATGAAAGAATATTCGGGAACAGTGACATGTGACGGCTGTAACATCATTATGAAAGATACTGCTCATTTGTTGGGTAAGGTTGTTCAGAAAACTATTCGAGATGGAATTTAGGGAATGTATTTACTTTGACGTAAATTACATTTATACTCACTGCGATGTATACCTTTGTCTTCTCAAACTAGATAAAACGTAGGTGAATACTTATTAATTCATGAATCCCCAAGCGACCACCGGTGGCCGCGCATCTATTGTCTTACTATTGTGTCTCTAATTGACGGTATCTGAAGGGTTAATCCAAAATCATCCCTCAAGTGGTTTACTATAGTTTCATAAGCCTTAGAGACACAATCTTAGTCATAGTTCCTCAAAGCTTCAGGACGTTACAAGTGGGAAAAATGTACAGTCCAAAGACGATTAGATAATCTCCAAAATTGTTACCATTTGTAACACTGCATTTGCCAAGTAGGTAATTGGTAATAGGTAATATTATGCTTTTTGATAAGATTTCTTTCAGTTAGCCTAAAAAATATTCGTTGATAAAAAAAGGATATCTACCGGTCGTAATTAGATTCGTCTATTCTGATTACGTTTTTTTTTATTGAACTCACTAAAATACAATATTCTGTAAAAACCATCCACATTGCCACATTTCACCAATAGGATTTAGGAGTAGGTCACTAAGGAGGTCAGCAGGGTCTATTCACTACAATTTAACCACAAAAATAAAAATTGATTTTATTTTCGTTTCGGATGTCAGCATTTTCATGGTGTAAAACATTGAAGAAGAGCACCAATCCTGTCGGTGTACGAAAGGTAACTGAAATTTAATCGCTTTGCTCTATGTATTATAAACTTTATCCAACGAAATTTATAAACGAATTGGCGCACAACTAAAATAGCAAAGTTCAAACAATACAGAGACTAAACAAAGCAGAGTCAATCTGTCTATCCGACGGTTTTATATGCTTCACTATATTTAGTTATTGATCAATAGTATCAGTTCACCTGACAGGTATACAATTTAATTAGTGTGGAATGTGATGGTTTTTGTTTTGCAACATTTTCCAGATACTTTTGATAAATTCCTCGGAATTAAGTCCCCAACAAAATAATGGATAATTTATTTTAATAAATGTCACATAGTGCAATGGCTTTAATTCTCGAAGCAACACGACGATTCTAGCATTGCATGAAAATTATAAAGTTCTTATTTAACGAAAGGAAATAATTATATATCAATCTCAAATATTGATTTGAATTAATTAATATCTAAGCTTTATCAATCTTTATAATCCGGGATATTAAAAACTGACTTTAGAGATAAAAATAAATAATGTTGTATGTTCTGACGCACACGTTGCGTTTTGACGCACATTTTTTGGTGGTAGGTAGATAAGTTGATAATGATAAGTTTTGCCGCATTGTTTTCGTAATTTAATTTCTTAGGTAAATACGGACAGATTATTTTTATCTTTTGTAGGTGCGCACAAACTTGCCGCATTATGTGAGTCAAGTAAAATTCCTTAATACAGGGTAATTAAGAATTAGCTTTTGAATTTTACTGTTCCCTAGCACACACAGCTTATCTTAAACAGAACAATAAACAAGTAGGCAGAAAGTACACCTACGTTTAAGTTTTTAAAACCCAATCTTAACGACCAAAATAATTTATAACTATTAGTAGGTATTCGTCTTAAAACTGTTCACAAGAAAAGTCATAACTATTCGTCAAAATAACAAGCAACATTTTTTGCCCATCACTGTCTCGCGTTTATTCTTCCGAGCGAAATAAAAAAATCATAAAATCGACCCGTTTATAGCCAGCTTTAGGCAGTCCAATTCTGCGATTTTTTGCAACTTATAAGGAATGGAGGGAAACATTGCCTAGTAAAAAAATATTTTGTTTTTTTTTTCTTGCGCAGGTTGTGTGAGCAATTTGCAAGTTTCGACTTTTCAACAACTTATGTCAGCAGATAATATGTGAGTTAAACTTTTTCACGAGCGTCTACCTTACCGCTCAATCGTATTTAAATGTACAAAACAACAAAATTAAATATAATTAATTTTGTTGTTTTGTACATTTCCTAAGTCAGCAATGATTTTTTTTACGGTTTACTATTGTTCCGGGATATAATAAATGTATTCTGCGTTATATTATATAATAGATATATAGGTATAATACCTAATACCTACAAGGGACGGACTTTTCAGTAGGTAGGTACATAACTAGGTACTCAATTGATAATATGGCTCAATTATTACCACAAGGCTAACTTAGATTGGTTTTAAAATATGGGTATCTTCAAGTAGGTGTTTTTAATATTTATTTCTTACAAATAGTGGCACTTGGCATTTATAACTTTATTGCAATTTAAAGTTATTTAGGAGCGTTTAACGTCTAATATATTTACCTAGTCACAAAAATCTATGGACCGACATTCGGCAAACAACGGTATGCTTTACAGAATTTGAATATGATTATTGCATGAATCTTTAATACAAAATAATGTATGTTGATATTGTATAATCAAGCAATAAGATTGTATTATGTTTAGCTTTCAAAATTATTTCGTTGGCCCGCTCGGCGGCTGTGACGTCATCCCCTGCGCGCGCAGCCCGCCCGATCGATCCCAACCGGTATCTTGCAGCGCTGCAGCAATTTTCTCTATTAGACCGACCACTTCTAACCGTGTCCTAAACCGCTTTAAGCGCTAAACTATTAGGGTTTACAAAGGAAAAGGCGGTAAAAGGTTATAAGCACCAAATAGTGCAACGAAAATCCAATTTTATTGTAACACGTGCTGAGGGGGTGTAATAGCCGAGCTACTATTTATAATTAAGGTTAAGGTTTAAAACTTTAAGTTTATTCGTTTTTCTAAACGGTTCAGCGTAACTTTCGTTTACTTATTAAAATTTACTTTCTGTTCTATCGTTTCTAGGACAGTTGGTTAAGGGCATCGACTACTAGGTTTAACCTACGAGCTATTCAACAAAAACCTTGGTAAATATTACAGAACTACAGATGTTCTAGGTTTTTTAATAAGGCTGAACGTTCACGAGATGTTTCTTTGTAAGAAAAGTAAAAAAAACAGAGTATTTTTTCTTTTGAAAAATATGGAAAACAATGACACGGTAGAGTACTTTTCCTTTGATATAATAATGGGCTCAAAAATAAATTCGCGGGTCCATTGTCCTGAAAATATGATTTTACTTTTACCAACAAAAGACAGCCGTGTGAGGTCTTAGCGCACGCAAACATTTTCTATGAAATTTTTGTTAGTCATGTTATTTGCGTTAGCGTGTGTGCAAACCATAATATAATTTGTGTTTTATTTTTTGTTCAAATCTGGGGCCTGTTTCTTACATATGTAATTCAGATATATCAAGAAACTTATTGTAAACACACTCGCTTCGTAAATGCTAGTTTCTGATGCCTGTATTTAACCGAAAGTCCAAATACAAAGAAGAAATAACTACGTCCAAAGGCGTATTTACCAAGCAAATTACCGATAAAACCAAATTGATATCCATTAAAACCTCAAATAGACGGCGTTTGTTTTATTTTTCCGACATAATCCTACTAATAATTTCATTTCGCGCGTTTTGTAAATCCAATATGGCTTCTAAGGGAAAAGTTTGCGGAGTTCGTTACACTCGGGGGATTGAAGCGACATCTAGCGGCACAATAGTGTATTATATTTTTATAGGGGTATTTTACGTCGAGTTCAGGCGAATCATCGTGGGGCATACATTATTTAAATCAGATAAAGTTGCTTTCTCAAGGATTAAGTGGTTTAGTTTATTTATAAATATGGTCTTGTTCTAAATACAATTTTTACGAACCTCTTTACATTTCTTCTAAGCTAAGTTTAGACATGGATTACTTGTAGTTTAGTAACTGAATAGCTGTACTCATGAAGGCGGATTGATGACTGCTTCGAGTAATACAGTTATCAGTTTTATCGGTAAAATGATATGCATCGTTGAATAATTTCAGGACTTCATATCTTAAGGGCGCACGTAGCGTATCTTAATCGAATTCATAATTCCAAAGATAATTCTGCTTTAAAAGAATTTTCTTTCATGTTTTGGAGCAAGACTGTCATTACTGTTATTAAAAATATCAATTGACATTCTCGAGAGTTTTCCTTGGCGTAACTTCGGTAGTCTTTGTAGGGGCTTGTTTCAATAACCCATCTTACGCCTGGCACTTGGAGTCCGCATCACTCGACGTTATTGTTTGACAGCGTATTGATTTACAACCCAAAGCCGACTTTATTTCAGTTCTCTGTAAGTCATCATTCGGTCTTTATGACCAGGAACGTTTGTTTATTAAATGTCGCTCGTGTGCACGCACGGGTTAATTTTGGTTCTGGATTTTGCTTGCTTACGGAACTGTGAGTTTTGTTGCTATGAGGTAGGGTTAAGGCGTCTACTCGTCCTAAAATAACATTTTCCTCCAGTAGATATTAATAATTTATCTTGAATATTTGTGTTAGTTTTATCTGAACTAAATTAAATATGTTTTGTTGGTTTTATTTGAAGTAGATTTTGAGCCTTTGACCTTTCGATCGTCGGTCATCAAGTTGGTTAGGCTATTTTCTCGTTTATTTCTGAAAGCGAGTTGATTTATGAATTTGAGTGTAGGGCGTTACGTTTCTAATGCTACGTCCGTCCGTTTTCGGTCGTCGAAGTGCTAAAGCAGACCCTTTTAAATCTGACGCTTAGAAAACATGGTTTCTACGGAACCTACTTTAATTCCAGCACTTATTATGTTCCGGCTCGGGGTGAGTTATTTAGGTTGTTACGGCACCCATGGGACGCGATATACAGTACAATTCGACCCATTTGTGTCTACCGTAACTACCACAGTTGAAAAAAGTGGAATATTTTTAACGACCTTCGAAAACAGGCGTGGGCTCGGCTTTGTAAATTGTTTTTTTAATTCAATTTTTTTTAAATCAAGATTTTGGTATATTTCCATCGAAAACTTCTAGTAGGACTTAGCTATAATATTTGTGATATATCTTCTTTCGTTCAATCCATCCAAAGGCTGTCTCTAAGAAATTGTCCTGTGCGATAAGACCGCCTATTGTATCCTTCTATAATATTGTCAAAATCAGTCCAGCCGTCTCTGAGATTAGCTGGAACATATAGACAGTTTTTTTTTGACATTGCTGATTTTTGCAAGTATTGAATATATTTTCATATGCATTTAGTAAAAAAAAATCGGTTAAGTGCGAGACTGACTTGCGCACGAAAAGTTCGTTGCAAAAAAGGCAAAAATCACAATTGTTGTATGGGAGCCCCCTGAAATATTTATTTTATTCTATTTTTTAGTATTTGCTGTTATAGCAGGTACAGAAATATATCATCTGTGAAAATTTCAACTGTCCTTGACCTAATATCATGGTTCATGAGATACAGCCTGGTGACAGACGGACAGAGACACATAGACGGACAGCGGAGTCTTAGTAATAGAACCCCTATGGCCACGGAACCCTAAAAATTAAATACATTTATCCGTTAACTACGTACTTAATTAGTCTCATCTATGTATTGAATAGGATCAACAGCCATCAACCAATCCTTATTGCTGAATATTCTTCTATTTAAACTCAATACCAATTCGCTTTCCTTTACACCTTTTGACAAAAATTAATACCCTCATCAATCACCTTGACACCACTCATTTGCGTGCCTTCCCTTCAACCCTTCTGCGTGTTCTATAGGACAGCTGGAGAAACTAGAACATTTCACATGGTATACCTCCAGTTAGGGTTGCCAGGTCTTGGAACCGAAAGCCAGACAGACCAACCAGTTTAGCCGGAAATTTGGGTGAAAACGCCGACTATGATTTTAAAAGTAAACTAGCGACCCGCCCCGGCTTCCCTAGGGTAACAGTATTTCTCCACTATTTAATGGATGTTATTATACATATAAACCTTCCTCTTGAATTACTCTATTTATAAAAAAAACCGCATCAAAATCGGTTGCGTAGTTTTAAAGATTTAAGCGTGCATAGGGATATAGGGACAGAAAAAGCGACTTTGTTTTATACTATGTAGTGAAAGCTCTTCTAATCTTTTTTTTAATGAAATAATAATAAAGTTAGAAGAAAGAAGATCTCCTACAAGGTGGACTGATGACCTGGCCCGAAAAGTTGCGAGAATCCGATGGATGCGCAACGCAGAGGACCGTTCGTTGTGGCGACTTCTGGAGGAGACCTATCTCCAACAGTGGACGTCTATTGGCTGAAATGGTGATGTTGCATATACCTACACACTCGTAAAATCTGGTCCGCTTGCGCTAGTGATACAGGTAAGGTAGAAAACAATATGACAAATCAAAAAAAAAATTCAAATTAAAAAAAACCTGATAGTCTGGCTTCCTCCTAACTTGGCCGGACACGCAATCAAAAAGCCTGACCGTGTCCGGTTTTATCCGGACGCCTAGCAACGCTACTTCCATTACCGTCCACAGTGTAATCTAGCAGCTTATATTACAAGGCACGGGTGTCATACTAGCAATTTAAGCGCCGAAGCTGCTGAATGTACTAAGTTTGACAGTTGTGTTTGTAGTAAATACATCAGGTGCTGCATTTTGTAATGATAGTTAGTCTAATTGGCCTGCAGTTCCTTGTATTGTTGCAGTGACAACTTGGCACTTTATTTTATAGGTATTGAATGCAAGGCCAAAAGTCAAGAGTCGTCAAACTTAAGTGGCAATGGGCAGGGGACATTGCACGCAAAACAGATGGTCGATGGGGACGAGGTTCTGGAGTGGCGATACGTACCGGATCACGCAGCGTTGGAAGGCCTCCAACAAGGTGGACTGACGACCTGGTCAGGTTCGCGGTAATCCGATGGATGCGTGACGCACAGGACCGGTCGTTGTGGTGACGCTTGGGGGAGGCCTATGTCCAGCAGTGGACGTCTTTCGGCTGATATGATGATGATGATGATGATGATGATGATGAATGCAAGGCGATTATCATGACACGCACCACTAAGCGGTAGCTTGTGAATGCGTGTTTTAACGCTGCTTGTAAGTATCTCCGTTTGTTTAGAAAACACGCACAGTCGACGCCGAAAATGCACGCGCGTTCGTGTAGATCACGCGCCTACATGCGGAGAAATATACACTCACGCGCGTGGTTGCGGGGCGATACGCAAGTTATGGCACACTGAGTCTCTTAGTGCCATGCGTGATTTTGTATGAAATGAGTCAGATTCTGAGTGAATTTACTAAGCGCGCCTATGCGCGTGAGTGCGTAAAAAACTCGCACGATGATGCAGATCTGCACTCCCGCAAGTACGCGCGTAGGTGCGTTGACACGCAACATGTAGCGTGATGCGTGGCAGTGTGATAATCGCCTAATGCAGCCGTTACGCTCTCGGGTGAGTAACGCTATTTCGGGCAAGATCGACTCAGGTCAGCCGACCTTACCCGAACGATTAGGTATGCTTGAAGACGTTTTTACTTCAGTCGTAGTATGTTGTGAAAAGAAAAACTGGGCAAGTGTGAGTTGCACTCGTGCCCTGAGGGTTCCGTACAAACTTACCTATGTAAATAGTTCAATTCCGGAATGATTTCAACTCGGAAGATTTTTCCAAATCGCAAAAAAAATTGTGACGTAACAACAAAACAGTTTTCAGATTTTCTATAAGACCTTGAATCCTTGATTTATGCTAAATTTCAGGATTTTGGGTTTACGGAAAGTTTGGTACAGCATTATGGTGTTAGTAGCTATTTGAAACCATCAAATAACTTCTCCGGTTCTAAGTGGAGCGAGAAGAAGGGTTAGATTTTTACTGACTACTGTGTCTTTCAGTTGGCCCTTGGCGTTCTAGGAACACAGCCTAGGTTTCCTTTCAGAAATTCAGTGGGAAAAGTCATTGGATGAATAAATTACACATTAAAAAAAAGACACAGCCATACCTACATTTTTTTTCTTTCTGAAAAATTCAACTAGACCTAATTGAAAATATCACACCTCTAATAGAGAAACAATTTGAGCCATTTGGGGCCCGAGCGCTCATCGAGTTGTTCGAGGTATCAGCAAACAGTCGACTCTTCGCGTGACCAGAGGGCTGGGCTTTTCTTCGGTCAACGAATCAGCATTGCCATCCAGCGTGGTAATGCTGCCAGCGTTCTGGGCACATTTCCCATTGACATCGATGTGGACGAATTTTTGACGCCCTATAAGTTCCTTTTGTTTCTTACCCGTTTGTACGTATTTTTTCTTTAAGTTTGTATATAACTATCTATATATATAAAAATCAATGCCACTTTTCGTTGTTATTTTATAACTCAAGAACGGGCTCACCTATCCAAACCAAATTTTTAGGCTTTGTTCGGACTATTTAGTAGATGGTTTATGTGAAGTTTGGTAGGGTAGAGTAGGGAAGATCGGGAGCGAAGCCGCGCGGGCAAAAGCTAGTTAGTTTATAATATTTAATAATTGAGATATATATTTGTATGTTAATAAAGCACCCATTAGAGTTTGTGGCGGGGTTTTTTCGAGTGAAGTTTAATATTGCTGTTTTGATGATTCCTAGAGGATATTGTGATGTTCATTTGGTATAGTATTGTATGTCAAGTGTCTACAACTAAGTGACCTCTATGTGGTAAATAGTAGAGGACAGTGCTACAACAGGACAATATGTGGAATCATCAAACAGGCGCGATCTCTGCAAAATGGAGCTGAGAATTTTATTGGGGTATTGACTACCTTAACGATGCGACTCAATAAATTTTCTGCCAAATTATTTTTTTTTATTTGATAAAAACTAGTGCTTGATTGCGATCCCACTTGATCGTAAGCAGTGATGCAATTGTTGATGATGAGGCGCTCTAGTTTATTAAGAGCTTATTCACACTAGCCTTGAAGACACCTAAATACTGCAAAAAACATTAGAATGTGTTACAGTCGCATTCTAATGACACTCAAAGTAACTGCTATAAAATGGGGTGAATAGAAACTCAGGGGTGAATAGAAACAAAACTTCAAAGGGCATTTTCACGATATTTAAATATTTTTTTTGCAGCATTTAACTATATTAATTTGTTAATGAATTGATATTTTTAAAAGTCGATGCTTTGTTAGAAGCCGAAAATATGGTATCAAAATGAAAAACAAAATCAAAGTTTTTGTTTATATTTACCCCTGCGTTTCTATTCACCCCGTTTTACGGTACGTACTCCTTAAGAAGACATGGTTTGAGCCGTTTGGGGTTGAAACACTAGAGCCATGGGGTCCGAGCGCTCATCGAGTTGTTCGAGATATCAACAAACAGTTAGTCGACTCTTCGCGTGACCAGAGGGCTGGGCTTTTCTTCGGTCAACGAATCAGCATTGCCATCCAGCGTGGTAATGCTGCCAGCGTTCTGGGCACATTTCCCATTGACATCGATGTGGACGAATTTTTTGACGCCCTATAAGTTCCTTTTGTTTTTTTCCCATTTGTACATATTACTTTAAGTTTATAATACTTAATAATTGAGATGTATATATGTATTTAAATAAAGAAGACATGGTTTAACCCTTCAGATACCGTCAATTAGAAACACAATAGTAAGACAATAGATGCGCGGCCACCGGTGGTCGCTTGGGGATTCATGAATTAAAGGACTTAGTATGCAAACCAAAAACATTTAAAAAAATCTCTTGTCGGACATCGACCAACAATTGACACATCACGATTGATAGCGCCCTAGCCTCGACCCCGTATAGACAAAAGTATATTTGTCACTTTTTGTCAAATAGCCCGGGTCAAGAGTGACAGAGATAGATCGATTCCAATCTATTTCTTTACAAAAGTAGTAGCTGGATTAATACTCCTCGATTTGTTAAACTATTATAGTTTGTGTTATCTATTTCTGGTACAACAACGAACAAATGATTAGAGAATTTTCCTTGTAGTTGTTATTATTTGTAGCAGTAGTCATTATTTGGTTTAGTTTAATTACTTCAGTAGCACATAACATTGACTTGAGTCAGAAGTCAATAATTATTAATTTATTTTTACAATCTACTTTTATTTTTACTCATCATCATCATCATTTCAGCCGATACACGTCCACTGCTGGACATAGGCCTCCCCCAAGCGTCGCCGCGTCGCCGGCCTTTATTTTTACTAACCTTTATTTTTTTGGCGTGGGAAATCATCAAATAATTTTCCCTCTCGAGCGAGACTGAGTGTCAGTAATTTGCACCTGTGTTCTTTCAGTTGCCCTTTCCATGGCTGTAGTATTTTTTTTTTGTTTTAAACTAGTGCTTGACTGCGATCCCACCTGATGGTAAGCAGTTATACAATCTCTGATGGTGAGGCGCACTAGTTTATTCTTACAAACAATTACGCAAATTACTAAACTTGACGTAATTTAAACAGTATCTACCAAAATTAGGGGGCACGGCAGTGCAGTGCCCTCGGCTCCATAACACTCCGCCTCAGTCGCAATGACAAACTTTCTGCACTTGTATTACTTCATGCAATTTAAATGCATAATAAATCAGTATTTCCCAAGCATACATCTACGCAAGAATTTTCCATAACCCTCACCCATCTCAACATAACCAGTCGCAAAAGGCTAACAAGCAAATACCATAAAGAAATAGGTCTCAAGGATCAGCAGAACGAATTCATTCCCACCAACCACAACGTTTACCCTACATATTACATCACGCCATGACGTCATCCGGCCGCAAATATAGACCAGGCATAAAATAGAGACAATAAAACTGCAATATTAATATCGTAGCATAATTGAGGAAGGACGCGTTTCATTTACATGTATGCGGATAGAAAATTAAGAATAGGCTAGTTGCCGTAAAAATTTAATTAGTCCGTCTTTTAGATTATTCAAAAATAAGGGACACGTATTTTTAGTTGTAAATTACACCAAAAATTACAAAGATATAGCCCATTAAAGTTACGTGTAACGTCACGCCATGTTGCATTTTTTCGCAAGGGGTCTTTGTTATTTTTTGTTTAATCGAAAAAAGAAAAAATATGTGTCCAATATTTTTTTATAATCTCTCTCTGAATAAAATGTAGTTATTTTGGCCCTGGAAACTACCCTATAGTAGCTTTTAATACTTTCTGTTTAGAAATTTTGACCCCCCTTTATAGGTGGGAAATCTCCCAAGAACAACATGTGCCGCCTGGCCGCCTGAACACTAAATATTTTGCAGAGGTCTATATGGAAAGTACTAAATTGCGCACCCAGGTAGGACGCTGTAAACACAACTTGCGCAAAATGTGGTTTTCTACACCCATCAGATATTTTTTGTGAGTGCAGTGCTCCTGTTCAAAACATGAGCCACATATTAGAATGCCCCAAGTACACCTACTCTTTGAAGGATTTGATGAGTGCCACCCATGCTGCTATTAACGTAGCCAACTACGGGGCCCAAAAAGTTCGACGAGTTTACCATCGAATCGAAAGGAAGAAAGTGGTCAAAGTAATCAAATAATTTCTCTCGCTTTAGGTGGAGTGGGAGGGACGGTCAAACTATTACTGACGTGTTCTGTTGCCCTTTACGTTCCAGAGGCTCTATAACGAGCTCTCAATTTACGACTTTTTAAACTATACTGTTGTAGCGACATCTATGACGTCATATAAGAACTACGAAGAAAATACGAAATCCTGCATCGCGCAATCAAAGTTCTCCGCGCGATTTGAATATATACGACAGCCCGAAACCAACTATCAGGCAATCGCCCACCAGACCATAACACCGGTCTGGTCGGACGGTCTTCCCTTTTCAACGGAGGTTTGTGGGAGTTTACTCTCTGTTCCGCATACCTCTGGTGATCTGGTGATCCCGACGTGATATGAACACGCAAACTTCTAATGAAAGGAATGGAGCTATATAGGGCGTATGACTCCATTCCTCTTTCTCGCTCGCACGACTGACATTTTGACACGTCATGGTAAGGCCCCAGGGCAGGGGTAATTTTCTAATAATCCAGTAGCCCTGCAGGCATCGGTCTTACTGCTAGAAGGCCCCATCAATCATGCTGACATATCTTTAAGGCAAGTCTTGACCCCTGCGCGAGTTTTATAACTTACTCAATTGCGTGAAAGTAAATAAAACTGATATCAAAATCTGTTTTTTTCTATAGGTACTGTTTGACATAAGCGTACGGTAAATTTAACTCTATCGAAACATTTACCGAGACTCTCTGATTGGTTTAGAGCTTGGAGCTTGCCAATCGGAGCGTCGAATGTCATAAACGTATCGATTTTAAGATAGAAGCATAAACATGAAGCATAATCAGCCTTTTAATGTTCTGCTGGGTTTCCTCTCTAGGAGAGGGAACGCACACAAACTCGCACTGAGCGCTCAAATCTTTGAAATATGCTTTGGCATTAGATTTCATAACCTAACCTATCTAAGTTTTTATTCGATTTAAAATTAATATAGCAGGCGTAAATGGGAACAATAAAATTGCAATATTAATACCGTAGTATAATCGAGGAAGGACGCATTTCATTCGCATCTAGGTCGAAGTCGAACAAACTGATTTTTGATTGCAGCTCTTTTATTGTTTTTATTCAGAATTGCCGACCCTGATTCGCTTTGGCATGAGGTGGCGTAACCTATATGTGTTTTTATTAGATTCTGCGTCTCTTTTAAAATATTTTAAGTTTGTTAGTCTATTTTTATCATTTCATTTGTAAATACGATTCTAATTATTATTTTATATGTAAGTTATAATTTTAATTATTGTATTATTCTATCACTAACTGCCGCACTCAGAGACGCCCATTAACGCTAATCTCTGATTTACTAATTTTGTCATTGAATAATAGTCTATATCTTTATGATGTTAATTAGTCATTATCATTTTTTTTTTTTTAGTTCTCTAGGGTTTTATTTTAATTTTTTAAGTTAGTTTTAATTAATTTAAGTTTATATCTAGAATTAATTATTTTATGGTTTACAATAAATACATAGCATAGTGATGTTAAGTACCTTAGGTTTTGCTATAATTGACATTAAAGTAAAATGACGTCTCTGAGTGCGGCAGTAAGTGTTTAATTATATAAAAATTGTTTTTTTGTACCTTCAAGTTAACAAGTTTTTCAAATAACAGTAAATTAGGTTACAAGGTTTATTAGTGTTACTTCTAACTAATTCATATATTGTTTTAGTTCAAATTGACCAATGACCAATTAACTTTAATCTATGTATCGCGACCCTCATTTCTTTTAGTTTTAATTTGAAATCATTTATTGGAATGTTTTTTTGTTTATTTTCGATTTTGCTGTCTTTCACCTAGTTATATGTTCATTCTGTGATCTCCTGTAACTGAAGGAGCACATGTTAAAGGACCCCATGTGTAGTTCTGATTACTAATGTAACTGTGTGTATTTTTTTTTGGTAGTTTTCCAATGTATGTAAGAATGACATCACGGAGTAATTAGCATTGAAAATGTCAAAAGAATTTTAATAGGACTAAAGACTGGCGGCGTTTCGTTAAGCTTTTAACTAGTTTGACAGCCAACATGGCTTGTTACTCAGGCTGGGTTTAAGTAAACTTATTACGGTAACGTTTGGTCAAGTTTAGATTTATTTTTCGTATTAATTTGACGACTTATTTCTATTTTTAGTACTTAAGTTATTTTAAAAGCAAGGCTGTTTAATCTACTACTGGCCTGTTGGTCTTGTGGTTAGTGGCTCTGACTGCTATGCTGAAAGTAAACGGTTCTATTCCCATCCAAAACAAATTTTTGTGTGATGAGCACGAAGATTGAAATATTATCAAACTTTCATGCTTAAAACAATTTGGCCAGTTTTACTTGGCCATATCATGAAGTGATCCATTTCTAAGATCTGGCCATGACTTAAAAATATAATGATAATTAGTGTTTTAGTAGTTAGTATTTAATGTCCTAGTTTGGGAGTCAGGGCTTACTCAATCTGTGTGACCTTTAAATTAGCTGTAATTTTATTCACATCAACCTAGTATTTAAGTTATGTTAAAGGTTTCTGTAAAAAGATTTTTATTATTATTATTTCTTGGAACGAAGTTCCTTATCGCGCGTTATGAAAGGGGGCTAGACGGAAAAAAAACTCACGATAAGTTGTAACGACACTTTTTGCTATAGTAAGCTATTGTAAGCCATGCGGCGTGCGCATGTTTCTCTGTCTGTGTCTCTCACTAATTAATCGAAAGGAACTTCGTTCCATCCGGGTGTCCCTTGACACCTCTCAAGTTTTTTTTTTATTATTAAAGCAACCTTACCTTATAGATTCGTCAGACGAACGTACAAGGCTGCTTCACAGGTAGCCGACACTCACTCCTCGGCCGCCGCTGCATCACACAAGCCGCCGACACCTCGAGATCACACCCACACCGGTCCGACCGCCTTTGTTCTTAATTAATTACTAATATACTACAAGCCACCCACCCACTATACAGTCAAACACATCATGAAATATTTAAGTAAGGCAAGTCCATCTTAAGCACCCAATATGTCCACGAGAATAGACGTTAAAGTCTGATCAGATTTAGGCGTTCGTTTTTCAAATTTGGCTTACTTATTTTTTTTTAATATTTTTTTTTTAATTAGTTACAAAGCTATACAGCTCCTGCTCTATTACCTACATCCGCGGTATTTGTGTGTTTTGATTCGCGGCGGAGCTCGCGTGGTATACCCGTCCCGCTCCATATAAGGCGTTTTAAAAGGAGTGTCGGGATCGGCTGTCTCTTTCACTCGTCTCGTGGCACATTAACCTGGAACAAGCAAAGGTCTGATTAGTCTATGAGCTGGCTCGTTGTCCGTGGTTTCGTTACTGTCAAATGACCTAAATGTTGAGCTTTGTGTGAAAATAAAAATATATGAAAAGCTCTTTGGGGATATGTTGGAAAATGAGAGCATCAATCAGATCATCAATATAGAATTAAAATGACATGACTACTTCTGTAATATTAATAGAATAGAATAAACTTTATAGTACACCAAAAAAAATGCTTAAACCTAAATTTAAGAGTTCAATGGCTGTCTTATCACTGACAGCGATATCTACCAAACAAAAAACAATAATAATATAATAATATTCCACAACTATCACACAACGCCGTCTAGTCCCAAGCTAAGCAGAGCTTGTCTTATGGGTACTAGACAACTGATAAACATACTTATATATCGACGGGTGCAAAGTAAAAAAAGTTATCTGCAATTTTGTGATTTACTATCATCTTTATTGAATTAGTAATAATAAGCAGTTATTTAGTAGGTAATTTTTATTTTCAAAAATATTAATAAAAAGAAAACTATTATTTCTTCGTTTTTGACACTTAAAAGGTTTCTCATGTCTTAGAATGTTTTATTTTTGTTAAGTTACTGCAATTATCAGAAAATCGCAAAATTGCAGATATTTTTTTTTACTTTACACCCGTCGATATTTCTAAATACATACATATTATAGATAAATTACACCCAGACACAAAACAAATGATCATAATAATAATTGATTTTATATCTGTAATTAAAAAAAACCTGCCACAGCAACAACTTTATTATGACGGCAAAACATTGTTGGCGCATTGGTTGAGCGATTGGATGCTGTACTGTGTGTCGCGGGTTCAATTCCCACAAGCAACAAATATTTGAATTATTTAACCCTTCAGATACCGTCAATTAGAGACACAATAGTAAGACAATAGATGCGCGGCCACCGGTGGTCGCTTGGGGATTCATGAATTAAAGAAAGCGTGAGTCTTGATGTCTTGTGTAATTTGAGAGATATGTTTGTGAACGCACCTACGTACATACAGGTAATTTCGTGTGTGAGGACTGTTTTTAATGAATAAAAAATATACATACAGGGTGTAAAACTAAATAACCTTCCACAAGACGTTTTTTGGGAAACGAAAAAAAATCGGCCTCTCCATACAAACTGTCCAATTGTGTTTTTAATTTTGTATGGCGAGGCTGATTTTTTTTCGTTTCCCAAAAAAAGTCTTGTGGAAGGTTATTTAGTTTCGTCTACTGAGCAAGACCATAAAGTGTGTGGAGGGCTGTCCCTTACACCCTATATAATAACATTTTGGTTTAGAGGTATTTTGGTTTAAGAGTTACCGTGGGCTTTTTTTTGTCGATGGGGAAAATCATCTTATGACAAAACCCACTCTTGGGAGGAGCGGGAGATAGTGTCAGACTCTTACTGACTAAAAACCCCACCCCGTTCCTACTAGCCTTCATACCGGGGCTCGAGTTTCCTTTCGGATAACCCCGGCCCCGGTAGGCTTCGACCCAGCTGGGCCCCTCCTGTTGCTGACAACTTGACAACAAACCTTGAGGCGCGCGGGAACAGTGCGCGCCGTCGACGTCTTGGCTCGGTCCGGACAGTTACCGGACGATCGGACAGCGAGCTGCCCATGGCTCGCCGTCCGCGAGCCCGCGTTACCGTGACCTTGGAACGCAAAGATCAACTAAATGAACGCAAGGTGGGTTTTAGTCAGTACAAGTTTAACACTCCCTCTCGCTACGCTCGGGAGGAGTCACTTGAAGGTAGAAAAAACGCAGTTAGAATCAACATCAGCGATAAGCTAATGATATGAGCTGATGTTATATTCTGTTTGTTATTTAGCTATAAGTATGCGTCTTATTTCGCGTAAATAAAATGTTTTTCTTTCTTTCTCTCTTTTTTCTTTCTAAATGTAAGACTAAAGTAGAATGAACTCAAGCTAAACCTAGCTTCACTTAGGGCTTATAACCAATCTAGAAATTTCGTAAGTGGCAAAGTTGTCTCGACGGTACATAATATTGTTACTTCCAAGTTATCCTAGGATCTTCGTCTCCTCCTACACTGGATCTAGACATTAGATCTAAAACAATAGTTCGAAAACCACTCTAAAATTAATCATCTACAGTATACAGTTAGCGGAGCGATACAGCGGTGATCCAGTGGTAACGACCCCGACTTATGAGCTGTAGGTCCGCGGATTCAAACCTAGTCAGACACATTTTTTTATTGATATAAATATGTCTGGTAGTGCTTGACTGCGATCCTACCTGATGGTAAGCAGTGATGCTTTCGTTGATGGTGAGGCGCACTAGTTTATAAAGAGCCTATTCACTTCAATTCTTCAAAGCTACAGCTCACGCAGACCCAGTGCGGGTTGATAAACGTCACATCGAGCCTTTTTAGGACGAACATCGTAAGCGACAGTGAGCGTTTTTGCAGTACTAGTAGGTTTTCTCTTCCATAATTATAAAGTATTTACGAAAATATGTAGTAGCAAAAATTCTATTAGATCGGTAGTTATATGAAGTTATATTTTTTATTTATTATCATGAATTAATACTTTTTAATTATGGAAGAAAAAATCTACTAGTACTGCAAAAACGCTCACTGTTGCTTACCATGTTCTTCCTAAAGAGGCTCGACATGTCTCCGATTTTTTTATTCTAGGACATACCGGTTTCCTCACGATGTTTTCCTTCACCGTCTTGAGAGCAGTGGTGATGTACAGTATTGCGCCTGGCTGGGTTTGAACCCGCGACCTACAACTCGTAAGTCGGTGCCTTTACCTCTGCGATACAATGAGTTGAATGATTGATGAGTTGGTCGACGAAAAGTCACGCTTGTCTAGAAGTAACTTATTCACTCTTGACTAAAATACCCCTAGGTGTAGCTACAAGCTATACCAAAGGTTTTTGCACAGATATATTAAAAAAATGTACGCGTAATCGTAGAAAAATATATCATACCTCGTGTATTATAATTACGTATATATATATCTTTTGATCAACTAAACGACATATGAAAAAAAGAACAAGTTTTAATCACAATACAAAAGTACAAACAAAATCTACTGCAACATAATCATAGCCCAACGCTAATAAATAAAAAAAAAACAAAAGAAACAACACTATTAATAAAATATCGACATTTTGAGGCTAAAGTTAATTGCCTTTCATCCACATTCCTCGTAGCGCTCTGTCGTAGCCGCGTAGACTCGTAGACGCACCAGCGTAACTCGTAGCAACCAAGTTATTAGGTCATGCTACGAGAGCTTTTCCGAATATTCAGATCACGTTTTGTGCTGAATTGTATTAATTATTACATTAATATTGTTGAGTTTGTTGTGAATGGAAATGTATGTATTAGAGTTGGTGATGAGTACGATTTATGTAAAATTATTTACGTATAATATATTCTTAGGCCGTAGGAATTTAAACACAAGTGGCGAAATGTCAATGTAGCATATGATTATGCTACATTGACCGCCCGCGGCTTCGCCCGCGTGGACTACAGTTTGTATCGCGCGGGCAGAGACCCGTGCTCAGCAGTGGAATTATAGGTAGCCTATGTGTTATTCCAGTGTCTCTTCTACCTACCCACCAAATTTGATCTAAATCCGTTCCGGATTATTTAATATATACTCGTAGACTTACTTATACAGCATATATAATTTAAACACAAGTGGCGAAGTGTCAATGTGCCTCATATTAATTACAGCCCAGCTTTGCCTGTGTAGGAACTTAGGAATAAAGCAACTTTCTATCGATGTAAAAAAAATTGCAATCGGACTAGTACTTCATGAGATATCAAACCAAAAAATAAACTTTGCCTGTTTATTAGGGTAAGATTATTGTTTGTTTGTTTTAAATAATCCGATTTATATTTGTTAGAAAAATATTATATTTTAATGACATTTACACGCTACATAACACGCCGAACAGAAAATGCCTGGAAGAGTTACTGGTCCATGAAAGAACTATTCAAAGGCACCTTGCCCATGTCACTTAAGCGGAAGCTATTGGATATGTGTATTCTCCCCATTCTGACCTATGGCGCACAGACTTGGTCTTTGACTAACATGCAAAGGTCCAAACTCGGCGGGACGACTTGGATGTCTTCCTTGGGAATTGGAAAGAAGTAGCTCAAAACCGGGAACATTGGAATTAGTGGAGGGAGGCCTTTGCCCAGCAGTGGGACAATATGGGCTAGATATATAATATAATAATGACATTTAATGTAGACTGAACTTTGTGATGATGTATTATGAACATATTTTACCTTTTCCTTTGTACTATTCTTCTGTTCTTTTATTATTGTGTGTACAAAAATTGTTAAATAAATAAATAAAGTTTTAAGTATTCAAACGGATGCAATACTAAAACACAACTGATGCCCCAGGGGTAGCGTTGTCGGGTGTCCAGACATCTGAGCCTATGTCCGCTTAGATACTCAGGCTTTTTGTTGTTTGTTGGTCTAAATTGAACGGTGACTGCGCTGTCCGGCTTTGGTTAGGCTTTTTAAATCTGACCATTTTTTTACTTTTATAGTTTACATGACAAGTAAATCTACACTTAAGAGGCTCCTTCTCCACTCGCTTATCGTAAACATCGAAAATGGTTTAAAAGCTTGTTACTTCATTTAATGCAATCCAACGCGATGTTTGACGAAAAGGCAACGCAAAAAAAGAGAGATAACGCCTGGAAACTCTGTTAGTATTTGGTAATTCCGAGATTTACTCGAAAATTTCACAAAACTTGCTCCAGGAAATAGCTGTTTTTTTTAAACCCTTAAAAGTTTTTGGAAAAAGTTGTCGTCATTTAGAATCTTAATAAAATTTGCAAGGTGTCTAGAGGATTACTTTTTTGACTTTTTTAATTTTTAGGCAAATTATGAAGTGTCAAAGTTCATACAAAATAGGACATTTTCAGAGGTTTTTACTGGATTAGTTTTACACAAATTTAGAAATTGGTTTTTTTAGAAACCTAGATAATATCCACAAGATACTGTGTTTCCAAAATATCTAATGAAAAGTGTGTAATAACGTCATAATCAGTTATGAGCGGTTGTATGAAAAACAGTGAAAATGTGAGTCGTGATGCACCACCTTAATTCATGAATCCCCAAGCGACCACCGGTGGCCGCGCATCTATTGTCTTACTATTGTGTTTCTAATTGATGGTATCTGAAGGGTTAATATTAAAAAGAGGTAAAGTTTGTTTATTAATTATTTTGTTCGTTCAAAGATACCTCCCTCTGAAAGTATTGCTCCGATTGCTAAAATTTTCAACTATAGAAAGTTGCTTTATTCCTGAGTGACATAGGGTATATTATATGTACGCGGGCGAAACTGCGGGTAAGAGCTAGTATCTTATAAACTAAACCCCACAAAACCATGGTAATGGTGACAGAGGGGTCAAGATTTATTAAGAATTTATCAAAATTAGATATCATTATTGATTTTGTTACGATAAAAAAATACTTGTTTAAAAAATAGTTGAAATGGATTCAGTAGATGATACTGAGCATACTACTTCAAGAAGTGCGTATATTAGGTCCTAAAAGAAAGTTTGTGTTCTGAATGAATTTGGATGTTGAATACAAGTACCTCATCCTCACTTCTTATCCTGGAAGTTGACATGTATGTTCTCTTGGGACTATTTTCTACACGCTTGCGAGCGAAGTCGCAGGCAGCTGCTAGTGTGTAAAGTATAGAATGAGTAAAGGTGAACACACACTTATCCGAGCCGAACGCGTCAAACGAATCGAAAAAAAGAATTTTAGAATTCTTTATGCTGGAGCCCTTCCGGGTTCGGACTATTCGACGTAGTTAGGTGTGCGGGATTTCATAGGATTTCATAAATAGAATCCTTATTTCCTTACTAATATTATAAAAGCGAAAGTGAGTTTGTTTGTTACGTCTTCACGCCTAAAACCGATTTTGATGAATTTTGGTACAGAGATAGTTGGAACCCTGGAGACGGACATAGGCTAATTTAAAAAAAAAAAGTGAGAAAAGGAGAAAACGCGGGCGAAGCCGCGGGTGAAAGCTAGTATAAAAAAAGACAGACTATACGAGTAGTATCATTTATTTTCTGAGCAATTTCACTGGTTTGCATTTTATGGCTATTTAAAGCTCTCAGTCAGGAAACATTTCGCTCTGTATATTTCCATTTCCAAGAACCAAGCTATCCTGTTCAAGGGCGGGAAACCCAGTTTCCACGGTATCGCAGCTCGTAACCCGTTTTATTTCAGACAGGATATACCAGGTCAAGTCTGGGTCAGATATTGAAATACTACGTTTATTATTCAGTTTCAATGTGAGGTAGAATATTTAAAAATATATTGTATAAGTTATTTTTTGTTTTATGGTTGGTGTTTTTCTGTAAATACTCACGCATACACACGGTATTTTTTATATGTATGAAATATTTGTGTTTATTTTAGGGTTTAAGCCGAAATACGTCCGCTGTTGGACATAGGCCTACCCCAAATGTCACCATATCGATCGGTCCTGTGCGTGTAGGATCCATTGGATTCCCACGACTCTTACCAGGTCATTGGTCCACCTTGAGGGAGGCCTTCCAACGCTGCGTCTTCTGGTACGTAGTTGCCACACCAGAACCTACCTGTGTAGGTGGGCATAATTGATAACTTACATATATGACATAGACTATTATGACATAAGCGCGACCGGCGATGTTGACAAAAAATCATGCTCCTGGCCGAGATCACCATCATCATCATTTGGCTTCCCTCAAGTATCACCACAATCACGGTTTGTGAGTCTTGCATCCATCAGATTCCGGCGACTCACACCAGGTCTTAACCACTTTGTGGGAGGCTTTCCAGCGCTTGTTCTTTCGGTACGCGGTCGCCACTCCAGAATGTTTGGGTCTCATCAACCATCTGCTCCCATGTTTTTTTTCTGATGATTCCGAGACTTTTTTGTACTTTTGACTCAAGTGGTAAAAGTTTGTCATTGTGAGTCAGAATTCGCCCAAGCCGTAGGCGAGGGTGATACGGAGCCGAGTGCTGCAGTGAAAAACTTCCACGTGTATCAAACGACGTTTTTCAATACATTTACGAAGATATAAATAAACGGGGGCTAACGCGCGATTCGTGGGGGTCGCTTAGCGTCTAGCTTGATACTTGTGGCAGGGCAAGTTCGTGCACTTTTCTGTAAAGTGTGAAAAAAATTAAATTTTTCCATGAACTGTGAAAATATGAGTGAAAATCAAACACGCAACTGTCAAAGTAACCACAAATTCACTCTAATCTAAAACACACACTCATGTTAGGAGCCATAAAGAAAAGACAATAATAGTTGGAAACAAGCTTTTGTGCTAAAGTTGCTATTGTCTCTGGCTACAGAAAAGATAACATGGCGGATTATATACTAGCACAAAGGCACATTGTCTTGATAATAGACCGTCTGCTCGGTTTAAGTGAACCTATAGTCACGAGAGCAGTGGTGGCCGAGTGGTAATGGCCCCGACTTACGAGTTATAGGTCGCGGGTTCGAGCCTAGCCAGGTGCATTACTTTGTGTAATTTATTTCGTCACCACTGCTCTCAAAACGGTGAAGGAAAACATCGTGAGGAAACCGGCATGTCCTAGAACCAGAAGTTTGAAGACATGTGACATTCACTAAGCCGCACTGGGCCCGCGTGGTGGATTACGGCCTCTATTTGAGAGGAGGCCTGAGTCTCAGCAGTGGCAATATTAAAAAGGCTGATGATGATGTTGACGATGATAGTCACGAGATTTGAAGGGTTTGGGGCGGATAGTGATTGGGCAGCATTGTTAGTAGTAGTGACAATGGTAAAGTCATCAATGCGCTACCATCTAGTGGTATTTTTAGGTGCGAGATCATCCCTTGACATCTCCCGCTCTTGGGCTAAGCGTGAGGGCGTGTCAGACTTTAACTAAACCCATCCCTTATATATTTGCTTTCGTTCCAGGGCTCTGGGGTTCTCTTTCGTACAACCCATAGCCCAAGTAGGCTTCAAACCTGCTGAGCCCCTGCGGTTTGCCACTGGATTTTGTAGTAGATACCGGGGCCAGAACAAATTCGGTCACGATGGGGGTGAAAGGTTCTGGAGTGGCAACTACGTACCAGGCCACCCACAAGGTGGACCGGTGAGGGTCGGGGGAATCCGATGGATGGGAGACGCACAGGACCGGTCGTTATGGTGACATTTGGGGGAGGCCTATGTCCGACAGTAGACGTTTTTTGGCTGAAATGATCATGATTTGACTGACAGGGAATTATTACAATTGTGAGCTAGTTTTAAGATTGTGTTGTTTCTTCACTTGTTTGTTTAAGTAAATCGACCGGCGCTTAATGGTAGTTGACTGTGTGTTTGTTTTTTTCAGTGATTGTCAGTTTGTTTTTTTCTTATGTACATGTTTTGCTTTATCCAATTCTTGTATGCAATTTGATGTTATTACATCAAATTAAAAAAAAAAATATTTAAAAAAAATCATTAAACAGCGCCTGCCACAAAAATGTGACAATAATTACAGTTTTGACAAATATGACTTACAGAATTTTGTGGAAATTTACGTACCTAAGTCTATGTGCCGAATGGACGTACCCTGAGTCATTCATAAATCAAACATGCAAATTGAAATTAAAGTATCGATAACGATTGTCAATATATTTAGTGATACAGATGATATCAAAATGTCAATTTATTTTTATTACAAGCTTTTATTTAGTTTCACCTGTCCCGATGTTTGTCTGTCATCAAATCTTGCAAATTAAATTTGACCCACTTCTCGGTTACAGATTAAGCTGAAATTTTGCATGCATGGCAAACGACAATGCAAAATTATTATGACATGGAGCTGATCTGATGATGGAACTGGAAGGTGACTATAAGAACTTGGTAGTTAAACGACACAACCCCATCGAGTTTGGGCTCGTATGATTAGTCTTGACGAGTATTAATTATATAGGTAAACCGAGCTATAAAAGCTTGATATGAAAAAGAATATTTTCGTTTAAGCTTGTTGACATTTCAGACCGTTCAAAACACTTCAAGGTCACTTATGGTAAACATTTCACTGTCACCGTTACACAAAGGGCATGACTCCTCCTAAATTCAGCACAGCAACACAACACAGATCTCTTTCATCACAGCTTGGCCGTAAACTCTCATGGGCCATCATTAATTAACGCCACACATATATACATCGCCAATGACGACAGTGCCATGGAATTTATTCAAAACAATAAAACAGAGCGATCAAATCGTGCCATCATGGCGGATACGCGGTAGGAGGGATGGGAGAAGGTCCAATGTGATGTTATGAGGAAGAAAAGTAGGCATGTCAAAAGTATGGACACTCTTTAGCAGAAATAACAAAAAATATTGTGGTTTTATTACTTAAAAATCGGCCAAGTGTGAGCCGCACTCGCGCACGAAGGGTTCTGTAGCGTTCGTAAAAAAACACGGCATTAAAATCACGTTTCTTGGATACGAAGTCCCACTTAAATTTTAATTTTTGCTGTTTTTAGTATTTGTTGTTATAGCGACAACAGAAATACATCATCTGTGTAAATGCCTAGCTACAACGGTTCATGAGATACAGCCTGGTGACAAATAGACGGACAGTGGAGCGATAGCAATAGGGTTCCGTCTTTATTCTTTGACCGCTAAAAATCTTTTAATTCATTCGTCATTCATCTCTTTTATCACGTATTACATTTTAAAAAGGCAATAGTTTGTGTGTGTGTACGTTTGTTAGTTCTTCGCGATCAAAAGGCTGAACGGATTTAGATGAAATTTGGCACACGGGTAGACCATGTCCTGGAATAGCACTTGGGAAACGTTTATATACCGGGAGTATGTTCCTTTTGCATAATGATATATAACTTATAATGAACTAACTGCTCCCAGCGGCTTCGCCCGCGTGATAGCAGAAAATTATCCCAAGGGAACATACTTCCGGGATAAAAATACCATATGTCCTATTCCAGGACATGGTCTATTCGTGTACCAAATTTCATCAAAATCGGTTTTACCATTTAGGCGTGAAGACGTAACAAACAAACAAACAAACTTACTTTCGTTTCTATAATATTAGTAAGGATTTAAGATGGATGAGATTTTCTGTGTTTTTCTTGATATTGGCGAGCGTGTTTATTTCCGGCTGCGCGCGCGCACGTTTTGTTGCGCGTCGCAGACATCCGGTAAGGTCAGTGATAACTGTTATTAGATGGCCTTACACAACACTCTGACTAAATTATATTATTATGTAATTTTTACTCTGCACGTACACGAAGCAAATTATTATACTAGTGTGTAAAGTAACTTACTAGAAAACCTGCTTCTATTCCTACCACTTTTACGCACGCAATTTACTGTTTTCCACACTAGTGTAGAAAAGTGCTTAGCTTCACAATTTATTGTATTTGTATATCGTAACAGGCTGGGTGCCACTCAGACCCCGTTTATTTCATCATCATCATCATCATATCAGCCGAAAGACGTCCACTGCTGGACATAGGCCTCCCCCAAGCGTCGCCACAACGACCGTTTATTTATTTCTTAATAATTAGTGGATTGAAAACCGTCGTCTGATACACGTGAAATTTTGTCACAGCTGCACTAGGCTGCATAACACCGTCGCCTACGGCTCGAGCGAATCCCGTATCGGTCACAATAATAATTTAATTCTCTGCTTGTATCAAAATGTACCTACCTACTATTTCATCTTCTCCTATCTTTACCACTTTTAGGTACGCAATTTGCTGCTATCCGAACTCGTGTGGATAAGTACGCGAGCCCACTTTCGCCAAAATGTATTGTATTTATGTTATCAGGCTGGGCGCCGAGCAGCTCCCACTTATGTATTCGAAAGTGTATTGAAAAACGTCGTTTGATAAACGCGGACAAAATGTACTAACCAATAACGTATTTAAAACGAGGTTCAACCAAAGTGTGTAGGTATACGCTGATAAACAATATTGTAGGATCGTGAAAAGTAGATCGATGTTGACGCAAAAACGCGAGTACAGCCGCGAGCAAAATCTAGTTTAGTATATTATAAAAGTTTTTATTTTATTCGTCGACCGTATCGTCGCTTTCCATCAGGTGATATGGCGGTCAAGCGCGAACCTATCAACAATAAAAAAAATAACAAAAGTGGTCAAATTATCTACTTCAGTGGTGTTGAGATTATCTCTAAATGGTCAGGAGGCCAGTTTTTTTTTTTTCTTTATCTAATGGGGTGGTTACGAACACATATAGAAAGAAGAAGTGTTGTATAGGAACATTAGGCGTCAAGGAATACAGACCAGCTCCTTGAGGACTGGCTCACTGTGTAGATAGGGACCACCGAATAACCATCACCCTCAAAAACTATATAACCCAAAAACTAACAAAACTTTGATTGCGAGAGCCAGTCATTTCGAAAAAAATAATATTTTTATGACAGTCAATATTATTTTTTCCAATCGAATCAGACAATTATTTATGATTCAAAATCAATAATTGACACCAATTAACGAAATTACAATATTAACTATTAAATAAAACAAAAAGGTTGTAAATAAGTCTATGATAGAACTAACAATGCCATCTGTTATGATCTAAATGAATTAACAATCTAGCCGGTTTGATTTTTTGAAAAGAGAATACGTGAATATCGTTAAAAAATATCGTTAATAATGAATGAAAACAACTCTTAAAATAATATCGTTCCATTTATGAAATAAGAATTGATTTGTTCTATTTTTGAATTCAAATTTATCGCCACCTTGTGAACGAAAAAGAAAACATAAATGTGTATTCACATAATTTCAAAGAGGTGGGTAGTTTGGTTTTTATATTTTATTAGTTTATTTACTATTGAATGATGTTTTAGTTCTTTCTCATAATAACTCTTTTTCGGACACGACGTTTACTGACTTATATTTCCGAAATAACAAATCAACAGAAACATTCCAGATTTTATTGGAAATCAGCGAAACAATAAAAAGAACTCTACGTTCCTATCTGTTGTTAGACCATTATAGCTGGAACTAGTGATGTTCTATCGTTGGTGTTAAGACAGGTCTAGTGTTGTGGTCGTGTACTATTCCCGTGTTATTGAAGACTGGCCAAAACCTTATAGTTTAAGGCCAAAAGAAACAAACTCGCAACAATTACGCGCATACGCAATTTGAAATAATATTTTCTCGTATAAAATTGTTTGGATCTCTGACGTCATCCGATCAATTAGCAGGAATCTGGAACATTTGTAGATATTAGTGCAACTCGTGGCTAAAACTAGCATCTGTATTTGATGGTAAGCAACGCTTGTCTTGGTTACCCAGTAGATGGGTGACCGTCCAATGCAATGAAATTCCTCCGTGAATTGTTGGTCCCGAGTGTCATTTGTAGACGTGTGACAGACTTGACAGATAGTCACACTGTTACCGTGACCCTGGAACGCAACGAACCTGTGTACCTTACACAGGTGGGTTTAAGTCAGTAAAGGCCAGTCACTGGCTCTCGCTCCACCCAGAGAGGGAGAACCCGCGACTCATAAATCGGGGCCGTTATCATAACTGGGCCACGACTGCTCTAAAAACAAAACCAACAGAGAGGCTGGTACTGAAAACATTGGGTAACTTTTTATACCAACAGTTACCGGAAAATTAAAAAGTTTAAACGCGGGTGTAGCCGTGGGGTAGAGCGGCTAGTTAAGCTCGTAAACTGAACCCAAAAAAAAAAGGTTTTTGTTGAACTGTGTAAAGGATTTTTTTATTATTGACTAGCTTTTACTCGCAGCGTCGCTCACGATCATAAAATATAGCCTATGCCACTCAGGAATAAAGCAGCTTTCTATCCGAGAAAAAATTTTAGCAATCGGACCAGTACTTCCAGAGATTACCTCCTACCAACAAAAAAAAAAAAATATTTCTTTATTATAAGTAAAAAAGTATAGATAGGCTCCCGTTTGACCACTATCTCACCTGATGGTAAGCGATGATCTGGCTGATGATGGAGCACGCTTGCCTAGCGCAGATGGCTTTTTTATGGTGACCTCTCCCCTGCCTTAATTTTATTACATTTATCGTATCAGGATGAGCGCAGGTCGTCCCCCACGAGGAAAAGGAAATAAAATGGGCGCGAATATGAAAACAGTTGTTTACCGCCACAAAAGTTTACTAGTTTTACTGTTATTTTCTTCACAAGTGTATTGAAAAACGTCGTATGATATTACACGTGAGTAGTTAATAATTACCGTTCTCGACTCTCTTAATTCATGAATCCCCAAGCGACACCCGGTGGCCGCGCATCTATTGTCTTACTATTGTGTCTCTAATTGACGGTATCTGAAGGGTTAAAACCCTCGCCATGGCTCGGGTCTAAATACCGCCTCAACGGTAATCACTAACATTACACACTTATATCATAATGTTCTATTGCCCGGAGCGGCTAAATAGCCAGATTAGACCCTGATTGCACTTGTAAACTTGTAATATTAGTGTGATTACAAGTAATAATTCCAAAAGAAATAAAAGAAAGCTAAAAGGCGACTTCAACAATGTTATTCTTAGAGGATTATTTAAAGGGCAACCAGGATGAATCGACGAAATTCATCGAATCGATTAATCTTTCGCCGGCGTGAGTAACGCGAAAGTAAAAGGGTTTTCGAATTCGATTACTCATGCGAAATTTTCGGTATTAGTTATACATCCGTTTTAGTGTTTGTTTGACCTGAATGTAAGTAGGAACGTGAGTCGGTGAAAGATAAAAACTTTGAATTTCCTTTTGCTACTAACAAAGGGAGTAAGTTATTATATAAATTAAAAGCTAATCCATTTCTGTTCAGTTTTTGGAACGAAAATTATAGTGACAAATTGACAAACGGTTAGCTGGTAAGTACATTTTTTTATTATTGACAGGCTTGCATTTGACCACTATCTCACCTGATGGTAAGCGACGATGTGGTCGACGATGGAACACGCTTGCCTAGAAGTAACCTATTCACTCTTGACTTAAAGACTCATATATCACTAGATTTTGATTTAATTCATTAAACCCCAAGCGAACGCCGGCGTTAGCGCCCCCATTGTCTTTCTATGGTGTCTCTAATTATCACGATTGAAAGGTTAATCGGTGTTGTGTCGATAACACTGGTCATCACCTTCATCACCATTTTTTTTTTTTATCTCGACGGGTAAAATCATCTTTGACGAAACCCGCTCTTGGGTGGAGCGGGAGACAGTGTCAGACTCTTACTGACTAAAAATCCCGCGCCGTTCCTTCTAGCCTTCATACCGGGGCACGAGCTCCCTTTCGGACAACCCTGTCCCCAGTAGGCTTCGACCCAGCTGGGCCCCTCCTGCTGCTGACAACTCCTTGAGGCGCGCGGGAACAGTGCGCGCCGTCGACGTCTTAGACTCGGTCCATTACCGGACGATCGGACAGCGAGCTACCCATAGCTCGCCGTCCGCGAGCCTGCGTCTACGGTGGCAGGAAATCGGGATCGGAATCCCGGCGACGGCGGCGGGGGCGCCGTTACCTTCATCACCCTTGTCCCATGTTACTTTTTAACACGCTTTTATTAGCTTCACGGCTGTAGGTTTGCTTGCTTGTTTGTTTGTTTGTTTGCTTATAACCACCGCCTTTGTGGTCGATTTTGCCCAACTTTGGGCGATCAGATTTTCTTTAAACTTTGCTCACACATCAATGACCGATGACAATACAATAATCCGATTAAAATAATGGATTATCCTGATTAAAAAATATTAAATAAAAATTTAAATAATATTATTTGAAAAACTATTCACTAAAAAGTGTAAAATATAAATAATCTATTTACAAAATTTCATAACTGTATCATAAAAAATATCAAAGTTATAAGTTTGATATGTCAGCAAAAACACATAGTCATTGAGCCATTTAGGCGATTGAGGGGTTGCTTTTGCACTTGCACCCAGCTGTTTGCTGGCACCTCATGCTATAACCTGCCGTGACCTGTATTGTACTTGGTGTCCAAGTTGTGACCTTTTTAAATACTTTTGGGAAAAAATATAACATGGTGTAAAAACTAATGGAATCCTTTCAGTTACTGATTCTGATCGAACCATAATTAGGTTTCGCATAAACTAAAAATATTGTTGTTTAATAATGGTGAATATTTTAATATCAGTATCAACAAAATTTTAACAAGCTTTTAATGAAAATCATTTTTTATAGCTCGAACTCGATGAATCATACGAGCCCAAACTCGATGGGGTTATGTCGTTTAACTACCAAGTTCCTATAGCCGCCTTCCAGTTCCATCATCAGATCAGCTCCACACCATAATAATTTTGTATTGTCATCTGATTTACACATGCATGCAAAATTTCAGCTAAATCGGTAACCGGGAAGTGGGTCAAATTTAATTTACAAGATTTGATGACACACAAACATCGGGACAGGTGAAGCTAAATAAAAGCTTGTAAAAGAATTTCAATCTTAAACTTAGTTTTTAATACTCTAATAAAAGTATCAGAAAGAAGGTTTCCCTGTCTCATAAAACCAAGAACTAAGATCGGATCAAACCAAGCGAACCGACCGCTCTGTATAAAATATGAATATTTTCCACAAAACTTGCAAAAATATTCTTTAACTTCTATCATACTTTTCACTATTGTTTCAACTTCAAAAAGAGACAATTCACTAAAAACTTTTAAAAGATAAAATAACCCTACTTGACAAATGACATCCTCCGGAGCGGGAGATTGTGTCAAACTCTTACTGACTAAAAAACTCACCTCGTTCCTCTTTTTTCCTCCCTTTCGGAAACAGACCCTAGCCCCATATTAGGCTTTGACCTAGTTGGACTCCTACAGTGCGCGCCGTCGACGACTTGGGCTCGGTCCGGACAGTTACCGGACGGTCGGACAGTGAGCTACCCATAAGCCTCACAGGCTCGCCGTCCGCAAGGGCGCGAGACTTATACTCTATTCTTCATTTTGTTAAATACTAATTATTACTCGCGACTCTGCCCGCGTGAAGTCAGTACTTTTTTTAAATTAGTTATTTCAGGATGTAAGCTATTCTGGTATCTTTCACCTGAATGCATTCAGACGTTTGAGCTTGAAGGAGAAACACTTAAACACACACGAACATACAAACGTTCGCATCATTATAATATGTATGTATATTAGTGTGATAATTCTACAAAATGCAGGAAACAGTAAGTTGTATATAACATGACTAGTACCCGCGGTTTTATCCATATCAGAGTTTTTTTTTTTGCGCGGAACCCTGATTATTTTCTAAAATGATAGTAGCCTAAGTTACTCCTTATAACTTCAACTATCTACCGTCAAAATTGGTCAAGCTGTTTCGGAGACTTTATTTCTTTTAAATTAGATGCCTAATGCCTAGAATTTTTTTTCTTGGTAAGAAATAAATCAGACAAATTGGTTCTTTCCTATGGAGAAGAACCAGCAAGATACTCCACGGTTACAAGGTTGTATATCAACTCAAAATCATATGAATATTCCTAAAGGATTCCGCGATTTCTCATCATGGAAATCTTAGGCCAATGCTTAAGCTCGGGGGTGGGTTGTGGGGGTGAAAAGGGGGGTGGGTCAAGGCCAACTCGCCGCCTGTGTGCCGCCTCTCAATGCCTCAGGGTACGTCGAGAGCCTCGGAGTGTTTTTGCCAATAATGTTTGTCTGACATACAAGTCGGATAAATGATAATGTTGTTCGGTGTAGAAGTACTATGTTATGACGTAAGCAAGTACTTGGTGCTGTCAAGTATGCGTAAGATTAGGTCGTTACGTCATAGGTCCTTATATTATAAATGTGAGGTTGCATGTTTGAGAACATGTACATGTGTCGTATGTGTGTACTGTTATGGAAGGCGCGGGCTTGCGGACGGCGAGCAATGTGTAGCTTGCCGTTCGGCCGTCTGGTAACCGTCCGGACCGAGCCCAAGTCGAAGCCTACTGGGGTCAAAAATGTCATGATTGGGATTCTTCATTCAGTCTGTTTTATATTTTAGGAAAAATTCTACAATTCATTCTTAAATACTTTAACACACTTAAAAACTGTGTCCTATCTCACCGCTTTTAGGCACGCAATAAAGTAATTTCTTACTCGCGGAATAATTCTCTGATCTCCTCTTATGTTTGGAGGCGTCAGTCTCTTTTTTCGCATTGCCTCTTTATGCAACATTCCGTTGGATGAATCAACAATCTTTTAAACCATATTCAGGGTGACGGTAGACGTGTTGGAGAGGGCCGTCTTAAGAGCGCTCAACTCGAGGTACATACATTTTCATACAACGTGATTATGAGGTTACTACACATCTTCAGATATTTTGGATACACATATTTGATATAAGTATCTCATAGATATTATTATCTAGGCATCTATAAAAATCAAAACATAAATTTGTCTAAAGCTAATCCTGGAAAGACGGTCTCTGAAAATCTGCTATTTCTCTACTAATATAATAAAAAAGTATTTCTGTGCACATTTAGTCGAGGTTCTGAATGACAACAATTAGTCTCAAAACACGTATTTTCTGGAACAAGTTTTGTGAAATATTCGAGTAAATCACAAAAATACCGAATGCCAACGGAATTTTTAGGAAGTTCTCTCTCTTTTTTTGCATTGCGTCTTCATCAAACATCGCATTGGATTGCGTTAGATAATGCAACAAGGTTTTAAACCATGCTCGATGTTGACGATAGACGAGTGGAAAAGGACCCTCTTAAGCTTTTTAAAGGACCAACCCTTAAAATCCATAAAACGCCCATCTGCAAAAGCTTTATTGTTTTCATAATAAAACTAATAAACGTTATTGAATGAAAATGTATTCTTCATGCACTTAAAATTCACCCTTTTAACGCCAGACACAAGGTTGTTTTTCCTTCACCCCGTCCTCTGTAGTTTATATTATATAGATTTAAGGCAAGGTTCTCTCGCAGAAAAGCCGTTTTTACTTTTTGTTCGCAGTATATTTAATTGAGAAGAAATATTAGCTTTCAGTTTCGATAATAGCCTTTAGATATTTAACATTTATATTCAATTTAATTTAATTTTGTAAGGAATAATGACGTAGATGAGATTTCATGTGCCTTTTAAGGCTGCAAAATAAATTGGTTATGATACCAATTTAATAATAATAATTATTATTATTTATTTTATTTATTCTGCAGCAATGTATTTAGTTACGCATTTTTCTTAATGATTTTATGGCGCTCTGGGCTTTATTCAACGAATGATTTTCATTTAACCCTTCAGATACCGTCAATTAGAGACACAATAGTAAGACAATAGATGCGCGGCCACCGGTGGTCGCTTGGGGATTCATGAATTAAATATTCATTTCACCTCAAATAAAGGGTCCGGTTCATTTTTATTTTTAAGTGGGAAAATCATTTAATTTAATGACATACCCCGCTCTCGGGCGGAGTTGGAGGGCGTGTCAGATTTTTATTGACTAAAAATCCACTTGGTTCCATCTTTGCCATTGTTCTGGGGCATCAAGGATGTCTTTCGCATCACCAATGGCCCCAGTAGGCTTCGATCCTTCTGGTCCCCTGCGGTTGCTGACATCTCCTTGAGGCGCGCGTGGTACACTACGCGCCCTCGTCGACTCGGGCTCGGTCCGGACCTCACATTTAATTTGCGGTAAGAATCATCGAATTACTACTCCCGAGCGGCGAGAGGGAGTGTCATATTTTAAAAGTACCTGTGTTATTTTAGTTGCCTTTTCCAAGGTTACGGTAACTCGACTCGACATACTCTTTCAAAAAAATTCGCAAAATTACGAATAAAAAAAAAAAAACTTGGCAATTGTGAGTCAGACTCACGCACGAGGGAGGGGTTCCGTACCTATACAGGGTTATTTGTAAAACATTGGCAACCTCTCAGGACTATGCTACTAGCATCATAAATAACAACTTTTGTTCTATGACTTAGTAATGGAGTTACCTCTTTAGTCTTTGGACGCGGAACCCTAATTAAAACTGACTTAAAACTGGATTAAGTAATCTAACCAAAGGGGGAACAGTTTCAGTAGGCTTTAATTTTTTCTAATTTTTTTTTTATTCACTCGTTGACAACTCAGTGTTTGATGATGGTTAAAAATTAATTGGATTTCGATTCTCCACGTCCATTTCGGTGGGCGAGTCTATTATGGAAAACCATTAAATTACTGATACAATTTGACGTCCTTTCGTGTGGCGTTGTAAAGGGTCCAATCGATTGACCCTGCAAAATGGGTGTGAAATTAGGACGTCCATATGCAAATATACTACTAAATAAATATGTTATACCACATTATTTTTAGTTTTGCGAATCCTGAATATAGTTTTTTCAGAATCAGTAACTGAATGGATTCTAATAGTTTTTACACCATGTTATATTTTTTTTCCAAAAATATTTAAAAATTCACAAGTTGGACACCACCGACACTAAGTAAAACACAGGTCACGGCAGCGCATAGCGGGCATTAGGATTAGGAGCCAGCAAAGACCTGGAGGCAAGAGCAAAACAGCCCCTCAGTCACCTAGATGGACAGGTGACTATGTATTTTTGCTGACATAACAAGCTTATAACTTTGTGTATTTTCTTGATACAGTTAAGAAATGTACATAGATTATTTACATAAAAATACTAGACAAGCGTTTCTGGTTTCGCATATTACTAAGTAAGCATATGTCAGGAACAAAGCAGCTTTCGATCAGTGCAAAAATTTTAGCAATTGGACCAGTACTTTCAGAAATTTATACCTGCTACAAATAAAAAGTAAAAAATAAAAACAGTGTATTAAATGAGCGTAAATTAAGTTGTAAATAAATACCTCTTTAAAATGAGATAAAAATTTACTAAATCCTAATGCACAAGTCAACTTTTCGAGAAAAACAACCATGGTTTTAAACAGAAAATAAATACTTTTAAACACAGTATCTTTACAAGTACAATATTTCAAGTTTTCAGTAAGGCGACATTTGTCTGCTAAACATGCCAGAGAGAAGTAGTGTTGACCCATTTATCGAGGAGATACGTGACGTCCTCGCCTTAAGACATTTACCATAGAGGAGAGGGAATCTTGGAAAATAACAAGAAAATGAAGCTTTTATTTTGAAATACTCTTTCTTGCACTTTTCTTTGTGGAAGGTTTAGTGTTTATTTGTACTTTGTATAATCCTCTCACGACTTTGACAAGGGAGGTCGACCTCGACGGATATATAAGGGCCTCAAAAAAAAGCCGCCACAAAAAAACGCCGCCACAAAAAAACACCGCCACAAAAAACGCCGCCACAAAAAAACACCGCCACAAAAAACGCCGCCACAAAAAAAAAAGCTAGAAGCGGCTACATAAAAAAGCTGAAGCGCGCGTCAGCTTGTAACCATGTGTGTATCATAATAGTATCATAATGTACTCTGACGAAGAAGGATTCAATACGCGAATTGCATACGGCAGCGTCATTATTTAAAAAAAAATGCCGCCACAAAAAATCGCTGCCACAAAAAAAGTTAGAAGCGGCTTCAAGCCTTTTTTTGTCGGCTTCGCCCGCGTGATAGTAGAAAATTATCCCAAGGGAATATACTTCCGGGATAAAAAGTACCCTATGTCCTATGGACATGGTCTATCTGTGTACCAAGTTTCATCAAAATCGGTTCTGCCATTTAGGCGTGAAGACGTAACATAAACAAACAAACTCACTTTCACTTTTATAATATTAGTAAGGATTTCATCATCACTGCTCTCAAACCGGTGAAGAAAAACATCGTGAGGAAACCGGCATGTCCTAGAACCAAAAAATCGAAGACATGTGACATTCATCAACCCGCACTGGGCCCGCGTGGTGGATTACGGCCCATTCCTTCTCCTAGAGAGGAGGCCTGAGTCCCAACAGTAAGAACATTGAAAAGGCTGATGATGATGTTCCCTTGGGATAATTTTCTACATTCATGCGGGCGAAGCAGCTGTCAATAGCTAGTATATCCCTACTAATATTATAAATGCGAAAGTAACTCTGTCTGTCTGTCTGTCTGTTACGCTTTCACGCAAAAACTACTGAACAGATTTAGATCAAATTTGGTAGGTAGATAGAAGAGACACTGGAATAACACATAGGCTACCTATAATTCCACTGCTGAGCACGGGTCTCTGCCCGCGCGATATAAACTGTAGTCCACGCGGGCGAAGCCGCGGGCGGAAAGCTAGTGTATAGATAAACTAATGTTTTCTCGAAACCGTAATCGCATAGATATACTCAGATCTATATCATCATCATTATTATTTATTGCCAGTAAAATTATTGTAGGGGATGGAATGGCGTCTGGCGGGATTGATTCCTAATTGGTTATAACCGATATTTCTGAAGGATAAGAGATATATTGTGTACTATCAATTCTGTAGAAGTTACGGCGACAGTAGTTGTAGAGGATTACGTCACAAAATAGATAGGTACAGAAGACAATCTCATGTATGTACTTCACTTTTTATACCTACGCTCGGTGGACGCACACTAAATGAGCTTTTGAGCCGGAACTATCTCCCGCTCCACCTAAGAGCGGGGGTTGTCATTGGATGATTTTTGGCAACCGTAAAAAAAAAAATAACCTGTGCAGGTCTAACTTCGAAAAAGAGGTCAATCGTCGAATCTGACTCGGTGAGGCAGTATTTGGGAAGCTGCTACTGATCTCTCGTCCGAGATAGACAGTGCGTGTTGCCAGTGATGACATATGACTCCAAAACGTGGTCGCTCACAATGGACTTCATCAGAAGGCTTAAAGTCACCCCAAGGTGCGTTTCTTTGGGTGATTGAATTAAGAATGAAGATATCTACAGGAGAACTAAGGTTACCGACATAGCTGGAAGAATGGCCAAACTTAATTGCCAGTGGGCAGGGCACATTGCTCGCAGAACAGTTGGTCAATTTTGGAGTGGTATGTCCGTACCGGAAGACGCAGGAAGGCCTTCTATTAGGTGGACCAACATCCTGGTGGAGGTCGCAAAGGAATCCGATGGATTCGAGACGCACATGATCGGTTGTTATGGGGAGTTTCGGATGTATGGGGAGTTTCGGATGTATGGAGAGTTTCGGATGTATGGGGAGTTTCGGATGTATGGGGAGTTTCGGATGTATGGAGAGTTTCGGATGTATGGGGAGTTTCGGATGTATGGGGAGTTTCGGATGTATGGGGAGTTTCGGATGTATGGAGAGTTTCGGATGTATGGGGAGTTTCGGATGTATGGGGAGTTTCGGATGTATGGAGAGTTTCGGATGTATGGGGAGTTTCGGATGTATGGGGAGTTTCGGATGCAATGATTATGATGATGTTAAAGATACACTACTTATATTATACTTTATATTTAAGATTTCTTTACATTTTTGAGATATTTCACAGACTCGGTCTTATTTACATTGGATACAATAAATATTTTATTTAAGCTGCACCAGATTCCACAGCACCGTGATACAATCGGGATGAAAAGTGTTTTACCACTCAGCTGTACTTCTTTGTATTGAAACTGTTGAGTGGTGACCCGCCTTTGTTCCTGTACAGTTACGTACACAAGTGGTATTTGCGTTCTATATTTTATTTCTTTAGAATTTATGGAACAGTTTCTCGGTCACTAAAGCTTCGGAAATAATGTGAATTGTCTACCTACGAATATGCGATGGTAGGAACGTAATCCATTTTATATATAATATAATACTAGCTTTTACCCGCGGCTTCGCCCGCGTTTATTAATATACTTTAATTCCTCTCCCCTTTTCTCACTTTTTTTTAATAATTAGCCTATATCCGTCTCCAGGGTCCCAACTATCTCTGTACCAAAATTCATTATCGATTTTGCCATTTAGGTGTGAAGACAACAAATAAACTAACTCACTTTCGCTTTTATAATATTATTAAGGATTTATTCCTAAGTCCTTAGGCGTATTCGGAAATGATGATGATGAAGTAGAGTTTGCCTGAAATAAAGAATTTAATTTTTTATTTCAAGGCCATCTTCTCATTCGCACGCATTCTTGCAAAAAAAGTAGAAACAACGTCCTTTTTGGCTCAATTAGGTACTTTTTATGTACAAAAACTTCGCGACCCTTACTTCAAAAACATAATTCTTCACTCTGCATTTTGCTTACTTTAAACATATACAAGATATAGTTACATACAAGATATTCAGTACACGGAGTAGCTTTTAGTGGCAAATGCATCTCGCCAGGACGCCGGCTGATGGAGGCTGCAGCGAGGCTGGCAGGTTGAAGGGTGTGAGGCAGATAGATTGATCGTGATTGATTCAGAGGTCTGGCATTAAAACATTGGCTTGAAAAAAAGGTGGAATTCCACACACACAGATAAGGAATGGAATTCCCTGTCGGGGTCTGTTTCATGATACAACCTAAGGGTATTTCGGTCAAGAGTGCGATCAACGTGATCCCCATATTATTATTATTATTATTGATAGGTTTGCGCTTGACCGCTATCTCACCTGATGGAAAGCGACGATGCGGTCGACGATGGAACGCGCTTACCTAGAACTCTTCTCTAGACTCTCGACTTAAAGACTCCCAGGTTGTAGCTATCAGGAAACACAGACTCCGGCAAGGAATTCCATTCCTTGGCTGCACGCACAATGAATGTGTTTCCAAAACATTTTGTGCGCGTAGGCGGGATGTCCACCATGTACCGGTGGCGCATCGCCGTACGTCTGGTAGTCCGATGGTCGTCCGTATTTGTCTTCATTTACCTCGAAATAACTAATTTATAAAAAAAAAAACTGCTTAAGTGTGTGGTAAATGATACAGTACATTGAACGGTTGGCACAGCGGTTGAGCGATCGGCTCCTGCGATGCGTGTCTAAGGTTCGATTCCCACACGAAACATATATTTGTATGTCCTAGCGATAGGTTTTTACTATGAGTTATTTAGGAATAATCTGGGGAGACGTTATTTTTTTTTTATAAGTTAGATTTCAGTGCTTGAATTATGATTGTAATTTACCTAATTTTCTATTTGGGGTGTTCAAATATGTATATTATTTCTGTTTTAAGTTGTATCTAGACTTCGTAGGAACTTTCACCTTTATAAGATTAGTGTGTATTCTTGTTGAAGGTTTATTGAAAATTACCCGGATTCTTATAAACCAGGTAATTTTCATCGTTGAAAATGCACAATTTCTGTAGAATAGGCCACTGTAGTAAAAAGTAGTATTATAGCTGTTTACCGGAGGCAAAAAGTTAATCTGCGCCAGTACGTGTTCCAGGGCGCTCCCACTCGCAATAAGCAACAACAAGGCCGCCATTTTTATACACACCACAATTTTCATTAAGCAAACTAAATGCAACGGGCTCACGTAATAACATAATTAGACGCTATTAAAAACAAAGCAAAAACTCAACATTTAATTAAACAAATGCACTACTTTCTATGTTAATTCATAAAACTTAAGGCGTATAGTCTCTTTCGGACTTAAATGTACACATACTCGTACTACCACGTGCGCTCGCATGGAGTCCTGCTGACCTTTGAAACTATTTTCTTTGCGAAATATTTATTGATTTACATAATTACGCTATGTAGGTCCATTCTGAAGAACACCAGCAACTTTATTGTGTCTTTAAACATATTTCTAAAGCTCAAAGCCATTTGAAAGAAGTAGGAAAAACAAGTAAAATAATATCATGTAGTAAAATTTTTCTTTTTTGGCAAAAGTACCTTTCAAATATCGACACATAAATTAGTGAATCAATTAGAGACAATAGAAAAACAACGACAGCGCGAACGCTTGACAAAAAAAAAAAAAATATAATGTTGATAATTTTGTACATAAATCTCATTAAGTATAATATTTTTTCAAACCTATTAACCCAGCTGTTACCGAGAAGTACGCTTCAGAAAGTCACTGTTTTATGGCACTACTCGGGATCTAGGGCCTTAATTCATAAAACGTAAAGGACTATTATAAGTGGCGCGCACAATATCGTGCTTGGCAAGGAAATGGGAACACGTTAATCCGGCAATTGCCTTCTTCCTGGGGGCGCAACGTGTAGTCGTTGCGGTGAGCGTGTCCACTGACACTCGACACGTCATTTTAATTAGCTTTACTATTTTTTATAGTTTTAAGACCTACTAACTGTCCACGGATGTGTAGCTTCATGGACGCGTAGCTTCATAGACACGTATTCGTCATTATACGCTTGGTATACGCCAGTGTGAAGATTACATATAAAATTATGAAACTGTATCGACGAAGCAGCAGCGTTGTGACATCGTCATATGCCGTCGTGTGTGTTATGAATAAAGAAAGAAGATTGTGCATTGGAATTGCACAATCTAATTCCACCAAGTCCGTTCCATCATCGGACCACAAGGCTTTGGTTGCGCCACCGGTACATGGTAGACATCCCACCCACACGCACATAGAAGCGTTTTGGAACCACATTTATTGTGCGTACAGCTAAGGCGTGGAATTCCCTTGCGGAGTTTGTGTTTCCGGACAGCTACAACTTAGGGGTCTCTAAGTCAAGAGTGAATAGGTTACTTTTAGGCAAGCGTGCTCAGGTGAGATGGTGATCAAACACGAGCCTTTCAATAATAATAAAGGAAACATTTATTTGAGACTCGGAAAGAACAACAATGAAATAAAAAGTAACTAATCTATAAATGAACTGAAATGACCGTTGAACGAGTGTGCCCGGATGACTGCCAGCAGGCAAAAGTGGCGAGAAATCGTGCGGCGTTCCCTGACGGCTTCCGGAGAGCTACCTTCGTGATAACCACGACCACTCTGGCAAGAGTGAAACAACCAAGAAGAAGAATCTATAAATACTTAACTTTAAATTAAAAAAATACGCGTCTTTGAAGCTACGCGTCCGCGGACAGTAGGACATCGAACTTCCATCATGGAAGTTCGATGTACCTACACATAAAACAATCGGGCGCTTTACACCTATAGTCACACAACGATTCGATTACCATTGGTCGCTATTTTATTTTTTATGCTTTTTTGTATACTAACAGTATTAGTAAAATGGTGATGACGTAATAATGTGTTTTTAAATTAAAGGTTGGTCCACCTGTCAGTGGTGTCCGTGGGGACGTGGCCGAATTGCGGATATGGTACTACACAATTAAACTAAAGGACTTCGAATATTTTTATTGTATAGGGTAGGAAAGTAATTAATAGGTGAAAAATAGAATTAAGTAATTAGATTAAAATTATAAAAAGAACAGAAACGTATGCAATTTTCAGATTAATGTATTGACATTTGTGCCTTTTTTTATTTACTTACTGTAGTATAATTTCTAACGATTTACAACAAAATAAATAATAGCATCAATTGATAAAGCTTTCGACTATTTATCCAATATACATACGAATTCTACTTGACATTTGTCGAAAAGGATCTCCAATTTTGTGAGAAAACAAAATCGTAATTCGATTTTTACTCGAATTAAAAAGAAAAGGCAGCAAAAATTGCAGATTTCTTATTATTGGTTTTTTTTTCGTTTTTTTGATACTTCGAAATTCCAAAATTATTGTGCAAATATTAAAGTTGCTTTGTTGTTGAAGTTGGTTATTTAAACTTTTTTATCTGACTGTACAAAACAGTTATTTTTTTATCGGTGTCCGAATCGTCACCAAAAAAATATTGAAATTAAAAAGTGTCAATTCGGACCCTGTGTCCGAACATGACGTGTCCAAAACATCAGTAAGCCCATTTTTTGTAGTCTCTTGTAGAACTTTTAGTAAACTGATATTTTATCGTAAAACCAATCTAGAGTATAATGGAAACAAGCAGTGCTAATGTTATTTAAGTAGTTAGCGTGTCCGCGTATCGCATGAGTGACAGTGTGTGGTCAGCGTGACGCGAGGATGAGCTACTATGTGTGCGGGTCTTTACACGTAAGTGCGTATCTTTATACGTGAGTGCAGATCTAATGCAACGACAGCAGTGCTGCCCCTGATAGTTAAAAAGACGTATCTAACAAAAACGAAAACGGATAAAAACTGTTTTAATGAATGAAACGGGAAATCGGGCCTTTTTTCCTTGTGTTAAAACCGCACTGGAGAAAGTTAGCAAAATATTAAAAATACAGGCATATGCGCTTTTTTTCCTGATTCCGGCAATGTATATAACTGAAATCTGGAAAAAATTTTAGATGCGTCTTTTTTACTAACGGGGGCAGAGTGATGTGTGATTTATTCTTTAGCAGTTCTGAGATTAAAAATATTTATACTAATTTTATCAGTTGAATTTAGGAAAAAAAAGGTAAGTATGTTGTTTTTTATTAGATGTCTGTTGTCATTATTGTGTGTAAGAGCAGAGCACTGCTGATGCAGGAGTTGTTTTTTAATAAATATTATTGGATTTTAGAATATTTGGTACTTCTGGGTCTATTGCACCAGTGCCTACAATAGACAAACGATAGTATTGCCATCGCAGGTAGAACTGTGTAATGTATGAGGCTGGAATAGGGAGCAGGGGTTAGAATAGGAATAAGAAAAGGGGGCACCCTATTTCTTCTCAGCAGTGGGTGAAGTTAGGTTTTAGATGATTATGAGGGCATATAATCTTTTCTTCTTTTTTTATGGTACTTAAGAAGCATTACCTATATCTTTGGTATGCCCTAGACTAGTAGAGCCAGAAGGTTTGTTGCATTTTAGTTTGACTTTTCAAATCTAACGACGCTTCCGTCGACGTCAAATATACAACGTGTAACGTTAAATGCGCAAAACCTGAAAATAGTTTGATCAGAATAAGGAGCAGAATCAATTAAACCACTTTTTAATATACTTAGGTTACATTTTTCAAAAAAATCTTCATTAAAAATGTCGCCATGTCTGTTTATGAGTAGGTCAATCTATCACGTGTGCAAACCTGCTGAAATAGGTGAAAAAACACAAATGGTTGTAGTCCAATCAAATTTTCTCATACACGGGATAATAAAAGTTCTTATTTGAATGCAGATATTAATTTTAAACAAAGTAAAACTGCACATAAAACCTTAAAAAATTAAATTAATGTTTTTTTTTTCTACAGAATTAGGTCTTTTAATTCATGAATCCCCAAGCGACCACCGGTGGCCGCGCATCTATTGTCTTACTATTGTGTCTCTAATTGACGGTATCTGAAGGGTTAAATTAAAAATCCCTGGGGGTGTCTAAGGTTTTGCGCATTTTTTTACACGTGGTATAAAAAAAAAATTGAATGAGTTTTCTTGGTGTTCGTTTCGATGGCGTAAAATCTATGATTGAACCAAAATAAAATCCACGAACTTTATAGTATTATTTTCAGGCGGCGTTTTTGATACTGTTATAATTTTTTTTACTTGGTTTTAGCTATTAGTATGATAATAACTAGAAGTAAGTAGTAAAACTATGCTAATAAATGTCTTAGTCTCTGGTTAGTGGCCCTGATTGCTATGCCGGAGGTCTTGGGTTCGACTCCAACCCAGGACTAAGCTTTATGTGTTGAGCACGATCATTTTGTTTTTGTCTAGGTGCAATTTATTTCATCAGTATATATATATTATATTAAATATATATGTATGTTTATTTTAAATATATGTATTCTTTTTTTGCTCTTTCTTAAATAATTTTTTCTGTATATGCGCCTACCATAATGTCTCTGCACCACCCTAGGTTGACTGGCAGAGAATGCCTAAGGCATTAAGTCCGCCTATGTACTTTGTGTTGCATGAAGATTAAATAAATAAATAAATAAATAAATAAATATTTATAATATGTAGATATTTATTTAGAAATATATAAGTAAGTTTATCATAACACAAGCTGTCTAGTACTAAGTTGTCTAGTACTCATAACACAAGCTCTGCTTAGCTTGGGACTAGACGGTGGCGTTGTGTGATAGTTGTGGAATATTATTATTATACTGAAGCACATTTTTTGAAGTGAAATACATAGATAGGTGCCAAGGAGTGGAATTCCTTGCCGGAGTCTGTTTTCTGATAGCTACAACCCGGGAATCTTTAAGTCGAGAGTGAATAGGTTTCTTTTAGGTAAGCGCGTCCCATCGTCGACCGCATCGTCGCTTTCCATCAGGTGAGATAGCGGTCAAGCGCAAACCTATCAACAATAAAAAAAAGAAAAAAAGGTAGGTAAGTATTGGAAATTTTGCTCATCTATCTTCTTTATCTATATATATAAAAATGACCCCCGTTTTCCGTTGTCACGACTTGGCATGAAAACGGCTTGACCGATTTGGCTGATTTTTTTTTTGTTGTGATTGTTATTGTGAGGAGAAGGTTCTTATGGGAAAAAAAATTAGGGTAGTGTAGGATAGAGTAGGGTAGAGTAGGGTAAAGTAGGGTAGAGTAGGGTAGAGTAGGGTAGAGTAGGGTAGAGTAGGGTAGAGTAGGGTAGAGTAGGGTAGAGTAGGGTAGAGTAGGGTAGAGTAGGGTAGAGTAGGGTAGAGTAGGGTAGAGTAGGGTAGAGTAGAGTAGGGTAGGGTAGGGTAGGGTAGAGCAGTAGGGTAGAATAGGGTACAGTAGAGTAGAGTAGGGTAGAGTAGGGTAGAGTTGGGTATAGTAGGGTGGAGTAGGGAAGAGCGGGCAAAAGCTAGTAATTATTAAAACTGTGTCTGCTACAAATATTGTATGAATAGCGATAGCAACCGTACCATAAATTAACAGGCGACGTCTACTCAGTGAATAAAATAAATGGTTAGGTATTCAAATACTTAAATATATACTGAAATTTGAGCTCACTGAAATACCTCAGCCTGATATCATTAATTTATTGATTGAATGAAAATTACCAATTTATGAAAATTAATAAGATAGATATTCAATACGTACAAAGTAAACTAAATCCTCATAAAATTTTCATAGAAAGCTAAACTTATTCATTGAGTTAAATTTACTAATGAAGTTATTATTCATGATCATTTTAATTAGCAAACAAGTACTTAACTTGTAATTCCTTGAAATAAACTTTGACTCTAAATGAGTTTATAATAACTTTTATGTTGTTTTAAACAATTAATGTCAATGGCGAGTACATCACTCACCTTCGGTTTGCTGACGACATAGTAGTCATGGCTGAGACTATGGAGAAGCTCAGCACAATGCTCAATGACCTCAGTAGAGCTTCCGAAAGAGTGGGTCTTAAAATGAACATGGATAAAACCAAAACATGATTAACAACCATGTAGCGCCCACTCCTATCAAGATCGGAGACTCTACACTCGAAGTTGTGGAAGATTACGTCTACCTCGGACAGACAGTCCAGTTAGGTAGGTCGAACTTCGAGAAAGAGGTCAACCGTCGAATCCAGCTCGGCTTGGCAGCGTTCGGGAAGCTACGCGGTGTCTTCTCGTCCAACATACCACAGTGTCTCAAGACGAAAGTCTATGATCAGTGCGTGTTGCCAGTGATGACATATGGCTCCGAAACGTGGTCGCTCACAATGGGCCTCATCAGAAGGCTTAAAGTCACCCAAAGGGCAATGGAAAGGGCTATGCTCGGGGTTACCTTGCGTGATCGAATCAAAAATGAAGACATCCGCAGGAGAACTAAGGTTGCCGACATAGCGCAAAGAATTGGCAAACTTAAGTGGCAATGGGCAGGGCACATTGCTCGCAGAACAGATGGCCGTTGGGGCCGAAAGGTTCTGGAGTGGCGACCGCGTACCGGAAGACGCAACGTTGGAAGGCCTCCAACAAGGTGGTCTGATGACCTGGTGAAGGTTGCGGGAAGCCGATGGATGCGAGACGCGCAGGAGCGTTCGTTGTGGCGACGCTTGGGGGAGGCCTATGTCCAGCAGTGGACGTGTATCGGCTGAAATGATGATGATGATGTTTTAAACAATAATCTCTAATTATATCTTTTAAAAACTCCAAATGTTTTGGTAACACATTCATTGTGCGTGTAGCTAAGGAGTGGAATTCCCTGCCGGAGTCTGTGTTTCTTGATAGCTACAACCTAAGAGTCTTTAAGTCAAGACTGAATAGATTACTTCTAGGTAAGCGCGCTATATCGTCGACCGCATCGTCGCTTTCCATCAGGTGAGATAGTGGTCAAGCGCGAACCTATCAATAATAAAAAAAAATAATTAATTATTTAACTGAACGTTTGGTTACTGCGCTGCGTGTCGCGGGTTCGATTCCTGCATGGAACAAATATCAAGTATAGCCACGGATATCTATGAGTATAGCCTACAGATAGGTGTTCCGGGTCTGGGTTACTTGTGTAAGAATTTACATGTTGGTGAACACACCCACAACACAGGAGTATTATTAGCGTAGGACAACAGCTCGCCGTCCGACCGTCCGGACCGAGCCCAAGTCGTCGACGGCGCGTAGGTACACGTACCAAGCGTGCCTTAAGGAGATGTCAGTAAACCCTTGGGGTCCAGCAGGGTCGAAACCTACTGGGGCCAAGGATTTATTTCTGAAAGGTAGACCCAGCCCTGGTATAAAAGACAACGTAGGAACAGGAGTGGGTTTTTAGTCAGTAAAAGTCTGACATAAAAAGAGAAGAGGCTGTCATAGGATGATTTATCCACCTGCAACAAAAGAGTGTGAGTGAATTCATGTTGTTGTACGAAGGTCGACTTGGAGAGGGTGTTAAATTAAACACTGGACTTTATATTAAGCGCGTATAATATAACATCAACATTGCATGCTGCTCACACTAAAAAAAAATTACAAAATGTTTGACCTAGCTAAATGGCGGAGAATCTTAACACCGCCATTCAGGATTCGACACAAAACTGACAACGCCATCTATTGACGAAAATCGAAACTAGTTTGACATGAACGAATGTGTACGAACACATGTATGACTTGGTCACTTGAATCTATAAGTCAAGTCTTATTTCTTTTAAGTGGTGAGGTTGTTAGTGTCACTTTCATTTACAAACTAAAGAAAAGAGACAGGTATAGGCTGCTTCGCGTGTTTCTACAGATTATTCAATTTCATGACGGTAACGTTCAGTCCAGTTATGTAGGTCTGTGGGTATAAACGTGAAGCGAGTTTATTTAGGTCGGATACCCTGCGGATATTCCCGGGCGATGGCTCATCTCTACTTGACACTTCAAGCCAGAGGTAAGTTACCAACTGTATTTCTCAGTAATTGAGTTTTGTTTGGAATAGGTTCACTGTATTTAAGTTCAGCTTTTTTTAAAAATCCTTACTAATATTATAAAAGCGAAAGTGAGTTTGTTTGTTTGTTACATCTTCACGCTTAAATGGCAAAACCGATTTTGATGAAACTTGGTACAGAGATAGTTGGAACCCTGGAGACGGACATAGGCTATTTTTTTTTAAGTGAGAAAAGGGGGAGAAAGTTTAAAGTATATTAATAAACGCGGGCGAAGCTGCGGGTAAAAGTTAGTAGATATATAAAGTAAACCAGTATTTGATTGCGATCCCACCTGTATCCAGTGATGCAGTCGTTGATGGTAAAGCCTCGTGAAGCGCACTAGTTTATTAAGAGCCTTGAATACATCGTATAATCGGACGGGAAGACCGCAGCAGGCAAATTGTTCCAGTCCTTCGATGTACATGGTATAAACGACGACGAGGCGAAACGCTTAGTGCGGACCTTAGAGGTGTAAATAATGTAACTGGCCACCGGAAGCGACCGTAATCCCTAGTAATAAATATCGAATAATGATATGAAATAGTTATTAAAAACGAATATCAAATACTTATAAAGGAACCCTCAGTGTCTAAATCCAAATCACACCTGACCGATTTTATTAACTTTTTTCTGTTTGTTTATTAGCATTAAATAATGGATTCATGGCGTTGTCTTACCCCTAAATATCTTTAACAAACCCCTATAATCCCTTCAAAAGCTTTTGCAGCGTTACAGGATAATATCGCCAGTATAAAGGGCTTACCTTCACGTGTATGTCAGTTGTCAGTGACGTAACACAAGGGTGTGTGACGTCATACTCGGGGACATGGCCACCGGAAGTGGCTTGCGACACCTGAACGCGTCGTGTTCCGGTTTCCATTTCGGAAAATGGTATAATAAGGCTGGATTGACTTTTCGTTTAAATTTTTGTTGGTTTCGTGTGTGGACGAGTAATATTGGTAGATAGATACTTTTTTTTTTTTTCTTCTTTAGATAGATAACTTATTGACCGGACAGATAGGTAATGAAAATAATTTCTTTGTATCGAAGCTTGAAAGGTAAAATTTACTAAGCGTCATTTCGTGAAGTTATTAATTTTAAATCATCTACACTATATCACTACATAGTATAAAACAAAGTCGCTTTTTCTGTCCCTATATCCCTATGTACGCTTAAATCTTTAAAACTACGCAACGGATTTTGATGCGGTTTTTTTAATAGATAGAGTGATTCACGAGGAAGGTCTATATGTATAATAACATCCATTAAATAGTGGAGAAACACCTGAGCGAATCCGGGGCGAGTCGCTAGTATATTATATTATAACATAATAAAGAGGTAAAGTTTGTTTTTTTGTTTGTAAGAGGTAATCTCTGAAAGTACTGGTCCGATTTCTAAAATTTTTTCACCGACAGAAAGCTGCTTTATTCATGAATGACAAGCTCACCACTTAGAAACCACTGACGCTAGCGCGGTAGTGTCTAAGTTGTGAGTTTTTTAATATTTTTGTGAAAAAATATAACATGGTGTAAAAACTATTTGGAATCCATTCAGTTACTGATTCTGAACAAACTATATTCAGGTTTCGCAGAAACTAAAAACAATGTAATATATTCAAATAAAAATACCTACCTGATTTAATTTTTTTTCTACTCTTATAAGACTGTAACAGACTTTGGCAACATTAACATAAAAATAACAGGTAGAGACCGATCTAAAAATATAATTTTCTTTATACAATGATGGCATGTTTTTACTCTATTTTTAACACTACCTACCAGACACAAAATAACAATCTTTAAATAACAAAAACATCTGACCAAAATGACAGACATCACGACATACCTATTAAAAGAAAAGACAAAAAATAAAATCATTACGTCATCACCCCCGATGATCATCACCGTTTTATGACGATGACGCCTGACGCAAATTCTGACATCATTTTTGGCACACTATCTGCATATGACGATAAAAATGTATTATTACATTTAGCACATAAAGTATATTTTAAATTTTTCGTAATAAAAAACTTAATGTTGACTGACAGTTTTAAAAGTGGGCCAAATAGTCTAGAACTTTTTTAAACGAGCTAGACGATAGACAAAGTTTTATGCATTTTTCGATGTCAAAGTTAAGTTAAAAATAATAATAATAATATTTCATTATAGTAACCAAAAGGGCCTCTGTGAGTTGGCTTCGGCCCCTTGTACGCCTCTCAAAGGCCCAGGACCTCAGGGTCCTGAGATTAATAAACAGATGAAAATAATATTCCACTAATATCACACAATGCCGTCTAGTCCCAAGTTAAGCGGAGCTTATGTTATGGGTACTAGACAACTGGTAAAGATACTTATTTTTAAACATATAAATATTATAGATAAATTACACCCAGACACAGAACAAATGATCATGCTCATCACACGAACATTTGTCCTGGGTAGGAATCACAGAAAACATGAAAGAGGTTAGAATGGCCTTATGCTGGCGTGACTCAAAATATGATCATGCTCACTCACTATGTAAAATCACTATGTAAACAATTACCGAATGAAGTTTCAAATATTTACAAAAAAAAAAAATCTACCGTTTTTAGATTTATTCCTATAACACGTTGCTTTATGCCAAATTTCAGGATTCTGGGTCAACAGGACGTACCCTATGAATTTTGATTCCCTTGAAAGTGTCGAAATATACGTTTTTTGCGACATAAACGCCGTTTTTTTTTTTGTTTCATCACCTTATGTTTGATTTTATCGCAGCTTCAAGGGACCGCAGACTTGAAGATATGGTCTTAATTTCAACTCGATACTTCCACGCGTTCTCGAGATAAAAGGTCTTAACAGACAGACAGATAACGAAGTGATCCTATAAGGGTTCCGTTTTTTTCCTTTTGATGACAGAACCCTAAAAACAATAATGTTGCATTCAATTTTGGCCAGACAGACTCATTTAAACTTGAGATTATTTCGTACATTTAATCCTTCAAAGTTATTCTCGCCATTTAGCGGTCTGAATCTAACACTCACGTCCCCAAGGTCCGAAGCCAACATATTCCAACCAGAAACTTTTTCCAAAAAGTTTCCTGAGCAAACATCGTTCAATATATTATTTTTTTCTATCAGGGTTACTGGCCACGTATATTGTCTAAACATGGCACCCATGACCTCACCCATTTCATAAAACGTTTAAAAATAGAATACTTCTCGAAATGGCGCGAATCAAATACGAAATTCATGTGTGAGGTGGGCAGAAACTACAGTACAAAACGTGCTACAATTCTTATACATATGTAGATTTTTTTTCTCTGATCACTAAGATCAGTGTAATAATAATTATTTAGTTTAAGCGTGTTTAGATAGTATTCAACAAATTTTGGCAACTAAAGGAACCTGTGGCTTTAAGTTAGTAAATGTCTGACGCCTCCACCCAGAGCCCAGTTGCACCACCATGGTGTCCCGGTGAAATATAGCCCTAAGCTACCAAACTAGATACCATACAGACACCAGAGTCGCCACACGTCCGAGCTGGTTGCGCAACCAATTTGGTGGCGCAACCAGCTCGGATACCAGGTGGGTAACTCTCTATGGAGCTGAATACATTTTGTTGGTAGCGGCGACTGGTCACGCCGCCATGGTGTCTCGGTGAAATATAGCCCTTACCGTTCTGTTTACAGCAGGATATAACATTTGATAAATGCCCACGTATAAATAAATTGGTCAAAAAGGTTTGGTTTAGAGTTCTATTCATCCTTTCAACATCTAAGACTGTCATCTTATTTATTAAACACACATTAAAAAGGCAATCGGTTTCCTCCATCTGTGTAATCGTTCGTTTAGCCCATTATAAAGGATTCAGAACTCCGGAGCCTTTTCTCCGTTAACTTTACATAATTAAGAAGCCAAGGGATTCACGTCCAAATGTATTATATCCCTAGTGATAGCGACAGCCTGACATTTGATGGGCTTTCTGAAAAATTAATCGCTGATTTTTGGTTCTAATTAGGTTAGCTGGAGCCTCATTTATGATTCTTGGGTGGCTTAGTTGGTTTTAAGGGGTGAGTGAATTTTATAATACGATGAAGTGATGTTGGTGGTTTATATTTTAGGTTTTAAGTAAATTATAATGTTACTTAGCTAGCTAGTGTTTAAGTCTGTAGAGTCTGTCTAAAAAGTCAAACGACTTAGGAATTGTGTACCTATAATATGTAATCATTTAAAAATACTTACATTCGATGCTTTTTTAAGGTTCTTCTATTAGCCCTTCAGATACCGTCAATTAGAAACACAATAGTAAGACAATAGATGCGCGGCCACCGGGTGTCGCTTGGGGATTCATGAATTAGTAAACAATGATCAAGATCTCTTAATTAACCTTGATTATTGCACCACCGTTAATTACATCAGATTTTACCTTAATAATTACCTAATTCGTTTGACTTTTTAGACAGACTTCTAGCAAATAGCATTTTTTGACTTAATAATGCCATACTGCTCATACACTAAAAACTCTAGTAGGATATATAATTATATAAAATCTTTGCTAAAACAAATTAAAAAAATATTGAGTTTAGCGCCATCTAGCGATAATATTGCAAAGCTTCCACCAAAATGGTCAAGATGTACCCAACAAAAAACTAGAAATATTCCTTTGACTCAAATCGCAGTAACACAACACGACTTTAGTTTAAAAATAAAATAGTTTACAGTACGGATTCACTGTCATGAAGGTAATAAAACATTGCGAGATTGTCCAGACGACTTTTGTTACCGAAATAAACCCGTCTAGTTCGCATTGTGCTTCCAACGGTGTTATTTATTTATTTTTGAGGTCATTTTAGGCACAATACACGTGTTTGAAAGAATATTTGCGCTATGTGTAATGCATGGGCTGCTGGAATGTTCGAAAGAATTGCCAGAGTATGAGAATTATTAGAGAGATTGCATCACTGCTTACCATCATGGTGGTGGAGGTGGGATCGCAGTCAAGTAGTGAGTAGTTTAAATCAATAAAAAAAGTGGATGATTTCTCCCACCTCAAAAAAAGAAGTGTATGATAGGTGTAATGAAATTTCGGAAGTGACGGTGTCGGAATTTTACGCCAAGAAGATACTAGAGAAATTGACAAGATTTTTAGGAAAAGGTAAAAGCGCAGTGCTGAAAGGATGATCTGAGAGTCACAAAAAATCCGATAGATGCGAGATACGCAAGACCGGTCTTGCCAATACTTGTCGGAGGCCTATGTCCAATAGTGGAAATGATCATGATATAGGTAACAGATATAAAAAAAATTAAGTTGACATTTAAATCTCATTTCTAAGCTAATGAATAACGCAATTCAGACATTTTTCCGTTCCAGTACCAAACCCGCAACACACAGCGCAGCAGCCAGTCGCTCAACCACTGCACCGACCTAACCTGCGGGACCTTTGGTTGAACCTATTCATTTTACATCGCTATCTTTAGCAAAACGTACATCAAAGACATGTTTGTGTGGTCAAGTCGAAGAGATTTGAAATATTAATGAGCAAATCATTTATCGCGAGTCGTATACATCAATCTCGTGACACACAAACCGACAGACCAGCATACATCTGTCATCGAGTGTGTCATCCTAGCTGTGACTGTGTATCTTGTGAAGAAACAGTTTTACATGTCTATGGAAGATTTTGAAGATTAAAATAAGTCGGAAAAATATTATATTATAATATATTTATCCTCTTTATAAATTCATTCTATACACATGGTAGGTAGTCAAAAAATGTTAATGTTACCTACTGCTCGCGCTTGACCACTATCTCATCTGATGGAAAGCGGAAAGTGAAAGTGGTCGACGGTAACCTATTCACTCTTGAAATAAAGACCCTTAGTAAGTACTTAGTAGTAGTTGTAGCTAGCAGGAAACACAGACTACGGCAGGGAATACCACAGTTCCACTCCTCAGCTGATTATAGCAATCATAATTTTCCTTGTATGCTTATCTATTTTTAAGACCATGTTTATTTTTCACAAATCGTTGGCCCACTCATTTCTTCTCGGCCCATAGGTATCAATAATAGCAATGTAATGTATTAATAACTTTTTATTTAGTGAAATGATCAGATCATTTGACCGAATTAAATAATACCAAATTCATTGGCACACAACATGCTTGGTACAGTTGCGTCATAAATATTGTATTGTTTTGTAAATAGATAGACTAATTTCTAGCTTCTATTACCGGCTTTGCATGCGTGAAAGTGGAAAACGGGAATATAAATTTTAAGATAAATAGAGAGAGATAAGATACTCCCGAGATAAAAAGTACCTATCCTATGTGCTATTTGACTGGCCTGTTGGTCTAGTGGTTAGTGACCCTGACTGCTATGCCGGAGGTCGTGGATTCGATTCCACCCAGGACAAATGTTTGTGTGCTGAGCATAATCATTTGTTCTGTGTCTGGGTGTAATTTATCTATAATATGTATGTACATATTTAGTAATATATAAGTATGTTTATCAGTTGTCTAGTACTCATAACACAAGCTCTGCTTAGCTTGGGACTAGACGGCGTTGTATGATAGTTGTGGATTATTATATTATTATTATTATTATATTCCAGGACACGGTCTACCCATATTTGTGTTATGGCCTTAGTCTATTGGTTAGTAGCCCTGACTGCTATACCGAAGGTCATGGGATTGATTCCCACCCAGGATAAATGTTTTTAAATTGTGTGATGAGCGCGATCATTTGTTTTGTGTCTGAGTGTAATTTATCTATAATATCATGTATGAATTTAGAAATATATAAGTATATGTATCAGTTGTCTAGTACTCATAACACAAGCTCTGCTTAGCTTGGGACTAGATAGCGTTGTGCGATTGTTGTGGAATATTATTATTATTAAACACACACACTTACATTCGTTGCTCGTTGCTCATGCGAGATGAAATCCACACGATATTAAAACACCCTTAGGATTGTGTGATGTTTAGTTTAAAGTTTACTATTTCTATATCATACAGCATATATGTTACAGCATCACCCGACCCCCTGTCTAAAATTACAACTACCATCCAAGATATATTTGGCAAATACTCCCGGACATAAGCGTAACACTTCATAATTACACAAGTATCAGAATAATGATGATAAAACGACTTGGCGCACCTCTATGTGACGATATTTACATCACTAGTGTGAGAAAAAGTCGTGTTGAAACTGTCGTCACAGGTTTATGTCACGTGGAGAAATTAGCAGTTTCAAACAATCGACTTTTTTTTTTGACTGGCCTGTTGGTGTAGTGGTTAGTGACCCTGACTGCTATGCCATTGGTCGTGGGTTCCATTCCTACCCGGGACAAATATTTGTGTGATGAGCATGATCATTTGTACTGTGTCTGGGTGTAAAGTACAAAATAACTTTAATTTCGGAAGTCGGTGTTAATTCATGAATCCCCAAGCGACCACCGGTGGCCGCGCATCTATTGTCTTACTATTGTGTTTCTAATTGACGGTATCTGAAGGGTTAAATAACGAAGAGACTTAAACTATTATAGAAACACCGATTTCCGAAATTAAAGTTATTTTATACTTTTCAGTGTTTTTTAACGTTGAAGTCGGTTATAATTTTTTTTGTAAAAGTTTTTTATTAGTTAAGTCGGTTATTTTTTTGTAAAAAAAATGTTACCTATATCGAGTGAAGTTCAATGGTTGTTTTTATTATTAGTAAATTGATTTTTAGTGGAAAATTGGTATAGTTTTGCATCAGAATTGACTACACATCTGAAAACAATCGTCGCCTCAACGCTCAGTCACGTGGTCAGAACAAAAGATTTGGCGGCAAGGTCAACACTAAGCGTTCGACGCAAGCGAAACGGTTGTAACTTGGCTAGGGGGGCTGGTTACGTATACTTACCAATTTCTATTTCTAAGTTTTAAATTTTGTAATACTGGTTCACATTGCAATGTGAACCAGTATTACAAAATTTGCTGCTGGGCAAAACCCTCCCCCAAGTCCTTCCAGACATTCTTCTTTCACGGAGTCTCGAACCAGCCCCCCTTGCCAAGTTACAACCGTTTCGCTTGCGTCGAACGCTTAGTATTGACCTTGCCGCCAAATCTTTTGTTCTGACCACGTGACTGAGCGTTAAGGCGACGTCGTTCCCGTACATTTGAAGCTTTCTACTAGCGCTAACTATTGCAGATTATCAACTTGGCTAGGGGTACTGCTTCTAAAATGAATTACTACACCTTATTATAGACAACCACAGCTTATGCATAAATAAGTGAAAATGGCTTTAAATAATTATGAAAACTTTTAAATAAAACAAAAGTAATCGGCATGATATGACGTAGAAAATAATTAATTGAAATCATAGAACAAAGTCAAACTCAAAATATTTTATTTCATATAGGCCTACATGGGCACTTATAAAACGTCAGAAGCAAGTGCACGGTTCCAAATTGGTCGTTTCCTATGGAGAAGAACCGGCAAGAAACTCCATGGTTACTCTTTTAAAAAAAATGGTTGTTGTTACAATATTATATGAAACAGAAATGAAATCCAAATTGAAATTGTGAAATCATTGAAACAGAAGGTTGGTCTGTGGGTTGTTGGTTGGTGGGGTTGGTTGGTTGGTTGGTTAGTGGAGTATTGTGATTGCGCCTGCGAAGCTTGTGCAGAAAATTCAAGGAAGGCCAGTCTCAGACACGTAATCTGCATGGTTCTCATATGATTTGACCATTACATATTTATTGAATGGACTTTTTAAGAGACTGTCTGACTGAGTTTATTTCAGTGTTTCTTCTCAAGGTAGTCAGCTAGGAAACACCAGTCTCATCTAGTAGGTTAACGTGGGTGTATAAGGACTGGTTTTTCAATAGCCAGGACTTTTTTGACTCGGGAATAAAGATGACTGCTTGATAGTTAGAAAAATCAGGCCTAAGTGTTTTCCGACCGACCGGTAACTGTCCGGACCGAGCCCAAGACGTCGACGGCGCGCACTGTTCCCGCGCGCCTCAAGGAGTTGTCAGTGACAGGAGGGGCCCAGATGGGTCGAAGCCTACTGGGGCAGGGTTATCCGAAAGGAACTCGAGCCTCGGTATGAAGGCTAGAAGGAACGGTGTCGCGTTTTTTTTAAAAAAAGTCCTAAGTGTTTTTTAGATCACATTAATTGCAATATTAATATTTATCGTTGCCATCTAAAGTCATGCGTAGTGCCCGAAATCGAATGCTTAAACTGTGATTTGGACTAGGTTTAGAAGTCATTCAGATGCTAGGACAGGACCGAATGAATCGTCATCAGCGAAGAGTATTATAGATCCAGGTCACAGATGATGACAGATTGCAGAGGGATCAGAGAAGTACAACATTTAGTTTAATCCCTGAACTGATATTGAATTACTGCATAGAAGATAATGGGCAATGGGCACGGCACATTGCTTGCAGAACTGGCTGTTGGGGCCGAAAGGTTCTGGAGTGGCGAACGCGTACCGGACAGAACTTTGGAAGGTCAACTACAAGGTGCACCGATAATCTGGTGTAGGTTGCGAGAAACCGATGGATACGAGATGCACAGGATTGTTCATTGTGGCGACACTTGGGGGAAGTCTAGTCCAACAGTGGACGTATATCAGCTGAAATGATGATATTAAGATGATACTTCATTCTCTACCGAGAGTAACGCGCCAGGTCGGTGACCGATTACGTTACATTGTAGAAGTCAATCAACGTAGCATTTTTTGAGGTGGGAAATAATCTATTGGCTTCTCCCTCTCTAGGGCAGAGCGGAAGGGCGTGTCAGACATTTTTCTATTTAAAACCAAACTTATGTTCCTTCAGTTGCCCTTTGCACTCCAGGAGCTTTCCCTTTCAAAAGCAAACCCATAGCCCCAGCAGGCTTCGGCACTGCCGGGCCCCTACGGTTTTGCTGACATCTCTTTGAGAGGCGCGTGGTACACTACGTGCCGTCGATGAGTCGGACACTGTCCGGACGGTTAACGGACGGCGGGACGGCGAGCTACTGTTTTTTTTTGTATATGGGAGTGTTATTAAGTTGAAATGGTATTTGCTAAAATGGGACTTTCCACTTTATTGAACTTAGTGAAATTATTGCCTCAAAATCCACCTAATTCTGACTCTACTGGTGCCATGGGTAATGTGGAAATCTCGGAGTCCTGGAAGGCAAGACAAAGACATTACATAGGTGTCTTTTTTTTTGTTTTTTTTTTTTTATAAAAAAATTAAGGTTTTTGTCGCACATGCGATTATGCTGCCCCAGTTAAAGTCTGACACGGGCCCTCTCCGTCCTAGATCGGCAGAAGTCACTAGATAATTTCTCATCTTGTAATAAAAACCTAATTCTGACTGTTCACATGTTTAATTCATTAAACCCAAGCGAATGCCGGCGTTCGCTTTCCAGTTGTCTTTCCATTGTGTCTCTTATTACAGTATTTGACAGGTTAAGTTAGTTTTCACCGTAATCTCTGCGTTTCCCAGTAGCACTTGGTGGAAAAAAGATTGCACATTTATTAAAAAGAAAAACAAAACAGTTTAAGGGTATTACCAAACAAGTCCGTGATAAGACCTGTCATACTGTATGGATCAGAATGTTAGGCTGTGAAAAAGATGGATGAAATAAGATTGCATGTAGAGGAGATGGAGAATGTTGAGGTGGATACAGTGTGTTAGGACGAGAATGGATAAAATGAGAAATGAGTATATTAGGGGAAGTTTGAAAGTGGCGCCAGTGACTGAAAAGTTGAAAGGGAATCGTTTGTCTTGGTATGGTCATGTAAAGAGGAGAGATGAAACGCATGTTGCTAAAAGAGTTATGAATTTACATGTGGATGGATGGAGAGGGAGAGGGAGGCCAAAGAAAAGATGGATTGTGTGAGAAGGGAGTTAATGATAGCGTGATGAGCGACAGGACAGAATGGAAGAAAAAAACGTGTTGCGCCGACTCCAAATAAAACTGGACGAGGGCAGGAAGATGATGACTTGGTAGAGGTTCCAAATGTGTGTTATGGAAGATTTTTAAAGCGTATTTTCTCAATAGGTTAGTTTGTCGAGAAGGCAAGCATCTCGTCTGCGCCTGGGCTGGTCTGTGGCCGCGCGTTCTGGCGCCCATCCAGCGCACGCTACACAAATAGACCAAGCGACACTCGCCATGTGCTTTAATTGCCTATACAAGCGAATTTTATCAACTATTTTTATAAATTAAATGTTATGTTGATTGACTTCCACATTCTACGGTCCAGACTAAGCGTTTCGCCTTGTCATAAACCCGTTCCATACTCTTACAGAGGATGGACGAAACGGAGATGGATAAGTAGTTTGCCAGGTTAGCTCAACTGCTCTTCTTGGGCAGAGGCTGAATGTTAGCTTGCTTCCAAGCCTTCTGCACTTTTTTAGTCTCAAGAAGCGTGGACCAAGTGTTTCGCCTCCTGGTTTATACCACGTACATCGAAGAACTGGAACAATTTGCCTGTTGCGGTCTTCCCGTCCAACTATAATTTGGGTGTCTTCAAGGCTAGAGTGGAACGATTGTATCACTGTTTACCATCAAGTTTTTTTTTCGGTGGGCAAAAATCATCTTATGACAACCGCCGCTCTTGGGTGGAGCGGGAGATAGTGTCAGACTCTTACTAACTAAAAACCCCACCCCGTTCCTTTTAGCCTTCATACCGGGGCTCGAGTTCCTTTCGGATAACCCTGGTCCCAGTAAGCTTCGACCCATCTGGCCTGACGCTGACAACACCTTGAGGCGCGCGGGAACAGTGCGCGCCGTTGCCGTCTTGGGCTCGTTCCGGACAGTTACCGGACGGTCGGACAGCGAGCTGCTTACCATCAGGTGGGATCGCAGTCAAGCACCAGTTTATGTAGGATAAAAAAAAAATGTAATTTCAACACAGTACCCTGGATATTTGTAAGATTTTGACAAGTCTAACGCTTTACGGGCATTCACTACAGCTGTTGATTTAGTTGTAAATTTTTCTCGAATTTATTTGATAGGCTAGTTGACATGATTTTAAATTTATTGCCCGCTTTGTTTTTGTATGGGACATTAGTGCCTTTCCTCTATGTAGATCATGGAAAGATGAACGACAGAAATAAAAGATAATTTGGTGGAATTGTTTAAGCAAATGTAGGTTACTCTGCAGTCTCGTCACGCAATGGGAATCTCATTACGATTATGAATAGATTCAACAACAATCAGCTCGTTCAAGGAATAGAATATGTAGTCGGCTTTAATAATCAGGTCAGCTAAATATTTAGATGTTTGAAGACAGAAGTTTGTGTGATCTGGTTGGGTGGAGACAGCTATTCGAGGAAGCTTACAGGTAGAATGAATGAATCGCTTTCAAAGAAAATCTTGAGTAATATTTGCATCTGCGAAACACATGCTATGGAACATGTTTCCTACAATGCCAAAAATTGGTATCAACAAAATAGGTTACTTCTAGGCAAGCGTGCTCCATCGTCGACCATATCATCGCTCACCATCAGGTGAGATGGTGGTCAAATGCAAGCCTATCAACAATAAAAAAAACTTTCTTTCTTATTGTGTAATTACACTAGCTAATCTAGACTAATATTATAAAGAGAGAAAATTTGTATTTTTGTGTGTATGTTTGTAATGAATAAACTGAAAAAGTACTGGGCCGTATTCAAAAATTCTTCCACCAATGGAAAGCTACATTCATCGTGAGTAACATAAGCTATTTTTTATTTAAATATTATCCGTGCGAAGCCGGGACGGGCCGCTAGTATTATAATAAAGAGTGTTGTTCTTTTTGTTTGTAGGAGGTAATTACTGAAAGTACTTACAGATCAATTGAATCAGTAGGTACTTTCAGAAATTACCTCCTCAATTAAATTTTTTACAACGATAGAAAGCTGCTTTATTCCTGAGTGACATGGGCTATATTTTATATACGCGGGCGAAACCGCGAACAAAGGCTACTTAGTTATAAACTTCAAAAGCCAATAGCAATATTTGAATTGCTTATATTCTTCATCTACACTTAATATTATAAAGAGGGAATATTTGTATTTTTGTGTGTATGTTTGCAATGAATAAACTCAAAAACTACTGTGCCGATTTCAAACATTCTTTTACTATTGGTAAGCTACATTCACCCTGAGTAACATCCTACTACGAGTAATATTATAAATGCGAAAGTTTGTATGTATGGACGGATGTATGTATGAATGTTTGTTACTCTTTCACCCAAAAACTACTAAACGGATCTCGATGAAACTTGGTACACGAGTAGACCATATCCCAGAATAACACATAGGATACTTTTTATCCTGGGATTATGTACACGGGTGAAGTCGCGGGCAAAAGCTAGTAGGCTATATTTATTGCCCGTGCGAAGCTGGGAAGGATCGCTAGTCAATAATATATTTAGAAACTGCTTGACTCACTGACTGTCAAAATATTGGAAAACAAGACACGCTGATATAGAGCATTTTAACACATTCTTAATACCAGGATACGATGATGATTTGTTGATGGCGTTGAGACGCCGCACGGTGGGCTGAAAATCGGCTTTCATAGACTTAGGGATTTCAATTTGCAAGTGCTTGTTTTTGTGTCGGATATCGCTTCTATTAGTCATTACTATGTACAAAAATGACACCCGAGTTAATTCTGCCCAAAAACGAAGGAAATATAATTTTTTTACGAAAAATTTGTATGAAGCTAGTATGAAAAATCGAATTATCTCCTAAACGGCATGTTTAACCGTAATATCCTTGAAGGTGGTCATAGTGCTAATTATTTATGATTTTTTGGTTGGCGATCGGACGAAAAATTTAATGCCGTTTTTTTTTAAAAAATCGTCAAAATATTTTTATTTATTTTTACATGTAAAACGATCCCTTTTAGTGTCCAAGTTAAAAAGTTCGATATGTTATTAACCCAAATATTAAGAACACACGAATCAAGAAAAATGAAATAAAAAAATTGCTGTTTTTGACACATTTATATTAATTTAAATAAAAAAAGATTATCAAATTATTATTAAAGTAACATATAAAGTTATATTATATACAAAATAATTTAATTTAAGGAATTAATACTACGCATTTGTAAAATAAAGTAAAATAAATAAAAAAAATAAAAACTATCATTAAATATTACAAAAAAACCCAAACACACTCAAATACAAATTTACAAATATGATACATATATATTTTTTTTACAAATTTTCCTTATCACTCTCGTTGTCAGACTCCAATTCTGAGTCAGCATCCAGGGCCTCAAGTCTGCTATTACAATAGTGTCAGAATGGTCTATCATTGACTTCATAATTGTTGATTTTGACAAGTTTCGGTAATCTACTAATATAATGGCGTCATTATGACTTTCCAATGGTCAACCACTGACACTTCATTGAAAGAGGTGGCTTGGAATGGCAATCTCGTACATAATGACAAATGAATATCTGACGTATGCGGTAATTTGCAAAACTTTTGACAGTTGTTTTGATCAGTGACCTACCATTAGAACGTTATTATGCAGTTATTGGTTTTAATAAGCTCGATATTGTTATTCTACCACCACTCTATTACGAGACCATTAACCGATCAATGATCGATCATTATGATTTAGCAGATTACGAACTTTTAGCAAAATGACAATGGGATCGTGTTGGAATGATGAATTTATAAAAATAGCAGACTCGGGCCCCAGATTGGATATATCCGAAAACTCGAACTCAGTTTCCTGAAATTGAATTAAGTCGAGAGTTTCAGCAAAAAAGCTCTGCTTTTTCTTGGCATCTAACTTAGGCCTTTGTGCACTTAGCAAAGGATCCGAAGAAACAACAAGCATATTTAAAATGTCTTGATTAGAATCCTGCCTGCTTCTTTTCCGCGAATGATGTTCTCGAAACCTCCTAAAATCTTTGTTTCGAGACTCTGAGGCTTCTTCCGAGAGAGTCCCAATCGGCACAATATTATTTTTCTCGATTATGTCAGCCCCATGGATTAATAACTTATGAACGGTTGACGACATGTAGTACCAGTCGTATAATAATACGTACTTTTCTGCTGTTTTACGAGCATAATCTCTAAATTTTATTATATCGACCTGCTCTCCAGATGTAATTGCTTGTAAAATTACAGCAAATCTTTTGATGAGGTCTTCATCCAAACCAGTTATAGCTGCGGTTTTATTAGGAAACTCAAAGAATTTTCTTGCAGTATTCCCGTCATTGGTGGTTCCCGAGCCTTGTTTTACTATATCAATCAACAGATTGAGCTCATCTTTGAATTTATTTTGAATTATTTTCTTCCTTGTCTGTAGCATTTCTTTGTGCTCATCACTTCTCGCTGCCCACCGTTTGAAGTCGAGCCTGTATGCAATGTGTAACAGACATTCCATACAATTTATACGGGCGTGTAGGGATGACAAGCCAAACTCATACAGGTCCGAACACACAATTTTTGATCCTTCGAAAATATAGGAGTGATGCTATTTTATGTTATGTGTAGTTAAAAGTCCGTGTTCTTCAACATAAACACCAAAAGGGATCGTTTCATACGTAAAAACAAATAAAAATATTTTGACGATTTTTAAAAAAAAAACGGCATTAAATTTTTCGTCCGATCGCCAACCAAAAAATCATAAATAATTAGCACTATGATCACCTCCAAGGATATTACGGTTAAACATGCCGTTTAGGAGATAATTTGATTTTTCATACTAGCTTCATACAAATTTTTCGTAAAAAAAATATATTTCCTTCGTTTTTGGGCAGAATTAACTCGGGTGTCATTTTTGTACATAGTAATGACTAATAGAAGCGATATCCGACACAAAAACAAGCACTTGCAAATTGAAATCCCTAAGTCTATGAAAGCCGTTTTTCAGCCCACCGTGCGCCGTCGCAATAAAAAAATATTATATTTTCAGATCAACATTCACTTTTTTGTGTACATTAGACTGTCTGGAGTATTTTTAACTGTTCGTAGTCTGCTTTAATCTTTGTCTGGTTAAAAAGAATACATTGAGAATGCAGTTTAATGCCTTGATCACACGTACCGAGTTAAAAGGGCGAGACAGTAAAATGTTACTCGGCCGAGACTGTGTTGTAAGCGAGGTGTAGACATAAGCGCTCGGTCGAGCACTCGGCGCTGTGTTTACACGTACCGAGTACTCGGCCGAGAGCACTGTCTCCCCCGTTAACTGGGTACGTGTGATCAAAAGCATTACTAGCCTGTTTGGTCTAGTGGTTAGTGGCCCTGACTGATATACCGAAGGTCGTGGGTTCGATTCACACCCAAGATGTTTAGAGTTTTTGTGATGAGCGCGATTTGTTTTGTGTCTGGGTGTAATTTATGTATAATGTGTATGTATTTAGATATATGTAAGTATGTTTATCAGAAATAAATGAATAGCTATTGATCTATCAATAACTGCCCCCCTAGCCAAGTAACAACCGTTTCACTTGCGTCTACCGCTTCGAGTTGACCTTGCCAAATTGAAATCGAATTCTTTTGTTCTGACCACGTGACTGTGCGTTGAGATGACGTCATTCCCGTTCGTTTGAAGCTTTCTACTAGCGTTTACTATTGCAGATTAGCAACTTGATTAGGAGTACTGAATTTTATATGATTCTAAGAGATTTAGATTAGGCACTAGATTGGTTGTGAAATCGAAAAATTGATGAAACTAAAAATAATCATACTTGTTACCTGCATTTACATCAAGGTGAAGTTGCCACGAAACTTACCTGTAAAATAAAATTTAAACATTAGGTAAGCGAAGAAGCCAAATTAACAGTAACAGTGAGACGGGAAGCGCTGGCCCACGAAAGATGGAAGGAGTGGAGGGAGCCGGCTTTCCCAGGTGTTGGATGGACTGTCCCACTCAGAGGTGTAGCGTGGGCTAATTTAGACGTGGGTGAAGGCACATCGAGGCCATTTTCATTCATAAATTCGAGAACAGGCCAGCGACTGCCGCAACCCAGAGTTTAACTACATCGTCGTTTACCGTCAGGAAATAGTGGTTAAACGCGAGCCAATTATAAAAACAACCCTCGTTTTAAAGAGCCCTTGCTTGTGCGAGGTCCCTTTGGTTACGAAGCCGCAGGCCGCCCGCTTCACCCACGCCTAAATTAGTCCACGATACCCCTCTGTGTGGGATAGTCCGTCCTGGGTCGCATCAGGGCCAGGGTAGCAAAAAAAGGTACAGTTCACACATTTTTCCTTCCATATTGCGCCTTGATTGATAAATACTTGCCTGGGTTCGAACCCAGTGCTTAAGACACGTAAATCGGCCATCACTGATCTATCACCAGACGAGTTTGTGGATCGAGAATTCGAAGTCGAGGACTAGTCAAATTCTACTAGAATGCTAAAGTTTCATTTCGACTTTAAATTCTCAATTCAAACTCAGTATTATTTTTAGTATATGCGGAACCCGAAACACGTGTCTAGTATTTTTATGTAAAGAATCTATTTACAAAATTTCATAACTATATCATGAAAAATCACAAAATTATGTTACTTGGTTGTCCGCAAAAATTCATGGTTACCGGACACTTCAGGCAGGTTGTTTTTATTCCCGTACTCAGTTGTGTGTTGACCCTAATGCCCGCTATGACCTGTGTTGTACTTAGTGTCGGTCGTGTCTAAAAATCTGACAGAATATTTTCCAATATTGGAATCGATTCTGTACAAACGTTAAAAGTTACTGATTCTGAACAAACTATGTATATTCTGGTTTCACATATATTAAAAATAATATAGTATATAGACACTTAAAATATTACTAAAAATAATCATTTTAGAAACTGTTCTATTTAGAAGTGACGACATTTTTAATTGTATATACATATGTAGACATAATTTCATTTTCAGTCGCGTCATCAATCTTATTAATCACGACTAATTAGAGCCTTAAAATAACGATATCGTGACATGGAAAATGGAGAAATTAAACTAATTCAATTAAATCAATTATATTTTATATGGATTTTCTATATGCCTGCTGCGGTCTTCCCCTCCATTCATAATTTAAAACTCTTCAAGGCTACAGCGATTACGCTCTCAATAGACTAGGAGCGCCTTACCATCGACGATTGCATTGCATTGTATCGCTGCTTACCATATTCAGGTGGAATCGCAGACAAGCACTAGTTTATGAATTAAGTTAAAAAAAGATTAACATCTTTTTTGTCAAGTGTATTTTCTATGAAATAAAAAAAAAGTGTGAAGATAATTTAAAGTACTAAATAGGTTTGTAGTTACATAGTTAACTGTATATAGTTATATAGCATATGCATAATAAGCCTAATAATCCTCAGCATAGGCCTCCTGTCTTGGTGAGGGAATGGACCGTAATCCACCACATGTCTTCGAAATTTTGGTTCAAAATCAAGCCGGTATCCTAACGATGTTTTCCATCACTGTTTTGATATACCTTTATTGATTTTGAAATTAATCTATTTATAACCTATAAGCTTCAAAACTATATAACCTTGATAGTCTTTGACAACAATAAGTTATTCAGTTGTAAGTTTTACAAACAATTATACTAATGATTAATTTCAAACTGACGAGTGTCACGCATATCGGCCATTTTATAAATGAAATAACTGTGCCCAGAGGCAGTGACATTTTAATAGAAGGGCGTGAACCGAACATTAATTATGAATTTTTAGTTAGTAACGCTTATAGAACAATGGAAAACATATAATTTTGTATGGTCACTAGTTCTAAGAACGACTTCGCTTGCATGAAAAAGATATCCCAAGAGAAGATATTTTTTGAGTAAAAAGTATCCTTTATCCTATTCTGGGATATGGTCTATCCGTATGCCAAGTTTTATTCAAATCCATTCAGCCGTTTGGGTGGACTCTCACGAACTTTCGTCTTTATAATATTAGTGTGATTATTTTAAAGATAAATTAATACCATAATGGGTAATTGTTGTCTATCTTTACATATAATAAATCTTTAGAAGTATTTAGTTGTGCGCGCATCACGTAAAATGTACGAAATCTACGTAGAAAACTTTTATACAATAAAATTGTGTGTAACTTGATATAATATATTACTTAGGCTTGGTTTCATCGCTATCGTTTGACTGTATGGAAAGATTTTACTACATTTATTGGCTGTTATTCGGTATGAAGTTCGTCCGGTCAGCTAATATTTCAATAAGAGTGTTTGAGGGACCGCTTTTTTCAGGGCCCAATCTAGCTATTTAGCCACTCCGAGCAAAGATAATTTTCGCCACCCTTTACATACACAAAACCATATAAGTCATATTCATATTCATATTCATTTATTAATTTGTAAACATAGGTAACATTAAGGTCTTAAAATAACAATTTTTTAACGCTATGTTAGCTAATAATAGCATACAAAATTTATATTAGAATTAGACATTAATTAATTATTACTAAATGACAATACAATTAATAATCATTACGACACATAAAATATTAAATTTGAATGTCACAATATTAAATAAGTATAATGTCAAATGCTCCATTACATAGTCATATTTTGTTTTAATAGATGTCAATAAAGTTACTAAAGTACATAAAATTATAAATTTGAAATGTAATTATACTAAACAAATTCAGTGTCAAAATCCACCACATAATCACAATTTGTCCTCTAAATATTCAATGACACTGTAATAGGCTTTAGAAATTAAGAGCTTTTTTATACTTCGTTTAAAAACCTTTAAAGATTGTATCTGTAGCAATTCTTTTGGCAAATGGTTATACAATCTTGGAGCCATACAAAACACACTACTGTTTAAAAAATGCGTTCTATTACTTGGGAAACATATGTGATTTTTATAACGTTTACTTTTCATTGTTTCAAACAGATTAATGTTACTTTTCACAAATACTAGCATTTCATATATATAGATACACGGCACAGTCAATATATTTAATTCAATGAAATACGACTTACAACTGTCAGTCTTTTTCAATTTACAAATAGCCCTAACACACCTCTTTTGTGATATAAATATCATTTCTTTAGAAGTTGAGTTGCCCCAAAAGATTATCCCGTACCGAAGAAGAGAAACAACGTGTCCGTGATATGCAGTCATAAGTGTTCAGTCATGGGACTTACGTCTTAAATATTTCTACTATCCAACCTAAAGTATGTTAGGAGGGGCCCAGCTGAGTCGAAGCCTACTGGGGCCTACGCGGGGATCGTTCGGTCCATGGCCCTCTACGGGGCGCCGGTGTGGGCGCCGTCGCTGGCAAAGCGACCGGCGTCCATACTGAACGCCTGCCAGAGGGTCATGGCAATACGGATGGTGCGGGGTTACCGCACGATCTCCCGCGAAGCGGCGAGCCTTCTGGCTGGCCTACCACCGTGGGATCTGGAGGCAACAGTCCTTGCACTCATGCACGATAAGCGCGTGGAGATGCAACGCCGGGGTGAAAGTCCACTGCCGCAACATGTCAAGGCATGGCGGACAGAGCTCCGGCGGGATCTCATGGTGAAATGGCGTCAACGGCTATCGCAACCCAGTGCTGGGCACGCCACGATTATGGCGGTAAGTCCCCTCTTTGAGGCGTGGCTGGAAAGACCTCACGGCGTCCTTACCTTCCGCATGACGCAGGTCCTCACCGGACATGGCAAGTTCGGGAGGTTCCTGCATCGGATTCAGGCGGAAGAGACGCCCGGGTGTCGCCACTGTGCGCAACGCCCGGAGGACACGGTGGAGCACACCGTCGAGGTGTGCCCTGCCTGGGCGGAGCATCGCCGTGCCCTCGTGGGGGCGATCGGCGGCGGAGACCTCTCGCGCCGGGCCCTGGTCGAGGCCATGGTCCGGAGCGAGGAGGAGTGGCAGGCGGTCGCCTCCTTCTGCGAAGCAGTAATGCTTGCAAAGGAGGAGGCCGACCGCATCAGGCAACGGCGCCCTCACCGCCGTCGCCGGGATTCCGATCCCGATTTCCGGCCACCGTAGACGCGGGCTCGCGGACGGCGAGCCATGGGTAGCTCGCTGTCCGATTGTCCGGTAATGGACCGAGTCCAAGACGTCGACGGCGCGCACTGTTCCCGCGCGCCTCAAGGAGTTGTCAGCAGCAGGAGGGGCCCAGCTGGGTCGAAGCCTACTGGGGACAGGGTTGTCCGAAAGGGAGCTCGTGCCCCGGTATGAAGGCTAGAAGGAACGGCGCGGGGTTTTTAGTCAGTAAGAGTCTGACACTGTCTCCCGCTCCACCCAAGAGCGGGTTTCGTCAAAGATGATTTTCCCCGTCGACAAAAAAAAAAAAAAAAAAAAGCCTACTGGGGCCAGGGTTGTCCGAAAGGGAGCTCGTGCCCCGGTATGAAGCTAGAAGGAAGGGGATGGAATTTTTAGTCAGTAAGAGTCTGACACTATCTCCCGCTCCACCCAAGAGCGGGTTTTGTCATAAGATGATTTTCCCCATCGAAAAAAAAACTTAAAGTAGGTTGGAAGGTGGTACATACAATCCTCAACCTGCCAACTTGGCTGTGAATGACTAGGTTGGAAGATAGGAATAAGTCAATTTTGCCGCCCCTCAGTTTTTGTCGCTCTGGGCAAATGCCCGGCGGCGGCTTGCCCACCTTAGATCGGGCCCTGGCTTTTTTGATAGACAATAAATGAATGAGTTTTAGTCAGTGATAATTGTTAATTAACTTTGTGTTTTAATTATTATCATACAAGTAGTACCTATGTTACAGAATTATTCAATGATTATACCTATTTTATTTAGTTGAAAAGTTCTGTAGCACGTGCTAGTAGGTGCTAATTGGTACAAAGCGGTGTTATGTAGTTTTAATTTATTTAATTTATCTGTTATTCTGTAATAATTTAGTACCTATATATAAATATTATAAAGAGGTAGTTTGTTTTTCTGTTCGCAGGAGGTAGGTAATCTTTTCTTTCACCGGTAGTAAGCTGCTTTGAAAGATTTTACCGATTGAAAGGCTATATATTATGTACGGGAGTGAAGCCGCAAACAAAAGCTAGTTTAATATAATTTTAAAATATTCGGCTTAATGCCTGAAATCTATATATATAAAAATCAATGCCACTTTTCGTTGTTATTTTATAACTCAAGAACGGGCTCACCTATCCAAACCAAATTTTTAGGCTTTGTTCGGACTATTTAGTAGATGGTTTATGTAAAGTTTGGTAGGGTAGAGTAGGGTAGAGCAGGTAGAGTAGGATATAGTAGGGTAGAGTAGGGAAGAATAGGGAAGAGCGGGAGCGAAGCCGTGCGGGCAAAAGCTAGTAAACTATAAATAAATAAAACGGACTGGGTTTAGGAATACGGAACCCTAGAAAGCTTTCAACCGGTTATGTTAATTTTAGTAGTAGTAGTTTTGTATTGTGTTATATATTATTGTAGGCGTTGTTGTATGGAGTTAACTAATTGAATTACACTACAATGATATCAATATATATATATATAATAAGATGAGTGTTGTAAGTTTGACCACTTTGTTTGTCTGTCTGTCTGCCTTAGCTCTTAAACGGGTGAACCGATTTGGATGCAATGCAGTGGTTGAGTGATTGACTGCTGCGCTGCATGAACAAATAATATAATAATATTTATGTCTTATATCTAATTAGGATAATTAGGATCTCACTATGGTTCACACCCGAGAGTAAGATTCCGAAAGCCTGAGAAAAATTACTTAAAATACCATAATAATAATAATATTCCACAACTATCACACAACGCCGTCTAGTCCCAAGCTAAGCAGATCTTGTGTTATGGGTACTAGACAACTGATAAACATACTTATATATTTCTAAATACATACATATTGTAGATAAATTACACCCAGACACAGAACAAATGATTATGCTCATCACACAAACATTTGTCCTGGGTGGGAATTGAACCTATGACCGGCATAGCAGTCAGGGCCACTAACCACTAGATCAACAAGCCAGATCTAACACCAGTGGGAAGCTAAGGCGTGTTACAAGTAGAGATGGGTTTCTACCCGGTAAATACCCAAAGTACTCAAATGCAGGCTTTTTACCCGGGTAAATACCCAAATGGGTGGGTAGTTATGGGGGGTATTTAAAGCGAACTAAAATTCAACAAAACTTTATTAAATAAAACATTCCAAAAAGTGTTAAAAGTTTATACCCATGCTTTTGGGTATTTGCCGGGTAAAAACCCTGTTTATACCCAGATTGGGAATTTACCCGGTAAATACCCGATGGGTTTTTACCCACCGCCCATCTCTAGTTACAAGTAGAGATGTGCAGTTGCAGGCAATCTGGGAATATTGCTGGCAATATTGCAACTAATATGCATACATCGGGTAATATTCCCGGCAATATTCCCACCAATATTCCCACTTTACGGCAATATAGCCGGCAACGGCACATCTCTAGTTACAAGTAAGTCATGGTAAACATTTTTCCAGTTTAAATAAACAGCTGTTTACCAAAATAAGCCGCTTATAGCCACAGAAAGACGGCTTTAAGCTTTCTACTAAGTTCAGATCAATATCAGAAGCTGGTGTAGAGTGCGCGTTGATCTGCGCACTGGCGCACTTTTCTTTAGCTTGTCGTGATTAGCTTGTTCATTAATTTTGTTACAAGCACTATGTCCATTGGGATTTCTCATTAGTATATGACGAGGTTTCATACAATCTAATGCTAGTGAATTTTATATTAGTAACTAGCTTCTGCCAGCGACTTCGTACACGGATCCTGCTGCTTATGCCAGCGACATTCAGTGTTATAAACGTAAGAGTAGACAAAAATAAACAGAAAGCTCAGAACTGCTAAGCTATCGGGAGTTACACGTGGTATTGTGAGTTAACCATAAAAGATAGACGTATGCTGTTGTGAGACATTTTTTATATAATTTTAAGGAGAACATTTCCGTTTTACATGTTTTCTGTGTAGCTTTAACCATTAAGGCTGCAAACGCGACGGAAGCTTAAAAAATGGAGTAATTTCTCCCGTTTTCCCAACATTTCCCTTCACTGCTCTGCTCCTATTGATCGTAGCGTGATGAAAAGTATACTATAACCTGCCCAGGAGTATGAAAAATGATTGTACCAAGTTTCGTTAAAATCCATCGAGTAGTTTTTGTTTCTATAAAGAACATACAGACAGACAGACAGACAGACAGACAGACAGACAGATAGACAGTCAGACAGACAGACAGACAAAAATTTTACTGTTTGCATTTTTAGCATCAGTATCGATCACTAATCACCCCTAATAGTTATTTTGGAAATATATTTCATGTACAGAATTGACCTCTCTACAGATTTATTATAAGTATAGATATAGATATAGATGTCGTAGCCTAGATCTTGGAAATTGTTCACTTCATGATATGGTAAAGTAAACGGCCCAGATTGTTTTAAACGTTAACGTTTGATATGTCAATCCACGGTTTTGTTTCAACTTTTTAGTATTTTTTTTTGGGATTGAATTCTTTGATACTGTCTTATTTGTTTTTTAATTTGATTTAAAAAAAGGAAATTTAATATATGCGGAAGAAATCCATTAGTCGGGTTTTTTGTACTATCAGCTTTTTAGGGTTCCGTACACAGAGGGTAAAACGGGACCATGTTACTAAGATTCCGGGTATCCGTCTGTCTCTCACTAGGCTGTATCTCATGAACCGTGACAGCTAGACAGTTGGAATTTTCACAGATGATGTATTTCTGTTGCCGCTATAATAACAAATACTAAAAATATAATAAAATAAATATTTGTGTCGGGCTCCCATACAATAAACGTGATTTTGTTGAAGTTTTTGGCCACGGACGGTAAGGAACCCTTCGTGTGCGAGTCCGACTTGCTTGGCCGGTGTTTTTAATTTTCAAATTAAGAAGAAGACCTCCAAAAACTGGCCTGTTGTTCTAGTGGTTAGTGACCCAGACTGTTAAGCCAAAGGTCGTGGGTTCGATTCCCACCCAGGACAAATGTTTGTGTGATGAGCATGATCATTTGTTTTGTGTCTGTGTATAAATTATCTATATAGGTATGTATTTAGAAATATATAAGTATATTTATCAGTTGTCTAGTAGGTACTCATAACACAAGCTTTGCTTAGTTTGAGACTAAACGGCGTTGTGTAATATTTGTGGAATATTATATTATTAAGACATTGGGGATTTTTAATAGATCGATAAAGATAAGAGTTACATGTTTCATGAGGACTTTAAGTCCTTTAAAAATAAATAATTTCTGAATATCAATAGAATCATGAAATTGTATTAATTTTCTCAACTCAACATTTTGTTGTCAACCTAACAAGGTTTTAATGAAAATCATTTTTTCATAGCTCGGTATACCTATATAATTAATACTTGTCAAGACGAATCATACGAGCCCAAACTCTATGGGGTTGTGTCGTTTAACTGCCGAGTTCCTATAGGCACCTTCCAGTTCCATCATCAGATCAGCTCCATGTCATAATAATTTTGCATTGTCACCTGATTTAAACATGCATGCAAAATTTCAGCTCAATCAGTAACCGGGAAGTGGGTCAAATTTAATTTACAAGATTTGATCACAGACAAACATCGGGACAGGTGAAACTAAATCAAAGCTGGTAAAAAGAAATGTCCATAACTATATCATAAATTAACATAACATACTAACCCAAAACTACCCTACAAACCTGCTTACCCCACAACTATAGGAAACAGATAATGTGCGATAAAACCATTCTGACATGCATTGTGAGACCCACCAACATAACCTAACCTCCACTCGCTAAACGAGAATGTTCGAACGGCCTACATTTGTAAAGTTCTATGTATCTTGTTCTATAGTTGTATTGTCCCCCGACGTTTCTCGTCGCGATAGGCGTCAGGTACCTGTAGGTACCGAGTCAATGGAAAAGGTCGCCACCTGACATTTGAGTCGATAAGGACATTGATAGCTACTGGGTTACCTGATTATTTTTTTGCGTAATTTGCAAAAAAGCTGTAAAAGTGTAAACGATCGAATTTATTTGAGTTTAAGGCAAATGCTTCAAGATAGCACGCGAAATTCTAAAGCCGCGTACAAACATCGCGAGGCGTGCGTCGCGAATGGTTGGTCTCGCATGCCTCGGGCTGTGTGGACGTGTGTGCTCACAGTGAGCATTCGCGTCATGAACAGCCTAATGCCAAACGAAACTGGCAATGGTCAGGGCACACTGCTCGCAGAACTGATAGCCGTTAGGGCCGAAAGGTTCTGGAGTTGCGACCGCGTACAGGAAGACGCAGCATTGGAAAGCTTCCTACAAGGTGAACCGATGGCCTGGGGAAGATTGCGGGAATCCGATGGATGCGGGACGCACAGGACCTTTCATAGTGGCGACACTTGGGAAAGGCCTATGTCTAACAGTGGATGTCTATCGGCTGAAATGATGATGGTGTTGATGATGAATATGATACATATAATATAATATATTCCTCAACTATCACACAACGCCGTCTAGTCTCAAGCTAAGCAGAGCTTGTGTTATGAGTACTAGACAACTGATGAACATACTTATATATTTCTAAATACATACATATTATAGATAAATTACACCCAGACACAGAACAAAATGATCATGCTCATCACACAAACATTTGTCCTGGGTGGGAATCGAACCCACGACCTTCGGCGTAGTAGTCAGGGCCATTTACCGCCAGACCAACAGGCCAGTCAAAACAAAAAAAAAATGATCGTATTTGGTTGTATGTGGGACTTTACACCCTGCTCCGCGTACGTCTAAACTGGTGACCCTCGACAATAAACGTCAGCGCAGCCTAAAGCCTGTAGCAACAAATATCCAAGTATGTTTATCGAAATTAAAACACTATTCAAGTAGGGACAATGTAATAAACACGTTACAATGGAGTATATCGGAATATATTGAATCAGTCCAACGTCAGTAGCTAACGAGGTTATCTGGAGGGCTTGGCAACCTGAGGGGCCTTATCTCATGCAGCCATGTAGGTATAGAACTAGTGAAACAATCGCCCAGGATATCAGGCGACTGAAATAGATGACGAGTCCCAAGAATAAAATGGTATATGAAAAAAAAAGAGATAACCGACTTCACTAAAAAATTAAATTAAATTTGAGGAGTTCCCTTATATTTCACCAAGATTCCATCATCAGATCCCAACTTGGTGACTATGGGACCATTTAGAAAGTTTACCCTTTCTAACAAAAAAATATTTTTTTACATCGTCAGTAAGCGACAAAGTTATGCGCGAACAAACATAAAAAAAAAATACAAACATCCGAATTGAGAACCTCCTCCTTTTTTTGAAGTTAGTTAAAAAATTATGGATTTACATTAAGAGGTTACACATTTATTGTGCGTACATCCAGGGAGTGGAATTCCCTGCCAGAGTCTGTGTTTCCTGATAGCTACTACTTAGGGGTCTTTAAGTCAAGAGTGATTAGGTTACTTTTAGGCAAGCGTGTTCCATCGTCGACCACATCATCGCTTACCATCAGGTGAGATGGTGGTCAAACGCGAGCCTATCAATAACAAAAAAAAATGTTTTGGAGTTCTGTGTAAATAATAAGATAGTGGTCGATTTCTTATTTCAATACGTTAAAAGGATATTAAGCAAAAAAAAAACATTGCTATGTAATACAACATTATTTTAGTGTATGCGAAACCTGAATATAGTTTGTTCAGAATCAGTAACTGAATAGATTCCAATAGTTTTTACACCATGTTATACTTTTTCCCAAAAATATTTTAAAATTTCACAGGTTGGACACCAAGTATATCACAGGTCACGGCATGTCAAAAGTTAGGCCGATTGTGACGTGTTCGCGGACAAATGGAAGAACATTTTGTCTGTCTATTTGGAGTTTTGTGAGATGAGTGTATGACTGTGGTGTACCTAGTTATTATTTTGTTTTCATAAGTTTTCTAATGTCTTTAACTGATGTAATTGGCCTTTGGCCGTGGTATGTTAAAGTAAAAAAATAAATAAATAATATAATACATATAAGCATAATCAGCCTTTTAATGTTCTCACTGTTGGGATTCAGGCTTCCTCTCTAGGAGAGGGAATGGGCCGGAATCCACCACGCGGGCCCATTGCGGGTTGGTGAATGACACATGTCTTCGGATTTTTGGTTCTAGAACATGCCGGATTCCTCAAGTTGTTTTCCTTCACCGTTTTGAGAGCAGTGGCGATGAAATAAATTACACAAAGTATTGCGCCTGGCTGGGTTCGATCTCGCGACCTACAACTCGTAAGTCGGGGCCGTCACCACTCGGCCACCACTCGCATAATAAATAATGTCATTTTATTTATACATTTTATAATTTCTGTGTCTTTTCTTTTTCTGTTTTTTAAATTTTTAATCTCTAATTGTTATGGAAAATGTAATTATCACTATGAATTCATAACTTTGTTTTGTAATTAAGGGTTGGTTTATGTTAGACCGAGCCGTAAAACACTTTCGAGGCCCGGACGAGGCACGAATTTGAAATGGAATTATCCTAATTTTATTCCTTTCAGTTTTTATTATAATTATTTGTTTTAACTTGTAGTCGGTACTTAGAGCTAGAACGACCCTTGATAAAACCGATAAAAAATTAACTGTAATAGGATTAGCTTTTTAATCTTTTACCTTAAAAACAGTACCGATGTTTCGAGTTCTGTGTCTAAAGGCTAAATACGGGCCTCTATTGCTATTGCTCCGCTGTCCCTCTGTCTGTCACCATGCTGTATCTCATGAACAGTAATAGCTTGATTGTTGAAATTTTTACACATTGATCTGTTGTTGTCGCAACTATATAATTGTTAAAAACATCATCATCTTCCTGCCCTTATCCCGTTTTATTTGGGGTCGGCGCAACACGTTTTTTTCTTCCATTCTGTCCTGTTGCTCGTCACGCTATCACTAACTCCCTTTTCATTCATATCACTTCTCACACCATCCATCCATCTTTTCTTTGGCCTCCCTCTTCCTCTCCATCCATCCACATGTAAATTCATAACTCTTTTAGCAACATGCGTTTCATCTCTTCTCTTTACATGACCATACCAAGACAAACGATTTCCTTTCAACTTTTCAGTCACTGGCGCCACTTTCAAACTTCCCCTAATATACTCATTTCTCACTTTATCCATTCTGGTCACACCGCACATCCATCTCAATTGTTAAAAACACAGCGTTAAAAAAGCAGCGTTTTTTCGTTGTCCAGTCTTTTTTCTTGCTCTTTCTCAGGTGTAGGAGCCATTTTCGTCTATCTACGTGCATACAAGACACTGTATGTACCCTCTCGAGGTCACCGTTTCACTCGAGATCCCGGACCGCACGTGATGAACCGGGCCACGAAGGGTATTTTAGAGGGTAAAATCTTTAATATCCCTTGGGAGTCAGGGCCTTTTGCTCGGATTTCCTAGCAAATAAAAAAAGGGTAGGTTGGAATGGACATGGAATTTTAAAGTAGTAAAAATTTATTTGATTAAACATGGTGTAGATATATAATACATTGTATGAAAGATAAAAAAGAAATATAAATTCTAGCAGGTTCAGCCGCATATAAAAAAAAATATAAGAAATATTAAAAATAAAACTATAAAATAAAAAAAAGAAGTTTAAAAATCAATCTAAAGAAGTTTGATTATATTATTTCCTAATTTTGATTACAGAAAAAAACTTCAAAAGAGATCTAATTATCTGACCCAGTGGTAAAGTTTCATCACTACCCTCAAAACGGCGAACTTTTCTTCACCGTGCGGAAACCGGCATGACCTAGAACCAAAAAATTCGAAGACATGCGCCATCTACCAACACGTACTGGGCTCGCGTTTTGGATGATGACCCATACCCTAGAGAGTAGGTCTGAGTCCCAGCACTGAGAATATTATAGGCTACTCAGGTGGTGATTAATATCTAGGTAATCTTCAAGGCCATCCTCAACTCTCCACGGAGATTAGTCAAGTAGGCAGGAGATACCTAATATAGGTAGTGTTGTAACCATGCAATTTCTATAAACAAAATGGCGGGGACTCCACAGTATGTAACTTTAAAATAATCGCAGATCTATCGACGTCTTCATTTAAACTTTCAAAGTTATGTGAGGTACTTTTTTAAGATTAGAACGACTTGGATAGGACCTAGGTAGACGGGCATTGTAAGTTCACTTAAACAAAAATTGTATGGCATGATCTTCTAAGTTGATATTGTTTATTTATTTTAAGGTTTGCGCCATGTTTGACGCAAATAAACTCTTTTTCCTTCTTTCTTTGCATGAAGTTGAATTATGGTTGCATAAACTTCTACCTATGGGAAATGTAACGGTAGAAATACATTGGACACACGTGGGCCACGTACGCCGATCTAGGCGTCCCATAATCTACACTAATAATAGAGATGTAATGTTTTTTAATCTCTGAAAATAGTGGTCCGATTGCTAAACTTTTTTCACTGATATAAAGCTGCTAGAATTTTATCTACGCGAGCGAAGCCGCGGGCCAAATCTAGTCTAATATATTTTATTTATTTATTTAATCTTCATGCAACAAAAAGTACAAAGGCGAACTACTGCCGGATACTTAGGCGGATTACTTTCCTAATTTTGATTCCAAAAACTTGAAGCAATATTATAACTGTAAGTACAGTACTCGTCTAAGTGGCGCCATCTGATGGCGTGTTTTTTTTTTCTGAAAATAACATTCCCCATCATAATTTTTTAATATTTTACGTTTTAACATATCAACTTAGTTAATTCTATAGCTGAGCTGAGCCGACGTATAGTAAGAATTAGCTGGGCAGTACGTAAACAGTGTTTAAACTAGCTGGCAATTAATTATACCACCATGTACCTACTGCAACAATTAATACATAAACAAATTTTAATATATCTGCTCTTTCTTGTATTTTACCTGACAGTTTGACGTAATTACCCCAATTTTATTTTCTACAAATTTCACACCGAATATTAATGTGGTTTTAAATTCTAAATAACAAATACCCCATAATTTTAATTACCAAACAAGTGTTAGATATAAAACCATTAATTCGCTTTGTAAAAACAAATAGCCGCCATGATGTGCCAGATAGCGACATCTGTTATTCAGTAGCGGAATTTATTTGAACATTTACGGTTCTTCTGTTTTATTTTAGTTGAGTATTGATTGATTTTCGGGTTATTTGTTTTTATCGATTTGCGGGGCCATTTTTTGTGGCTGATATTTATTTTGTATACTTGAGACTACTGAGTTATATTTGTGTTAAACTGCATTATGTTTATTACTTAGACAAAACTCATTCCTGTGAATCAGCAGCGAGTTGAGAAGATAAAATATTATGAAAAACTGTAAATTGTAAAATTCATAAATAGGAGTTGTATAAAAGTAAGGTATTGAGTATACAACATTATTCTTAGTTTATGTGAAACCTGAATATGGTTTGTTCAGAATCAGTAACTGAATGGATTCCAATAGTTTTTACACCATGTTATATTTTTTCCCAAAAATATTTAAAAAGGTCACAAGTTGGACACCACCGATACTAAGTACAACACAGGTCACGGCTGGTCATAGCGGGCATTAGGCCCCAGCAAACAGCTAGGTGCAAATGCAAAACCACCCCTCAGTTGAATAAATGGCCCGGTGACTAAGTATTTTTGCTGACAGCTTATAACTTTTGTGATTGGTCATGATACAGTGATGAAATATTGTACATAGATTCTTTACATCAAAATACTAGACATAGACACGTGTTTCAGGTTTCATGTATACTAAAAAGAAGGTTGTAAATTGACTATAGGTAAGATGTTGATAATATTGAAAAACGCCCATAACCTAATCAATAACTTATGCAGTCTTTGCTTTAATTTTGTAAGAAGTCAAAAGAACTAACTAGTATAGTTGACGCTACTCAGTTGTTTTGTTAGACGTGAATACAGGAACAGATATACTTAGACTAAGGAAATGGTGAAGAAGCATCACTACTCTTTCTCTTCTCCTTTCTTAACTGTATATTGCCGAATATGTACGAAATTTTACGAAGTTACCGAAGAGGATCTAATTGTGTTGTTAAAAATTATATTTGTATTAAATTTTCTATGAACAACAAATATTAATACACATATATATCCAACTGTATATTTTGTATTGTTTTTTTATATATTTCTGATGTTTGTACACTGACTGCCCTAAATCTATTTCCTTTCGTTCAATCCATCCTAAGGTTGTCTGTAAAAGCTTCCACCGTACGTTAAATCTTGTTTTTATATATAAATGTTGTCTTGTGTTGTCATGGGGCGTACAATAAAGTATATAGCAGTACTTATTTTAAAACAAAGTCCTCCAAAGCGTCTGTTTGTTAAAAACTACTGAACAGATTTTCATGCAGCTTTTATATAGACTAGTTGATTCTTAAGGAAGATTTACTGTACCCGCACACAGGCCACAAAAGCCGTAGCTCGCAGTCCGATCGTCCGGTAATGGACCGAGTCCAAGACGTCGAAGGCGCGCGCTGTTCCCGCGCGCCTCAAGGAGTTGTCAGCAGCCCAGCTGGGTCGAAGCCTACTGGGGACAGGGTTGTCCGAAAGGGAGCTCGTGCCCCGGTATGAAGGCTAGAAGGAACGGCGCGGGGTTTTTAGTCAGTAAGAGTCTGACACTGTCTCCCGCTCCACCCAAGAGCGGGTTTCGTCAAAGATGATTTTCCCCGTCGACAAAAAAAAAACACGCGCCACAAAAAACGCCGCTTTAAGCTTCTTTTTGAGGCGGCCTTTTTTTCGTGGCTCGTGTGCGGCTGTGCCGCCACAAAAAAACGCTTGAGGCCGCTTTGAGCTTCTCCGGCCACAAGCTGTCGCGCGCTTCAGCTGTATTTTGCTCTAGCTTTTTTTGTGGCCGCTTCTGACATTTTTTTTTGTGGCGGTGTTCTTTTGAAGCCCGTGTGCGGAGACAGTTAGGTGTATATAGATGCATCATTTTACAGTGGCCATGTTTTAAAAACCAAAAACAAAACAAGTTTCAGGACAAATATTTTTCCTGATCCAAGGAAAAATATTTTCGTGCAAGAATTAATTAAAATTTCCCACGGCATGAAAAGTCCTACAAAAAGAAATGTAACAGGCGTTCACACAGCTATATGTAAATAAGTAGAACATACAAAAAGGTCTGTGTAAAGATTTTTGTGATATCGACAATATGCCTTGGTACAGTCGCGAGCAAAACACATGTGTGTGTGATAATAATTATTTATGTGAATAATTTTATTTCTATTATTTTGAAACTGTATTGTAATGAATTAATGACTCTCTGCACGTATTGGTCTCGACTGTTAGTGCAAAGAGTACCTGTAATAAATAAATAAATAAATGTGTCATTTACGCAAAACTCATAAACGATTCCTATGTCCTCAAGTGTTTGTTTGTTTGTAAGTTAGCTTTGTTTTAGCAATCGAGATTGCATACAGTGTCCACGTGTGCAACGACGTTTTTAAACACACTTATGATGAAGCTATTGACTCAATTACATGAATATTTTGTGACAAAAGTAAGCTCGTCGTCTTTTGTTCGTGTGCCTTGTTTGTGTAAAAATTTTACAAGCGAATACTTCTTCAAGTGTCAAAAACATTTAAGAAGTATTTTTACACTTGAAGGTACAAATAAACTTTTTTTCTTTCCTTTAAATATTTTATTACTATATAACAACATATTCGAGTCTTTTTTTTGGCATCTGTAGCAAAGTAGCTAACTTCAATCTCAACTCTTAATGAATTCCTTTGTGGAAAAAACACCACAAAAAATGCCACAATTTTGCCAATAACACGTGCGAACTGTTAATAAACCATCAAACGTTGTAGAGTATTTAGCGTGAGTTAACAGTAAAAAAATATCTAACAAATCGCGCCGTTTTATGTTCAAAGATGATCTTAGGTTGCCACATATATAAAATTAATTCAATGTCAAAAAATTAGTGTTGCAACCTCACAATTAAATAATAGTCGATAATAGTATTATAAATGTTAACATTTGGTTGTTGTGTGAGCTGGTAACTGTACAGTGGTTAAATTCGCACTTTCCCACACGAGTACGGAAATAGAAAAAGAAACAAACTGTACGTGCAAAAGACTGCTTTGAGCCTGCTTTTGCGGTGCGATAGAAGACAGCTGACTGAAAATTAGTATTAAAATTGAGAGCAGTGGTGGCCGAATGGTAACGGTCCCGACTTATAAGTTTGTAGGTCGCAGGTTCAAACCCAGCTAGGCGCATTACTTTGTGTAATTTATTTTATCACGACTGCTCTCAAAACGGTGAAGGAAAACATTGTGAGGAAATGTCCAAGAACCAAAAAAATCGAAGACATGTGACATCCACCAACCCGCACTGGGCCCGCGTGGTAGATTGCGGCCCATTCCCTCTCCTAGAGAGGAGGCCTGAGTCTCAACAGTGGGAACACTATAAAGTCGACTATGCTATGCTACTATTTAAAATTTTGCGTGAGTGTGAGGTATTTTTGCGGGTGATTGTACTGCTCAACAGCAAACCTGCTGCGGTGTTAGTGTCCTAAGCACACAGAATCAGGGCTGGCCATAAAAATTATAATTAATACGCATAAATAACTGTTAATTATTCCATGGTAGAAGAGGGTTCACCGAATCCGGACTAAAGTTATTTCGATTAAGGATAAACGTGCGAAAAACTGCGATTGATGTAGATCTGATGGGTGTTATCACGGGCAGAAAACATGGTTTTGTGATGTGTATGAAGTCTTTTTTTCAGGTGGGATATAATATAAAATAAAACTGGTCATGTGCGAGTCGGACTCACGCCCTGTGGGTTTCGTACAAACTTACCTATGTAAATAGTTGGATTTATCTGAATTGCAAAAAATGTTTTTTTTTTGGTGACTTAACTACATTTTTCAGATTTTTATTCATAGTTTTTCAGATTTTTTTCATATTTTGTGCCATAAGACCTTGCTTCATGGTTCATGGCAAACAAGATTTCAGATCAACGATAAGCCCCTATGAATTTTGAGTACCTTGAGAGTGTAGAAATATACAGTTTTTTATTACATAAACGGCCGTATCTATTTTTTCGTTATCAGAAGTTTGATTTTTTACAAGCTTTTATTTAGTTTCACCTGTCCCGATGTTTGTCTGTCATCAAATCTTGCAAATTAAATTTGACCCACTTCCCGGTTACCGATTGAGCTGAAATTTTGCATGCATGCGTAAATCAGATGACAATGAAAAATTATTATGATATGGGGTCTGATCTGATGGTGGAACCGGAAGGTGGCTATAGGAATTTCGTAATTAAACGACACAACCCATCGAGCTTGGGCTCATATGGTTCGTCTTGACGAGTTTTAATTATATAGTATAACGAGCTATAAAAGCTAGCTATGACAAAATGATTTTCATTAAAAGCTTGTTTAGAGCATCAAGGGACAGTAGATCTAAGTTATGGTAGTATATGGTTTTAATTTGAACACCACAATCCCGAACCGTGTCTTGTAGAATAGGGGCGCATATAATGTACATGCTCATACCAGTAGCGTAGCTAGGCCCTCAGGGGCCCCGTATCAAATATATTTGAAAGTTTGTTTTTTGTACGAAATAGCTTCTACTAATATAGAAATAGTGCCTTGAGAGGCCTTAAAATTGATAATGAGCTCATTTTATGGATCACTTAGTAGGACGTACTAAAATAGGTTGAATTTTTATTGTCGTCTTGTATGTAGAAAATGCTAAAAAGAAAAGAAAGGAGCGTGCTAAAAGCTATTTACAGAGTATCATAATATGAGTAGTCAATATTCATTTATTCCTGTCCATGAGAATTTAAGATTATGGACAACATGTTATAAATTTTGGCCTAAGTCGGGGCCCCTGTAACTTGGGGGCCCCGTATAATTGATACGGCAGATACAGCGGTAGCTACGCCCCTGGCTCATACATATATTCGATGTAACCATCATTTTGTAACTACCTATTAATTTAGCTGCTGCCAGCGGCTACGCCCGCGTGATTGTAATAAAATACCCCAAGGTAACATACTCCTGGGATAAAAAGTATCCTATGTATAGAACATGATCTACCAGTGTACCAAATTTCATAGAAACCCGTTCAGCCGTTCGAGAGCGATGAAGTAACAAAGATACACACACACTCACAGACTTGCAACTTTAATTAGTTTTATTTATACGAGTGGCCATGATGGTGTTTCCTTCACATTCTTCTCTATAAAGATCTATGCTTTGGAACGCGCAAATAGCTTCATTTGTTTTTACTGGCGGACTTCACAATGCCTGTAAATGGTTTATCAATCTATACAATATAATAAATCTGTAGAAGTTGTTAGTTGTGCGCACATCACAAACAAAACTAACAATTAATATCTCAAAATCCTTACTAATATTATAAAAGCGAAAGTGAGTTTGTTTCTTTGTTTGTTACGTCTTCACGCCTAAATGGCAGAACCGGTTTTTAATGAAACTTGGTACACGGATAGACCATGTCCTGGAATAGGACATAGGATACTTTTTGTCCCGGAAGTGTGTTCTCTTGGGATAATTTCCTGCTATCACGCGGGCGAAGCCGCTGGGAGCAGCTAGTTAAATCTATTTTGTAAACTGCTTTCTCAAATTTTTGTTCCAAAATTGTAACTGTATATTTTTGATGATTTATTTTTTATTAGTCCGTTCAGATTCTTTACATAAAAATATTAGACATGTGTTTCGGATTTCAGATATCACTAAAACTAATCTTGTATAATGTTCTAATATAAAAAAAAAACTCGTGTCAGTGTTTGTTATCGAATACCTACGATTTCTAATTTATAATTTTTTTTTTGCGAAGGTGGAGAGATGAGCTTGATAAGTACCGGAGGGACTGGCCCGCAATGGCCGAAGACAGACGTGTGTGGAAAAGGGAGAGGGAGGCCTTCGCCCAGCAGTGGGACATAAATGGGCTAACTAACTAACTAACTAATTTTTTTTTTGGATTTTCCAATTTTTATAAAATTTTTGTGTATATAATTGGTAGGTCTGAGAATAAATAGGTAGGTAATATTTTTTTGCATCCCTATGTGATAATAGTGACAAAAGTAATATATACCTATAGATAATAAAAAAAGTAAGCCATGTAAATTAATTCGGATAATTTACTGTACCTAACATTATATATTAATAGCAAACTTTTTTTGATTATTATGGATAGGCTCACGTTTGACCACTATCTCACCTGATGGTAAGCGATGATGTGGCCGTATAAAAAACATCATCATCCACATTGAAAAAAAAAAAAAACAGCCCAATACAGAGAAAAATAAGAAAAGAGTTCTTTAACTTTAACATTTCAACTTCCCGTTTAAAGCGAAGTTTAAACTTATGCCGTCCTAATGAGGCTAATCCCGAAGTTCACTAAGTAAATATTAAATAAACTTAGCAAACATAGGGATATATGTTATGTAAAAGTTATCCTCTTCCCGACCCAAGGGCTGCAGCCTCTGGCCTCGTTCGCGAAATGTCAGGGGTCGGAGTTACTACGCTGTGTTGTTGCTGAAGCTAACCGCAGTTTTAATCTTTATTTATTTAAGTTAATGCGATTAGTAGCAGGGATTGCAGTGTGGCATTATAATAGTTTTTAATTTAATGAAAATAATCCTTGTTAACTAGTGCGTGTGGACATTTTTTAAATTTTCTGATTGTTTACCGACTTAAATTGACTGGCCTGTTGGTCTAGTGGTTAGTGGCCCTGACTGCTATGCTGGACGTCGTGGGTTCGATTCCCACCCAAGACAAATGTTTATGTGATGAGCATGAACATTTGTTCTGTGTCTGGGTGTAATTTATCTATAATATGTATGTATTTAGAAATATATAAGTATGTTTATCAGTTGTCTAGCACACAAGTTCTGCTGAGCTTGGGATCAGACGGCGTTGTGTAATAGTTGTGGAATATTATTATTATTATTAAATGCACATGTTCAGTATCAATACATATTATAAAACAAAGTCCCTCGCCGCGTCTGTCTGTCTGTCTACTGCACCGATTTTGAGGAAGGTTTTGGTATATAGGTTAAGTTTTTGTATTTATTTACATTGACGATATTTGTTGAAAATATCGGAAAAATATAAGCCGAAAGGGGAACTGTGTTACCTCAAATTTAACGCGAGCGAAGCTGCGGGCAAAAGCTAGTTTGTATTAAAGTGGGAAATTATTCAATGTCTTCTCACGTTCTAGGGCGAAACGGGAGGGTGTGTGTGATTTTTACTGGAAATAATCCTTGTGAACCAGTGCGTGTGACGAACTTTTAAAGTTTCTGCTTGCTTGGTCGGTTTAAAAGCACATTTTCAGCATTTCTTTTTAATGTGGGAAAATTTCCAATGACTTTTTATGCTCTAGGGTGGAACGGAAGGGCGTGCGAAGTTTTTACTGAAAATAATCCTTGTAAATCAGTGCGTGTGGTCAATTTTTAGACTTTTTGGTTGCTTGGTCGGGTTAAAAGCACATATACAGCTTTTTTTTAAGTGGGACTTTATCTAATGACTTCTCATGCTCTAGAGCGGAGCAGGAGGACGTGTCAGATTTTTACTGACTAAAACTACACCTATGTTCCTTCTTTGCCCTTTGCGTTCTAGGATCAGAACCCATTCAGGAGTTTCAGTAGGTTCGGGAGAGGGTTTAAACTCAATTATCTAATGATTGCAGTCTGAAATTCCTTTAGAACTTACTAGGATGACCTTTTTACAAGCTTTTATTTAGTTTCACCTGTCCCGATGTTTGTCTGTAGTAATCAAATATTGAATTTTTTTACCTACTTCCCGCTTACCGATTGTTCTGGAATTTTGCATGCATGTGTAAATCAGATGATACTGCAAAATTATTATGACAAGGAGCTGATCTGATGATGGAACCGGAAAGTGGCCATATGAACTTGGTAGTTAAACGACACAACCTCATCGAGTTTGGGCTCGTCAAGACGAGTATTCATTATATAACTTAGGTACGTATATATATAGTTATAAAAAACGATTTTCATTAAAAGCTTGTTTTAGGTTCTCTGCTTCATCGGCTTAAATGCACGTTTTGAGCGTATAATGCGGAAAAATTATAACCTACTAGCAGTCGCCTGCATGAGATAAGTATTTCTATCTGTTGTAAAATAAGTGTAATCTATGTAGTACCTAATCCAGGATATAAGCTATCCTGGTACCAAATTTCATCTAAATCCGTTCATCCGTTTGAGTGTGAAGGAGTAATTTATGGGGTGTCCCAAAATTAAAGCAAGATTTAATATGATTAATTTTTATCTTGGGTTAGTTTGGGTCACCATTTAAAAATACAGACACACACACATATATGTTCTTCCGTTTCTATAGTTTTACTAGATTTTCCACACGAATAGGTTCAGAAGTTTAATCTAGAAAGTATTCATGGTTGATATACGTAGTTTGATTAAAAAATATTTTTTTAAGTATAGGAAAAAAGGCACCTATATTAATATCTAAATTTTATTTTATTTTGAGGTACAGTAATTGTATGGATAATCTTGTTACTTACTATTGGGTCAATGTTCACTTTTTTGAACGTTATTATTAAAAATAATTAAAAGCTAACTGTATTGAATGACTTTTTCATGTAAATTTAGCCTTCCAATGGGTTAGACCAACTTAGAGAGCTGATTTGATGATTTTAATGATTTCAGTAATGCAATGTCTGTTACGGTCGCAAATTAACGCAGACAAAATTTCGGCAATAGTTTATTTAGCACCTATTACTGAAACTATCTGCCGCTCTACCCAAGAGCGGGAGTTGTCATATGATGATTTTGCCAACCGAAAATAATAATAATAATAATATACATTTGACGCACAGGACCGGTCGTTGTAGCGACGCTTGGGGGAGGCCTGAGGTCTTTCAGCTGATATGATGATGATGATGATACATTTGGCCTTACCTGCGAAACCTACATTCATTTAATGTATGGCTAAACTAAAGAAAACCCTAAAATGCAAAAGTCATGGTGATCAATATCCACGTAAGAAAAGAGGCGTTTGACCTGATCTGGAACAATTCCAGGCCAGTATTATTTGGTTCTCGATCAATGGAGGATAAAAGGGGTCAGCACACCATGAGTCATGAGTTCAGGATCTATTACATCATCCCACGTCTGGGGTCGACTTACAGTCTGCCTAGATGTGGGGCATCAGTATTTAAGAGGAGACAACCGGCATTGGATCTGCAGATCACGATCAAAGACGTAAGGGAGCTAGACTGTGTATACAGAGTGTAAGGGACAGCCCTCCACAAACTTTAAGGACTTGTCCCGTAGATGAAACTGAACCACCTTCCACAAGATTGTTTTTCAGGCAAGGAAAAAAAAAATCGGCCTCTCCATACAAATTGTCCAATCAAATTTGTAATTTTGTATGGTGAGGCTAATTTTTATTATGGTGAGGCTAATTTTACATGTGGATGGATTGAGAGGGAGAGTGAGGCCAAAGAAAAGGTGGATGGATTGTGTGAAAAGTGATATGAATGAAAAGGGAGTTAGTGATAGCCTGGCGAGCGATAGGACAGAATGGAAGAAAAAAACATGTTGCACCGACCCTAAATAAAACGGGATAAAGGCAGGAAGATGATGATGGTGAGGCTAATTTTTATTTTCATGTCCTGAAAAAAAGTCTTGTGGAAGGTTGTTCAGTTTTGTCTTCTGAGCAAGCCCTTAAAGTTTGTGGAGGGCTGTCCCTTACATTCTGTGGCTATAATATATTCTATGACATTTAGTTTCGAGAAAATTGTAATATTATTGAACTTCTGAACTAATATAGTTTATAAGCAGAGGTCGGAATTAAGAGTTATTCATATACTTGCAACGAAATGTTGTAATGAAAAATCTCGTGTGGCCAACAAAATTACCAATAAATAATAATAAATTACACAAATAAATTAAAGATAATTAACTTACAATTTTTGTTAGTATTTTTCATTGAAAAGATCTCTGTACGTCAACTGAGATTAAGTTAACAAAATACTGGAAGATTTTTTTTCTGCTATATATCAGCTGATGGTGTCATAAAAAAACTTACTCTTTAAAATAATCTTGAGATTTGAGACATTCACTTTATTCTTTTGCTTTACGAAATCAGTATAAAGTAAATGAATTACCTAATTCCGACCTCTGTTTATAAGTATCACATAATGTGGACCAAAAGTAGTCTTTAAATTAATAAATTATTATATTATTTTTTTATAAGCAGGAAATCAGCAAATGATGTTTCCCACTCTGTGTGGAGCAGGAAGGAGTGTCAGATTTACTGATTAAAACTTATGTTATTCTTTAAGTTGCCCTTGCCAAGAACCATGGTAACTAATTCGAATTAAGCTGAAGTTTTTAGACTGTGTCTTGTAGGAAGAGAATTCATTTTGAAGAATTTAATTTATAAAAATATTTTTTTTTTTTAGATTCGCTTTTTGCATTTTCGTTTTGTTTTTTTTTTGTCTAGTTTTTTCTTACCGGATAGATGGGCTCATATTAGCTGAGGATAAACATATGTGAAAAAGAAGCCGATTTCCTTTAGGTCGCGTGTTACCATTTTTTTCCTTGGTATTGAACAAGAAGTTTTTAGTGACTTTGTGACAAAAAACATTGGAAAAGAACAGGAGATGAGATCATGGTAATTATCAAAGAAAGTATCAAGTCTATAGGCAGGTAATGAGGTATTACTCTAAAAATTAACCAAAAAAAATTAAGTTTATTTGAGTTAAAATAAGAATTAATTAAAATTAAATCGCCACCTAGTTAATCAAAATATGTTCTAACATTAGGAGAAAATAAATTAAGAATCTAATTACTTCTCGGTAACTACACTCATTAGATATGTTGGCAGCACCTATGGCTACGTTAATAGTATTAATTAATAAACATTCTTTAAAATAATACTTAATGTCTCTCTTGATTAAAACAGGAATATTTATTTGCATTCCCTCGGTAAAGTCGATAGTGGCGTGCAGCGACATCTATTGGTCGCGTGCGGAAATAGCGTGAGTATTTTTCTAGGTTAACACTGCTACTGAAAAGCTTATGATTACTGATTATTTACACTACGATATAGGAATTACTGTGCATATATTAAACCGATTGTTGATGTAAAGGAAAAATGAAAAGAATCGTCAGGAAAACTGAAACTTCAGGATGAAAATATGGTTGATAATCAATACTTTCAGCGTATGAAAGTATGGTTATATTTATACCTACAGCCAATTGTTTAAGGCCAGCTATAGCTACGCAAGATACTGAGAAAAGCTAATAAGTGGAAATTAGGTTAACTCCAGGGTTTTATGGCGACCATAAATCAGCTTAATTTAGGGCCTTGTAAAGGTTATTGTGCCATAACGGCGTGTATTGTGTCCTTCATCGGTTTATGTAATGGGAAGCTTCGGAAAAGCGTTGGCACTATCGAGTGGCGTCCGCTGAAATTCATGTAACATGCTCTCAAGCGAAACACAATGTTTGAGCAGTCATCGCCGCTCTGCACAGCCAACCGCTCGATTTATATTTAAATCTTTCACGTAGGAACACTCACTCTACACGCGTGTACTTACTGACCATCCTGAGACTCCCAAAACGTTATACTGACAAAAAGCAAGCTCAACTAACAACACGACACTCGCGGGTATACCATACGTAACTGTATCGATTTAACATCGACACCAGAGTCTGTCAGACCTCAACCTACACTTACACATAGGAAATTCATTTTTTTTTTCAAACAACAACGTACGATTCTTACATAATTCCCGTCCGCCATTACAGCGTGAGACGCACACGATAATCGCCCCTAAAGACAACGTGCGTTGGGTACATATTTTCCATTTTCCATGCACGATAGCTCTATTTCGGAGCTGCGCCGGCGGTTACAACCTTGAATTCGGAACGCACCTTTAATTTTAGCCGGTTAACCTAGATACGGGACCATTCCGAGTGAGGCGGATCGATATTCGCATGCGCGATGTCTCGAACGGTTTTAAAATAGTACGGGTGTGGTGGGTACCTTTAGGCGGCGGATTTTTGGGCAAGGTATGTCGGGGCCCGATGCTCGCGGCCGACTGACGGGCTCGGGTCGCGCCGCGCACGCGCGCTGCCCGCTCAAACCATAACGATCGCAATAGCTATCGGGCGCGCGCCGCGGCTACCGCGCGATCCAGAACAGGTGTACCGCGTCCATTTTCTAATACTATCGCATATTTCTCTTACCACAACCATGCCATTTCCAAGCTACACACAAATTCCCGACGTTAGATCCCCAACATAATTTGTAGACTCAAAACGAACGCTGGAAATCGATGGAAGGACGATGACATTGAAAGCTCAGACAAAATTTTAACCTACTAACTTCCGTTTGTCCCATTCATATGATTTATTGGAAGTATTAAATGTGTTTCGTCTAATAAATATGTTTTCGTATTCCGGACGTGGGGCTATTTATCATGTTTCGTTGTATTTTCGAGCTATTGTGGCTCCTCTAGCGGTGGAAATAGGTACTGTATGTAAAAGCTCTCGGCCGCGTTGATCTTTTGTATGCCTTACAGTTTGCAATGACGTTTGACATTATGAATAGTAGTTGTATGTCTGTCTCGCTCACTCTACGAAAATAAAACGAGATACATGTAGTCTCCGTAACTAGGTACTCCGGAATAATAAGATACATGAGTGTTTATAGTGAAGAAAAAATACGGGAGTCAAGCGATGTTCTTTATGTATTATTTCGTAACGAAAACAGATGTACCGTATTGTAGAGTTATGAAGATATTGGTAGTTTCTTGAATAAATACAATACATTAATCAAATGAATAGAGTTTCTAGGTTAAGTTTTTTTCAGGAAATAAAGCACTTATGTACACCTATACATTATGAATGCACTGCTGAGTTCCGAAAACTACTTTATGGGTAACATGCTTATCAGTGATTTCAGTCACATTTCAATTACCTGAACCTATTTTGCTGTTAATAAAGGTAATGCAGTGCCATCTACACTCAGTATAGTTCATTAAAGGTTTCAGGATACGTTCTCGGTGTGAAAATCGTGTCACCAATTTCCTCTACTGAGTTATTGAAGTACTACTCCTGCCACCTAGTGGAATTTTCCGGAACTAATACTATATCATACGATAAATAGATGGCACTGTTTAAAGTATTTTGGAAAAAAAAATTTGATGGGAAGTTTGAATAGGTACCTTATGTATATTTTCGGTTCTTCCCTTATCATTAATGCCCTCAGCGCCCACCATTTGCGTTAAGAATGTTATTTTGAACAGAGTATAGGCAATGTTAACACTTGTTTACAAAAGTTGTTCAACTTTACCGTTCCCAAATATTTCCATTAGGTACCAGACTAAATTGCACCAATAAACCATTAAATTGCATTACTAGACCTTTTCGGCATTCCGTCTTATTTCAATACATTTTCAAAACGAATTTAGATGAATTTCGGGACACAGATGGTCCCAAAATTCATCTAAATTCGTTCAACCTTTTGAGTGTGAAAGACTAACAAATATATACACACCATTACATACACCTGGTTATTTGTAAAACACTAGCAACCTCTTATGTTACTAATATCAACTTTTGTTCTATGACTTTTTATAAAACATAACACATTTACCAAAAACAAACCTTTAAGATTTCAACTCTGTATTTTGCTGTATCTACTCACGGTTCCAATATCCAATATTCATAATATAATACTACTCGACATTAGAATATTTATACACCATGTAATAATAATTACGTCCGCACTGCCGAATTTCGCTAGAAAAACACGTATGATGCGACGCAAGCGCATCGGCGACCGACTGACTAGTGAGGGTCGCCCGTAAATACGTCAAGTTTATGTTCAGCTAGCGGAGGGCCGCTATTATACTATCGCTTGCTTCGTATCACAGAACACAGGAATCATACTCTTCGTATATCGTGATATTTAGAACGTTCAATTTAAATATTTTTATTTTTGTATGAAAATCTGATGAACCAAAATATATTAATTACATTTTTTTAAAGTATTAGAACTAAAATTGTTCCAGTCCTTCTATGTTCGTGATGAACGACGAAGCGAAACGCTTCAACAACGGTTCAACAACGTAAGGGCGGATACTCGCCGTACATCGGGTAGTCCGATGGCAGTTCAAAGGAGATCGAATCAAGTCGAATGCAATTCCCGAGCTCAGTCTCCAAAATGCATCCTGTAAACTACAGATACCCGCTGGCTGCGCTCAAGGATATCTAGTCTCTTCATCATCATCATCATTTTAGCCGACAGACGTCCACTGTTGGACATAGGCCTCCCCCAAGTGTCACCACAATGATCGATCCTGTGCGTCTCGCATCCATCGGATTCCCGCAACCTTCACCAGGTTATAGGTCCACCTTGTAGAAGGCCTTCCGACGCAGCGTCTTCCAGTACGAGGTCACCACTCCAGAACCTTTCGACCTTGTGGCCGAAAGAGCCCTAAAAGACTAGCCGCCGTAGCGTTGGCGAGTCTCTTAGGGCTTCCAAATCGCAGCACTCGTTTCGTGGCCTTAGACCAGAGCATTGTAGATTATACATTGCAGCAGTGTCGTCTCACTCTAATACAATACGAGTATGTGTTTTTTTTTATGGTGGGAAAAATCATCCAATGATAACCTCCGCTCTTGGGCGGAGCGGGAGATTGTGTCAGTTTTTGTTTACTGACTAAAAAACCCACCACGTTCCTTCTTGCCTTTCATACCGGGGCTGAGCTACCTTTCGAAGCTAACCCTTGCCCCCGCAGGCTTCGACCCAGCTGGGCCCCAGCTGTTGCTGATAACTTCTTGAGGCGCGCGGGAACAGTGCGCGCCGTCGACGACTTGGGTTCGATCCGGACAGTTACCAGACGGTTGAACAGCGAGCTACCCATTGCTCACCGTCCGCAAGCCCGCGTCTACGGTGGCCGGAAATTGGAATCGGAATGCCGGTGGCGCGGTGGCTGGGGCGCTGTGAGCGCCGTTGCCTGATGCGGTCGGCCTCCTTTGCGAGCATTACTGCTTCGCAGAAAGAGACGACCGCCTGCCACTCCTCCTCGCTCCAGACCATGGGCTGTACGAAGGCCCGCCTCCGATCCCCCCACGAGGGCACTGCGATGCTCCACCGTGTTGTATTTGCCTTTTTACGACCAGGCCTGTGCATCAGGTCATCGATCCATCTCGTGGGTGGCCTAAAAAGGTGTACTCGGTCGGTATTCAGAACCCACCCAGAACGGGAGAAGTTATTTCAAGTAGCAGCAAGTGCGGATCGGACTTGTGCAAGAAGGGTCCGTACCATTACATAAAAACTGCCAAAAAAAAAACACGTTTGTTGTATGAGAGCTCCCTTAAATATTATTTTATTCTGATGTTTAGTATTTGTTGTCGTAGCGGCAACAGTAATACATCAGCTGTGAAAGTTTTGACTATCACGGTTCATGACATACAGCCTGGTGACAGAGGAACAGACAGACGGACGGACGGACGGCAAGTGGAGTCTTAGTAATAGGATCCTGTTCTATCCTTTGGGTAAGGAACTCTAAAAAGATATCTCTTCGTTCGGCCACAATTGATTCAAGGATTGTACCCCACCGGTTGGTACAATCCTCCACAAAAATTACTAAAACTTTGCTAACTGAATAGCAGCCAATGCTGTTGCGCAATGAGCTCCCTTCATGGGGTTGGCTCGATGTACTGTAAAACAAAATGCACTCCGACTATATCAGACTCGGTAACGAAACCATAGCGCCATTTAGAAACACACGCGGAACTAACAACGCCATCTATCGAGCTATGAGACAACTTTGCGCCTTTGGGTTGTTATTGAAAATACTTAAATTAAATAGGTATCTTTCATCTAGCGTATCGATGACAAAAATGCTCATTCCCTAAAGTTATAGTATTAGTGTTTTTTGGGCTACAGGGACTCTGATTGTAGATGGCGATGCTTGTGGTGCAAGGTGAAGGGTACAAACATTAAAGGTACCTTACACCCAACCTAGGTTCGCCATCGGTTAGTTTTATATATTTTCAATACATTTACTCGAAAACCCGTCCTTATCTCACCACTTTTAGGCACGCCTATGACTGTTTTTCGCACTTGTGCCCTTCCACAATTTTATTACTTACATGTATCGCATCAGGCAGAGCGCTAAGCGACGGGTTTATGAGTCGCGCTTCAACCCCGGTTAATTTATAATATATCTTCGAGGTGTATTGATAAAGGTTTAATAAGCACGTAGTTTGTCTCTGCAGTACTCGGTTTTATGAAACCCTTGCCTACGGCTCGGGCGAATTTCTCCTAGGTCGCAATGACAAACTTTCTCCACCTAAGTATATCAAAATATCATCATCATCATCAAATTAGCCAAAAGACGTCCACTGCTGGACAAAGGCCTCCCCAAGCGTCGCCACAACTACCGGTCCTGTACGTCACGCATCCATCGGATTCCCGCGACATCGAAATTACAAAGAAAAACAAAAATAAAGATAATCAATTTTATTTTGAAATAAAAATTATGTTACACTATGTTTGGACATCACATTAGGAATACATTAATGGTATACAACTTAAAATTAAAACAATATACTTTACAAATCACATATTGTCTTTTAAAAAGCTGTATATAGTGGAATGTACATTATATCAACATATATTTATAAAACACAATTTAAATATTTACATGTGAAACTATTGGATTCAAGACATTGACTTTCAAAAATATGTGACTACATTTTAACAAATTTCATTAAATAAAAATAAGTTTACTTTTATTGTGGATAAAATTAGAGTCATACAAATAAGTATACAACTACTTTTTTCAGTACACTTTGCTCATAAAGTGGCTCTTATTGTACTGCACTTAGGTATATAATGGCACTTGTTACCAAACTGTGACATTTGATTACCATTACGCACTAGTGCTACAATGTAGTTAAAACCTTCCTGTCCTCTCCCCCACCATAACGTTATGACATGTATCGTATCAGGGTGGCCGCAGGTCGTCCCCCACTAACGAAAGAAAAAACAAAATGGGCGCGCATATGAAAACAGTTTTTTACCGCCACAAAAGTTTACTAGTTTTATTTTATTCACAAGTGTATTGAAAAACATCGTATGATACACGTGAGTAATTAATGATCACCGTTTCCGGCTCTCTTAAGACCCTCGCCATGGCTCGGGTCTAAATACCGCCTCAACAGTAATCACTAACATTACACACATACCATAATGTACTGTATTACAGTTGCATTTTTTATTATTAATATAAACTAGTGGTAACTGATGCTCGCATCAATGTACGCGGTATAAACAAAAAAAAAAAGATTCTTTATTATTGTTATTACATGATATAATCTGCTTTACTGCCCTATAAAAAAAAACCATCGATGACTGTACCTGTATGGTATGTAGCATACAGGTACAGTCATCGATGGGTTTTTCAATATAATTAAATTTATTTAAATAAAATTATTTTTTCTAAAATTAATTATGGACACTGCACATAAAATCAAGTTGATCGGTGGGCAAGGTTCAAGGCACCATTTTTTCTTTTATTCAATATTTTCACATGTAAAAATTCAAAATTAAAATGCATAAATTAGTATCAAATTCTTAGTACATGCCATGCAGAGTCATTATACAAATCAGTAATAAAAACGGTATTCATATGTACGAGTACTTATTTAGTTAAAAATGATTTTATTAATAAAAGTCTTATATAAAATATTTGTAAAAAAATCGATGTTTAATAATAATTGACAAGAAATTGATACTAATGACAGCATTTTATAATTTTTGTAAAAAAAAAATCAATAAGTCCTCACAAAATAACTGATTTTCGTTCAAGATCAAAATAGTCGATGTACGGACCAAAGTAGCTGTAAAAGTAAACAGTATTACAAAAATTAAAATTATATTATTTGAATCTTAATGGCACTTCCGGACCAAAGAGCATATATTTAACATAACTTAGTAAACTGGTTGCACTTAATTTTCTCATAAATTACGAGTATAATCATAAGCGAATATATATTAGTAGCCACCAATATTTTTAATGCATGTAATATACTTATAATATGTATTTATAATTACGCGAAAATTTATCAGTTTTAATAAAAGTTGATAAATTTTCCCGTTTTTTATTACTCAGTCATTTTCACTTAACACAAAAAGAAATGTGAGGACAATGATTGTTATAATGTGACTATATAAAATACTGATAACGGCTTTACATAGTATGGGTAGGATGACAGCAGGACGAATATATAAAAGTAAATGATATTTCTTTATGGACTTTATTGTATTTTTCATGATGGATTTTTTTTTTTGTGGAACGGAGGTTTAAAATAATAAAATTAAATGTATGAGTTTATGTCTGTATGTATTTTAGTAAAAGGCATAGAGAAGGGAGGGCATTCCATTAAAAAATCGTTGAGTTTCGGATAAGTGTGCAACCGATTTCATCCGTATTTACAATTTTTTCCTAATAATTGATGTCTAGTGCAGCCTTTTATGAAAGGTAAGCGTTTCTAACAAACTATCAACAGCTTTTTCAGTGATTTACGTACTACATAACAATTCTCTATGTACAAGTTAAAATCTCATTTATATCACATCATTCATTCAAAAATATATCTTAAAATTACTGAAGTATGGTCACATTTCTTTTTCTTTGCATACAGCATCACGAATTCATTTATTTGCTTAATGTTAGATTTTTTTATTATTATCCTATTTAATTCTTTTAAAATAAGATTTAAGAAAAACATAAGAGTAAAAAAAAAATTGAGGATCTCGTGATACTGTACGCTAAAAATATTATTTGATTACATATTTGGTTAAACGACACAATAATCCTACAATGAAGCACTGCATCTAAGAAGTACAGTCAGCTACGTAGTTATACAATCACAAATGTGTGCGAACAGAGTTCACATTACCAACTATCCCACGCGGTTGACTGTACCCTTAAATAATTTAGCTTTTTTTTTACAATTCTTATTAAAAGTTACTAACAAAAATAAGTTGTAATTTCTGTATCACACATACAATTTTTATACACAAAATTTTTGTGTGTTCGCCAGTAGAGGTAGAAATAAACAGGTCCAAATATTTTCTTTTTTTTATTATTTTCTGAGATCTCTCACAAACATTATATTAATTATTTCTACGTTAGTTCTCTATTTCCAGTTCATCAAATGCTTGTCTAATACTATCAAATTGGTGATGACCTTACATTCGACATGATCACGTGACCAATCGGCTCTATAGGACATTAGTTCAATAAATTATTTTAGGCCTCTTAACTTAAATACTACGTAATTGCTTTATTGTACTCAATTTCCTAAACTATAAACTAGAATACGAACTAACATTTGGTTTTTGAATAAACTTGACCACATTTATTAATTTCTTACATGTCAAAAAAATTTTGAAAAAAAATATAAAAAAATCTCAAATATTTAAAATAATATCACGTTTACAAGGTGTAAAAATAAGGAAAATTTTAAAGGTTTTTTAACGTGCAATGCCTCGAAATTGGCAATCGATTGCATGACCCATCTCAATCGATGACCTTACCGGGCCTATAATGTATCCCTGACGTGTAAATTTTATTGATAGCGTATTTTTTGACCACAGTGCCGAATTTGAAGGTTTTCCTCACTGTTCAATTACTAAGAACACTTTGCATTCGTATCAAAACATGTAACGGCTCTTTCGGAGACCGAATACATACATAATGTCTCCCCTAAGGGAGTGTTCAATGGTATCAAAGGCTTGTTCAAAAACCAAATGTATAAAATAGTGCTATATCACATAAGTACTAACAGATGACGTTATAGCATCACTATGTAGTAACATACAAGTTAATATTTACAAACGTATCTACAATTTATCTAGAACTATCGCCAATTATATTTGGATATGACACCTAATTAACAAGATATTTAGATCGCAAGAGTTTTAATTTAATTAGGAACATCCTGTATCCTGGCTTTAGGTAAAAAGCCTCACCGCATAATTTAGTCAATATTTTTAAAATATCTTAAAAGCCTAAATAAATTCCAATTGATAATCATGTCAAAAATATTTGAAGCTGATGTTTGAAATAGTCGGTGTTTAAAAATAAAAAATTAAATTAAGAGAGTCATAATGGTAACACAATTTCATATTTAGCTGTTCAATTTCATCAATTTCCACTCCGCCATATAATTTATTGTCCATCTCGTTTAAAATTGATGTCGAAACATTAAAATAATTGCGTTGATCACATTTTTACATTTCTCATATCACAGTTTGACTCTCAGGATGCCAACTCTTAGTACAAAGAGAGAGCGATACCTCGACAAGAATCTCTCAAAATAGTAATAAATAATGTTCAAAAAACGATAAATCTTTGAAAATTTTAAATACTGTAGCGTTAAAAATGTATGATGTCGTCAACATACTCATCAATATATTGGCACACCAATTGACATTACGATTTTAAATAACAATACTGATCGGACTTTAATTATCCATTTCATCTTATATTGACCAAAACATATTAAAATATTAAAATAAATCGTCTTTCACAAGCAAATTGATGAAACGCTGTTACTTGATAATACCCGATGATCAATTCCTCTGTCCTTTGGTAATGTCGTTTTTGTTAGTCAAGTTAAAACGTGCAGAGCTCTAAGGAACTATGAGACAACACTACAATGCAGTATTGATCTTCAAAGGAACGAGTTTGTAAAACGTCAAAGTCTTGTAGCAATTTTAATCTAGAATCCAAAAGATTATTCAAAAATACAAGACTAGACTATTAAAAATTCAAAATTATTACTTAAAACCCTCGACACAGACTGTAACGTCTTAATTCATGAATCCCCAAGCGACACCCGGTGGCCGCGCATCTATTGTCTTACTATTGTGTCTCTAATTGACGGTATCTGAAGGGTTAAGATCGCTATTTCTTCATTTCCATATTCCTTGTCAGGTGTTCGTTACCTGTTCACTGGACATTGTTTCCGTACTCCATGCCGAACTGTGAGAGGATGACGAAGGTAAGTCCAAGGAAGACGGAGCCGAGCAAGTCGCCAAGAGCTGTGAGGTAGGGGATGGCTGCGTTGTCGGGGTCTTTTTTCTTTTGCCACATCAAGTGGATGAGCATGTAGGCTAGGTATAACAGCACCATGACCTGGAAAGAAAGAGAATAACGTTAAAGATATGTATTTTTGGATGTAGCGAGACCAAATGATTCAAAGGTAGAACAAAAAGGTAGAAGGTAGATTTAGAAGAAACCTGTATACAGAACTGAATATTTGAATCATTGTCATTCATAGTATACTTCTTCCTTCTGCCCTTCCTTATGCCGATTTTTTTTTAATTGATAGTCTCACGCATGACCACCATGTCACCTGATGGCAAGCGATGACATGGTCGATAATAGAGCATTCTTGCCTAAACATTCTTCATAATTAATTCTCTTCACTTAAAGACCTCCAGGTTGTTACAATCAGGAAATATAGATCCCGGTAGAGAAATCCACTCCTTGGCTCAGGATCAAGGAAGGAAAGATTGTAATTATTATTATGAGCCTTTAGATATAATATATGCGGAACAAAATGTATTAGTCCCACATACCTCCGTTATAAAGGGAGGACCCTCCGACCAAACGAGTGTTATATCTGACTCGGGCAACTGCCCAATAGATGATTTCGGCCTGTTGGTATAATATACCAACAGGATTTGAACTACGCACGATTTGAACATATTATGTTCAAATCGTGCGTAGGAGTCTAATTGCGCGATGCAGGATTTAGTGTTTTTCGTAGTTATTATATGGCGTCATAGATGTCGCTACAAGCCTGCTGTATCCTAGTACAGAGCAAAGGCTTCTCGTCTTTCCAATTTTCTCTGGGTAGAGCTGGTTAAACCTCTACTCATCACGGTATCTCAATAAAAGATAAGGAAAGTAATAAAACTTACTTGTAACAAAGAGCTCATCAGATAAGTGATGCCAAAGGCTACTTGTATAGTGACTTTGCCCTGGTACATGAAATCGGCGACGACCATGAAGATGATTTGCCCGAACAACGCCAGGATCAGCAACATACGAGCCACTTTAGCGGCGGCAGCTGGAAGTAAATTAAATTAGGTTTAGAAAATGTACAAAAAAAAATTGCATATCTTATACAGTGAACTTTTTCTTTAGCATAGGTAGACTGCTGACGAGGAATGACAAATGTAAAAAAAATATAACACGACTTGATCTGGGGTTTAAACCTAGAACCCTTTTTGCTGCAGTACTTGTGACCACTAGGTTAACTTTGAATCAAGAATCAAAGTATTTCAAATAAACCATTTACAGGCACTTTAAATTGTCAAGAAGTCAGTCAGAAATATGATGCTAATTAGATCTCTATGGAGAAGAGTGTGGAAGAAACTCCATAAGCATTTTTAAAAATCACGTTATCTACTTATTACAAATGTCTCGACTACATATTTCTTGATACTGCTATTATGTGTGAACAATGTAAATAGATAGGTAGATATTTACATGGCCTTTCCCAATATTTTTTTTAGTTTTATTAATGGTGCATAATTCAAATCTTTTTGATATTAATATTTCTCACTATGCATTTTTATTGTAATTTAATTTAAATGCAATTCTATCATTATTTTTTACTTTTTCCATTCCTAATTTTTAAATTTTTATATTCGCACACAATGTAAATTGTTTATTGAATAAATCAATCAAACGAAATCAAAATGCTGAAAAAAAAGTTACTAAATACCAGAGAGACTATAACGCGTGACCTTTTCGAGCGACAATTTAGTAACTTTATGATAAATTCAGGTTAAATCAGAGAGAACTTCCCTATATCTTCAGAAAATATAACCCAACTTACTTCCATAGAACAGCGTCTTCCAAGGCCACTCAATGAGCCTGGTGTTCTCAGGCAGTTCTCCAGGGATGGCGGTCTGATGCAGGTGGGTGGCGAGTCGAGAAGACTGGACGCAGACCAAGTTGCCGCCGATACCGTTTACGATGGGCTGGAAGACTTCGTAACCGCGGTAGTGGTCCACTGCTTTGTCGAGGACGATGCCTCCGACACTGAAAAAGAAATTAATGGTGATGTTACAGGATTTGAAGCAATATAAAGGCCGACTATGCTATGTCGGCCTTATAATGTTCAGGCTCAGGCCTAATCTCTAGGAGAGGGAATGGGCCGTAATTCACCACGCGGGCCCAGTGCGAGTTGGAGGGTATTTTTAAAAGTATTCATACCTTATTCAGAGAGCCGTGAGAAAAAAGGTACTACTAATTTATAGATCACAGACACTGCAAACATTTTACATTCAAATGAGACGTTTTGTCATCGGGCGGGTTTTTTGAACCAGTGACTGATAAATTCTCATATTTGGCGACAAATTAGCATTCGTGGTATCAAAATTAAAATCCGTGATGGTGGCCAACCCAGATTCAGCCCTGCTAGACTCAAAGGCATAAAGCACTAACAATTTTGTAATATAATTGCATTTTGTAATACAAAACAATTGAATCTGCCGTAGATAATTTTCATCAGAATCATAACATATGATAACTAAGTTATTTTATATTTTTAGGGATTGATTAATTTTGAATCAAATGTTGGAATCTAGAAGCCTGTCTTGTAATTTATGATAAAGTGTTGTTGTTATAAAAAGACAGTGGAATTTAAAAGTTACAATCTATATTTAATCGTATTTTTTTAAAACAATCAAACGTGCAGATCTTAATGAAGGAACGTTTCCGATGATAATTTACAATCTTCTGTCAATTATGTTGATTGTTTTCATTTTTATTAGCCGTCGTGATGTTTTGTATAGATATATTATAGATTATCATTATAGAGTTATTATTATTATATCTAGCCCATATTGTCCCACTGCTGGACAAAGGCCTCCCTCCACTCCTTCCAATGTTCCCGGTTTTGAGCTACTTCTTTCCAATTCCCAAGGAAGACATCCAAGTCGTCCTGCCATCTCCTTCTTGGTCTGCCGCGACCCCGTCGTGCGATGTCAGGGCACCAATTTAGTGTTTTCCTGGCGCACCGCTCGCTCGGCATCGACAGACAAGTCCAGCCCAGTCCCACTTAAGCTGGGCAGCCTTCTGAACTACGTCAATGATTTGCGTTTTGGAGCGCAGTGTAGTGTTTCGAACGCGATCCGTTATTTTAACACCTAGTATGCTGCGCTCCATAGCACGTTATAGAGTAGAATATATTAATTCTGAACCAGAAAAAAACAAACGATTACTGTAGGATAAACAATGGCTGCAATGGCAAAAGTAGAAGCTAGTTTTTATACAGAATTATTTGTAAAACACTGGCAATCTCTCAGGACTATGTTACTAACATCATAAACAACTTCCGTTCTATGATTTTTTAAATTTATCATATTTTAGTTCATCAGATTTTCATAGAGAAATGAAAATATTTAAATTGAACGTTCTAAATATTACGAAGTCTCTGCGAAGCAAGCGATAGTACAATAACCGATGAGCGCGGGGATCAGCCAGCGCGGATGCTTGATGCGCTTGTAACGCGTCATACAGACGTAGACTTGAAATGTGTTAGATAGAACAACAAAATCTTGAAGGTTTGTTTTTGATAAATAAATTATGTTTTGTAAAAATTCATAGAACTAAAATTGTTGTTTATGATATTAGTAATACCGTCCTACAAGGTTGTTAGTGTTTTACAAATAACCCTCTAAAAATGTCAAAGATATGAAAGAAGTCGAATACATACCCACTGATGAAGAGTGCAGAGATGACAGGAGTCCAACCACTGGTGAGGACCTTCTTGGTGTACTTGTTGCGCCAGACGATGAACACCCACAGGGGAAGGAGACTGTAGTATACGCACATCAACGCTATGGGCTGCCATAGCGATATCTCTGTAGGAATAACGACATTGTTACAGAGACGTAAGGGTGATAATTGGGTGGGAGACGAAGCTTATTAAGGTCTTATTGTTCGTTCTATTGCTAATGTAGAATTAGGGAACTTGATTGTAAGGCACGACACAGTAGCTCAATTTTTCGTGTTGAAGTTAGTGTACGGTAATATACAACATTATTTTTAGTTTATGCAAAACCTCAATGTAGTTTGTTCAGAATCAGTAGCTGAATGGATTCCAATAGTTTTTACACCATTTTTTTCCCAAAAACAATTAAAAAGGTCACAAGTTGGACACCACCGATACTAAGTACAACACAGGTCACCGCAGGTCATAACAAGCATTAGACGCCAGCAAATAGGTGGGTGGAAGTGCAAAACAAACCCTCAGTTGGTTTGATTGCCCGGTGACCATGTATTTTTGCTGATATAACAAACTTATAACTTTGTGATTTTTCACGATACAGTAATTAAATTTTTCAAAACCGGTCGTTGTGGCGATGCATAGGGGAGGCCTATATCCAACACTGGCGCTGATATGATGATGATTTATGAAATTTTGTACATAGATTCTTGACATAAAAATATTAGACACGTATTTCAGGTTTCGCATATATACTAAAACTAATTTTGTATATTGCAAAATCATGCCAACTAAACTATCTAAAATATGATAAACAATACTTAAATGATTTGTGGATTCAAATAAAAAAAAAACCAACATGTCAAATAATTCAATTTTTGTAGATCTATAAGACTACAAATATAAAGAATTTATCATCTATCAAATCGCTCATGGTTTCAAAGCTAGAGATGTAGAAAAATATTTGATAGAACATGAAGTAAAATACAATGATTCACGTGAAAATAATTGCAGTTTTACAATTCATAACTCCATTGTTGGAGTAACAGATAATATAATAGATTTGCATGGTCTTTAGAAGCCTGAGGACGATCAAATAGGATGTGCCATAGTATATATTATTAGAGATTTCTTTGAATAGGCTATTGTTCTATTTCTACCAATTGTTTGATTACGATTGACGTCAATCAATACGAAAACCATTTAAATCCATTAGTTTAAGATAAAGAGGTTTCATGAAAAACATATTGAGGTTATCGTGCTTATAAAATTTCTTAGATGCTATTTTAATTCATGAAGATATATATCGATATCTTGGTAAAAAGAATATCTTACATTATAAAATTCAAGTCTATTTAATTTATAATCTACACTAATATTATAAAGAGGGAAAAATTGTATTTTTGTGTGTATGTTTGTAATGAGTAATAAACTCAAAACTACTGTGCCGAATTCAAAAATTCTTTCACCATTGGAAATCTACATTCACCCTGAGTAACATAGGCTATATTTATTGTCCATGCAAAGCCGGGACGGGCTGCTAGTTATAGATAAAAGGAGAAACTGACTGATTAACATATCAACGCACAGCCAAAACTACTGGGCTACGCTCCTAGTGAGCGTGAAATTTGGACAAGGCTTCCTTTTATGATGTAGGCAAACACTAAAGGGAGGATTTCCTAAAATTCATTGCCTAAGGAATGGAATGGAGGTCCAAAGTTTGTATAAAAAAGCCTGCTCTCACGCAAGCGAAGCCGATGGCAGAAGCTAGTTTTAAATATTGTGTTATTAACGCCATTATGTTTATTGTCTGTCAGTTTACGTAAAAATACACATGCAATGGTTCAAGTGAATTGTGTATATTTTTTTCTTATGGACAAAAGCAGTGTGAAAAAAAATGCCTAATAAATCTTCTAGTCAACTAAAGAGTCTAATTCTGATTTCGCTAGACTCACCTTTCTCACTTCTTCCTTTATCAGTACCTTTTAATTTTGCAAATTAACAAATTATGTTATTTTTTTTTTAGTTTAGCTTCATTTTAATAGTTCTTAATAAACTAGTAACCTAACTATCCACCTGCTATTATATATTGCCATCTTATGAAATACATTTGCCTTATAAGAAAGAAAGAAAATCGCCTAATTGGGACACGCCCAGGACCAATATCATAAAGTAACTAAAATAAAAACAATCTAAAAGTAAAAACACCTATGCGAGGTCAAAAAGTTTCCAAAATCAGTATATAACTACTATTAATGTTATAGTTAGAATATGTAAGGAGAAACTGACTGACTGGCATATCAACGTACAGCCGAAACTACGGAGATTAGCGGGGTTACTATGACGTTTGATCGTCGTAAGATTGTTTTAATCTTGTTTCAGTGTGGGTTCTCTGTCGCTAGACAACCTGTATAGCTCTGTCTTTTACCCACACTGTAACAAGATTAAAACAAACTTACTTTAAACGTCATGGCCTAGGTCCTGGAGGGTCAGATTTTGCACAAGGTTTCCTTTTATGACATAGCACTGAGCATTTTAGACTGAGCACTAAGAGAGGTCTTTCCAAAATTCGCCCACTAACAGAACGAAATGAGGGTCAAAATCTTGTGTATGGAGTAGGATACATACACGAGGGTGAAGCCACTGGCAGAAACTAGTAGGTAGACAGATATTGGAACTTTTGCCTTGTCCCTTTTGTGAAGTACTTCTTCAACACTTCCTTTATCTGCTTCAGTCAACTGTTACACTCCCTTTTTCATACATATCATCCTTCACACAATCCATCTATACTTCTTTGGTCTCCCGGCTTCTACCCGCATACTCATCACTCGCAGTACATCTTTATTTAAAATTGAAAGTAAGTAAATACTTTCTGTTTTCCAGCTGACCTAACAATGTCTAGTCAAATAATACTTACGAATTTGGTCGAACATATACTGCGCAGTGACAGCTAACACTGTGTTGCTCACAATATCACCGATGGAGGCTGCTAATGGCGTCGCCACGTTGTCAGGGTTCACTTTGAACTTGTGAGAAGCATAGATGACCATGACCATCACAAAGTCTGGAAAAGAAATGGTAAAATTAATATATGCTATGCAAAACGGTGAAGGAAAACATTGTGAGGAAACCGGCATGACCTAGAACCAAAAATTCGAAGACATGTGACATCCAACAAGACGCACTGGGCCCGCGTGGTGGATTACGGCCCATTTCCTCACCTAGAGAGGAGGCCTGAGTCCCAGCAGTGGGGACATTATAAGGCCGACTATGCTATGCAATAGGTCCTATCTTATGAAGAGGAAGAGGCGAGGTAAAAGTAAAGATAGTTTGGGTGAGGTGAGAAGAGATATGTAAGAAAAGAGAGTTGCATTAGACCACGTCCTAGAATAGGACATAGGATACTTTTTATCCCGGAAACTATGTTCCCTTGGGATAATTTTCTGCTATCACGCGGGCGAAGCCGCTGGGAGCAGCTAGTATGTAAATAAGATAAAAAAAAAACAAATTCTAGAATTTAAAATAAGCCTATCAGCACGACTGAACTAATTTGAAAAGGAACCGAATGATCCAATACACGCGCCGCCACGGTGAGACATTTCATTGAGCATGACAAAAATGGATCTTCATTATGGAGCGGGCTCGCGGACTGCGAGCCATGGGTAGCTGATTCGGTCCGGTAACTCTACGGACCGAGCCCAAAACGTCGACGGCGCGCACTGTTCCCGCGCGCCTTAAGGAGTTGTCAGCAACAGACGGGACCCAGCTGGGTCGAAGGCCACTGGGGCCAGGGTTATCCGAAAGAAAACTCGAGCCCCGGTATAAAGAGGCTAGAAGGAACGGGGTGGGTTTTTAGTCAGTAAGAGTCTGACACTATCTAGCGCTCCACCCAATAGCAGGGGTTGTCATAAGATGAATTTACCCACCGTAAAAAAAAATCTTCATTATGGAGATACGTATTCGGAAATATGAAAGATCAAACAAACCTACATGCGTCATACATTTTTAATGGTCCATGTAACGAATTACATTTCTCGAGACGTTATGGTGATTTATGATGATAATATTATCTTCATTTCCTTACGTGCCCAGAAATAATGACTGACAATTGACCGTTGACCGAATGTTACGTTATCTATGTACTGTCACGTATCAACGTATGTCTCATGTGTTAGAGTTATTAAATTGAGATGGCATGCGGATATATTGTTTTAAATAACCATTGTCTTTTTTAATATTACAATAGTAGATTATGCACCGAGGGGCTAAAGTTGTGTCTTATGTCACGGGTGTCATATTGAATCTCGAGCGCAATGAAGGATTCGGGATTTAACTCACGAGCAAAGCGAGGGAGTTAATACAAGAATCCTGAATGCAGCGAGGGATTCAAGCTAGCCCAAGGCAAAGACACCTTTAGCCCAGAGGAGGATACTCTACTTTTTACACCTACTGTGAGAAAATAATAGTCACATTATTGACCAGCGGGTCATAATGAAATCCAGTACAACATTATTGACCGGCTGTGCCCCCGGCCCATAGATATAATATATTTCTATGCCCCGGCCACTAATAACTCACTTTAGGTTAAGGTTGCTTGACATAATATAATTTGACATTTTCGAGCAGGTGGTGTGAAAAGGTTATATAACAATCTAGTAGATGAGGTTAACGCAATAAGTAAGAATACTACACAAATGATTAAAAACTAGCTTTTGCCCGCGGCTTCGCCCACGTACATAAAATATATAGCCTATGTCACTTATTAGGAATAAAGCAGCTTTTTATCGGTAAAAAAAAATTAACAATCGGACCATTAGCCAAGTTACTAATCTGCAATAGTTAACGCTAGTAGAAAACTTCAAATGTACGGGAATGACGTCACCTCAACGCTCAGTCACGTGGTCAGTTACAACCGTTTCTCTTGCGTGTTCGACGGTTACAACTTACGTTACGGTTATAACTTGGCTAGGGGGGCAGGTACTTCCAGAGATTCATGGGCACTGATGCACTTATAAAGTCGAAGTTTCAAAGCCTTGGACATCGCTGCCAAGTTGCTAGCCTGTCAGTTTTCTATAGTTTACATTTCGGGGAGTGTGCACTGGAAATGCACAAACTAGTTCCACCAAGTCCGTTCCATCATCTGATCACAAGACGTACGGCGTCGCGCCACTGGTCATGGTAGACATCCCACTCAAACGTACACAGCGTTTTGCAAAAAACAATTTTTGTGCGTACAGCTAAGGAGTGGAATACCCTGCCGAAGCTTGTATTTCCTCATAGCTACAACCTGAGGGTCTTGAAGTCAAGAGTTACTACTAGGCAAGCGTGTTCTATCCTCGGCTACATCATCGCTTACCATCAGGTGAGATGATAGTCAAACGCGAGCCTATCTACATCTACATTAATATAATAAAGAGGTAAAGTTTGTTCTTTTTTGTTTGTAGAAGGTAATCTCTGGAAGTACTGGTCCGATTGCAAAAATTTTTTCACCTTAGAAAGCTGCTTTATTCCTGAGTGACATATAGGCTATATTCTATGTACGCGGCCGAAGTCGCTGGCAAAAGCAAGTCAATAACAAAAGAAACTAAACGGAACAACTTACCCAAGACGAAGCACGTGGTGGTAGCAGTGAAGACCGCCGAAGCGACGAGCAGTAACACGTATGAGCCGTTGACGCCCCGGTCCGTTATAGTGTTGACCACTATCGCGAACATTGAAACTACTGTCGCTGCTACTATTGCTTGCACCTGGGGAAACAAGATATAATAGGTTTGAAGTAAAACTTTAGACGAATGCACACAGTCAAGAGTATAGTCCATTCGGATATCATCATCATAATCTTCCTGCCTTTTTTTTTACTGTGAGCAAAAATCATCTTATGACAACCCCGCTCTTGGGTGGAGTGGCAGATAGTGTCAGACTCTTACTGACTAAAAACCCACTCCGTTCTTTCTAGCCTCTTCATACCGGGGCTTGAGCTTCCTTTCGGATAACCCTGGCCCCAGTAGGCTTCGACCCAGCTGGGCTCCTCCTGAATCTTCCTGCCCTTGTCCTATGTTACTTAGGGTCGACGCAACACGTTTTTTCTTCCATTCTGCCCTGTCACCAGTCACGCTATCGCTATAACTAACTCTCTTTTCTTTCATATCAGGAGGGATAGACAAATTCCCTTTCAACTTTACTATGGGGTTGGTCTGTACGGATAATGTGAGCCAAATTGACCGTGTATATTTAACCCCATCCAAGAAAATCACAACATTTTAGATAACGCAACAATGCAGTAGATAAATGCAAACATGGCGAAGCGAGCATGACTTCTTTTGAAAGGTCTGATAACTAATTACAGAGAACAGAAGTGTATGGAACCTGTAGTGGAACAGCATAGTCCAGATGATATTTCCTAGTGAGATTTAAAAAAACCACTGAATCAATATACAATGACTGAAGATGAAGTGAGAAATTCTTCCACTCAGACAAACAGAGAAAATAAAAACATCAAGAAAGAACCTAGCGTTATAGATAGTTATTATAAGTCTGAAAACGCCAATCCGCCTTGGACAGACGGTGATTACTGTGACCAGCTCAAGTCTATCCAATAGAAGGCCTTTGTCCTGCCATGTTATTATACATATTGTTATACATTCTGAATCTATGATAGCACTGTATACGCAAGTCACTCAAGTAGACAGAGTAAACACCCACAAATTGAGCCGTCCATATTACAGTGTGTAATGACCGTGCGATAGTCTCAAACAATTACGACGATTTACACGTCGTTTCATGTGTAATGTGTTATTTTCAAAGCCTTTTTATTTTCTGAGTAAGTGTGTAAAATTTTGTTACGCTATATGCTCATCGCTGTTTAGTAGATTGATGGAAATAATTGAGATGCGTGAAAACATACACTGCTAAATAGACCAAGGAACTATACCTAACCACTCTTTTAGGGGCCTTATCTTGACGTGTTTAAAAGGTAAGCATGCGAGTGAGAAAGAGGGATGGAGCTTTACACCCTATGTAGCTCCATCCATTCCAAAAGTACAGTTTAGGTCGTCAAATAGATCGCTTTAAGAGCTGGTATGGCCTCGGTGAAGGAGATCAGGACTGTGCATAAACATTCCATTACAGGTGGATGAGCTGTAAAAGATCGCGGGTCAGACTTTGAGGAGAGCAAGACATAAAAGGGAGGACTTTTGTACTCAGTAGTGGGTGGACTAGGGCTGCCTATAATGATGACGATTAAGACTTTTGCCTTAAATTAGCACTAAATTAGTTGCGCATCCAGGTAGGCTGCTGCAAATATAACTTGGAGACAGAGTTTTATAAGTTAGTCGAAACCAATTGTGACTGCAGAGAATACGTTGCAGTGACCTGAATGAGGACTTAACGAGTGCCACCGATGCTGCTAAGAGCGTAGCCAGCAGAGATTGAGCCGGTCCAAGAGTATTAAAGAAGTTAAACTTAAATGAGAACACGAAAAGAAGAAAAAGAAGGCCGTAGGCGTAGTCAAGCTATTAATGATGATAACTAAATAACCAGTATATTTACCTGTACTAATGATATGTTTCCGACGACCATAGATATGACTTCCCTCGTAGATGTCATGTTGCCTAGGTTAGCTTGAGTTGACAGTCTGGATGCCAGGCACATGTCCAGGTTACCTGAAGACAAAATAAAAATTAATCATTTACTTGCTCAAGAATTTGATAAAATTTAAAAAAGTATTAGGGTCGTCCGTTGTCAAGATGGTACATCGTTGCCTTTGCGAGGAGAACCTGGATGGCTAGAACAGGAACTTGGAGAGTGGTACAAGAGAAGAGAGGTTTAGACCCAGCAGTAGGCAAAGTTAAACTGTTGATGATGAGGATGAAACCGAGAGAAACTGGTGGTGATATGCCTTTCGAATGTAGGTAGTTTTTACATGGTTGGAGTGAGAGTAGTAGGTAAATAGATCAGCATACTTAGAAGAGATCTAGGTAAGTAACTATAGTATGTTATCTTATTACTACTGTACATTGTCTCCTTATAGGAATAGTTACTATTGGTCTGGTGTATCAATGGTCTTCTCACATCAGCCAATCGTGATTGAGTAATAACAGTCACAATGAACGACTCTCGAGGTTAAGTAATAGTGGCCGAGGTTGGCCTATGGATGGCCAATGGATGAGTGCCGTCTTAACATTCCTCTGTGCCTCAAAAAGTACGTGAAGCCATTGGTTCTGGCTGTCATTTGCAAATCTATGATGACTTTATGTAATTTATGGATAGTCAGAAGCTAGGAAATCAGAAACCAGTTTTGTCAAAAGGTATCTGTGTTACCTAACTATAAAATTACTGGATTATGGAGGACATTGGCAATAAGTCCATGTAAAATATTTATATCAAACTGCATTTATTCAGTTTTACTAGAAACCGACCCCAATATATTTGGAAAAAGGCTAGGTAAGTACCTACCTACCTAGATATTTTGTTCTAGAATTTCGAAACTTACACCTTCTTATTAATTTGCGATTAATATAATCAATCATTTGTACTTTATCTGAAATACAATTTAATCCTCTTATTTTTAATGCGATGTACCAATTAAGATGACATTCTACTTAGAAGATAAGGTCCATGAGGATATTAGTAACGATGCAACTGTATCTACAAATTAATATGGAGATTACTAATGAACAGACACGTGAACAAATAGGTAAGTAATTTTGTTTTTATGGATTTGACTTTGATAGTATAATTAAGTACCTCATTGGTCCCAGATATAAAGGGTGACTGGTAATTAGTGACCGATAATTATACACGTAATTGTACTCATGATTACACACAACTTTCCCAAAGAAACTTTTTTTGTACTCATTATTTAACCGGAACATGTAGGTACTTACACTGATTACATACACCAATGAGTTGCAAGCGGCGCGGATGCACTATCACTATTGTAGGTAAGGAGACGTTGCAGGCGCGCGCGTGCGTTAATGCGCGAACAGCTGTTGTGTTATTGTGATAAAACTAATGAGTATAAAAAAAAGTTTGTTTGGGATAGTTGTTTGTAATCACGAGTAAAATCACGTGTATAAGTATCAGTCACTAATTTACCAGTCACCCTATATATTGTACCTATTTTTTTTTAATTATTGATAAGCTCGCGTTTGACCACTATCTAACCTGATCGTAAGCGATGATGTGACCGACGATGGAGCACGCTTGCCTAGAAGTAAACTGTGAATAGGTTACTTCTAGGATAGGTTGTTCCGTTTTTTTTTTCTATTATTGATAGGCTCGCGTTTGACCACTATCTCACCTAGTGGTAAGCGATAATGCGGCCGATGATGGAGCACGCTTGCTTAGAAGTAACCTATTCACTTTTGACTTAAGACCCCTAGGTTGCTTGTTTTTAAGTACACAGCTGCCAATCTCACTACGAACTGATATGGTTGTAGCTATCGGGAAACACATAGTCCGGCAGGGATTTCCACTCCTTGGCACACAATAAATGTGTTGCCAAAACGCTTTGTGCAGGTATGGGATGGGATGGGATGTCTACCATGTACCGGTGGCGCAACGCCGTACGTCTTCTTCTACTTTACTATATTACCCCTTACTTATATTTCTCGTAAGTAGTAGGATAGGTGTATAGTTCAAAATATTATCATATAAAACTACTGTCTGAGTTATACTCGTCAAGACGAATCATACGAGCCCAAACTCGATGGGGTTGTATCGTTTAACTACCAAGTCACTATAGCCACCTTCCAGTTCCATCATCAGATCAGCTCCTTGTCATAATAATTTTCCATTGCCATCTGATTTACGCATGCATGCAAAATTTCAGCTCAATTGGTAACTGGGAAGTGGGTCAAATTTAAGTTACAAGATTTGCAGAGAAACATCTGGACAGGTGAAACTAAATAAAAGCTTGTAACAGGGAGAAGTAAGGGTAGTTCTATATTATAAGTACTACTATATAATTATAAGTACTTTTTGCAGACGAGCATTCATCGTTTTCTCCAATGTTTACATAAAAGGTCTTATTTACATTGAACTGAGTCTAGCCGTGTTTAGAGTAGTTTATTACGAGTAGTAATACAAGCCTGTGGACGCCATTATATTTTATAAATAGTGTCGAGCGCTTTGAAACGACGCCGGGTGCGGTATCAACACAGACCTAATAGTAAACACCTCTTTTGCTGTGTCGGTTAAGATACGGGTTCAAAAACAAAGAACCTGACCTATGTTTTTATGTTATGGCGATTGAGGGATAGGTACAAGGGTAAAGAGGTTATAGACTATAGTTCATCCAACTCGTTTTTTAGAGTTCCATATCTCAATAGGAAAAAAACTGAATTTTTATACGATCACTGTGTTGTCCGTCTGTCTATCAAAGACCGTTTACCTCGGGTACGCGTGGAGGTTTAGAGTTGAAATTAAAACCGTATATTCAGGTCTACGGTCCCTTGAAGCTGTGAAAAAAAAAAAAAACTATTGAGTTCACGAAAAAAAGATACGGCCGTTTATGTAGCAACAAAAACGTATATTTCGAAACTATCGAGAGAATCAAAATTCTTACGTTACTTCCAATTGAATTAGAATACTGAAATTTGGCATATATCAAGGTCTTGTAGCACAAGTATAGAAATAAATCTGAAAACAGTTTCGTTGCTAAACTATATCTGTGCTATAAGACCTTGCTTTACGAGAGAGTCGAAATATAGACGTTTTTGCAACATATATTTTTTTCGTTCGGCGGTATATTTTTATCGAATTTTTCACAATTATAAGGGGCCGCGGCCCTGTGTATATGGTTATAATTTCAACTCGATACTTCCACGCGTTCCCAAGATGAAGGGTCTTGAAAAACAGACAAACAGACGTACAACAAAGTGATCCTTAACCCTTCAGATACCGTCAATTAGAGACACAATAGTAAGACAATAGATGCGCGGCCACCGGTGGTCGCTTGGGGATTCATGAATTAAGGGTTCAATTTTTTCTTCAAAACCCTCCTTGGAACCCTAAAAAAATGCATTGCAACTATTGCACCAGTCTTTTAACAATAATTCTCATGACAAAACGTATATTAACCTCAATGACAGCTGGTCTGTATTTCCCCGCACAGCTCAGTATTTACCAAACAAAAGAAATATCTCTATGTCAAATAGAGTGTGTTTTGTCTGGGTAATTTATAAGTATTGACATTGTTATGCAGTCATATTTTTAAATGCATATCTGTGTGATGTTACACAAACCGTATGATGGGACTTCCCATCAGCATAAATTACTAACTGCCATATAAACTTTCATTCCCCTGATTAAATGGATTTATTAAACTAGGTACTAGCTGACCCTGCGTAATTTGTACCGCCTAAGGGCTATATTTCAACAGGAAGCCATGGCGTCACGGTGAAATATAGCCCTAAGCTACCAAACTATGTCTAGTTTGGTAAACTATGGCTGTATGGTGTCCCATACAGACAGCAGAGTAGCCACACGTATGAGCTGGTCGCGCCACCAAATTGGTTGCGCAACCAAATGGATACCAGGTCAGTAACTCTCTGTAAAGCTGTATACATTTTGTTGGTAGTGGCCACTGTTCCGCCATGGTCTCCCGGTAAAACATAGCTTTTACAGTCAATGAATGTAATAGGAATATCTTTCGATACAGTCAACCGATTGCGATTGAACAAAGCCTAAATAATATATCAAATTACACACAATTTCAATGTAAAAAAGTTATCTTCATTAATATCGTATATTTTCCGTGATGCGCGCACAATTAAAAACTACTACAAATTTATTATATGTATACATATTTTTGAGATGAAATATCATCTAATGCATCCGAGATGAGATATTCAGCAGAACGAGAACGAGATATTCAGTTTGTTTTCTGTCTTCAGCTTTAAGCAAATAAGATTTTCACAACGTAGTTTTTATATACTTCAATTCCAATTGTCAATGCTCTAATAAATGGTTCACATCATTATAACGATACACGTTTCTACGATACAATAGTAAATTAACTACGGTAAACAATTTGCTATGTGGTCGATTTGCTGTTATTTCTCTTAACGATTATTTGCACGCGACCTTACAGGATTTTTTTTCATTCGTGTGTATGTATTTTTTCAAATAGTATTATCTATTAACCTTTCATTGTGCTATTGTGATTGATTCAATCGCAAACCGGTTAGTAAGAGTAACTTAGTAGTGATTGCTATCGCATTAAGAGTTATTTCTGCTGAAAGACGTCCACTGCTAGACATAGGGCCCTCATGCGATAATATATGACCCCGCATCGGAGAAACCATGCTTATTGCTGCAATACGTTTCGTGAGGCAAAGCATCGGTTTAATTGATAATGCAATATGAATAAGCATAAACATAATCAGGATTTTTAATGTTCTCACTGCTGGGACTTTGGTTTGTGCCAAAATCCACGAGCCCAGTGCGGGTTGGTGAAATTCACAAGTCCAAAAGCTGGAAAAGGTGATTCAACGACTATATTTAATCTTTTTTTTTGGGCGGGTTTGATCAAATAATTCCTTCAGGGCTGGTAGAGTGAGGGGGAAGGTGGCCCTCGCAAAAGGCAACTGAAAGATTACTGTGGGTTTTATTCAGTAAGTTTGACACTCGTTCCCGCGCCACCCAGAGCAAGAAAAGTCATTAGATGAATCCCTATGTAAATAAAAAAACGAATAACAGATGGATTCTGACACTTTTGTGCAGGTCTGAAATCAATTTACAAAACAAACTAGGAGCCCATTTCCTAAACAAATCAACAAAGTAAAAAAATACAGTTTAAGTACCTAATGTTTAAAAAAACGTATCGCGTTTTGCTAATAGCTTTACGGGTGCAAAAACCCTCAATAATAGTATATAAGCAACTATAATTTCATAAATAGAATATAAACTGTCTTTAAAAAAAAAACCGCAATTTCAGTCAAGATTCTTATGTGACATCCACTTATAATTTTGGCTAAGTGTACGTACCATTATTAAGGCCCCTGGCCCACGGCGTCTTTTTGTAGCGATGCTGTACGCGTTTGCATCGATAGAGTCGCGTTGCTGTAGCGCGTTAGCATGTTTTCTGTAGCGCTTGCAAATGCGACTAACGCGAGTAAGTAGCATTGCATTGCTACAAAAAGTTGTCGTGGGCGAAGGCCCTAAGGCCCTAGCTCCCGAGTAATGTCATAAAATAGTGATTTTCTGACAAGCCAACTCCTCAGTAACGGCAGTCAATAGGCTTCAAACTATTTTTTTTTAATTTGCTTTCTTTCTTTATTATCAACATAATGGATGTTTTCGAACACAATTTTTTTTTTTAACAACATAATATTTTTTTGCTTGTTTTCCCTACTCTTTCAAATAGCTTTTATCTTTAGAAACGTGTTTACACAAAAAAATGCTGGTTAAGCGTTTTTCAGAATGTAAGTAACCTATGAAAATGAATCAATATTTAGCAAAGAAAATGGATTTAAAGGTCAGCGGGACTCTATGCGGGCGCAGGCGGCAGTACGAGTATGTGTGCATGATCCAGCCAGATTTTCAAGGGACTATACGCCTTAAAATCCTAGGACACATACCATTGTGATGCTAACATCAATGGCTTTTGTCCAAGACGAGCAATTACCGTCGTAATTACACTACAATCATCTATGTATGGTACATTCAAGTAAATGACAGATTCTTATCTCTGAACTATGTTATTTTAAATCACGGAAACGACAAAAGAAACTGTTAGGGTGCGGACAGGGTTACTGGTTATTTGCGGAATGATGAATCGGTTTTTTTTACAGTGATATTACAGAAACTACGAAACAGAAAGGAACCAATAAGTACTCGTAAATATCTAATTTTGAAGAAAGAATAACGAGCCTTATCATTCCAAGTCACTCCAAAGATATTACTTCTTCAAAGCAACCCGTTTTAGAAAACGGCAGTTTCATAGGTAAAGACCTATAAAAGTAAATGATATAGGTATACCTATAAATACAGCTCACGCACTGTTTAAATCATTTGTACTGAAATTTGGTACGCCATTTATACCCTAAGGGGGTTAAAGAGAAAACTATTTTCACGTGAGCAAAGCCACTGACAGGAGCTAGTATGTCATATTCTTGAAAAATAATTAATGTGGTTTTTGAGAATACGTACAATCATACAAAAATAACACACATAGGGATCAAATTCTTCTTATTGAAGTCGGTTAAAAATGAAAAGCAGCTCCTATTCAGAACTACGTTTATCAAAAAGTAGCTTTTTTTCGCAGCTTCGCCCACGTGTATAAGATATAGCCTATGTCACTCAGGAATCCCACAGCTTTACATCGGTGAAAAAAATTTTAACAATTGGACCAGTTCTTCCAGAGAATACCTTTTATAAACAAAAAATAAAATAAAACAAACTTTACCTCTTTATAATATTAGTGTAGATAGATCTGAAGTATAGCATTTCCAATTTATCAAAAGCGAAAATCTTCAAACCTTTCATTGACGTCATATTTTGGAGTTACAAGGAAAATACCATTGAAATACCTACGTTATGATTGATTGTATTATTGGGAATCAGGCTAGTAATTCAAAACACCTTACAGAATACTCGTGCTATCGCAGTGATTAGATCTATTGCGATAACTAAACGTATCAATCTAATCAGAGAAAGAATAAGATGTTATCATGATTAGCGGTCAATCATTTCTATGATTTATTGTTTTTTTTATCATCCCCACAAAACGTTTTTGGAATACATTCGTTGCGCGTACAGCTAAGGCGTAGAATTCTTTGTCGGAGGCAGGAGTCTGTTTCCTGATAGCTACAACCAGAGAGTAAAAATTACTTCGGTAGGTGTATAGAAGTAATATCTTCACTCTTGACTTAAGGACCCCTGGTTTGACTGAGATTTCACCAGATATGGGTCATCCGTATGCAATTACTGCGCCGTATTCGGTGACTGATTCGGTGTAAACGCCAATGATATTATTAGTGTCCGACCGCAACAGGTTTTTGAACCGAAACCAAATTTCGGCAACAGTCTCAGTTTCGGCGAAAACCGAAACTTCCTTACAAGAATCATGTTTTGAGAAAAAACATAAAGAAAACGTTGTTATAATCAGTCAGTCTAAATTTAGGTAAAATTTACTTATTTATATTCGTTGACTATCATGAATATTACTGCACTCGACTTGCCAGTCTCAACATGATTAGGCACGTGGACACAGCAAAATGTCTTCGTTGCTTACTCGCTTGAAAGGAATTTAACGCGCTGAACATGACCGATCACAGCGCGTGAAGTCCTAAGAGCAGTTTCGGTTTCGGTCGTAGTTTCGGCAGGTTTTCTACCGAAACTGAAATTATACCGAAACTCGACTGACCCCGAAACCGAAAATTCGGTCGGACACTAGATAATAGATATTAGGTATATGTAAACGTGCAACAATTCACTACCGAAGGCGAGCAAATTCAAACTCAAAATATTTTCAATTAAATTGAATTGTCAAGAAGTAGGACAGTCAGAAAAATTCAGTTCTTTAAACATTCCAAAACGCTTGAAATCAACCTAAAAATCTCAATGGAAAACTTAACACTTTATTACGACCATGTTAGTATACCTAGTTAAGTACTATACTTAAGTATAGCAAAATGGACTTACCTTTAAGACCAGAGAGCGATGGCACTAGAACGAAGATGGCTGATACTTCCATAAATACGGGCCAATCCTGTAACAATACACCAAAATATATTAATTTCATGAAATTGTCAACAAATTCTCTTCAGCAAATAAATAAAGTATCTACTCTCTTTTTAGTTTGCACACACTCGTGATGTAAGCGATAGATGAAGTAGGATTTAAAAAAAAAGACAAACTAGTGCTTGACTGCGATTCTAAGCTGTCACCGTTCACCATCAACGATTGCATCACTATGCAATCGTTGATGGTGAAGCGCACTAGTTTATTAACTCGTCAATCTCCATAAGGAAATAACGGTAAGGTTGCTTATTTAGGTAGTGATGATTTTAACATTGCAGGCACTAAACATGGACCCACTAGCGTCAATTCAATAAATGATAAATGATATTTATTTTTGCAAATAGGTTTAAAAAACACTTTTACACGTCAATTTTTTTTTCGTATGTTTAAACTAGATGAGGCCGGTGTTTCCTAGCTGACTATCCTGAGAAGAAACACCGAAACAAACTCAGGGGTCAAAGTCTCTTTTAAAGTCCATACAGTAAATATGTAATGGTCAAATCACATGAGAACCATGCCGATTAGTCTGAGATGGTCTTTTGAAGAAAGAACCATACAGATTTGAGTGGACCCGTCCAGTCAGTGTAAGCATTTGACAGTATTCGCAAAGCTCAACTCAGGAATACTTTTGACAAGGTGATATCATACTTTTAAGAATTACCATAGCCCAGTAGAACACATTTTTATTTATGAAACAAAACCTCTTCAGCAGATCATGACGACATTCACATTCTTGATGAGGTTTAATTTTTTAACCTTCCTTTCATAATACTGTAGTCGTGTAAAAGGCAAATTCACACCGTCCACAATGTCTTTTTTGGCAAACACTTAAACAATATGACCTTAGTACAGCTTGCAAAACAAGTGACCCTGGTACTGACCACCAGAAACGGCAAAAATGTTTAGAGTTTGGTAATAAAGACAAAAAAGTATGGCAAAAAGCAGCGTAATCGCTGTCTGCATTGTATTTTGCGTAAGAATGGCTATTTGATATTTTTGGCGGTTATTATTTTCTAAAAATTGTTGCCAGTGGTAGCTAAATATAACTCTCCGCGCAAATAATTGTATTTGGTAGGTGTATAAACTACACTTAAGATTGTTTTAAGGTGGTTTTAGTTGCCCCTTGCGTTCTAAGATCACGGGTTTCTTTTTCAGTGAATCCCCGCGCTAGGGCCGAGGGCATCCACCCTACTGAGTCCCTACGGTTTGCTAAACATACTCGCAGGTATACGTGAAACACTACGCCCTCTGTTTTGGTGTTGGCTTTTTTTCTATTAGCTGACCCAGCCGTTTGCTGGGTCAGCTAATAGTCTTTTATAATAGTCTTTTATCATTTTTTTTTTTCTGGAGTTTGCCACTTATAATCTATGGGTATAAAAAATAGCCTGTGATCTATTCTCAGGCCTACCAAATATATATTTAAAAAATCAGGAGGACTTTTATTACAAACACTAAGACACGAGATTTTCACTTATTAGAATTATAGTAAAATATCACACAAGGCAAAAAAAAGTATATTTTTTACGTGTTTTTTTTCTAATCACACAACTATTGGGTGCGACTTCATTTTTATCCATCTTATCAGCATGACGAATTGTATAAAACTATTCAATTATTTCGTATGATAAGCACCTAAATCTATATTGATTAATTTTCACTAGTGATTCAACAAAAAAAGAACGTGCAAGCACAAACCAAAATAAAGACTGATAAACATTATCTGAAGATTGCAAAACTATAGATTTCAATAATAAAAGTACCTAATAAAACGTGATTTTAAACGTGACACCATCTAACTGATAAGAGTAAAGTCAGATTTATTTAGGTAACTACTTGAGAAGTCAAAATATATTTGTTTGATTTAAGGAAACATACTATCTAATCGCGACGCTTTATCCGAGTGTCAAATGCTGTTACAAAGCATTTATAACACTAACATCAACCTGTGACTTCGTCAGCATCAAAGAAACTTATCAATAGACTAACAAAATCGGCCTTACAATGTTCTCACTGCTTCATTCAGGCCTCCTCTCTAGGAGAGGGAATGGGCCGTAATCCACCACGAGAGCCCAGTGCCGGTTGGTGGACGTCACATGACTTCGAATTATTAATTCAAGGATCTACCAGTTTTCTCATGAAGATTCCCTTCGCTATTTTGTGAACAGTGGTGATAATATTACATGGTTACACTAGGGGTGAAAGTTACTTATTTCGTCCCGAGAAGGAGTTGGCGGCCGAGCGTAGCGAGGTCGCTAATTCGAGGGATTAAATAAGTAACTTTAACCCCGAGGTAAGCACTGTACTTTTCATTACGAATACAAGAAGATAGACCTAGTTTGTTTTTTTTAATAATTTGACAGCTGTTAGTTGAAAGTAAAACTCCCTAGGGATGAAAAGTGTAATACTTTTCAGCCCGCTCCTCAGGCAACTTCAGACCTACTTTCAGAGTATGAGTAATGAAAAAATACATTACATACGTATGGCACAAGTGTAGCATTCTTACAATAGAATTCAATAGATGATTTTTTGCAATAGGGTCAGCACTTCCAGACAATACCTCTTACTATCATTAAACAAGAATCGATAAGTGGAACTTACCCTGACATTCCCCAGAACGATTCCGGCTCCAATGGTACCACATCCAGCTATGAAGAATGGCACAGCGACCTGCATCAACGTGGTCCACCATCGTTCCTCTTTCTTCTGAAACCAGGGTACAATAGTTAGGCATACAGATTCATTATAATACAACAAAAATTAAAGATACAGTTGGATATAATATACCAGGACCCAACAAATCTGAGGAGGTAGCTTATGTTGTGAAATATGCAAGCAAGCATGGCTGACATTACTTAAATACATATTATACATACTACACTTGGAAATATACAAGGGCCCCAGCTGTCTGAGAAAGTTAACCATATAGAGAAAAATTAAATCTAAACCAGCGTTAGTAATATGATTATAATATGTATCATAACTCCAGAAATTTGAGGATAACGTCGAATACTCTTCGAATAATCAAGGTCAATAACATATTTGGCCTAAAGAAGGATCATTTGTTTGATAAGTTGACTGTAGAGGCAAAGCATGATAGCGATATTAATGATGTTTATGATGTAATAGATGATTTAGATTTAGTAAACGTTACAAACTAAGGCAAATAAATTGGGAAGCTATATTTAGGCTGATGATTTACTTTCTAAATATATTGAAGCTACAATAAAATAAAAAGGTGATGATCAGGTCTAATAGTAAAATTTTCTAAAAGTAAATAATAAAACAATTATTATTGCTCTTAAGTTTAACTATAAGATCCCGCTGTATTGACGACTTTTTTTTAATAATTAAAGTATGCACATTTGTTCATATGTTTAGGTGATATTGACTAATGCATTGCTTGGAATCAGCAAAGAATAAAGTCATTCTAAACAGAATAATAGCACCAGAACATTACATTCCCAATGCTGAACCAGTGACATCTCAAAGACATCTCATTACAGAAAAGACATCGATCATCATTTCTAAAGACGGTGATTTCAGACATATATTAGTTATAAAGTCGGTTTTCAACACTATTTGCCCAATCCTCGGGTTTTTTTTTTTTTTTTTCCCGATGGGGAAAATCATCTTATGACAAAACCCGCTCTTGGGCGGAGCGGGAGATAGTGTCAGACTCTTACTGACTAAAAACCCCATCCCGTTCCTTCTAGCCTTCATACCGGGGCACGAGCTCCCTTTCGGACAACCCTGTCCCCAGTAGGCTTCGGCCCAGCTGGCTCCTGCTGCTGACAACTTCTTGAGGCGCGCGGGAACAGTGCGCGCCGTCGACGTCTTGGACTCGGTCCATTACCGGACGATCGGACAGCGAGCTATCCATGGCTCGCCGTCCGCGAGCCCCCGTCTACGGTGGCCGGAAATCGGGATCGGAATCCCGACGGCGGCGGCGAGGGCGCCTTTGCCTGATGCGGTCGGCCTCCTCCTTTGCTAGCATCACTGCTTCGCAGAAGGAGGCGACCGCCTGCCACTCCTCCTCGCTCCGGATCATGGCCTCAACCAATCCTCGGGTGCTAACAATACGTGGCAATCAGTAATCTGTCTGCCATGGATATATCAATATTATAATCCTATTCCTACCTAATGGGACAAGGTCGGAAGGAGAAACCTTTGGTAGTCTGCAGTCCAATTTCAGTTACATAACTAGAAACTATATTAGTTAAATTTAGTACACTACTCTACTGGTTGGTCCTGCCGGTGTAGGGGGTCTCTTGAAGGGGGCCGGGCCCCCTTCAGAGACCCGGCTCAGTCGGCGCCGACACCCTTGTAAGTAACGCTGTACTAGTAAAATTTCTAAAATTTAGAACATTGATAAAATAAAAACTACATCTTCAAAATAAAATTCATATCAAAATGACAGATGTCTTTGTGACAAATAACAAGACCGGAATTTTGTTAACACTATGAGTGGACTAAGTAAAAAGTTTTCAACACTATTTTAAAACTTTTTTTAAACTTGTTGTTTTTAGAATGTTTTATTGATATTAGGAACATCAAATCGAAAAAAAAACTGCATATAATTCACCAATCTGCCTAGCCATTGATATGTTTACTGGGTTTGAACCCATAACCTCATAAGTCGAGGCCGTTACCATTGGGCACTGCTGGCAAATTATCGACTACTGGCCAATAAGCCATTTAAAAGGCTGTTGTCTACAGGAAGGTGACCCAAATGGCAATCAAAGCCATATCCGCTAAAATCTGTTCAATGTAGTTCCAGATAGACGGTGCAAATTGGAGATATTAATCTGGGTCAATACTGATAATTGCGCAGTTACGTTGTGGAGATTTTGTAAGAGAAAGAAAGAAAAAAAAGTATCTTATTTGGCACACATTAATAGCAATGGCAATAGATTTGCCAGAACAACGTCTATAGGCTCAGACAGCTATAATATTATCAAAATATCACACAAATTGAAAACAGGTTGAGGCTAGGTCAAGTCAGAATCAGGCCGTTTCATATCGCCGTCCTAACGGAGAGTAAGAGACTACATCACAATCATCTATTGACATCCCCCGCTCTTGGGCGGAGCGGGAGATAGTATCAGACTTTTACTGACCAAAAACCCAATCCTGTTCCTTAGTTGCCTTTCGTACCGGGGCTGAGCTATCTTTCGGAGCTAACCCTGGCCCCAGTAGGAACACTTTTACACGTCATTTTTTTTAGTCAGTTTAAGCTAAATGAGGCCGGTGTTTCTTAGTTGACTATCCTGAGAAGAAACACCGAAAAATCCTGTTTCTTTGTTGCCTCTCATACCAGAGCTGAGTCTTCTTTTCAGAAACAAACCCTTGGCCCCAGCAGGCTTCGACCCTGCTGGACTCTGACGCTTTGCTGATATCTCCTTCAGGCGCGCGTGGATCAGTGCCGTCCGCAAATTGGGCAAGCGGAGTGATGGCAATAGGGTCCAGTTTTTGTCCTTTTATTACGACACCCTAAAAATGGTGCTTTTATTCTCGTTTATTACTCCCAATATTAATAATGGCACTAAGTACCTCATTATCTATAACTTTCACAGCATTGAGGACATTATTTGTAAACAGTACTTTAACACTGAATGTCGATTACAATATCAATTGTGTTCGATATTAGTTTCTTTTGAGTCCACGGTCGCTTTGTATGTTAACATTTATTGATCTAGTTATGTTATGTTTACAGGTTTTGTTACTAGTAAGTACTTAGCCCTGTGTATATTAATCTTATAGATAATACCTATCTTTGACCTACCAACCTGATTCTCACGGGGAATTTCTGAAAATGAAGAACGAGGTCCTAGGACGTGTAGGGCAACTGCATAATACAGGTGTGGTTTTAGTTAGTAAAGTATGACACAAGAGCGCGAGAATTCATTTCATTCCCTCGTTCCGAGGCATGGCCTGAATTAGGGCATTGCGCGAGCAGTCGCCACTGTCGATCAACTCTACGAAGACACGGCGGTGCTCCACTCAAGTGGGGTACACCTCCACCGTGTCCAGAGTCGTTAGCCTATCGGTTTCCTACCGGTAGCATTTCGGGGAATCATCATCATCATCATTTCAGCCGATATACGTCGACTGTTGGATATACGCCTCCCCCAAGTGTCGCCACAACGAACGATCCTGTGCGTCTCGCATCCATCGGTTTCCCGCAACCTTCACCAGGTCATTGTCATTGTCATCCACCTTGTTGGAGGCCTTCCAACCGTATGCTACCTACGCGGTCGCCACTCCAGAACCTTTCAGCCCCAACGGCCATCTGTTCTGCGAGCAATGTGCCCTGCCCATTCAGGGACATTTCGGGGCGTGCGCGTCGGAATTGCATAGCCCGTTCCATCATCTGACCACCAGGCGTACGGCGATGCGCCACCGGTACATAGTGGACATCCCACATATACCCACAAAACCTTTTGGGAACACATTCATCGTGCGTAAAGCTAAGGAATGGATTTCCTTGACGGAGTCTGTGTTTCCTGATGGCTACAACACGGGAATCTTTAAGTCAAGAGTGAATAGGTTACGTCTAGGTAAACGCGCTCCATCGTCAACCATTGCTTTTCATCAGGTGAGATAGCGCTCAATCGAATCTGGTACAGGAACCTCCCAAACTTAACATGTCCGCTGAGGACCAGCGTCATACGGAAGGTGAGGACGACGTAACGCCTCTCCAGCTACCCTTCAAATAGGGGATTTACCGCCATGGTTGTGGCGTGCCTAATGATTTATTATCGACATATCTATACTAATATTATAAAGAGGTAAAATTTGTAAGTTTGTATGTAGGGGGTAAACTCTGGAAGTACTGGTCCGATTGCTAAAATTTTTTCACTGATAGAAAGCTGCTTTATTCCTGAGTGACATAGGCTATATTTTATGTACGAGGGCGAAGCCGCTGGCAAAAGCTAGTAAATTATAAATTGAATTTATGATATAAGTGTAATCTTGTAAAATCTAAATAAATCGTCAACAAAAATCTTCTTTCTTCTATCTTATTGATAGGATTGACGTCAATTAGATTATTTGACTGATATTTATTTATAACTAGCTTTGCCCGCGCGGCTTCGCTCCCGCTCTTCCCTACTCCACCCTACTATACCCAACTCTACCCTACTCTACCCTACTCTACCCTACTCTACCCTACTCTACCCTACTCTACCCTACTCTACCCTACTCTACCCTACTCTACCCTACTCTACCCTACTCTACCCTACTCTACCCTACTCTACCCTACTCTACCCTACTCTACCCTACTCTACCCTACTCTACCCTACTCTACCCTACTCTACCCTACTCTACCCTACTCTACCCTACTCTACCCTACTCTACCCTACTCTACCCTACTCTACCCTACTCTACCCTACTCTACCCTACTCTACCCTACTCTACCCTACTCTACCCTACTCTACCCTACTCTACCCTACTCTACCCTACTCTACCCTACTCTACCCTACTCTACCCTACTCTACCCTACTCTACCCTACTCTACCCTACTCTACCCTACTCTACCCTACTCTACCCTACTCTACCCTACTCTACCCTACTCTACCCTACTCTACCCTACTCTACCCTACTCTACCCTACTCTACCCTACTCTACCCTACTCTACCCTACTCTACCCTACTCTACCCTACTCTACCCTACTCTACCCTACTCTACCCTACTCTACCCTACTGTACCCTACTCTACCCTACTCTACCCTACTACTCTACCCTACTCTACCCTACCCTACCCTACTCTACCCTACTCTACCCTACCCTACCCTACTCTACCCTACTCTACCCTACTCTACCCTACACTACCCTATTTTTTTTTTCCATAAGAACCTTCTCCTCACAATAACAATCACAACAAAAAAAAAATCAGCCAAATCGGTCAAGCCGTTTTCATGCCAAGTCGTGACAACGGAAAACGGGGGTCATTTTTATATATATAGACTAGCTTTGCCCGAGCGGCTTCGCTCCCGCTCTTCCCTACTCCACCCTACTATACCCTACTCTACCCTACTCTACCCTACTCTACCCTACTCTACCCTACTCTACCCTACTCTACCCTACTCTACCCTACTCTACCCTACTCTACCCTACTCTACCCTACTCTACCCTACTCTACCCTACTCTACCCTACTCTACCCTACTCTACCCTACTCTACCCTACTCTACCCTACTCTACCCTACTCTACCCTACTCTACCCTACTCTACCCTACTCTACCCTACTCTACCCTACTCTACCCTACTCTACCCTACTCTACCCTACTCTACCCTACTCTACCCTACTCTACCCTACTCTACCCTACTCTACCCTACCCTACTCTACCCTACTCTACCCTACTCTACCCTACTCTACCCTACTCTACCCTACTCTACCCTACTCTACCCTACTCTACCCTACTCTACCCTACTCTACCCTACTCTACCCTACTCTACCCTACTCTACCCTACTCTACCCTACTCTACCCTACTACTCTACCCTACTCTACCCTACCCTACCCTACTCTACCCTACTCTACCCTACTCTACCCTACTCTACCCTACACTACCCTAATTTTTTTTTCCATAAGAACCTTCTCCTCACAATAACAATCACAACAAAAAAAAAATCAGCCAAATCGGTCAAGCCGTTTTCATGCCAAGTCGTGACAACGGAAAACGGGGGTCATTTTTATATATATAGATTACATATTTGTAATTATATATCATTACTTATATCCTTTTTTCAATCAGTCTTCAAATAAAAGGGTTTTATCTACTCTTGTCGCCATCTACTCCTTCACTTAATAATTATGCCCATTCTCTGACATTTGATTTCCATATATTTTCGGGATTCCGTATACGAAGGGTAAAGGACAGATCATTGAAGTTTTTACAGAGTGTGTATTACTGCCGCCATGACAGGAAATAATAAACGTTGTAAGGAACTCACACTTGGCCGTTTTTTTCAGTCACCGGTGCCATTTCTTAGACTTTCTCTATAAGAAATACCTGTTACATACAATTATGTAAGTAAATATTTATTTATAATATGAGAAAAACCAAGAACGTCATTCTAAATAAGACTATTTCCTAATTTTGAGGCGTTTTTGGTTATAATAAAAATCAGTTTTTCCTCAACATTTGTCCCAGCTATTGAGTTCTCTAGGAATGTATAACAAGAATCGTTATGCAAAACTGGAGTGCGTTTAATGAGTATTTACTATTGACTCTCAAGCCCTCATCTAAATGATAATAATCAGAATCAGAATGTGTTAATTGTGTAGCCCAGCAGTGAGAACTGGGCTAATTACGTAGGTATGTATGTAACATCGAATGTGAAAACGGCCAATGGGTGCCTCCGATGCTACATTGAACAAGCCTACTCAGCCAGGCCCAGTTTACCATCGACTCGAAAATAAGCAAGAAATAATTTAGGGTATGAATAGAATATGAATAAATAATAATTAATGAATAGGTTACTTCTAGACAAGCGTGCTCCATCGTCGACCACATCATCGCTTACCATCAGGTGAGATGACGGTCAAACGCGAGCATATAAAAAAAAGCAGAAAATGTGGAACATTTGTAGAAATTAGTGCAAACTGAAGATGTAATAAATATTTTTATAGATTAATATTTATCATTTATTGCTTTATATTTCGATAAGACATATAACTCACAAGACTGCGTATTACTAGACTAGTAGGTCAGTCTAAAAGTATAAAAATATGTATCATTAAACATTTATTGATTCGATTACAACATCTACAATATCTTATATTTTTTATTTCAGTTTATATCAGACAGCATTATTGTACTTATTTTATGATTTTTTTTAAGTTACTAGGTCATTAGTAGATCGTGCAGATATGTGGTTATTTTTTTCAAAGATCTTTTTGACTTTGCTTGATAGATAACGTTTCTTTTTTTAAAATAATATAAAATGAAGATGTGTGGTGAGTTTACAACAACTTGTATCTAGTTATAACGAATACATACATGATGCTTTTTTTTGGTTGTTTGAAATGTAAAAGTGTGTCGAATCAACAATGTGGTAAGTTTACAATATCCCAAAAATAATAACCGGGCGCATAGACCGAACTTCCATATTCGCAGATGGGTGACTAAGTATAGCGAACGCGTTTTCATTGTATCTCGGAAAGCTTATTAAGCCGTTGGACTCAGCTGTAATTTGAACGTATTTAACATTTACTTGAAATGGAAACCAAATAAGTAGTCGCTTCATAACTGGTGTTTAGCTGGTCTAGAAAATGATCGCAACATCGTTGGAATTGATAGGTTACTAAGATATCCTATTCTTATTACTAACCTAGCTGACCCGGCGAACTTCGTAACGCCTAACAGTCAAAGGAGTTTATCTTTCGATATAGTCAACCGATTACGATGAAACAAAGCCTAAGTAATAAATCAAGATACACACAATTTTAATGTATAAAAATTATTTGCATCGAATATGTACATTTCTCGTGATGCACGCACAACTAAAAACTTCTACAGATTTGTTATATGTATATTGTCACTTCATAATCCGTTTCTTTTAATGTTCGTCTACCACATTTTGAATAACATAAATGTTACCTCAAGCATGTCATTGATGTAATAAAAAAAACCGACAAAGTCTATACTTACTATCTACTAGACTGAGATGATTTCGTCAGTTATCAAACTTATCATAGAATCAAAGCCTATTGAGAATATATTGAGTGCAATAGAAAATTAATGCTACATAATGCTGCCACTTAATTTTCAATTGTTTAGTTTTTCTCAATTGGCAGGTGCTTAATAAGACCGAGACCAGAGATAATGTGAACTTTAAATGACCAGACATCCTACTCCTCCAAACTTGATCTATCTGATAGAATATTTACTACCTGAACAGGAACTGCAATGGTCAATCTGAAAGTCTCTGCCAAATTTAACCAAATGGGGTATTCTTGACCCATCAGAAACATTGTCAGTGTAGAACCCCTTTTACTTGGTAGGTATCACCTCCTTTCTGGTTTAACACACCATCCACGACTTTATAAATAAAGCCAACGACCGAGCTATCCAGATGTAATATTGTTAGGACAATATTTAAGTCGAATCGACATGAACGATGAGAAATAATGAAATAAAATAAATGATGATGAATAAAATACATATGAAAATAGAAGACATGCTGTATCGATTCCAAATAAAATGGTACAAGAGCTGGATAATGATGATTTGGCTGGCACATTTTATAAAAACAGTTTTAGGAATAATGGACCATATATTTAAGGACCCCAAATGAATCTTTAACAACTAATTAAACGCTCAAATGAAACACCTGAGTATAAACAACGTGTTACTTATCATAAGTGATTAAAGAGTTATCTTAATAAGTATAATTATATAAGTACAATCAAATCGATTTAGAATTGATCGCCACTGGTTTATATTAGTTTTTAGTATATTAACTTAATTAGGCTTTAGATTTCTTGTAATTTTTTAATTGATAGGACATATTTCTAACGCTACGTTATATTAACATGCGTTAGATATCATTGGGTATATGGGAAATATCCAATTTGAAATGAATGTTTTTTCGTTGAAAGACGAATATACATAATTATTATGATAAAATTGTGAATAAAATTTAATGTGTGTGCGTCACCTCCTTCCTTTCCTGCTCAGCAATCAAAATTACTTGCACCTTAAAGCAATAATAGCGCCATCCAAATGGCTTTATTTGCTTAGATAGATCAATTTGTCATCCATTGAATGTAAATTTTGGTATGGCATTAAATTAGCTTTTTTAACTTCACTAAGATTTCGTGCCGTGGTTTTTCTCACAGCTAGACATGAACCATCTTTAATCTCTTTGCTCACAGCAACTGTGCATTTTTTCGAGATAAAAAAGAGCCAAAAGAGAAATTTTGGAAGGACTTGGGGGAGGCCTTTGCCCAGCAGTGGGACAGTAATGGCTAGTAAAAAAAAAGAGCCTATCACACTCAACGGCAGAGTGACTTTATCTTAGTAAATTAATTTATGTTATCGAATCAGTACTTCCAACTTCATAGTATTTAATTTCTTTGCAATATATTTAACAAGTGCCTAGGAAAGACCGATCGTACCAGGGTCGTACAATTATGTATATTCTAAGACACACACAGACAAGATGTATAAAATTTTGATACGCTACACTAGAAGTACTATAGGATGATGCCGGTGACAGCTATCCTTTTCTCTCATCTTCAAGATGCATATTTTCGTCTTGCTGTCATCCAACCCAAGCTATGTAAAAAAGACCTTAGTCAGGTCTAGATTGTGAATACAAGTCAACAATTACTACGTATAACAATGACCAAGGAGGTTGGTTGTGGGCACACGAACGAATTATTGCGTGTTATTGTCATCGAAAGTGTTAAGATGTAGTTGCCAATGATAAGAGAGAAAATGATTGAGGTAAGTAAGCAGGGGCCCGAGTCTGCTATTTTTATAAATTTGTCATTCCAACACGATCCCATTGTCATTTTACTAAAAGTTCGTAATCTGCTAAATCATAATGATCGATCATTGATCGGTCAATGGTCTCGTAATAGAGTGGTGGTAGAATGACAATATCGAGCTTATTAAAACCAATAACTGCACAATAACGTTCTAATGGTAGGTCACTGATCAAAACAACTGTCAAAAGTTTTGCAAATTACCGCATACGCCAGATATTCATTTGTCATTATGTACGAGATTACCATTTTAAGACACTTCTTTCAATGAAGTGTCAGTGGTTGATCATTGGAAAGTCATTATGTCGCCATTATATTAGTAGATTACAAAAACTTGTCAAAATCAACCATTATGAAGTCAATGATAGACCATTCTGACACTATTGTAATAGCAGACTTGAGGCCCAGAAATGGTGAGAATATACAAAGTTAATACGATTTGTGACAAGAGTTATACAAATAGTCGTAATAAAGCTTCTGTGGGTAATAAATAACATACTGTAGATGACTTCATCTACAGTGTTAATATCAGATAATGTCAACTGCTTGACAAAGCTATTAAAGTATTAAGCAGATATTGATAATGATTAACGCAGTAAGCAATGATTTATGAGAAGGTAATAAAGAGTAATACCTACAATCACAGCATTCTTCCAAGGGAGTAAGCAGAGAAAGACAAATAGTTGAAATGTTAAAATTAAATGAATAATTTCCTATGAAATTAAGTAGTGTCAGAAGGGAACATAACGAGGGGAGCATTTTACTATGATGACCATTCCGCATTCATATGGTGGTTGTTTTATAAAAAATAAGACATATTTGATTATGCACACAGTTACACTATTATCTTATGTTTATCTTAATAAAGGTAGCCCATAAAAATTCTATGAGGTCTAATGTGTCCACTACGAAAGTGGACACATTAGAGTACTACATTACCACACATTATATTTCAGGTAGATTATGCCTTATTATATATATTTTCATTATTAGGTACTTACTCCTGAAAGCGGTTGTTTCTCAGCGTCAGCTTCGGCTACAGCTAGTTTCTTGTCCGGGGGATCCCCCGGACTTTTCTCGTTAGAATTTATCGACGCCATGTTATAATCGTTGTCTTGTGCTCCAATTTCATCTGGAATAATGGCAAATTCTGGTCAGGTTTGTTGATAAATCACATTTCTGAGCGACACGTTTCTGAGAGTGATATTGGAAATATAGACATTAATTATAGTTGGGAAAACTACCTAAAAATCCCATTAGACACTGCCACACTCGGTAACCACACAACCATAGGTCACTGTTTCCAACTTCTTTTTTTTTACTTTCACCAGCACCTGGTCCTGACACGTCTAGCCTTACGCAGACTAGCAGCCTTAATAACCCCAGCAGTGCCTTCAAATATTTCATATCGTTATCATGATTTTGATCACTGTCCATTTCAATAAATGTTTAATATGACCGATTACACGGTTTCTTTATCAAAAGATTTGTACATCGCTAATAGATATGCGTAATTATTATAAGAATTATAACTACGCAATTAGAAGGTAGGTTGATAACCAATTTAAGTTTTAAATAGACATGTGCTGTCTATGATAATTAATTTTTACCGTAGACACCGCATGCTCATGCACTGCTTTTGATAGCAACAAACATTCAAAATCAATTTATTATGGACGCAAAGTTAAAACTCTTTTCAAATAGCAAGTTATTCGTTATCATTATTGAGGTCCGACCGCAAATTCATACGAACAATAGACCTAAAAAGCCTATAAATATGATTATACTATTCTCAGTATCAGGCAATTTCACACCTGACACACAATTTCCAAAAATCTACGTCATACCGCTTATGAACATTGAACATTTCTATAGCATGTCATTTCCTCATAAAACCGTAGTTTTCGCTTCAAAAAATGGTGACAATAGTATAATAAATAATGATATAATGGTCAGTAAGCAATATTTAAACAATTACTTAATTATTAATATTTAAATTAAGTAATAAAAGTTATCTTGTTTAGAAACTTTAAGCAAATTAATTCTCTTTGTTTGAAAAAGAATGGTTTCTGTGCCTTGGGGAACCCCATTCAATTTCTGGAAAGCGTTTGACAATGTAATACACATTCTTAGTAAGATCACAATGTTGTTTCACAATCGAGAATAAAAATGAATTCATGTAATAAAGAGAGCGAGTAGCTAAGATAAAAATGAACAATATTTCCTCTTAAATTAAGACGAATTTGTAAAATTATAGTTTTAAAGTTGGGTTTTATTTATTTTATTTATTTATTTAAGGTTCGCCAACAGTTGTTACAGATATTTTAACGCAGAAATATATATATATAAGTGTCTCGATCCTAACTGCACAACCAATTACAGGCAAACACCACATGCACAAAGCTCCCTGCAATTCTAGATTGAATCTAGACACTTAATATTATTACTAACACTTTTAACGGATACAATTTAGAAAAAAACAAAAACCGAAAACGAAACAATAGAGACTTATTACTTAATGTACTTAAATTCTAGATAATTATATTAGATACTTATTCTAATTAAGTTTGACAAACTTCAATATTGAGTCTGCGTGGACGTCAACCAGGTCGCTGCGTTCGTTTACGAGTTTGCACATGCGGGGTATAGGTGAATTAGCACCAAACACTGTACGGCGACGAGGTGGGGCTAAGGGTGTTATGGGTCTGCGAGGTGGTTTACGGGGTACTCTGATATTAAACTTAAATAGCAATTGTGGGCAGTCAATGGTGTTGTTGAGCAGTTTATATGCAAATCTCAAATCCAAGAGCTCCCTACGAGCTTCCAGGGAACTCATTTTATAGCAGCCTAGTTTATCAAGGTAAGAGAGATATTTAAATTGCCTTCCCTTTGAGTACCCTAGGTATCGGACAAATCGTTTTTGGACTCGTTCTATCCGCATCGAATGGGTTGCGTAGTGGGGCCTCCATATCACACTGCAATATTCCAAAATGCTTCTTATAAGACAATTGTAGAGGAGTAATTTAGTGTGTGGTCGTTGAAATACCTTTCCATTGCGAATGACAAATCCAAGCATACGTTGGGATCGACTAATTATGTTCTCAATATGTGGTATAAATGTGAGTTTAGAGTCCAAGATAACTCCCAGATCTCGTACCACATCCACCTCGCTTAAGTTCACTCCGTTTACTTGGTACGTCGAATTCACTTTATTTACTTTCCTGGTAAATTTTATGTGGCTACATTTCGAACTATTTAACGAGATCCTATTACGATTGCACCATGCAGATAGTCGATCAATGTCATCTTGCACTAGGTTTACATCCTGTTGAGACCTAATGGGTCTTGAAATTTTCAAGTCGTCTGCAAAAAGGAATATGCTAGTATTGTGGAAGCACAATGTCACGTCATTTATATAAATGATGAATAAAACTGGGCCCAGATGAGAGCCTTGAGGGACACCCGAGGCAATTGCATAAGGGTTGGGACATAGTAGTTAGTTTATGTGACAAGCAATTTCTCCTGTGCATTGTACCTTGTAGTATCATTAGCCTATCAGACGTCCACATACCAGTAATCCCCAGGCATAGACTAGTGTCTGATTTAAAACATCTTTGTATTCTCGTCACGACTGTCAAACATCTATAAATGACAGCCGGGATCGACGACTTACATTACGGTCTCTTGTTTATAATTAATGGTTAGTCCAATCCTAATCAACAAAGTAACTTCCTATGATTATATCACCACCTATTTATTAGGTAAGGCAATGAAAGATGACATTGAGGCTCTTTTTGATGGCCTGTCATTTGTAGTATAGACCGTTCAAAGATCATAACAAAGTATCATCTCAGAGTCCATTATGATATCATAGGGAAAAAAGTAGATTAACAGGCAATCTAGTAACATAATCATAATGAATGCACTTTAAGCTTTGCACTCAAAGACAAAGGTACAAATTCTAATAAGCAAAACGTGTCTGAAGTTGATTAGCATGAAATCGTAGAAAATAAAACTGAAGCGCTTGCGCACGTTTTTGTAAATAAATAAATAAACAAACAAATTAATGTTATTGTTCATAATGTAATCGTTCAAATTACATATGGATTTATGCTAAATGGTGTGTGGTTAGAACATTAACAATTGAGTTCACTACGGTAACATATTGTGATGTATGACAAATTATTTTTTTTATTTTATTTTTATGACTTTTTCAGTACATATATCTTGACATTGAATAATTGTAAAAGACACTCGCCTTTTCTATTCTAAATGAGATATGGTTTTTTCCATAAACATATTTATTATGTCCATGAATAATTCCCATCTCAGCACCCTGATAAAATCATTGTTAGATGCAACATGGTCTTCAAATTACACAGTATCTGGTAAGTAAATCGACTGGATAATTTATCAAATTTGGTGGGCATGATAAATAAATTGATGGGTGCGCAAGATTGTGCGAGGACTGTAATAGGAAAAAAGGAAGTCATTGTCAGCGATAGAATTGTCAGGACAGAATGGAAGAAAAACACGTGTTGCACCGACCCTAACTAACACGAGACAAGGGCAGGAATATGATCGGTACAGAGATATAGGGACTGAGAGAGAGAGGGGAGACTAAACCCCAAGTTATCTCTAAATCCTAGTTATATTTATTTTTATTATCTTAAACATACCCTATATTTGATTACAATATTCGCATAGATTTAATATTCTCATAAAGGAATGCTATCAAAATATATCGTAAATACATTGTATAATATTATCAAGGTCAAAGAGATAGATTGGTGATAAAATCTACCCCATGGAGTGGTTTACTCGTAAACGAAATGAGTATATGTACTTAGTAAATATTATATCTATACACACAATACTGCACGTACATATGTTTCTTTGTTTATGCCTTTTGGTAAACCCACCACATTATGTACGTATTGATTTTATAGTGATTTTGTAAGTTATTATCATCATCATCTTTATCTGCGAAACAGTAATGCTAGCAAAGGAGGAGGCCGAACGGCGCTCTCGCCGCCGCCGCCGGGATTCCGTACCCGATTTCCGGCCACCGTAGACGCGGGCTTGCGGACGGCGAGCCATGAGTAGCTCGCTGTCCGACCGTCCGATAACTGTCCGGACCGAGCCCAAGACATCGACGGCGCGCACTGTTCCCGTGCGCCTCAAGGAATTGTCAGCAACAGGAGGGGCCCAGCTGGTTCGAAGCCTACTGGGGCCAGGGTTATCCGAAAGGAAGCTCGAGCCCCGGTATGAAGAGGCTAGAAGGAACGAGGTGGGTTTTTAGTCAGTAAGAGTCTGACACTATCTCCCGCTCCACCCAAGAGCGGGAGTTGTCATTGGATGATTTTTGCCCATCGTAAAAAAAAAAACTTCTATGTGCCAACCACGGAGTAAGTAGTGCCAACGGATTATTATCTAATTTAAAGTCATTGATTTAATAATAAGTAGTTTTATTAACAACTTTAAAAAAAAATAGACAATCTTCATTTCAACCAAAAATACAATACTTACATTATTTTTCTAGGAGTACAGGCGGTCGACTATAGAAATGAAGAACGACCATTTTGAACTAAAAATAGCAATTCTAGGAAAGCCTCATCAATTTTCACGTTCGAACGCTTACACGTGCCAACGGATTCTTCAATTTATTCTTGCCTTTAATTAGATTTCCTGACCTATAAACCTCAAAATTTTCCGTCAATTGAAGGTCACAAGAAATCTAATCAACGAATACTTGCAGACTTTAATGTCAACATTATTATTTTCGATAATGCACAATTTGTTCAAGCTATTGCATGCCACGACGAGAAAGTTAGCTGCTGAAGGTCAAGTTAAACCAGATATTATAGAGTTCGTTGAGTGAAATGACAAATCCATTATTTGTACATATTTATCTTATTATAAGCCTGTCCTGTGTGTCCTACTGCTGGGAAAAGGCCTCCTCTTTCTCCTTCCAAACTTCCCTGTCTAGGGCGATCTCTAGCCAAGTTTGCACCGCGAACATGAGAACACCACCTTCGCAGGCGACCTCGAGGGCAAGTTATAAAAAAAGAAGCTTCTCGTATAAAAATAAAATTTCTTATACGAAATATCAGCATCTACAAGGGTTTAGTGAACGAGAAAGAAAATTATAAGTTGGAGAAGGAGAAAGAGGCCAATGAAAAGATCAGATGGATCATATAAATAAGAAATGGAAGTCAGTGATAGCGTGACGATGGACAGGACAGAATGGATAAAGAAACAAAGTGTTTTGATGAACTCAAATAAAAAATACCTATATATATGTAAACATACTATCAGTTTATAACAAGGTGTTCATGATACATTTTTGAACAACATCAACTAACAAAGGTGAATCGTACCTTATCTCTATGGTCTTTTGGATGAAACTGAAGCTAGTCTACATTCTTCAAGGCAAAGGGGTAGATTTCTGACAGAAGATGGCGTGGAACCCATCAACGAACATAGGTAACATCCTGAACCCGCTATTATATTGTCCGGGCGCTACGCAAATTAGATATTTACAAGAAAATTAATTAGCGTTAGTTAATTATGGTAACTGTAGTGTCTTTGTTTATTTTGATGTTTTATTGTAATGATCTACAAGGCTAAGTTTAGTACATGATGTTAACACGCAAATTACTGATGGTCATGATGATTTTAATAGCAGGTTACTAATTAAGGAGAAAATAAAAACGAGGAAAAACTTTTCGACGAAAATTCGTCACAATAGAAATGAACATAATAAAAAGACCTAATATTTTATGTAACAGAAAGATGAAAAGAAATACACAGAGGACGAAAATTGTAGCAACAAAATGAGGTGAAGAAACCCTTCTTTTGTTAGTTTATTACAAAGCAAATGAAATTGTTTCAGTTGTTTAAATTGTAAACAAAAAACAAAGCCTGTATGATGAAAAAATTCATTTCAGTGGAACGAAGGTGGACAAAAAGCCACTTTCAAATAAACAAATGGCTATAGATTGTGAAGTGTTACAGTCATCGGTTTTTTTGTGAGGTGGGATATCGTCAAGTAACTTCTCCCGAGTGGAGAGAGGGAAACCAAGCCAGATCTTTCATTTCTAGCGCCACGGTAACTCTTTCAAATATTCTTGCAACTCTAGTAGATGTCATTCTGAGACCTTTTGGTGTATTTAGCAAATCCATAAAGACTTGAATGTCTCAAGGCATAACCTAATGTCGGAATTAATTGAGACAACGTGAGTTATAGAGAAATTCTAAATTTTCTGGCTTGGCTTCCCACAACTTGTATTGTATACTTTGATTTTACGTAATAGAGTATTTGACCTTCAACTCATTTCTCAGAATCGTGAACGGGTAAAGAAAATTACATTGTTATTTTCACCGTTCACGTGAAACAACTTAAGCTTCTGGAATGATTTGAGTCTTTTTGTTGAGGTGTGATTTCACCAAATAACTTCTCCCGCTCTAGGGGGAGTGAGAGGGTCTCAGATAAAAGTCTAAACTAAAGTAAAAACTTTTTTATTATGAATAGGCTCGCCTTTGACCATTATCTCTGGTGGCAAGCGATGATATGGCCCACGATGGAGCACGCTTGCCTAGAAGTAACCTATACACTATTGACTTAAAGACCTCCAGGTTGTTGCTGTCAGGAATGAAAGACTCCGGCAGGGAATCTCACTCTTTAGCTAACACAATAAATGACTTAAACAAAGTTAAGGATGCAGGTGAAACCGCGGAGATAGCTAGTAGCTGATACAAAGAAAAAACGTTAAGACGTAAAAGGTTTTTAATGTGAATCACATTTCAGAGAATAATTTAAAAGTAATTTCTTCGAAATTGGTTCTGAAGATAAGCAGAAGATTGCTAATGCTGAAACAAAATCCTTTGAAAACAGAAATACCTACTAAGATATTTGAAGTAATATCATGTAGATATTGAAGTAACCTTATAGTAATTTTCATGTAGGGAAATATTTAAACGTTGCGTAGGGGACATAAATTTCCTTAACGCTTAGACCTATAAAATAAATGGTAATGATATTTATTATGCACACACGCATATCTGTAAAAGTGTCTTTAAAACCTATTAATTAATTAAATGATTTATTTTTTATTAATTTAAACTAGATGACACCGGGTTTTCCTAGCTGACTACCCTGAGAATAACCACTGCAACAACTGAATAAATACCCGTGATTTCTAGTGTACGGTCAGACGCGGTAATCTTTAACTTCATTCGATTTCCATAGCCCTATCACTACACCCGCGCCGCTCCCCGCACCGCACTGCCAGTCCAGCCAAGCAAATCGCTCACGTTCCCGCACCCGCGCCGCTCCCCGCACCGCACTGCCAGTCTAGCCAAGCAAATCGCTCACGTTCCCGCACCCGCGCCGCTCCCTGCACCGTGCTGCCAGTGTGGTCGAGCACTGAGTTAAACTAAGTAATTGAGTTAGTTGACTAAGTTAGCATAAGTCTGTCCACTAAGAGTCTAAAATCTAAGTTATTTGACAATTTAAAAAGTAAAAAAAAACCGAGACCCCGTAGCGAAGAAGCCACTGCGAAAACTGTTTTATTTTTCTTCTACACTACCTTCAATTCACAAGGTCTTGCCACATATTTGAAGTTCTTTATAACATCCACGGCCACATCAAGAAGGGGAATCATATCCGACGATCAGAAATTACAGTGAAACCTTCATAAGTATGGGAAAAAGCAGCAATTTTGTATGTAGTCTATGTTTGCGTGTTCCGAGGCAATCATTTTCATCGTCATATGCTTTTTAACGAATAGTAGCATACATAAGTATAGGTAATGCTATATGATTTTTTGATTACTCAAGCAAGAAGCAGCAAAAATAACGTATGCAAAGTACAGTTGATAAAATAGATAAGTAGGCGGATACTTTTGTTTTACATGGGAAATCATCAAAGGAGTTTTTTCATGGAACAGAGTAGAGTCAGACTTTTACTGACTAAAACCATATTGTTTCTTTAGTTATCCTATATCTCGGTAAATCTTGCGAACAATGTCACAGCTCTGGCAAATAAGTTGATTGGCAGTCTATATAAACATATTTAGTTTATATCTAGAAATAATTATTTTATTGTTTGAAACAAATATAAATTACAGCTTTGAATTTATTAAAGAAATCTGCGGGTCATATACCCTGAACCTTGCAACTATATCTATCTGCCTGCAATTATCAAACTCTAAACAAACATAGTAAAGAGCTATAGCAGCAAGGCCCGACGTATTACATATATTATGCATATACATTCAGTCAAAAAAGTATCGGGAATGGATGATTTGTTTATGGTTCCAAATACAAATTTTTGTTTATTTTGTAGTTGTTAGATTGGCACAACTGTTTTCCATTTTGGCGCGGAGTTTGAGTTGCATCTGTTATTTATATTAAATACAGTGCTGGTTTTAGTAATATCATATATAGTGTGTATTGCGAATTTCATAATGGACAAAAATATCGAACAAAGAGTTTGTCTTAAATTTTGCATCGCCAATGGAATTTCGTGTTCGGAGTCACTGAAAATGTTACAGAAGGCTTACGGTGAATCGACTTTATCAAAAACTCGTGCTTATGAGTGGTTCAAAGCGTTCAAAAGCGGTCGAGATGTGATGGAAGATTTGCCTCGCTCTGGTAGGCCGTCAACGTCTGCAACTGAAGTTAACATCGCAAAAGTGAAGGAAATAGTGACTGAAAATCCCCATTCAACTCTGAGAGAGATAGCCGCCGAACTTTCTGTATCTCACGAGTCGATCCGTACCATTTTAACTAATCATTTGGGTATGAAACATGCAACATGCTCGGCTAGTCCCAAAAGATCTGAATTTTCTCCAAAAACTCAATCGCATGAAAGTCGCTGAGGACATGCTAGAACGAGTCAGTTCGGACCCAACATTCATGAAACGCATTGTTACTGGTGACGAGACGTGGGTTTACGAGTTTGACATGCAAACTAGTCAACAAGCTTCGGAGTGGCGCCTTCCAACTGATCCGAAACCGAAAAAACCACGCCAAAGTCGATCAAAAGTCAAAGTCTTGTTGACTGTTTTCTTTGACTATCGCGATGTTGTGCACTCTGAATTCTTACCGGAAGGTCTAACGGTAAATAAAGAATATTATTTGAGCGTTATGCGGCGTTTAAGAGAGCAAATTCGACGAAAAAGGCCAGATTTGTGGAAAGAAAATTCTTGGATTTTGCACCACGACAATGCGCCTTCGCACAAGGCTATCATTGTGAACGAATTTTTGACCAAACACTCAACAAATACCATCCAGCAACCACCATATTCACCAGATATGGCTCCTGCTGACTTTTTTCTTTTTCCTAAACTCAAATTACCACTTCGTGGCACCCGTTTTCAATCGATAGAAGACATAAAGGAGAATTCGCGGCGAGAACTGAACTCAATTCAGGAAGCAGCGTTTAAAAAATGTGCTGATGAATGGATTATTCGTTGGCGCAAGTGTATCGTTTCTAAAGGAGCATACTTTGAAGGTGATAAAATAAATTTGGATGAATAACAGACATTTTGTGTATTATTGATCTTTTCCCGGTACTTTCTTGACAGAGTAGTAATATGACTTCCAAATATACCCACAGCTTACTTTAGTGCGTATGTTGAGTAGTCTGAAGTAATACCGAAGACCGCATAGACTTAATTTTTTTATTATTTTTTATTATTGATAGGTTTGCGTTTGACCACCATCTCACCTGATGGTAAGCGATTTTATATTGAAAGAGTGGTTAAGAAGTTATCAGCCCACAAAAATGTTTAATTCTGTCTTACTTATGTAAGTTGTAACCAATCACTTTTGTCGTGTGTACTGAGCCTGTAATTTAAAATACTATTGTACCCTACGAAATTGTATGTGGTCGAATTCTGATTATAGTGTGGTTAATTCCGAAGTTAACAAAGATATTTTCAGTGCGTTTACCCCAAGATGGTGAATAGCTCTTTATTGTTTATCTAAGAAATTATACATAAGCTGTTATTACATGACTATTTTGCCAAACTGCACTATAGTTTTTCGTTGAAGGAGTAACATACTACTGTCACATAGATTACTAAAGTGAGAACTACACTAGACGTGACGTCGAGTGGCGTGGATCTAATGCAGCACTGCAAGTTTAGTTGCCATATAAAATGTATATGGAGACTGATGCGCCCGGATCGGCGTGTGTGGCACACGCGTGCGCAATATAGTTTAATCTTAATTCCGCCTAAGCCAAAACCGATGAACTGTGACATTGTTCGAAAGAGTCACTGCAGCGTTGAGGTAGGTTTTAGTCATTAAAAGTCTGATACTCTCGCTCCACCCTAAACGAGATGAGAAGTCTAAAGATCGGATTGCGTTTTATTTGTACGGTATTTTATTTTTAATACACTATTGTAAGTCTCACAGCTGGGCAAAGACCTCTTCTTTCTCTTTCCAAACCGAGGCGAGGATTGTCAATCACTGGACGCCTGAGGGAGGTCGATACCATCGAGGTCGACTGCGGTGAAGGTGGTCTGATGATCATGTTCGCGGGGCAATCTGGGCCAGAGATCGCCCTAGACAGAGAGGTTTGGAAGGGTATGATACACACAAAACCCATAACAAAACCCGATTGCATAACCCAGGAAAAAAAGATTATGCGTAAAATAGATTTACACTGTCTATTTTACGCACTATCTAATTTTCTTTCTTAAGAGAAAGTCGTAAGTATAATTATTACCAAAGTATATTACATTTCCGACTCGTTGAAATACTTAATTGTAGCAAAGAGAGATAAGTTGTTTTAATAAGTAATATCCATATTATTTTCTTTTATGTTTTCACAATTCTTGTCTAATAATAATAATGTAATAATAGTAATGTTGTATTAATGTAAGTTGGTATGTACAGTTTTAATTAATTACATATAAAAATAAATAAGAATTCAGATAACCGCTTTTATATAATTTTTCTAAGGCCAATTAAATTAGGATCAAATTCTTTCATCCAAAAATGTTTCGATATATTTTTGAGTACAAAAACAAAACACTAAACCATAAAAACATATGACTAGCTAAAGAATTAATTATATGCGACACAGTACTACGGAACCCATACACAAAGCACCAGCTACATAGCGAAGTGTGCACGTACCTAATAGAAACTCTTGTAAATGACATAGCGCAGTTGCAATGTCACGGACCGAATGACCATGGCTGTTGCAGGGCATTGCACTACTTAATGACATAACTAATAATAGTAATAATATTCCACATCTATCACACAACGCCGTCTAGTCCCAAGCTAAGCAGAGCTTATGTTATGGGTACTAGACCACTGATAAACATATTTATATGTATATTTCTAAATACATACATATCTATATATATAAAAATGACCCCCGTTTTTCGTTGTCACGACATGGCATGAAAACGGCTTGACCGATTTGGCTAATTTTTTTTTTTGTTGTGATTGTTATTGTGAGGAGAAGGTTCTTATGGAAAAAAAATTAGGGTAGTGTAGGGTAGAGTAGGGTAGAGTAGGGTAGAGTAGGGTAGAGTAGGGTAGAGTAGGGTAGAGTAGGGTAGAGTAGGGTAGAGTAGGGTAGAGTAGGGTAGAGTAGGGTAGAGTAGGGTAGAGTAGGGTAGAGTAGGGTAGAGTAGGGTAGAGTAGGGCAGAGTAGGGCAGAGTAGGGTAGAGTAGGGTAGAGTAGGGTAGAGTAGGGTAGAGTAGGGTAGAGTAGGGTAGAGTAGGGTAGAGTAGGGTAGAGTAGGGTAGAGTAGGGTAGAGTAGGGTAGAGTAGGGTAGAGTAGGGTAGAGTAGGGTAGAGTAGGGTAGAGTAGGGTAGAGTAGGGTAGAGTAGGGTAGAGTAGGGTAGAGTAGGGTAGAGTAGGGTAGAGTAGGGTAGAGTAGGGTAGAGTAGGGTAGAGTAGGGTAGAGTAGGGTAGAGTAGGGTAGAGTAGGGTAGAGTAGGGTAGAGTAGGGTAGGGTAGAGTAGGGTAGAGTAGTAGGGTAGAGTAGTAGGGTAGAGTAGGGTAGGGTATAGTAGGGTAGGGTAGGGTAGGGTAGGGTAGGGTAGGGTAGGGTAGGGTAGAGTAGGGTAGAGTAGTAGGGTAGAGTAGGGTAGAGTAGGGTAGAGTAGGGTAGAGTAGGGTAGGGTAGGGTAGAGTAGGGTAGAGTTGGGTATAGTAGGGTGGAGTAGGGAAGAGCGGGAGCGAAACCGCGCGGGCAAAGCTAGTTATGGATAAATTACACCCAGACACAGAACAAATTATTATGCTCATCCCACAAACATTTGTCCTGGCTGGGAATCGAACCCACGACCTCCGGCATAGCAGTCAGGGTCACTAACCAGGCCAATCCAAAACTATGACTGTATAACTCTAGTTTATGACACAAATGGACCTCATCAGAAGGCTTAAAGTCTGCCAAAAAGGCAATGGAACTCCTATGCTCGGAGTTTCCTTATGTGATCACATCAGAAATGAAGATGGAGAACCAAGGTTGCCGACATAGCCCGAAGAAACGCCAATTGAACTTAGAAAGCTTAAAGTCTGCCAAATGGCAATGGCAAGGGCTATGCTCGAAGTTTCGTGATCGCATCAGAAATGAAGATATCCGCAGGAGAACCAAGGTTGCCGACATATTCCAAAGAATCACTTAACCTAAGTGGCAGTGGGCAAGGCATATTGCTCGCAGAACAGATGGTCGATAGAAAAAGTTTCTGGAGTGACGATACGTATCGGAAGACGCAGCTTAAAGAGACCTTCCACAAGGTGAACCGATGACCTAGTAAGGATCGCGGGAATCGGAGGCATGCGAGACGCAGGTCGGGTCGTTATGGTGACACTAGGCCTATGTCCAATAATGAAAGTCATTCTGCTGAAATGATGATGATCATGATGATGACCCCTGAAGTTTCACCCACGTCTTTGATTACTGTTCCACTTCCGTGTACCGTAGCGTGATGTTATAAAGCCTATAGTACCTGGCTATTATATTTGAAAGGCCTGTTGGTCTAGTGGTTAGTGGCCCTGACTGCTATGCCGGAGGTCGTGGGTTCGATTCCCACCCGGGACAAATGTTTGTGTGATGAGCATGATCATTTGTTCTGTGTCTGGGCGTAATTTATCTATAATTTGTATGTATTTAGAAATATATAAGTATGTTTATCAGTTGTCTAGTACCCATAACACAGGCTCTGCTTAGCTTGGGACTAGACGGCGTTGTGTGATAGTTGTGGAATATTATTATTATTATTATTATATACAGAAAGCTTTTTTCCAAGCCGACTGGTACTTCTACAGATTGGATCGTTACAAACAAAAACCTATTCCGCTCAATTATATTACTATAGATACTTTTTAAGGTAGGAAATCATCCAATGACTTCTTCCGTCTTAGGGCGCGGCGTGAGGGTGTGTCAGACTTTTACTGACTTAGACTACACTAATGCTCCTTATTTGCCCTTTGTGTTTCAGGACTCTGGGTATCCTTTTCGGAAGTCGAACCATAGCCCCAGTAGGTTTCGGCCCTGCTGAACCCCTACGGTTTGCTGTCATGTCTTTGAGGTGCGCGTGGAACACTACGGACCGTCGACGGCCAGACAACGAGCGAGACTGCTCGTCGTCCGCAAGCCCTCGTCTACTAATATTAGTATAGATAAGACATTATTATGTGTTTAAGACCTTTCAAATTACTTAATTGTGTCATAATTATGTATTAAGTAATGACGAAACTGCACGTTACACACGCACAATAACATGTTAAATTGACCGAAAATAGAAGATCCGTCACGATTTTATCGTCCCTTTTGTGAAGATGATAAGTAGGAACAAATATAAGTAGGCAATCCTAAATACATTTCTAAAATTGTAGGTACTAAATTCAAAGGCTTTTGTAAATAGAGAAGGGATTCCAGAAATTCCAGCGTAAATTAATTCCAAAATTGAAACGTCCAAAATTTTAATGACTAACAGTTTAAAAGTTGTATCTTTGGGCCTGTGTACACCACGTTTTTAAAACGCGCCGTTGCTGCGCGTTTTAGAAACGTGCGTCGACGCCGACTGCTATTTTTATAGACTAAGGTCTACAAACGCGTGTCAACGGCGCGTTTAAATAACATGGTGTGCTGCCTCCCAAAATGTAATTACAAACAGGTACATTTACATAGAACTAACACAACTGGGTTTTATTTAGAAAAGTCTGAGGACCTCTCGCCCCACCCAGAGCAGCAGGAGTAATTTGTTGATTTTCTCAAAAAGAAATGCGTCGTTTATCTTCAATGCTGAGGACCGTGACCTCGATGAATAACTTTTTTGTGGACTATATTCCGCCATGTTGTCCTATCTTCAGCGATGTGGATGGCGTCGCATCTGATGGATACGAGACGCCCAGGACCGATCGTCATGGTGACACTTGGGCTTACTGTCGTTTGGGACACGTCATGTTCGGACACAGTGGCCCAATTGACACTTTTTATTTTTACTAATTTTTTTGTTGACAATTCGGACATCGAAAAAAAAACTGTTTTGTTCAGTCAGTCAGATGAAAAAAAATTGTTTGATATAGATTAATTTATACTGCCTAATCTTAGTGTAAATGAATATTTTTAAATAAAATTCAAATGTTCAATAAGTGAACGTCTATCGGCTGAACTGATGATGATGATGATGATATGGTGATCTTACAGTAGTTAAAGTATTGTAATAATGTTATTAATGATCTAACGAAGAGCAATCCTGACGTTGGTGAATTACCTTTCACTATATTGAGTCATATTAGGTAAGATAGAATGTTTATATTGTCTGTACTGGTCAGACACAAGGCCATTCCATTTCTTATTCTGATCGCAAAATAATTTACTTATGATTACAGAGTTTTGTAAGACATTATCATTGTATTTTTTTTTTTGTCGTAAATGTCTTGAGAAAATATATGGTAATATCTTTTTATGTGTTAACTGAAGAATATAACAGAAAACTCCTAGATCTGTGAATAATATTTTTTTGTGAGTTTCAGTCTTAATTTCTTCGCACTTATAAACAAAGGAGTTAGGTGAAGGTGCATATAGGATCCAGAGTATCCAAAATACCCCCTCTAATCTTCCCGATCGAATTGCGTTCACGATGGTCAATCTCCAAGGAGACTAGATAGCCAGGTTTTCTTTCTGCCCTAATCCCATATTACTTTGGGTTGACGCAACACGTTTTTTTTCTTGAACCGCGTACAGACATCGCGAGGCGTGCGTCGCGAATGGTTCGTCACGCATGCCTCAACCTGAGGCATACGACGGTACATTTATGCATATGCGTTTGTGTGCTCAACTGCTCAAGCTGAACACACAAACCACCACACACGGTGTTCGTCAGTAGAAAACGCAAACAAAACCTATCCGACCACACGGAAGGCACGGCTCGTACTGAGGCGGCGTTTGCAAACGATCGTATGAGGCGAATACTCACTGTGAACACACACGTCCATACAGCCCGAGGCATTCGAGATGAACCATTCGCGACACACGCCTCGCGAAATCTGTACGCGACTTAAAATTCTGTCCTGTTACCCGCTACACTAGCACTAACTCCCTTTTCCGTTGTGTGATAGTTGTGGAATATTATTATTATTATTATTATTATTTCGTTCATATAACTCTTCATACAATCCATCCATTCATTTCTTTGGCCTCCCTCTCCCTCAGGTACGCCAGTTGGACCACCTAGCAATCGGAGCTTGCGATCAGGGGCCTAACCATGACGCGTTAAAATGAAAGTCATGCGATCGAAAAAAAAGAGGGAAGGAGCTATAGCTGTGGAGCGAGGAGGAATGGCAGGCGGTCGCCTCTTTCTGCGAAGCAGTAATGCTTGTAAAGGAGGAGGCCCACCGCATCAGGCTACGGCGCCCTCGCCGCCGTCGCCGGGATTCCGATCCCGATTTCCGGCCACCGTAGACGCGGGCCATGGGTAACTCGCTGTCCGATCGTCCGGTAATGGACCGAGTCGAAAACGTCGAAGGCGCGCACTGTTCCCGCGCGCCTCAAGGAGTTGTAAGCAGCAGGAGGGGCCCAGCTGGGTCGAAGCCTACTGGGGAAAGGGTTGTCCGAAAGGGAGCTCGTACCCCGGTATGGAGGCTAGAAGAAACGGCGCGGGGTTTTTAGTCAGTAAGAATCTGACACTCCACCCAAGAGCGGGTTTTGTCATAAGATGATTTTCCCCGTCGACAAAAAAAAAAGCTATAGCTGTTACAGTTCAGTTTGATTATGTAATCGAACGCGTTCAGAGCTTGTGGAAGGTTACAGGAGACTTACAAAAAACAAAACTTTGATCCAAAATAAACTGTGTTCACCGACAGAATGTAACCTTGTCAAGAGTACTAGATAGTTCTAAGGTCTAGACTTATAATAAACTGTACCAATCTGGATACACTTTTTTGTTAAACTATGTGTTCTTAGAACAGTTCTTATATTATATCACTTTAATTTATTCGTACTATATTTGACGATATGACGTCAGCCAACTAAATATTTGTTAGTCATTGATATCGCAACTACTGACTCATACTCACTGTGACATTTGTAACTATCTAGTTACAGTTAGATTGTATATTTATAATATTATAGAACTGGTAGTACTGACCGGCTATCAGCAAATGGTCAGTGTCCCTGTACCGTTCCCGTTCCGTAGGAAAAATATTGGATCAGTTATTATATTATTGTTTTTAAGAAAAATAGGCTACCAGGCTTACAATATGGTGCATCTACATGGGAAAGACTTACCGTAGATTATACTTAATCGACATTTATCTGCTCTGTTATAGACAAAATTTGGTAGAAATTTACGTACTTACTTAAAGTCTATGGTCAACTGGACCCACTCAAAATGGACCCGCAGGGGTCACAATGGTCGACTCATAGAAAATGCCTAAGACATTAAGCCTTTTTACAGTATTATTTACTAGTGCATTAACTTTTATTAAGTAAATAAAAATAACTCAACCTAATTATATTTTGAACAGGTCGACTGGACCCACTGTTTAATTTCAGTTAAGTTTGTCCCTCTGAACAGTTTAAATATCTTATTGTTAGAGGAATGTTCGGGTCGATTTGGGAATTAAATTACCTATTTACGTAAGTTTTACGGAACACTTGTTGAAGTAATTTGTTTTCCTTTTAACTGTGATTGTGGGTCCATTAAAATACAGCCAATAATGTATGTGGTCAAGTGGACCCGCGGGTCCACAGCCAAGTCAATACCGTATGGACGCACCAATAAAAAGGTAATAAGTCTCACATAAGGTTCAGGTAGCTTACTGGGCGTAAAAGAGAATTGACGATTTCTAAAAGCCATATTGAATTTTTATCTCTTGCCTTATCTCATTATATAATTATGTTGAGCAATTTTATTGGCTTTCCTAATTTCGGTGCTCCTGCAGTTAACATGTTATTAATTGACAGTATTTTAGTTAATTTGACCAACTAAAAGGCCATTGTCGAGAACAATTCCTAACCAGAAATATTTACATACAAAGAATTATGCAATGTTCCACGTTCCACACTAATTCTTAACACGATTCATTCTTACCTAGTTTCGTTAATTCCTAAATTATATTAAGTAATTAATTCATGAATCCCCAAGCGACCACTGTCGGCCGCGCATCTATTGTCTTACTATTGTGTCTCTAATTGACGGTATCTGAAGGGTTAAAATAGATACATAAATAGAAGATAGGTTAAGATATAGTTAAATTAACATAACAGACAAATATTCAAACATTCTATTGTAAGACAGTCTTTCAGTAATGACGTCACGGATAAGGAAATGATCACAAAAGCATAAAGGACTTACCAATGATGGTGTATCCATCCAATCTTCGAAATACTTTACTAAACATGACCTCCAGTCTGGCTCCCATGTTTATGACCGACATTTTGGCGGCAAAATTAAACAAAATACTATGTTGTTCACAAATAAGTAAAAGGTTTCGTTTTATTCAGATTGTTAGAAATGTAACACTTCGTCTGGTAGCTACACAAAGACTAAGTAACAGCCGAGTTTTCTATGAAATCACGGAACAAACGTTTCCTTATCGAAAAAATTCTCTCATTAAAAGGAATTCACGAAAAAATCTTTGGACAAACGTAATTTGTGTGTTTACTCAACTATCACGAAACGATCTTAAGTGATTATAATAGTTTAACTGATAATTATTTTCACTTCACACTGTTTTCCCGCGCAATATTTAAATAACACAAATTAAAAAGTCACATTTTTATAGGCATAAACAAAATCGTATTCTTTTTTAAAAAAAGAACATCAACACAATTCAAATTCCGAGCGAAGAAAACAAAACTCAATCGGCCATGACACTTAATTATTTATGTTCCATTTTTTTTTAAATTTCGAATGTAAACAAAAACAAAGCTGTGTTAGGTTACACGACGTGTTTGTTAGAACACTCAAAACTTCTTATTCCTTTCACATTTTCGAGGGTACTGTTCGACATAAGGCACAAGCGCTCAATGCAGTTATCATTACTATTATAAATGATATTTACTTCGTAATGAGGGTAAAGTTGTAGACTCTGTTTACCGCCCGGTTAGCGATAATGGTTTTATTTACGACATTAACTATATTTACTTAGTGATGATGATAAATTACATGTATTTAGTGTGCCTACAAATATTAGTTAAATACGAAATGGCTTGGTAATGAAGGCCATTGGGCATTTCGGTTAGTATAGGCGTCTTGTGTGCAAGGTTAGCAGATTTCTAAATGTGAAATGATAAAATAATATTATGTATAATCAAGAGTAGACCTTATGTATCTTGAATAAAGGTATCATAATATTAAAAAAAAACACTGATATTATTTGTGGCTGGCAGGTATTTGATATTAGAGATTTAGATATAGATTGCTTCTAGGCAAGCGTGTTCCATCGTCGGCCACATTTCGCTTACCATCAGGTGAGATAGTGGTCAAAACGGGGAAAATAATCTTTTCGACCGCCTGCCATTCCTCCTCGCTCCGGACCATGGCCTCGACCAGGGCCCGGCGCGAGAGGTCTCCGCCGTCGATCGCCCCCACGAGAGCACGGCGATGCTCCGCCCAGGCAGGGCACACCTCGACGGTGTGCTCCACCGTGTCCTCCGGGCGTTGCGCACAGTGGCGACACCCGGGCGTCTCTTCCGCTTGAATCCGATGCAGGAACCTCCCGAACTTGCCATGTCCGGTGAGGACCTGCGTCATGCGGAAGGTAAGGACGCCGTGAGGTCTTTCCAGCCACGCCTCAAAGACCTATTCACTCTTGACTTAAAGACCCCCAAGTTGTAGCTATCAGGAAACACAGACTCCGGCAGAGAATTCCACTATACATATAACATAAGCTGTACATCGCGGTTTTACTCGCATCTTTGGTTACAACTCCGCTCTCGTGGGTCTTATCGTGATATTATAAATTTAGCTTATAGTCTTCCTCGATAAATGATAATAATATTCCACAACTACTCGTACCACACAACACCATCTTGTCCCAAGCTAAGCAGAGCTTGTGTTGATGAGTCTAGACAACTGATAAACATACTTATATATTTCTAAATACATACATATTATAGATAAATTACACCCAGACACAGAACAAATGATCATGTTCATCACACAAACATTTGTCCTGGTCCTGGGTGGGAATCGAACCAACGACCTCCGGCATAGCAGTCAGGGTCACTAACCACTAGACCAACAAGTCTGTCAAAATGGGCTATCTGAGACTAAAAGATTTTTCACACCACCTGCTCGAAAATGTCAAATTATATGTCAAGCAACCTTTACCTAAAGTGAGTCATTAGTGGCCGCGGGCACAGCCGGTCAATAATGGATTTCATTATGACCCACTGGTCAATAATGTGACTATTATTTTCTCACAGTAGGTGTAAAAAGTAGAGTATCCTCCTCTGGGCTAAAGGTGTCTTTGCCTTGGGCTAGCTTGAATCCCTCGCTGCATTCAGGATTCTTGTATTAACTCCCTCGCTTTGCTCGTGAGTTAAATCCCGAATCCTTCATTGCGCTCGAGATTCAATATGACGCCCGTGACATAAGACACAACTTTAGCCCCTCGGTGCATAATCTACTATTTAATTCGAATCAGACCTGAGATTAGCACACTATTTAAAATTAATTCTTCAGCTTTATAATATCAGTATCTAGATATAGATTTATTATATTTATGGGTAAAAGGAGTTTCCCCTGTTATCTTGTGATCACTACGCAGTACGCTATCTACATGCAAAAGGTCAAAAGGATATCTAAGAATATTGGAAATTCCGATGTAAATAATTACTAAAGGATTTCTACCAGCAGTGGCACTGCAGAAAGGTTTAGTAGTTGTGTCTCGCCATAGGATATTCACAAACTTTTCGTGTGCAGCCAAGCTGAGCCAATCGGTGTTTTTATTTTTTGTTTTTTTTTTTTTATAAATCATTATAAGACAATCCCCGCTCTTGGGTGGAACGGGAGATAGTGTCAGACTCATACTGACTAAAAACCGACCCCGTTCCTTCTAGCCTCATCATAATGGGGCTCGAGCTTCTTTTCAGATAACCCTGGCCCCAGTAGGCTTCGACCAGCTGGGCCCCTCCTGCTGCTGACAACTCCTTGAGGCGCACGAGAACAGTGCGCGCCGTCGACGTCTTGGGCTCGGTCCGGACAGTTACCGACGATCGGAAAGCGAGCTACCCATGGCTCGCCATCCGCGAGCCCGCAAGCCCATTCGGTGTCATAGAATAGTACATTTTGATACAAGTGCAGAAAGTTTGTCATTGCGACAGAGGCAGAATTCGCACGAACCGCAGGCTATGTTATGTAACCGAGAGCTGCAGTGATTTTGCACATGTATCAATCAACTTTTTTTTAATAAACTTACGAAGAAATGAATAAACGGGGGGATGGGGGTCGACAAAAATAAAAAGCCAAAGTAAAAAGCCAGGCAAATACGAGTCGGACTCGCACTGAGGGTTCCGTAAAAACTTACCTACGAAAACAGTTTAATTCCCGAATTGAGTAATGAAGATTTTTCCGAGTATTTTTTTTTGTGACGTAACTACAAAATTACAATTATTAATTTTTTTCCTATACCTACTTGTGCTATGTGACCTTGCTTCATGCCAAGGATTCTAGGTCAACGGGAAGTACCCCATGAATTTTGGTTCCCTTAAAAACGTTGAATAGAAAAATTTGCATTGTCATAGCATCCGGGAAACATCACACATCTCGTGTTTCATGAATGTACCGCTAGATGGCGCTGTTGGACACACTCTGGCACAATGTTATAATATTAACACATGCTCAAACTTGGTACGATCAGACTATGGTTAAATTGCCTCGCCTCCGAACCAAATCAATCAATCTGTAGTGTAGTTCGGCACCCTAGTGGGCTATATTCCACCGAGACACCGTGGCGGCGCGACAAGTCACCGCTACCAATGGGCGCGCCTCAAGGAGTTGTCAGCAACAGGAGGGGTTGTCAGCTGGGGCGAAGCCTACTGGGGCCAGGGTTATCAGAAAGGAAACTCGAGCCCTGGTATGAAGAGGCCAGAAGGAACGGGGTGGGTTTTTAGTCAGTAAGAGTCTGACACTATCTCCCACTCCACCTAAGAGCGGGGGTTGTCATAAGATGATTTTTTTATAATCCGTGCAGATCCACGGGCGTGCGCTTGAAGTCGTGCAAAGCAACTGTCCGATTCAGTCGTCTGATTTGATCGGTCGAACCAAATTCGAGCAAGTATTAATACTTTTAATGAATTAAGTAGGTTATGTACCAACGGGTATATAAGTCTATTGTTTATTGATGTGTATACATATTAGGTTAGTAATCTGTGTCAAATACCTACGCCAGCTTTTCCAAGTTTACTGAAAATATCAATTATATTATATAAATAATACAATTTTATCAATTATAAACATACAATATTTTCATGTTTCCAAACAAAAGACATAAACGCCAAAATATTTATGATAACCTAATCAACAAAACAAATACAACCATCCATCAAGAATTGATAGAAACGCAAAATATTAAAAAGATAGTCATCCGTTTGACGGTTAATTGTTCGCCCAGTTGCTGTGGTAGAAGCAACGTCTGAACGGATTAAGATGCAATTTAACATAAAGATAGACCATGTCCAAGAATAGAACATAGATTACTATTTACCTTAGGAGAGAAAATATAAAGTTATCCAGAAGGGACATCCCTTGGAATAATTTTCTCAAGGCATACGTGATGGCATTGACCTTTCGCACCAGGACCTGTTTCTGCCAATGGGCCTCTGGCAATGACAGGCTTTTTCTGCGAAGCAGTAATGCTAGCAAAGTAGACGTATGCGTGAAGGAATGGACATCCTGACCCAGATCCCGACTACCAATAAAGGTAGGCGCGGGTTTGCGATCAACGAGCAAGGAGTAGCTCGCCGTCTAGTCGTCCAGTAATCATCCGGATTGGACCTAAATCGTCATTGGATGATTTACCACCTAAAATAATACCGAGCAGTGGTGACCGAGTGGTAACTGCCCCGACTTACGAGTTGTAGGTCTCGGGTTCAAACCTAGCCAAGCGCATTACTTTGTGCAATTTATTTCATCACCACTGCTCTTAAAATGGTGAAGAAAAACATCGTGAGGAAACCGGCATGTCCCAGAACTGACATCGAAGACATGTTACATCCAACAACCCGGCCGCACTGGGCCCGCGTGGTGTACGGCCCATTCTCTCTCCTAAAGAAAAGGTCTGAGTCCCAACAGTAGGAACATTACAAGGTCGGCTATGCTAATAATACCTTAAAGACTAATAAATCCTTAAGTTTACTACTAAATAATTACCTTACCTATCACAAAAGGCGATAACATGTCAATCAACCTCGTAATAACGAAGATCATTGACTTTGCACAGTAATTAATTAATTAATCGACATCATAATACTTGAGGAAAATCCACCGTTTTTCCTTACATCTGAACCTAACCTTCCTCACTTCCTGTTTTTCATTTGTATGTCAATCGTGTGAACATTGTAGGGTTTTTATTTACAGTATGATTCTTTGAATGACTTTCTTTTAATTGTTTTCTATTGTCTTTTTAATTGAGTGTTTGTTATCTGTGGTAGAGAAACTGTTCGAACGAGTTGGAAAGAGTCTTCGATTTAATGATTTTTCGACCAAAGGAAAATTTTTAAAAGAGGACACATGGAATTCTGATTCATAATTTAAACTTTCGAATACTGTAATTACAGACACAATAGGAAGAGAGCGAACGCCAGGGTTTAATGATTTAAGGAAAAAAAATAATTAAAATATCAATTTTTTTGGGAACTAATATTTTGATGGTCTACTAAGCCGTATAAAATTATTTCGATACCTCCAACGCATTTCGAGTCTCATTCGGAATAAATTTTATTCCAAACACACGACACACAGCGTCGCTACCAATCACTCAACCACAGCGCCAAGGTGATATATTGCGTTGAAATTATTCAAGTGTATATCAAATCGGCAGGTAAATTCGTCAAACGTTTCATGCGTTACGAGAACCTTACTATTATGATTGGTAATATGATTCTATTTTGAGCGAGAGGGCTTTTACTTACTTTTTTTTTATTTGTTATAAACTAGAGCTTGACTACGATCCCGCCTGATGGTAAGCAGTGATGCAATCTCTGATGGTTAGGCGCACTAGTTTATTAAAAGCCTATTCACTCTAGCCTTGAAGACACCCAAATTATAATCGGACGGGAAGACCGCAGCAGGCAAATTATTCCAGTCTTTCGACGTACACGGTATAAACGACGAGGCGAAACGCTTAGTCCGGACCGTAAAGGTTTCATTATTATTCATAGGCTCGCGTTTGGTTACTATCTCACTTGGTAAGTGATGATGTGGCCGACGATGGAGCACGCTTGCCTAGAGGTAACCTATTCATTCTTCACTTAAAGCCCTTAGATTGTAGCTATCAGCCTATCAGCAAACGCAGACTCCGGCAGGATTTTCCACTCCTTAGCTGTACGCATACTGAATGTGTTTCCAAAACGCTTTGAACGTATGAGTGGGATGTCAACAATGTACCGATGGCGCAATGCTGTACGTTTAGTGGTCCGATGATGGAACGGACTTGGTGGATTTAAATCGTGGAATTCCAACGCAATGGGAATGCGGTGGATGCGAGACGCACATGATCGGTTATTGGGGCGACGCTTGGGGGAGGCTTATGTCCAAAAGTGGACCTCTTTCGTTCGAAATGATGAACGCGACGTATGGTGATGCGCCACCGGTACATGGTGGACATCCCACCTACACGTACAAAATGTTTTGGAAACACATTCATTGTGCGTGCAGCTAAGGAATGGAATTCCTTGCGCGAGTATGTGTTTCCAGATAGTTACAACCTGGGAATCTTTAAGTCGAGAGTGAATAGGTTTCTTCTAGGTAAGCGCGTTCCATCGTCGACCGCATTATCGCTTTCCAGCAGGTGAGATAGCGGTCAAGCGCAAACCTATCAATAAAAAAAAAAACGCACACTCCCCGAAATGTACCTTCTCGATAGAAAACCGACAGGCTAGAAACTTGGCGTTGATACTCAAGACTTTGAAAAAACTAACTAAAACTCACCCTTGTTCTTTAAGTTTCCCGTTGTGTTATAAGTGACTTACGAATAATACTGTAGCCTGTTTTACAACTGGTTTTACGTCCAAGTCTTAGCAGTAATAATGCGGTAAAACTTGAACCAACACTAGTTACCTAACTTGGCACTTGACGTTTATTTTCTTTGAGTTGCTGTCATAAATTTTCCCTACGTTTACCTTAAAAACAAAATTCGCTCGAAACCTGCGGAGTGACGCAAAACCAAACCCTTTAAAGTTTTCGTTTCGAGTGCAAGCAAAATTGAACTTAGTGGTGGTCAGGCGGAAGTGTCTTTGATCGCTCATAGATAACTTTCAGGTCTTAATAAAAAGTTTTAAGGCTATGTTAGCTAATGATAGTGCATACAAATATTTATGTAGATATATATAAAATACTGACCTTTTGGTCTAGTGGTTAGTGACTGCTATGCTAAAGGTCGTGGTTTCCATTCCCACCCAAGACAAATGTTTGTATTGATGAACTATAGTAAAATTTTGCAAAAAGTTTTCTACTATGATGTCAGCGTGCAATAAGAGAGGATTTTCCAACTTTCACCCCCTAAGGAGATCTAACGGGGGTAAAGAAAGCTTTAGTTTTAAGTTCTCCTAATTATAATGATTTGATATTTATCAAACTTTAGTTTATTATTAGTTGTCCCGTGGACATAATGATATTTATTTAACTTCTTCAACAACAAATAAATTTAACTTAACTTAATTAAAACTAACTTAAAAAATAAAAATAAAACCATAAAGAATTAAAAAAAAAAATGGCAATTTAAAGTAAGGCGTCGAAAAATTCCTCCGCATCGCTGTCGACTGGTAATGTACCCAAAAGACTGCATTGCCACGCTGAATGGAAATGCTTATCCTTTGACCGAAATAAAAGCCAGCCTTTGGGTCACGCGAAATGTCAACGAGCGTTTCGAAAGTTCTTAGTTGTTAATTTAATGATACTACATTGTACTTGATAGGTATATCTGTTATTTATTTCATGAATCCCCAAGCGACCACCGGTGGCCGCGCATCTATTGTCTTACTATTGTGTCTCTAATTGACGGTATCTGAAGGGTTATTTATTGTGCACAACTGCACACCTACCACAGTGTTAAAATCCCCCAAATAAAACGGGACAAGGGCAGGAAGATGATAAAGATGATGAGGTTGACTGGTAGAGAATGCCTTATTGTATTAAGTCGCCTCTACTCTACTATACATGAAGTTTAAATAAATAAATACCAACTTTTAAGAAAATAATCATTTCTTCTATAGTATTAATGAGTGCGTATGATTCATGATTAGGTAATTATCTTCAGTGACGTCTTTGTGAGTAAGTATAATAGGAATTTGTTCAATATCCTGGTCCGGCTTCATTCATCACCTTCTGATTAGTTCTCAGGTTATCTAATTTTTAGGGTTCCGTATCCAAAGGGTAAAATGGGAGCCTATTACTAAGATCCCGCTGGCCTTTCGTCTGTGACCAGGCTGAAGGCATTAAAAAATTCGACCAGTCTATTTATGAATAGGTCAAGCCATCACGTGCGCAAACCCGCTGAAGTAGGTAAACAAACACAAATAGTTTTAATCTAATCAAATTTTCTCATACACGGGATAATAAAAGGTTTTATTTCAATGCAGATATGAACTTTAAACAAACTAAATCTGCTCATAAAACCTTCAAATGTTTTTAATCGTTGTTTTTTCTTACAGCATTAGGTCCATTGAATTAAAAATCATTTGGGGTGTCTGAGGTTATGCGCAATTAACGTTACACGTTGTATATGTTTTTTTTTTGCTACGAGCGTTACCTTTCTTGCGCGAGTCCGTCTCGTACTTGACCAGTGATATTTTTTTTGATGTTGGTAATTATCAAATTACTTGCCCTCTCGCTCTGGGTGGAGCGAGACCACACCTTTTTTTGCGATTCAGAAAAATTTTCGTAATTCTTTTCGGGAATTGAACTGATTTCAAATATACGTTTGTACGGAACCCACACTGAGCGAGCCCAACACGCGCTTGCTCGGTTTTTGTCACAGTACCTACGAAACATTTTGAAGGAAATTCCTAACTCATAGAAAATGTCTTCGTTCGTTCTACCTGTTGTTGAGTTTCGAAATAAAAGGCATAACAATCGATATGCTATCAGCTATGCAATTCTCTATCAACGATCACACTGTCATTTACTAGATATGATGATCTGAATATTATGTACATACTTAGATAGGTGTCTTCGTGACATACATCATGAGATCGAAAATGTCATGAATAATACCTCTAATTTCTTATCAGAAGAATATATAGCCAGTGATGACATAATAGGGTAGTTTCCAGGGTCAAAATAACTACATTTTATTTTCACTGATAACTGAAATACAGGCTTTGCCTAGTTCGGTTACAGATGCACGATTCAATTGTTACTTTATAAATATATTGCCAAATGAAATGTAATAAGTACTAAGTTTTCATGGAAATAAATTATTATTATTATGATTATTATTTAGTCCGTATTTTAGATTATAAAAAAATATTGGGCACGTATTTTTTCTTTTTTCGATTAAACAAAAAATAACAAAGATATAGCCCATTAAAGCGAAAAAATGCAGCACGGCGGCGTGACGTTACACGTAACTTTTATGGGCTTCTTTTCATCTTTGTCATTTTTGGTTTAATTTACAAATAAAATATACGTGTCCCGTATTTTTGAATAATCTAAAAGCGGGACTAATTAATTTTTTTACGACCACTAGCCTATTTAGTACCTACAATTTTAGAAATGTATTCAGGAGTATATATTTGTTCCTACGGTACGGTAACTAACTAACTAGATAAAAAGAAATAATAAAAGAGCAGCAGATCTGAGCTCACAACCACTATGAGAGGCCAAAGAATGTGGCCGAAAATCGGCTAGATGGCATCATCATCACCGTAACTAGCCTATTATGGCACTGAGACTTGGCCGCTTACAATGAGCCTCATCAGAAGGCTAAAAATCACCCTAAGTTGCTGTTCCATCAAACTAAAAAGCTACATTAGACCGACACACACATGTAAAACGCCTGTTTTGTACTTAAAATGTCGTCGCGTGGCGAGTCGTGTAGCTCTACAAGTCTAGTTGCCATATAAAATGTATGGAGACCGACGTGCCCAGATCGGCGTGTGTGGCACACGTGTGCGCAGTGTAGTTCTACCTTAAGAGTACCTAAAGCAGCAGAGAGTGCACCTGCGTTTGCAGACACTTGTGCACTTATATCTCCTATGTACTTGGCTAATCTTGACATTGGCCACCGTGACCGCAATTTTGTAGTGAGGACCTCAAGAAATATTTACACAGCTTTCTTGCAGTTTTGCCTTATGCTGACCACACACGCTGAAGCCTGGAACAGTAAACTGGAGTTTACTGTCAAAACAGCGCGCTTGAAGAGGCGTCCGGTAAACTTGACGGTGTGCTATCAGAATAATAATAATATTCCAAAACTTTCACACAACGCCATCAGTCCCAAATTAAGCAGAGCTTGTGCTATGAGTACTAGACAACTGATATACATAATTACTTATATATTTCTAATTATATAAATAACCATAATCAGCCTTTCAATATTCCCACGGCTGGGACTCAAGCCTTCTATCTAGGAGAAGAAATGGGCCACCAAGCGGGCCCAGTGCGAGTTGGTGAATGTCACATGTCTTCCAATTTTAAGTTCTAAGCACGGGTTCTAAGACATGCCAGTTTTTAACCGACTTCGAAAAGGAGGAGGTTCTATGTTCGGCTGAATGTATGTTTTTTTTTTTTTTTTTTTTTTGTATGTATGTTCACCGATATTTCGGTCAATTGTGGACCGATTAGGAAAATTTTTTTTTTTGATTGAAAGGTTATGCTTCCAAGTTGGTCCCATAGAAATATTGTTATGATCTGATCATGAACTTCGAAGATATGAAACAGAACTCCTCATAGAATCATAACAGAATTGTCGTAACAAGTAAAATTGCTTTGTTTATACGTGTAGTCGATGACTGACTGAAAGAAAAGGGGGAGGGGACAGGGGGAGGGGGTAAATTCATGTAATATAACCGTATTTGGGATTATAAGAATCGTTATGAGATGCACTCTGGCTATAAGGTAATTTATGTTTAGCTGAAGGGTAGGTACTTTTTAGTGGTGCTACCATAACTAAAAAGTGAAAAATAAAAAAGCCTTCAAAAAGTACAAAATAACTTTAATTTCGGAAGTCGGTGTTAAATAACGAAGAGACAAGATTAGGTATCTATTATAGAAACACCGACTTCCGAAATTAAAGTTATTTTGTACTTTTTGAAGTCGGTTTAATTTTTTTTGTATAAAGTTTTTTATCTCACGATATTTTCCTACCGTTTTGAGAGCAGTGGTGATGAAATAAATTACACAAAGTACCTTACAGTACAGTGCAGTACAGTACCCTGGTTGGGTTTGAACTCGTGACCACATCCCTAAACCAAACCCTGGACTTTACCGCCACTCGCAACCGCCAAAACCTCGATGCAGTTTCCAAGTATCCTTCGTCACCCAATTCACTTTTCTGTCGTCACACTCGTAAGTCGGGGCCATTACCACTCGGTCAACACTGCTCTATCTATAAATATATATATATATATATTATAGATAAATTACCACAGAACAAAATTAACCTCTCGAATACCATAATTTGAGACACAATAGACAGACAGATTTAATTAAATGATCGTATTCATCACACAAACATTTGTCCTGGGTGGGAATCGAACTAACGACCTCCGACATAGCAGTCAGGACCACTAACCAGTAGACCAAAAGGCCAGTCATGACAAGTTTACTGTTTGTATGAGCGGTTAAGTGATTATGATGATGCCATCCAGCCAATTTCAGCCACAATCACCGCATACTTTGGCTCCTCGGGGGCTGTGAACTCAGATATGCTGCTCTGTTATGGACCTTCATGTCCAGCTTTGGCCAAAAAACTCCAAGCACAGAGCAGGCATATCAGAACACCATTACATCACAGAAGGAGTCGACCGCTTGCCATTCCTCCTCGCTCCGGGCAGTAGCCTGAACCAGGGGCTGACCCCCCCGTTCAACTCCTCGAGGATACGACGCTGCTCCGCCCAAGCGAGACACAGCTAAACCGTAATCTGTATCCTGTGTAGCTGGCATTACCAATACTCTAGCTTGAAGTGACCATAAAACTCGTGATTTTGATCAGGTTTAATAAATCAAAACCAAAACATTTATTTCAAATAGACCAAATGCAGGCACTTTTGAATAGTCAAATGTCGGTCAGTTCAAGAAAAGTGAAGCTAATTTGCACGTTCCAAAGCGTAGATCTCTATGGAAAAGAACGTGCAAGAAACTTCATGGACACTGTTTTAAATCATATTATGTGTTACATATAATGTTTGGTTACATATTTCTAGTACGAGTGTATTTCCATGTATATATACATGATACATCATTATATAGGTACATTATTTACTATCGATTTTGTTATTTTATCAACACTTGAGAACGCGTACAAGGCGAAGATTGTAAGACCAAGTGTTTGCACACGCTATTGACACATAATTGATAAGAAAAACAAAACAATCTATCAAAGAATCGTCTACTAGCACTTGTCTTTTTGTACCTACATATAGACGCTTGTAAGGCAAAAATTACTACGCGGCATTAAGGAAAATTTACAGTACCCCTAGCCAAGTTGTTAGCCTAGAAAGCTTTAAATGTACAAGAAAGACGTCATCTCAACGCTCGGTCACGGGGTCAGAACAAAAGAATTGGCGGCAAGGTCAACTCGAAGCGTTCGACGCAAGCGAAACGGTTGTAACTTGACTAGGGGGACAGGAGATTGATTTAGGCCCAAGCGCCCGAAAAGTGCCATAAAACAGTGACTTCTGAGGCCAATTCCTCGGTAACGGCCAGATTAATAGGTTTGAAAAAAAAATACATGTTAAATATAAATTCATGAACAATCTTATCGACATTTGATTTTTTCGTGCGATTAATACTTTAGTCTAAAAAAAATATTTAGGAATTTCTCAACTTTTCCCTACTCCTTCGAAACGGCTTGGATCTTTAGAAACATTTTTACACATAAAAATTGGTGGTTAAATATTCTTCACAAAAGAACATAGCATATGCAAATCAATCAATACTTCGCAAAAAAATGGATTTAAAGGTCAGCCGCGCACTATCCGGGCACAGCTAGACGCAATTAAATGCACAGATACGCATACTGCCGTCTAAGTGGGTACGAGAGTTGTGTCCATTTAATTACGACCAGATGGTTCAAGAGACTATAAGCTTTAAATTTAAAGTTTTTCTCTAGAACATATATTACAGTCCGTAAACATTATTGCCCGGACCAAACAACAATCGTCCGGTCGGGAGATTCTCCCTCTTTAATAGAGGTTTTCTATAGACCTGAAGATCTCTATAGTCTAAAACATAGGCATAACCGGGTCACATCGAGAAGGGAGAGTTTATAATTATAAGGTATATAATTCTTTATTGTACACCACATATACAAAAAATACAGGACAAACATTATTAAAAATAAGTGTGCATGTACAATGGGCGGTTTTTCTTACCGCACACTGCACAGGGCAATTTCTTTCAGACAACTTTTGGATGTACTGAAAGAAAGGAGAAAGATATAGGGCAGTCAGTGTACAACATCAAAAATAATACTGATGAGAAAAAACAAAACAAATACATACTTAATAAAATATACTAATAAATATGAAATATATAATTAAGCCCGGAGAAGACAAAACAATCAAAGTGAAAGGTTCCTTCACAATTTTTAAGAAGAGATTATAATATCACGCGTTGTATTGTAAACTGACGGTGTTTCAATAACCCGGTGACATTTGAAGTTTTGTTTATTCGACCTTGTGGAACAGTTGGCATAATATTTGATTACTTTATCTGCTTAAATCTTTCACAAAATAATAATAATCTAAAGTCGCACTAAGTAGTACTTAGTAAGCACTCATAAAGCAAATCGTAAAGTTAATCTTTTGTGTTTATTACATTATTATGTTTAGTTTTTTTATATTTATGTCGTATATTCCTTAAACTGTCTAGCTTATTTTTTTGCTCCCAGACATATTGTCTCATTCTAGTTTAATTAAATAAATGTTAGGTTTTCAGCCAATGAGCAGTAGTGGCCGAGTGGTAACGGCCCTGATTTACGAGTTTATACATCGCGGGTTCAAACCCAGCCAGGCGCATTACTTTGTGTAATTTATTTCAACACTACTGCTCTCAAAACGAAAAAAGACAACATCGTTTGGAAACCGTCATGTCCTAGAACCAAAAATTCGAAGACATGTGACATTCATCAACCCGCACTGGGCCCGCGTGGATTACGGCCCATTCTCTTTACTAAAGAGGAGGCCTGAGTCCTAGCAGTGGGAACATTAAAAGGCTGATTATGCTACGCTACACAGGTTATCAGTGCTAATGTACTTACTTGAAATACTTTGAAGATACACCAGCAATAGCGGAAGGCTACAAGGAACCTTTGACCAGATGATAAGATTGATATAAAACAAAATACCTACACGTGTAAAAAACAAGTAATTCTTCACAATGTATTGTAGTCCTATTTATAGTCGTATATCTAAAATCTTTGGTACCTAATCGATTATGTATTAGATATTTGCTGTAAACTGATAATTTTATTGCTTAATTTATGAGTATAATGGCGCCAGTGAATGAAAAATTTAAAGGCAATCGTTGGTCATGTAAAGAAGAGGAATGAACCGCATGTTACTAAAATTTTGCAAATCAGTCCTTAAACGAGGGAGTTCTGAGGTAAAAACATTAAAACAAAATACAACTGAATTGATAACCTCCTCTTTTTTTGGAAGTCGGTTAAAAAGAATTATGAGTATGCATGTGGATGTATGGGCAGGAAGTTCAAAGAAAAGATGGATGGGTTGTGTGAGAAGTGATGTGAAAGGAAAGGCAGTTAGTGAAAGCGTGACGAGTGACAGGACAGAATAGAAGAATAAAACGTGTTGCGTTGACTCCAAGTAACACGGGACAAGGGCAAGAAGATAATGATGAAGTGTAGTTTAAAGATGCCGTAGGTAACACCGTCAGTTTACAATACAACGCGTGAGATTATAAACTCTTCCTTTTCGATAAGATATACTATGTTTTAAACTTGCCTAAATATGATTAGATTAGATGTACTCGTGGCTTTGTAGAACACTCGCACTGGTCGATTTTCAAGGTTAAGCAATGGGTGCCGAGGTCGATTTGTAGATGGGTGACCATACATTACTATTCACTCTAGATTTAAAGACCCCTAGGTTGTAAGCTATCAGGAAACACATACACAGGCTGGGAATTCTACTCTTTCAGTTGCCATTTGCTTTCCAGGGCCGTTGGTAACTCTTTCGAACTACCGCCGCCGCCGGGATTCCGATCGCGATTTCCGGCCACCGTAGACGCGAGCTCGCGGACGGCAAACCATGGGTAGTTCGTTGTCCGACCGTCCAGTAACTGTCCGGACCGATCCCCAGACGTCGACGGCGCGCACTGTTCCCGCGCGCCTCAAGGAGTTGTCAGCAACAGCAAGGGCCCAGCTGGGTCGAAGCCTATTGCTGCCAGGGTTATCCGAAAGGAAACTCGAGCCCCGGTATGAAGAGGCTAGATGGAACGGGGTGGGTTTTTATTCAGTAAGAGTCTGACACTATCTCCCGCTCCACCAACGAGCGGGGGTTGTCATAAGATGATTTTTGCCCACCTTAAAAAAAGACCTACATGACTGAAGTAATGATAATGATATTGATATTCTCGTACCTAATTACTAATTTTTCGTTGAAAATTATAATGGGCTAGTTGCCTAAAAAAATGTAATTAGTCCGTCTTGTAGATTATTCAAACATAAGGGGCTATATCTTTGACATTTTTGGTTTATTTGTAAATTAAACCAAAAATGTCAAAGATATAGCCCATTAAAGTTACGTGTGACGTCACGCCGTGCTACATTTTTTCGCACGGGGTGACGGCACACGTAATTTTAATGAGCTGTATCTTTGTTATTTTTTGTTTAATCTAAAAAAGAAAAAATACGTGTCCAATATTTTTTTATAATCTAAAACACGGACTAAATAAAATGTAGTTATTTTGACCCAGGAAACTACCCTATTCTCATGAACTGGTTTTATTTTGAAAACAAATACAGATGGTACGTTTTGCGTCATTGTTTTTATTTTAGATTTCCGAGTAAAAATATCAACTGTTTTTCATCGTTATTATATGGCTTGTGGCAGCAAAGACACTGCCAACCGTGAGGTCCTGTTTTCGATGCCTAGGCCAAGCGTGCCTCAATGAGCGTTACGGCTCTGTCTTATTTAAGGTCTATAGTCCCTTGAACATCTAGCCGGAGTTAAATGCATATGTGCATTTAATTCGGACTAGCTGCGCGTGGATAGAGCCCCGTTGACCTTTAAATCCATTTTCTTTGCGAAATATTGTTTGATTTAAATATGCTTTGGATTACATTCTGAAGAACACTTAACCAGCAATTTCTTTTTGTGTAAACATATTTCTGAAAGGAGTAGAGAAAACAAGTGAAAAAATTACATGACTTAATTTTTTTTTTGGCAAAAGCATTACCTACTCTTACAAAAAAATCATACGTTGATAATGTTGTTTATAATAACCATATATTTTTTTCAGACCTATTGGCTTAGCCGTTACCGAGGAGTAGGCTTCAGAAAATCACTGTCTTATGTCACTGCTCGGGCACTAGGGCCTTAATACCCACAAAATAAAACACTCAGTGCTCCTAACACAGATTTTAATTGTTGTGATAAAAGTATCGGGCTTAAATAAATACTTGCATTGTTTTATTACATTAAAATAAAAACGGTAATCCTCGTAGATTAGTAATCGCTCATCTAGACAGTACAATCAGTATACTTGGAGACCACGCTATCAGGGCGTGATACGGCTACTAATTACGCAGGTCTGTACGGTACGGGCTCGCGGACAGCGAGCCATGGGTAGCTCGCTGTCCGATCGTCCGGTAACTGTCCGGACCGAGCCCAAGACGTCGACGGCGCGCACTGTTCCCGCGCGCATCAAGGAGTTGTCAGCAACAGAAGGGACCCAGCTGGGTCGCGGCCTACTGGGGCCAGGGTTATCCGAAAGGAAGCTCGTGCCCCGGTATGAAGGCTAGAGGGAACGGGGTGGGTTTTTAGTCAGTAAGAGTCTGATACTATCTCCCCAAGAGCGGGGGTTGTCATTAGATGATAAAGGTCTGTACAGTAGTTTGAAGGATTTGTTAGTCCCTCTTTAGTGCAATAATTAATATTTATGTATAGGCCTTCCGTTATTATTATTTTGAAGATAAGGGGCTATGCATCTCCCGTAGTGTAGGGGATGTAGGTACTGCAACCTAAAAGATCTATTGTGACTCGCCACCTTGTTAGATTAACTCTTTTAGCCCGGAGGCTTCCAAGAAGTCTAGATCTAGCTTTAAGAGTTTTAATATCCTCCGGGCGAATAATGTGTCGGCCCAGATGGATCCTCCGTTTGTGGATAAGCATTCACACAAAAGGTGCTTAGGCGTCTCCCTCTCCTGATTACAGTACCGGCAAACATCAGTGTCACTCAGTTTCATGTGAAATTAGTGCCTGTTTAATTTGGCCTTCCGTTACGCGACTGTATAATCCATATTCTTTGAGAAATATAGATTGATTTACATATGCTATGTTCACTTTAAAGAATATTTAATCAACAATTTTTATGTGTAAAAATATTTCTAAAGATCCAAGCCGATTCGAAGGAGTAGGGAAAAGTTGCGAAATTGCTAAATATATTTTTTTTAGACAAAAGTATTAATCGCACGTAAGAATCAATGGTTGATAATGTTGTTCATGAATCTATAATAAACATATATTTCTTTCAAACCTATTAACCTGGCCATTACCGAGGAGTAGGCTTCAGAACGTCACGGTTTCTTGGTACTTCTTGGGTGCTGTACGCAAAATGAATGTGTGTGTGTGTGTGTGTGTTTTATCCCAACCAAAGCTCAGATCGTATATCAAGAGACCAAGGAAGTGAAACCGCTGTCAAAATACATATAAATAGGCCCTTAGCTGTACGTAAAATGAATGTCTGTGTGTGTTTTTGTCCCGAACAAAGCTCGTATATGAAGGAAGTGAAACCGCTGTCAAAATACATCTACAAAATCCAACTTACTATTGCAATGTTGCGACTCTCAAACCGTCTGCTAAAAGTCTGGTGCAAGCGCTGAACAAATATTTGTTGAATAGCACCCTCTATTTGCACAGATGAGATTAAATTGCGGAATGACAATACACAGTTAAATGCAGAAGATCTATTAGAACTTTACTTGTATGCTATAGGAAAAACATTTTTGAAATAATAAATCAAATTATACATCTACACTAATATTATAAAATATTATATAAATCCATAGGTACTAATATTATAAATGGAAAAGTGTGTGTCCGTCTTTCACGGCAAAATGGAGTGACGAATTGACGTAATTTTTTAAGTGGAGATAGTAATTAAAGAGATGGAGAGTGACATAGGCTACTTTTTGTCTCGTATTTAATGCGAGCGAAGCCACGGGCAAAAGCTAGTAATATTATAAAAAGGTAAAGTTTGTTTTTTTACTAACTCTTGCAAACGTTTCCGTAGCTCGAAATTAACCCTGAAATTAAAAAAAAAACTAGAAAGGCTAAGTTTAATTCAATACAGATTACAAAATGTTTCACTACACCCATTAAAATAACCTATTTCAACTTTAATATAAGTAAAGAATTAGTTTTCGTAATCTTGAAATGTTGTATTGATACTGTAATGTAACTATCTATTTCCATGAGATGTTGAAATGACATTTCACCATGAATCTATTATATTTGATTACACTTGCGCTTGCGTCGCATTCAGTTTGCAATCCGAAATGTGTACGTGAGTTCAACCAAACGTGATATTATGTAAGTGACTGTAACTGTCCAATGATTTCAAATATTTAATAAAAAAAAAGTACTTAAAGCCAATAGTATTTTATGATTATAACGACACTATCGTATTTTCGACGTTTTTTACGAAATCTATCGTGTCTTTGATAAAATAACCTATTTTATCAAAGAAGTAACCTACTTCTAGGCAAGCGTGTTCCATCGTCGACCACATCGTCGCTTACCATCAGGTGCGATGGTGGTCAAACGCAAGCCTATCAATAATAAAAAAATATTGTTATAAAAAAAAATTAAACCGACTTCAAAAAGTACAAAATAACTTTAATTTCGGAAGTCGGTATTTCTATAATAGATACCTAATTTTGTCTCTTCGTTATTTAACACCGACTTCCGAAATTAAAGTTATTTTGTACTTTTTGAAGTCGGTTTAATTTTTTTTTGGAAAAAGTTTTTTATTTTTCACTTTTTAGTTATGGTAGCACCACTAAAAAGTACCTACCCTTCAGCTAAACATAAATTACCTTATAGCCAGAGTGCATTTCATAACGATTCTAATAATCCCAAATACGGTTATATTACATGAATTTACCTTCCGGCTTTATCACCAGATCAGTTCGATACATCCCCTACCCCATTTCTTTCAGTCAGTCATCGACTACATGACAAAGCAATTTTACTTGTTCGACAATTCTGCTATAATTCTATGAGGAGTTCTGTTTCATATCTTCGAAGTTCATGATCAGATCATAACAATATTTCTATGGGACCAACTTGGAAGCATAACCTTTCAATCAAAAAAATATATTTCAAAATCGATCCACAATAGACCGAAATATCGGTGAACATACATACCAAAAAAAAAAACATACATTCAGCCGAACATAGAACCTCCTCCTTTTCGAAGTCGGTTAAAAAGGGATATTTTTATTCGAAAGATAGCTCAGCCCCGGCAACGATAGAACAGGAGTGGGTTTTTAGTCAGTAAAAGTCTCACTATCTCCCGCTCCGCCCAAGAGTGAGGGTTTTCATAAAAAAAATTTCATCAAAAATTTTATTCTTTACTAAAGATACTAATTTTAAATCAAATATTAATGGACAGTTTACAATTAGCCCCTGGGTCCCCGACTCGGACTGGTTAGGTTAGAAGGGGATCTAAGATAGCTCGCTTCGCTCGTTCCTAGACCCCGTCATTTCCTTCGTGATATTTTTTTTTAAAGTACCAGAATATAGTGTGGAAAAATCATTCAATGACAACCTCCGCTCTTGGGCGGAGCGGGAAATAGTGTCTTACTGACTAAAAACCCACCCCGTTCCTTCTAGCCTTCATACCGGGGCTCGAGCTCCTTTTAACATGTGTGATAGCCCTGGCCCCAGCAGGCTTTAAACTACCCTGGAGACCTTGTTTTGCAGTAGAATACAAGAATTAAGTTGAGGAAATTCCTTGTAAAAATACCTACCAAAAAAAAAAAACATTTTTTTTTGTAATAGGAAATCATCAAATTTCTCATCCTGCTCTGTGCGATGCAAGTGTATAATTTCATCATCATCATCATTTCAGTCGAAAGACGTCCACTGTTAGGCCCCAAGTGTCGCCATGATTTCATACCTAACCTGTATTTTAATATTCAAAAAGTTACACTGCTCAAATATGTTACGGTACTTTCAAAGTATTTAAAACCGTTTTGAGGGAAAACCACGTCGATGACTAATGCTTTTCTAAAGAACCATGCTATTCAAAGTGATAACAGCTTGACAGGTGTTTTACAATTACTATTATCATTTAAACTAAAGGTAAGTAGTAATTGGAAACGTACGTTGGTTACGCTAACTAGGTGGAGAGGAGTCATTTAACATTCGTAGACTCATAGCAAGGTTCAGTTGAAAACCAGCGTCAGGCAACTGCTACATAGTGGTCTGGCATCATACTGAACTGGACCTATTTGGCGCAGCCGTGAGACATACAATGTAGATGTATTCTAGGTTTAAGTTTGTATACCATAATTATAGTGTTATCTCATTGTGTGTATCTGTTTGCCAAATAAACGTGTTTCTTTCTTTTCTTATTTATTATTATTACAAGCTTTTATTTAGTTTCACCTGTCCCGATGTTTGTCTGTAATCAAATCTTGTAAATTAAATTTGACCCACTTCCCGGTTACCGATTGAGCTGAAATTTTGCATGCATATGTTAATCAGATGACAATGCAAAATTATTATGACATGGAGCTGATCTGATGATGGAACCGGAACTATAGGAACTTCGTAGTTAAACGACACAACCCCATCGAGTTTAGGCTCGTATGATTCGTCTTGACAAGTATTAGTTATATAGGTATACCGAGATTTTCAGTACGCACAATAAATGTGTTCCCAAAACGAAATAGAACAGTTTAGTACGAATTTGGCCTTCTGCCACCGAACTGCACAGTGCAGATAAAACATTATTCCACACAATTCATTGACATTACTGTCAATGTTATGTACATATAATATAATAACTAAATTAGTTTATTGTTTTAACACGGGATTTTCCTCAACTCACTACATTATAGTTATCTCGTAAGTAGTTCTAAATAACGTATTTTGTATTTTATTACTTCTTTTTTTTTTGTTATTTTTTAGGGTACCGCACCCAAAGGGTAAAAACAGGACTTCGCTGTCTGTCCGTTTGTCTGTCACCAAGCTGTATCTCAAGAACCGTGATGGCTAAACAAGTGAAATTTTCACAAATTATGTATTTTTGTTGCCGCTGTAATAACAAATAATAAAAACAAAATTAAATAAATATACAAGGTTTAAGACAACCCTCCGCAAACTTTAAGGGCAAAAAAATTTGAGGAAACGAAAAAACAATCGGCCTCTCCATACAAACTGTCCAATCAAGTTTATAATTTTGTATGGTGAGACATTTTTTTTTCGTTTCCTGAAAAAAAATTTAGTGGAAGGTTGTTCAGTTTTGTCTACTGAGCAAAACCCTTAAAGTTTGCGGAGGGCTGTCCCTTACACAATGTATAAGGGAGGCTCCCATATAACAATCGCGACTTTTTTTTGCCGAATTTTCCTAAGGATGGTACGGAATCCTTGCTGCGCCAACTCGCACTTGGCCATTTTCTTTTTAAATAAATACTTTTGTTTAAGTACAGAATAAATATTTTTTTTATATTTTATAACTTCTTTCTTCGCTTATTTTTCTTTTAATAAAGACATGTTGGTTTAGACAGCACTAAATCTTAATATATGTACTATGTGACTTTAGTTTCCTGAAAGTGATTGCAAGCTGTTGACAAATATGATGAAACATTTTAGCCACAAAATAGATAGGTACAGAAGTCTATCTCATGTATTGCACCTTTGGTAGAACAAGGGCGTAATTGTAATTGTGTATTAATAGTTTTTAATATTTGTAAACGATCCACCTAAAAGAACATAGTATATAGTTTATGTCATACAAAGCAGAACAACCTTAGAACATTATTAACATAGCTAGAATTTACATTAAGTACAAAAAATATCTTAAAATGACTCTCCTGTAAAATTGCAAAAACTGCAATTGTGCCCTTGTTCTACCAAAGGTGCGGTATTTACGTCACTTTTTATACATACGCTAGGCGATCGCACTAGGGTCAGCACGTTGCTCCGAAGTTCCGAACTGTATGAACGCGACCGGGCGATCGAGCCGAGATATCGTGTCCATGAGCGGTGTCTATGTGTGCGTTGCTTGAGCGCGCTTTGTACGTAGATTGTTTTCTGTACCTATCTATTTTGTGTTTTAGCTGTACAGCTGTGAGACACATAATGTTGATGTATTTAAGTTTAAGTAGAATTGTTATTTCATTGTGTGTACCTGTGTGCCAAATAAACGTGTTTTATTTCTTTCTTTTTGTATGTTTTTTGGTGTTACCGTATTACTGGTCAACGGACCACAATAGCGAACCTGTTGATGACAGATTATCTGAAACGAGAATTTATTAAGATGTTTGTAAATTAGCGCCAGATTAAGCAATTAGCAGTTTCGGTGTCAAGAACATTTATTTTTATTAGGTACTTTAAATCTTCAACTGGCTTCTTCCTGTGTCCTTCTGTTGCCCTTTGCGTTCTTGGACTTCGGTACCCTTTTCTGACAATCCCCGTGGTCGTAATCGGCATCGGCCCTACTAAGCCAAGAGAGAGAGAGAGAGAGAAAGATGGTGGTCAAACGTAAGCCTATCAATAATAATAAAAAAGCCACTATGAACACTTACACAACGTCGATGACCCAGACTCGGTCAATACCGGACGAGCGGACGGTGAGCGACTCATTACTCGTCGTCATCATGATCGAAGAATAATATTTAAAATCCACTTTAGAGAAACACGTGGCTAAAATGATAACAGCTACACTCATGAATTGATACCAACTACTCGTATCAAAGTACATAATCCCATTTTCACAATGTCTCATATTCCTTTTAATTGTTGATCGAACAGTTATCAGTCAGTGCTCGGCCATTACAACTATCGATACAGAATCAATCACTTTAGTGTGTCAGTAATGGAAAGTACAATATCCAAAACAGAGTGTATGTAAACATATTAGTAATTATTGGTTCTTACTCATCATCTTTATGATCAGCGTTTCTTTCTTCCATTCTGTCCTGTCACCAGTCACACTATCACCAACTTCATTTTCTTCTCTTGTCTTGTTACTCGTCATGCTTTCACTGACTCCCTTTTCTTTCATATCACTCTTCATATTATCCATCATTCTTTTCTTTAGTCTCTCTCACCCTCTCCATTCATCTACTTGTATACTTATAACTCTTTTAGTAACATGCCTTTCATCCCTCCTTTTTACATGACCATGCCAAGACAAATCATTCCTCTACTCTTTTTTCACTTTATCCATTCTCGTGACACCAGACATCCTCATCTCCTCTTCTGCTTCTTGTCCTAGTCCCGTGTTATTTGGGGATCGGTGCAACACGTTTCTTTCTTTCATTCTGTCTTGTCACCCGTCATGCTATCACTAATATCCTTTCCTTTCATACCACTCGTCACACAATCAATCAATTTTTTTTTTTTTTTGGCTTCCCTCTCCTTTTATCCGCATGTATGGGGTCAGTGCAACACGTTTCTTTATTCCATTCTGTCCTATCACCCGTCATACATACTAACTCCCTTTTCTTTCATACCATTCGTCACATAATCCATCCATCTTTTCTTTGGGTTCACTCTCCATCTATCCGTATGTAAACTTATAACTTTTTTAGTAACATGCGTTTCGTTTCTCCTTTTACATGGCCTTGCCAAGACAAACGATTTTCTTTCAACTTTTCAGTCACTGGGGCCACTTTGAAACTTCCTCTAATATACTCAATTTTTATTACTTCGTTACAGCACACTTCCATCTCAACATTCTCATCTCCGCTATTTGCAAACTTTTTCAGCCCGACATTCCGATCCTTACATAATGACAGGTCTTATCATGGACTTGTCGATTTAACCCTTCAACTAAAGGGGCATCCGTGGGTCACACACAAGTTGTTCCAGTGACCTATCGCCATTTCATCCATCCCGAGGTAATCCGACTAGTTAAACTCTCTAATCAAGTTTTTAATTTTGTATGGCGAGGCTGATTTTTTTTTGCGTCTCCTGAATAAAGTCTTGTGGAAGGTTGATCAGTTTCGTCATGGTAATGTTTCTGTGTAATGTAACGTTCTTACGAGTGGTACAATACAGGCAAAAGCTCAGTTTCCAAAGCATTTCCATGTAATGTAACGTATCTGCGAATGTTCTGCGTTATGTTACGGGTAAATGCTTACAGCGAGTGTGCATTTACCAACATTTCGTTGTACCTTGCGTTAATTTTTTTTTTAAATGTCACCTCGCAACCGCGCATCGCCCGCACTCGTGGCTCGACGAAATGTTACACCAATATGCTCGTTGGTTTGTAACAAAGACGACGTTTAGTTCGTAAAAGTATGATACACTAGAACATATCACAGAGCGGCTCGTTGTTCTGTTACAAGTAAATCTTGTAGTTTACACTCACCTTACTGAGCAAGCCCTTAAAGTTTGTGATGGGCTGTCCCTTACACTCTGTATAAGGTACCTAATCTTTACAGGAAAAAAAAGACTTTCAGAAAACTACTTATTCGAATAAAAAGTTTGTAGCTACTTACTAATCGTCATGTTTTGAGGTTAACGATCGACTCATAGTAGGTTAAAACTGATTGCAATCAATCGGTGTAAACGATATTTAACGAGAGATAATCTCAAGCGATAGTAATCAGATAATAACTGCATTGTACTTTTCAATGAGTTTTTTCATTACTGATAGGCTCGAGTTTGACCACTATTTCACTTAATTAGCGTACTGAAGACGCAGCGTTGGAAGTTCTTCCACAATGTGGAACAATGACCTGGTGAGGGTTACAGGAATCTGATGGATACGAGACGCACAGGACTGGTCAGTGTTCATTGTGGCGACACTTGGGGGAGGCCTGTGTGCAACAGTGGATGTCTTTCAGCTGGAATGATGATCATGATGGTTCACAAGTAGACCGTGTCCTGGAATAGCACATGGGATACTTTTTATCTCGGGAATATGGTCCCTAGGGTTTTTTTTTTTTTTTTTTTTTTTTTTTGTCGACGGGGAAAATCATCTTTGACGAAACCCGCTCTTGGGTGGAGCGGGAGACAGTGTCAGACTCTTACTGACTAAAAACCCCGCGCCGTTCCTTCTAGCCTTCATACCGGGGCACGAGCTCCCTTTCGGACAACCCTGTCCCCAGTAGGCTTCGACCCAGCTGGGCCCCTCCTGCTGCTGACAACTCCTTGAGGCGCGCGGGAACAGTGCGCGCCGTCGACGTCTTAGACTCGGTCCATTACCGGACGATCGGACAGCAGGCTACCCATAGCTCGCCGTCCGCGAGCCTGCGTCTACGGTGGCCGGAAATCGGGATCGGAATCCCGGCGACGGCGGCGAGGGCGCCGTTGCCTGATGCGGTCGGCCTCCTCCTTTGCAAGCATTACTGCTTCGCAGAAGGAGGCGACCGCCTGCCATTCCTCCTCGCTCCGGACCATGGCCTCGACCAGGGCCCGGCGCGAGAGGTCTCCGCCGCCGATCGCCCCCACGAGGGCACGGCGATGCTCTGCCCAGGCAGGGCACACCTCGACGGTGTGCTCCACCGTGTCCTCCGGGCGTTGCGCACAGTGGCGACACCCGGGCGTCTCTTCCGCCTGAATCCGATGCAGGAACCTCCCGAACTTGCCATGTCCGGTGAGGACCTGCGTCATGCGGAAGGTAAGGACGCCGTGAGGTCTTTCCAGCCACGCCTCAAAGAGGGGACTTACCGCCATAATCGTGGCGTGCCCAATGGTCCCTAGGGTAAATCTACATTCGCGCGGGTGAAGCCACTGGCAGTAAGGAACTTAATTCATGAATCTCCAAACGAACGCCGGCGTTCGCGCATCTATTGTCTTAATATTGTGTCTCTTATGTATCTGAAGAGTAAAAGGAAATAGAATGCGAGAGGAATTATAAGATAATTACATTTACATAATACAGTAACTAAATAACGTGATGTTACAAGGTAAGGATTATAAATAACGTTATTATCCTTACATAGCATAGAATACGCTGCTCATAAGACAAATCACACAAATTATATTCATTTCTAATTAATTACGCAAAAGGAACTCCTTTGTCATTGTCCTTTGGGTGACTTTAAACTTTCTGATAAAAACCATTCATAGGCCATATTCATAAGTAATTTCACGTCGAAACCTACTGGGACCAGGGTTATCCGAAAGGGAGCTCGAGCACCGGTACGAAGGCTAGAAAGATCGGGGTGGGTTTTAGTCAGTAAGAGACACTATCTCCCGCTCCGTCCAAGAGCGGGGGTTGTCATTGGATGATTTTCCCTACCATAAAAAAGAGTAATTTCACCCTTTGTATTTTTTTTATCTAATCCTTACTAATATTATAAAAGCAAAAGTGAGTTTATTTGTTTGTTACGTCTTCACGCATAAATGGAAAAACCGATTTTGATGAATTTTGGTACAGCAATAGTTGGGATCTTGGAGACGGTCATAGGCTAAGTTTTTTTTTTTAAGTGAGAAAAGGGAGAGAAATATGGAAGAAAAGGGGAGAGGAATTAAAGTAAGTATATTAATAAACCAGGGCGAAGCCGCGACTAAAAGCTAGTGTTAGTATATTTTAAATGCTGTTTGATTAATTTTATTTGCTCGCAGAGAAAATAAAAAAGGTTTATTTAGTTTAAAGTCCATCGTAAAGTTGTCTGGTAGATATCGCAGGCAGCGATAAGACCGCCATTGTACCCATAGATTGTTTTATTTGGTAAAATTGTATTTTTACTTAGACCAGTCGTAGAGAAGTGGTAACGGCCTCGACTTACGAGGGTTTGAACCCAGCCAGGGGCATTACTTTGTGTAATTTATTTTACATCACTAATCTCAAAACGAAGTAGGAAAACATCGTGAGGAAACCGGCATGTCCTAGAACCAAAAATTTATACGTGACATTTACCAAGCCTCAATGGGCCCGTGTGGTCGATTACAGCCCATTCCCTCTCTTAGAGAGGAGGCCTGTGTCCCAGCCATATATTTATATTTCTATTGTCCCAGCAGTGGGAACATTAAAAGGCTGATTATGCTTGTGCTATATATTTATAATTTGGTGCACAATATAGTTTGTTTTATTTTAAAAAATGGGTATTTGCCTGTGCTTATTTTCGCACAATATTTTATAGTTATACTATTAAAGAACAAATAACATTTCAGCACACGTAACCCAGAATGGCGATGACGTCACATTTCAGTATATTCATCCTTCTACTTTTATTTGACAACTTCCCCTTCCACTAGAATTGAAAGGTTTCTAACTGTATTAATATTGAACGAATTTGAAATTTTCTTTTTATTCGAAATATTTCCTCACTGCTAATCCACCCTGTATTTACACATTCGAAAAACAACCGTAACTTGTTCTTTCATAAAACATTTTATGAATGAATGTCAAGATTATGTTAATGTAGAATCTCGCAAAGAAATAAAAATAAAAGAAAAACATTATTGCCAACAGTAATACCGTCTAGACGCTATAAGAGTTAGGTTCCGTACGTGACAACACATAGCATAACATAAACCAGTGTTATAAGTTTTAGGGTATTGTAATTGAATGTATTGTGAATGTGGGAACTGTCTGACACTGTCTCCCGTTCCACCCAAGAGCGGGTTTCGTCAAAGATGATTTTCCCCGTCGACAAAAAAAAAAAAAAAAAAAAAAAAAAAAAAAAAATGTGGATTACTTTTTTCTTTTCTGTATTTTTACATCATGTCTGGCAGTTTTGAGTATTTGCTGCGGCCTACCCAAATGTCCTATCTTTGGTATTGTTCGTAAGTCGTTGAGCTCCTTGGTAGTCCTAAGTTTGAGCTACACGAATACTGACAAATGCTTGCACTGACTGGACAGGTCCACTCAAATCTGTGTGGTTCTTTCCTCAATAGACCATCTGAGACACTGGTCTGCATGGTTCTCATATGATTTGAACATTACATGTTCTTTACTGTATGGACTTTAAAAGAGACTTTGACCCCTGAGTTTGTTTCGGTGTTTCTTCTCAGGGTAGTCAGCTAGGAAACACCGGCCTCATCTCGTTAAAACTGACTGCAAACCAAATTGACGTGTAAAAGTGTTTTTTGAAAACCTATTTACAAAATAAAGATAATTTATCATTTACCCAAACGTAACATTATTTTATTGTGACTTTCAACCAAACTTATGTTTAGCTGTTTATGTTTGCTGAAAGAAATACCGTGGCCGTGAAACACAAAGGGCAATTGAAGTAGTACAGGTGTATTTTGATTCCTAATTTAAAATTGTTTTATTCAAAATATCATTGTCTATTATACCGGGTTATTTGTAAAACACTAACAACCTTGCAGGACTGTATTACTAACATCATAAACAACAACTTTTGTTCTATGACTTTTAAAAATTTATCATATTTAAGTTCATCAGATTTTCATACAAAATTAAAAATATTTAAATTTAACGTTCTAAATATTACGAAGTCTTTACGAAGTAAGCGATAGTACAATAGTGGAAAGGAGTGGGGATTGGGTGGCGAGGATGCTATGATAGCAACATACAGAGTTGAAATGTGTTTGATAGAACAACGAAATTTGAAGGTTTGTTTATGGTAAATGTATTTTGTAAAAAGTCATAGAACAAAAGGGATCGAACTCGCAGCAAATATCGTTCAATACTGACATAATGGAGGCTCACCTCCTATATCCTCCTATATAGCGTGATAATTTATAGCCAATAAGTTGACCAGACCTATTAGGATTGTGCATGCAAAATTTAAACAGATCAGGGGTCTTAGACAAGTGGCATTCGCTCCGTGTTGATATCGTTTCGAAGTTCGATTTCGCTTTTGCGATATCGACCATGCGCCAATAGTAAACATTGCTCTACATTTTTACTGTTTATTGTATGTATAGATAGTATTGTTTTAATAAACATGTTTTTCTTCGAATAGGCACTATTTCCAAGTTATCACAAATAATTTAATTTTTAATTAGGAAATAAAAAGTAATTCCTGCAAATTTTGCGAATAGGGCAGTTTCCAGGGTCAAAATAACTACTTTTTATTTAGTCTGTATTTTAGATTATAAAAAAATATTAAATACGTATTTTTACTTTTTTCAATTAAACAAAAAATAACAAAGAAATAGCCTGTTAAAGTTACGTGTAACGACACCACGTGCGGAAAAAATGCAGCACGGCGTTTTACATTTTTGGTTTAATTTACAAAACAAATACGTGTCCAATATTTTTGAATAAGCTAAAAGACGGACTAATTACATTTTTACGGTAACTAGCCTATTGTCGTTTACAATTGTCTTCCTGAAAAGGGTCTATGTAGATTTGTAACGGTAATTAATTAGCTTCTATAAATTCCACATGTGTTTAATTACACCAGATTATATATTTTAATCCTCTTAGTGCCAGTACATTGAGTATTTCCAAGCATGATAAATACCAATGCCATTGAGGCAGCGATAAAGAAAATGTGAATAAATAAACAACAAAGTAACATTCACAGTGACGACAAGTAAAATTGAGTTTACTATGTGAATTAACACGGTTTTCCTATTTATTTACATAGTTAGGTTTTAGTATTAATAGAAAGAAAGAAAACATGTTTATTCCATCTAAATAGACGCACAAATCATTACAAAAACTATTGTCCCTGTCAGGCTGGCTATGGCCCTGGGCATAATTGTATTGCACCATATAACATAGGCCAGCGTCAAAATGCGACAACGGAGTTGCCGTTGTCTGTAGCATTTTGACGCCGACTTCAACAGAGATAAATTTAAACAAAAATTATCATAATAATAAAAGAAAAATCAAAATTATACCAATACAATGTAAGAATCTAAGTTTTGCGTCGCGTCTAAGCAAGAATAGTTCAGTTAATATTGAAACTATAGCTTTCCGCCCGCGGCTTCGCCCGCGTGGACTACAGTTTATATCGCGCGGGCAAAGACCCGTGCTCAGCAGTGGAATTATAGGTAGCCTATGTGTTATTCCAGTGTCTCTTCTACCTACCTACCAAATTTGATCTAAATCCGTTCAGTAGTTTTTGCGTGAAAGCGTAACAGACAGACAGAGAGACAGACAGAGTTACTTTCGCATTTATAATATTAGTAGGGATATATACACTAAAGGCTACTCCTAACTAAAATATGGCGGCAAAAAAAAACAATTTTCATTTTTGCGCGTTTTAAAACTGTAATAATATTATACGGAAAGAAATTTATTATACCTCTGTAGGTATTATTATGGAATTTATTTTATCACTACGCATGTAGGTATATAATTATGATAGTATCTATAAATTATATGTTGTATTATTTCAAAGTAAATTGGTTTTTTTTTGTACTTATTTTTATGCTACTTTAGACACCGTGAGTAGTCACACGGTGTCTAAATTTCGTTTTTTCCAACTCTTCAGAAAAAAAAACAAAATTCAGAAAAAGATTCCAGAAAGTATATCTACTGGAAGAGATTTCTACAAAAATTATATAATTTCTTTGGAAAAAATCTTTATACGAGTATTTGAATTAGTTTTGGTTTCTTTAATCTTTTCTTATGTGTACATTAATTATTAAATAAAAAAAAAAACATTGGCCATCACAGGACCTCCGCCAAATATAAAACAGCAAGAAAAAAATATACACATGCGTGTACAAATGGAAGTAGCGAACGGTGGCATAGGTACCATTACTGTTTGACAGCGTCATGCCGTTTTCCTTAACGGCTTTTTTTACAAGTAATTGTTATAAACTAGTGCTTGACTGCGATCCCATCTCATGGTAAGCAGTAATGCAATCGTTGATTGTGAGTCGATTTTCTTACCAAGGCCCACCAATATAAGCTTCACGTCAATAAAGAACAAAAAGATGTTGTATTAGACACTTACCGCTGATTGTGTAGACTGGACTGCCGTTAAGGTAGGGTGACTGATCTTCGACCTTTTCTGATGGTTTGACAACATCCGGAGCTCCGACCATGCCTGGGAACAAAACAGATCGTCATGTTAACTTCATTTTTTGATACTTTTGAACACCAAATAACTATTCCGCCAAGCCCGTGCATGGTTGAACTACCAGGCGTACGGTGATGCTCTACCGGTAGATACATGGTGGACATCCCCACCTAAAAATAAAATATAAAACGTTGTGTGAACACATTCATTGCGCGTAAATGTGAGGAGTGGAATTCCCTGCTGGAGTCTGTGTTTCATATCTTTAAGTCAAGAGTGAATAGGTTACTTCTAGGCAAGCGCGCTCCAGAACCTATCGACCTTATCGAACATCTACTGTTCTTCGAGTAATGTGCCACTTACATTTGGCAATTCATCTGGGCCTCGTCGATAAAGTTGGTTCTCCTGTGGATATCTTCATTACTGATTCTATTGTTTTAGGTGCCTTTATTATCTACGCTTAAAGCAGTGATTAAGAAAGAGTTTGCTTAAAATTAAAAGCACGATTGTAATGTTTGGATAGTTAATACGAAAGTTAAAATATGTTCGCATAATGCAAACAAAATGAGCTAATAAGTAACCTTGACCGGAACTTGACTTGAAATCATAACTGGAATAAAACCGGTTTGGAATGCAATCAGTAAAACACATTTCCTTTCAAAATAAACAAACAATGAATTTGCGAATATTTCGTTATGATTACGTTATAGGTACTTTTTACTAGTCTGTTTTATTCTCACTGCTGGGCAAAGGCCTCCATTCTTTGCAATGGTTTTTGTCACGATTTTTCGACTCTCCATTTCTTAAGGAACAAGTCCAGGTCGTCTCCCTATCTACTTCGTGATCTACCGCAGCCCCGTGTCACAGGTTCAGGCCACCAATCCTGTATTTTATAGGCCCACAGCTCATTAAGCGTTTCAGCAGACATGCCCAGTCCCATTTAAGTTGGGCATAGACAGTCGGAGCGCAGTGTAATGGTTATGACTTTAATATTATAAAGAGGTAAATTCTTGAGGTTTTTTTTTTGTAGAAAGTAATCTCTGGAAATACTATACAGATTTTGAAAATTGTGTCCTCAGTAGAAAGCTACATTATTCCCGAATAACTAATTAACACAATATCAAAAAAACTGCTTTCAAAGATTTTCGAAAGTTCACTTTCCACACCCAAGAAAACAAAACAAACAGCTACAGTTTGGTTTAATTAAAAAAAAAGAATGTTTTCTTTGAGTAAAGTTTTCTATTTTCCTACAGGTGGCGTTACAAAATCCTACTCTCTAGAATTTCGAACTGTTTTAATGTCGGTCACGTTTAACAAAACGTGTCGCTTTTCATTACACCGAGGGTGGCGCTGAAGCCTTATAAGTGGCATACATTGGTGCATAAAATCGTCGGTTTGACCCAAATACTATAGTTTGTGTACAACCAGCTTTATATAGCGACTATGTTGTAGAGTTCATTGAATGTTTGGGAAGTGTGCGTTTTCTTTTCGATAGTTTAATTGGGATATTTTTATCGACAATCGATTAGTATAAAAAGTGTGACAGACGCGTATTTCGGCCACTCTTTTATGCAAATATATGTAAAAAATCGCCAATCTAAAGCCCATGCAGAATATGTATGTATCTTACTTTAAGTATTTTATTTTCTGAACTTAATTCTCTCTCCGAAATAGTTAAGAGTTTTTCAACGCGCACAAAGTCGCGGATAGATAACCTCTAGTAAACATTTCAAGTTAATTGTGTTTATGTAATGCAATTGAATTAGATATACTTTGTCAAACAAGGTGATGGTGGTTTGGTGGTTTTATTTGTAAGTGTTGTTGTTTTCGTCGTGTGGTATTCCTTGTGAGTACCAGTGACGTCATCCTTATTTGCCAACAAGCAAGTGTCAAATGATGATCAGAGGCCTATGTCCAACGGTGGACGTACTTCGGCTGATATGATGATGATGACGAAGTGTGACGGAGGAGTATCAAGTAGTCAAGCACTAGGTCACGCAAATAAAAAAAAAAGTAAAATATTACTACGCAATTTAAAACCTTTTTATAATAGTAGACGTATTTTAACAACAAAATAAAAAAAATAAAAATGTAAAATATTACTACATACTCAATTTAAAACCTTTGTATAATAGTAGACGTACTTTACCAATTAACCTCAGATAAGAAAAAAATACTAAAATTAAAAAAATTGCAAAAATATAATATATTATTTTGTAAATACGATATTTACCAAGCGATTGTCGGTCAAATAGATAAACGTCTCACCGTAGGTAGATTTAACAGTTTCACTTTGATAGATTATAATCTACCGAAAAATAACGCGTTAAATTGTAAGCAGCATGTTCACAATCTTTGGACAGTTTACAATCTCGCGAGGTAGATTATAATCTAACGCTATTTACAATTTAACGGTGACTTATACATCGGTGTATGACTACGTCAAGTATCCTACATTCAGCCTGAAGCTAATTTTGTTTGACCATAAATGGACGTGTCGTTCTTTTGACAAAACTGTAGTAATGAATAGTACTGTTAGTTCTTATCTTTTGTGGAAGCACAGTTATCTCACCGGTTAACAATGAATACAATTACGTTTACTCTCTTTTCTTTAACCGTTCGGAGGCCATTTTTAATCAGTATCAAGCCTTGAAGTTCCCACTGTTGGGAGCTCCTCTAGGAGAGGGTACTAACTAGATGGTATGTATTTTTATCAACTGACTTCTAAAAAAAGAAGAGGTTCTCAATTGGGATGTTTTTAACAGACTCCTAAAAAAGTAGGAGGTATTTTTTTTAATGTTTGTTCGCGCATAACTTCGTCGCTTGCCAACCGATTTGAAAAATTCTTTTTTTATTGGAAAGGGTACCTATACTTCTCAAATGGTCCCATAGTCACCAAGTTGGGTTCTGATGACGGAATCTTGGTGAAATCGAGGGAACTCTTCAAATTCAATTCAATTTTTTTGGCGAAGTCGGTTATTTTTTTTTTTATAAGAAAAATAAGGTTTTTCAGGATCATATTTAGTACAATATCAGCGGACATATTGATGGCGCTATATCATCATTTACCGTCATCGTCCTCTATAGACGTCAATATAGAAGAATATTATTTTCATTTGTTTATTTATCCTGAGGTCCTGGACCTTTGGGAGGCGTACCTACAAGGGGCCGAAGCCAACTCGCAGAGGCCCTTGAGGTTGTTATAATGAGACGTGATACCTACCAACCGACGATAATCCCTGTACGCGCTATACTAGTGCACCCAAGGACAACCCCCGGTTTAAAAAACTATAGCGATACAATATGGAAAACAAAATAATAGGGCTATGGTTTTCGGAGTCTTAAGAGGACTGGTATTATGGAACTATGTTAAGACTATGGCCCCTGCCTGAACAATGTCATTAATATCTATCGATAAAAGGCAGGGGGTGACTTGCGCACTCAATAAATGGGCCCCCAAAAACGGCCGCTAGCACGAAGTTATTATCTTATTATTAGAATAATTAATCATCTTAATTAAATGGTCATTAAATAAAACTATATCAGACTGCGCTCCATTACAGTCATATCCGGCTTAATGCGGTACTTAATAGATTAATCGATTCCACTAATTCAGTAAAATATTTTTTTATCTACTCTAAATAGTCAACAAATAAAACAGTATCACACTATACATCATTTCCGGAATAATGCGTAATAATAGATTAAATCTTCGATTATACAAATTGAGGCGTAAACGGAAATAAAAATATGAAACCACCGTTTTAGTCTTTGTAATAAATAAATCCGTATACCGGAGGACGCAGCGTTGGAAAGCCTCCTACAAGGTGGACGGATGACCTGATAAAGGTTGCAAGAATCTGATAGATGCGAGACGCACAGGACTGTTCATTCAAAGTTAAAGTCAAAAGTTTTTATTTCATTTAGGCCTACCGCACTTAAAAACGTCAGAAGCTAGTGCACGGTTCCAAATTGGTCGTTTCCTATGGAGAAGAACTGGCAAAAAACTCCATGGTTACTCTTTTAAAAAATTATTGTGTGTGTTCTGTGTTTGTCATTGTGGCGACACTTAGGGTAGGTCTATTTAAGACTTATAGTTCCTTGAGTATCTGGGCGGAATTAAATGGACGCATACTCGTACCCGCCTAGGCGGCAGTACGAGTATCTGTGCATTTAATTCCGATCAGCTGCGCCCGGATAGAGCACCGCTCATCTTTAAATCAATTTTCTTGATTTATTGATTGATTTACATATGCTATATTCACTTTGAAGAATATTTAACCACCAATTTGAAGTGTAATAATGTTTCTAAAGATCCAAGCCGATTGGAAGAAGTAGGGAAAAGTTGCGAAATTGCCAAATATATTTTTTTAGACAAAAGTATTAATCGTACGAAAAAAATCAATAGTTGATAATGTTTTCATGAATCTATATTTTTTTCAAACCTATTAACCAGGCCGTTACCGAGGAGTAGGCTTCAGAAAGTCGATGTTTTGGCGCACAGCTGCTTTCCACTCGCCTATCGTCAACATTAAGCATGGTTTAAAAACTTGTTACTTCATCTAACGCAATCCAACGCGATGTTTGACGAAAAGGCAACGCAAAAAGTGAGATAACTGAAACGCCTGAAAACTCTGTTAGCATTCAGTATTTCCATGTTTTATTCGAATATTTTACAAAACTTGTTCCAGGAAATACGCGTTCTTTTTAAACCATTGAAACTTTTTGAAAAAAAAATTCATTATTTAGAATCTTGATAAAATTTGCTTCTATTCTTATACTTTTTAGACTTTTTTTAATTTTTGAGTAAATTATGAAGTCTCAAAGTTCATGCAAAATAACAGATTTTAAGAGGTCTTTATTGGATTAGTTTTTCATAAATTTATATATTGATTTATGAAAATAATCAATCAAATCAAAAATCAATAGAAGACTAGATAATATCCACAAGATACTGTGTTTTAAAAATATCTAATGAAAAATGTGTAATAACGTCATCATCGCGTAAGAGCGGTTGTATGAAAAACAGTGAAAATGTATGTCGAGTTGCATCTCCTATGAGGCCCATTGCACTACAATCTATTTTTACCTATCCAAGTTCTATAATGACCAATGATGATGGGGCTCTGAGTAAGCAACATGATTACTTCATGATTCGAGATTTATGATCTAATCAATACCTGCCATTAGCTTTTGTAGTGGAATTATGACCACATTATTGACCATTGTTCGGAAAACACGTAATTTCGATCATAGTTTTTTTTAGGGTTCCGTACTTCAAAAGGAAAAACAGAACCCTTACAGGATCACTTTGTTGTCCCTATGTCGGTCTGTCTGTCAAAACCTCGGGAACTCGTGTTGGTATCGAGTTGATATTAAAACCGTATATATTCAGGTCTGCGGTCCCTTGAAGCTGTGAAAATCCAAACTTCTGACACACTTCTGAGTTAAATAAAAAGATACGGCCGTTTAAATTGCAAAAAACGTATATTTCGACACTCAAGGGAATTCATAGAGTACTTCCCGTTGACCTAGAATCCTGAAAATTGGCATGAAGCAAGGTCTCATAATATAGGAAAAAGAAAACTGTTTTGTTGTTACATCATAAAATGAAAAAACCTTTTTTGCGCTTCGGAAAAATCTTCGTAACTCAATTCGGGAATTGAACTGTTTTCATAAGTAAGTTTGAATGGAGCCCTCAGTGTGCGAGTCCATACTCGTACTTGCCCGAATTTTCTAAACAGCCCTGAAAGATTTTCAATTAAATAAATGCCATCCTACACACAATCATCATCTTCCTGCCCTTATCCCGTTTTATTTGGGGTCGGCGCAACACGTTTTTTTCTTCCATTCTGTCCTGTTGCTGGTCACGCTATCACAAACCCTTTTCATTCATATCACTTCTGACAACATCCATCCATCTTTTCTTTGGCCTCCCTCTTCCTCTCCATCCATCCACATGTAAATTCATAACTCTTTTAGCAACATGCGTTTCATCTCTCCTCTTTACATGACCATACCAAGACAAACGAAGACATCCTACACACAGTAATGACACAAAATAGATATGTACAGAAGACAATCTCATGGATGTACTTCACTTTTTATACCTACGCTCAGTGGACACACACTAATGAGCGTTTGAGCCGGAATTTTTCGACGAGTGGGCCAAGACGCTCGCGAGATATCGTGTCCGTGAGCGGTGTCTATGTGTGCGTTGTTCGAGCGCGCTTTGTATGTAGATTGACTTCTGTACCTTATATATTTTGTGGTAATGACGATAATAGTTTGTTAAATGACATAATTTTGCAACAAAAGTGTATTTACAATGCACTTAAGCTGTGCAATAGTAATCAGAACAGTAATTATCGAAGATAAGACCTTTGGGAGATAAGGTAATTCCCATTTATCAAACAGAATATCAGTCATTTGAGTAAAATTCGCAGGAAATAATTCAAAACGTTATTAAAAGAAAAATTGCACTAACAAACATTGCAAGTCCGAACCACGATTATTTGCACCTTTAATAATATTTTAGTTTTAGTATATTTTTAGACACTGAACTGTATGAAAGACAAACAATTATTATTAAATTATTATTATTATATATCGGACACACACGAAGGGTTCCTTTTAATGTTTCCACTGCTGGGACTCAGGCCTCCTCTCTAGGAGAGGAAATGGGCCGTAATCCACCACGCGGACCCATTGCGGGTTGGTGAATGTCACATGTCTTCGAATTTTCGGTTCTAGTACATGCCGGTTTCCTCATGATGTTTTCCTTCGCCGTTTTGAAAGCAGTGCTGATGAAATAAATTACTCAAAGTAATGCACCTGTCTGGGTTTGAACCTGCAACCTATAACTTATAAGTGGGGTTAGTTAGCACTGGGCCATCAATGCTCCCACGTTATATGCGGCAATAGAAATAAATACCACTAGACGTTCGACGTTGTGCCCAGGGTGCATAGTAGACATCTCACCCATCAATACAAAGCGTTTTGGGAACACATTTATTGTGCGTACAGCTAAGGACTGGAATTCCCTGCCGGAATCTGTGTTTCCTGATAGCTACAACTTAGGGGTCTTAAAGTCAAGAGTAAATAGATTACTTCTAGGCAAGCGTGCTCCATCGTCGACCACATCATCGCTTACCATCAGGTCAGATGGTGGTCAAACGCGAGCCAGAGAGAGCAAGAGAAATTATAAAAAAAAAAATACATATTCTGTGAAAATTTCAACTCTCTAACTCTTACAGTTTATGAGATATAGCCCGCTGACAGACGAACTAACACACGGACAGATAGCTTAGTAATAACCTAAAAAAACCATTTCAAAAAGAAGTCAAGCTCAAGGAATACAGAACAAACAGAATAACGTTATATGAGATGGTCACTTTACCACAGGACGCAGTTCCTTCAGTATCAAGTTGCTTCGTTAATGGCCTTAACACGATTATGAGTTAGAGGTCGTATGTTACAGTTTTGGATAAAAATACCCTGTGCCCCGCCACCGTGTTATTTAAAAATTCCTTTTTTAAACAACATTCTAAACGTTTTAGAAGAAAAAAAAGAGATTGATTTTTATTTCTATACGAAATGTCGCACAAAAAAAGTGATGACACATTTTTTTTTTAATCTTTTTTTATTGTATTGTGTTTTGAATGTATTTTTTCTTTCGTTAAGTGACGCAGATGTCGATATTTCAATAAGACTATTTATCTTACGTTCATTCATAAATTAATGGATATGGTGTGGTGCCAGACATCTATATATATAAAAATCAATGCCACTTTTCGTTGTTATTTTATAACTCAAGAACGGACTCACCTATCCAAACCAAATTTTTAGGCTTTGTTCAGACTATTTAGTAGATGGTTTATGTGAAGTTTGGTAGGGTAGAGTAGGGTAGAGTGAGTAGTATAGAGTAGTGTAGAGTAGTGTAGGGTAGAGTAGGGTAGAGTAGGGTAGAGTAGGGTAGAGTAGGGTAGAGTAGGGTAGAGTAGGGTAGAGTAGGGTAGAGTAGGGTAGAGTAGGGTAGAGTAGGGTAGAGTAGGGTAGAGTAGGGTAGAGTAGGGTAGAGTAGGGTAGAGTAGGGTAGAGTAGGGTAGAGTAGGGTAGAGTAGGGTAGAGTAGGGTAGAGTAGGGTAGAGTAGGGTAGAGTAGGGTAGAGTAGGGTAGAGTAGGGTAGAGTAGGGTAGAGTAGGGTAGAGTAGGGTAGAGTAGGGTAGAGTAGGGTAGAGTAGGGTAGAGTACGGTAGAGTAGGGTAGAGTACGGTAAAGTAGGGTAGAGTAGTGTTGGGTAGAATTGGGTATAGTAGGGTGGAGTAGGGAAGAGCGGGAGCGAAGCCGCGCGCGCAAAAGCTAGTATGTTATAAAATCCTTCTTTATTCACTAAGGAATAAATCAGTATAATTACTGCGCCAACACCGGCGAGTATCTATATATGTCACCATAATTATATACCGGCGAAATAATTATTATTAATTACTGGCTTTCGCCCGCGTATATAAAATATAGCCTATGTCACTCAGGAATAAAACAGCTTTCTATAGGTGAAAAAATTTTAGCAATCGGACCAGTACTTCCAGAGATTACCTTCTACAAACAAAATAAACAAACTTTACCTCTTTATTATATTAGTGTAGATTGGAATTACGTAGGTATAATTGTAATACAAAATAAATCATCGTTGATTAATCGATACAGTCCAATTCTTTCAAGAAATCGCTTCAATGCCATCAGCTAAGTCAATAAACTGTATGACGGTACTTTTCCGATTAAAAACAATTACAATACTGAAGATAACCTCATTATAAAAAACAATAATAATCACTTTATATCCGGAAAAAGGAAAAACACTCTCAAGGTGGACCGTTGACCTGGTGAGGGTCGCGGGAATGTGATGAATGCGAGACGCATAGGACCGGTCGTTGTGGCGACACCCGGGTAGGTCTATAACCTATGCCCAACAGTGGACGTGGAAATGATGGTCTGCGAAACCTGAACTTGGAAATGATGATGATGATCCAGAAAACCTGAAGCTATTATGAACCAAGACTTATAAAACTAGTTTTTTCCCCACGGTTCTGCTCTCGTGGTCAATCTAACCGAAACCGGGCATAATTCAGAATTAAGAGGGTCCTTCTCCACTCGCTTATCGTAAACATCGAAAATGGTTTAAAAGCTTGTTACTTCATTTAATGCAATCCAACGCGATGTTGGACGAAAAGGCAACGCAAGAAAAGAGAGATAACGGCTGGAAACTCTGTTAGAATTCGGTAATTCCGAGATTTACTCGAATATTTCACAAAACTTGCTCCAGGAAATAGCTGTTTTTTTTAAACCCTTAAAAGTTTTTGGAAAAAGTTGTCATCACTTAGAATCTTAATAAAATTTGTAAGGTCTCTAGAGGATTACTTTTTGACTTTTTTAATTTTTAGGCAAATTATGAAGTGTCAAAGTTCATACAAAATAGGAGATTTTCAGAGGTTTTTACTGGATTAGTTTTACACAAATTTAGAAATTGGTTTCTTTAAAAACCTAGATAATATCCACAAGATACTGCGTTTCCAAAATATCTAATGAAAAGTGTGTAATAACGTCATAATCAGTTATGAGCGGTTGTATGAAAAACAGTGAAAATGTGAGTCATGATGCACCACCTTAAAAGATAATTTAGGGATGAAAGATAAAGTAAGAAATAAGTATATCAGAGGAAGTTTGAAAGTGGCGCCAGTGACTGAAAAGTTGAAGGGGAATCGTTTGTCTTGGTATGGTCATGTAAAGAGGAGGGATGAAACGCATGTTACTAAATGAGTTATTTATTTATTTATATATACTTTATTGCACATCAAGAAAAAAAAAATGCAAAAAGAAACCATACAATAGAAACACAATGAGTAATGAGTTATGAGTATACATGTGGATGGGTGGAGAGGGAGAGGGAGGCCAAAGAAAAGATGGATGGATTGTGTGAAGAGTGATATGAAAAAAAAGGAAGTTAGTGATAGCATGGTGACAGGATAGAATGGAAGAAAAAATCGTGTTGCGCCGACCCCAAATAACACGAGACAAAGGCAGGAAGATATTAGCAATAGATAGTGTAGCTTATTATCAATCTAATTAGATCAGTACTTCCAGAGATATTGACAATAAAGATTAGCGGACGACAAGCAATGAGTAGCTCGCCGTCCGGCAGTCCAGTAAGAATCTAGCCCGAGTCGATGAAACGTTGTGTTCCACACACGCCTCAAAGACTTAATTCAGGGTAGTCTTGAACACACAGATCTGATTGTTATTGATGATTATAATCAGACAGGAAGACCGCAGCAAGCAAATTGTTCCAGTCTTTCCAAGTGCAATTCGGACTCGCGCACTGAGGGTTCAGCAAAAACTTACCAATAAAAACAGTTCAGTTTCCGAATTGAGTTAAGAAAAAGTTTTTTTTGATGACATAACTACAAATTTAGTTTTCAGACTTATTCCTATATCTGCCCTATAAGACCTTGCTTTATGCCAAATTTCAGGATTCTGAGTCAATGAAAAGTACCTAAAGAATTCTGATTCCCTTGAGAGTGTCAAACTACACGTTTTTTGCAACTTAAACGGCTGTGTTTTGGTTTTCGTTAACTTAGAAGTTAGATTTTTTCACATCTTCAAGAGACCGCAGACCTTATAGTATTTATAACGTTTTTATTTCAACTCGATACCTCCACGCGTTCTTGAGATATAGGGTCTTGACAAAGGTTCCCTTTTTTCCTTTCGAGGCGCGGAACCCTAGAAATGATCGTTTCTACAATATTACCATAATACAATATTAATAGATATCTCAAGACAATGTTTCTTTATTTCAATACAATTATTCTGAAGACATTGTCGTTTCCAAGTGACGCATACCATTGCACAATTTATCAGAAAGGTCAATTTGGTTGCTAGGCAACCGCCATTTATAAATAAACAACAATATCAGCTGGGTTTTCGTGTGGGCGAGTCTCACCGTGGCCGTCTGCAATTCTGTGTGCATGACAAAATGCACGAGATTGTCTCTAAACGTTATATCCTTTAGACGGTAGAAACTAGGAAGCTTATGTTTCAAATTCATTATTAGATCATGTCGTCTGGTTTAAGGCTGCAGTCTTGTAAAAATTCACCCGCGGCAAATTATTAGCGCATCTTTGTATGCTTTTTTTAAACTAAATAATGAAACAACTTGAAATATTATTATAGCACATATTTAACCATAGTATAAGTAGTAGCCAGTTATTTTTTCAAGTCAATTTGGGTGCATATAAAATATTGATTTTAAAAGATATCCAAAAAATTTGTATAAATTATTAGTATTTGTACACATTTTTTGGACATCTTTTAAAATCATTATTTTGGATAAATTATGGTGATTTAGATTTTTTTTTTTTTATTATTGGCTTTATTGAAGTTTTGGCATCAAAATAATAATACTTTAAATACGCTAATAATTTGTCGCGGGTGAATTTTTACAAGACTCCAGCCTTAATAGCAAGTGAAAAAGTGTGTCTTTGCGACAGAGGCATTTGTAATTCGCCCGAGCCGAGAGCGAGGATGTTACGGAGCCGAGCACAGAAAAGATGAAAGAGGTTAGAAGGGACATACTTTCCGCTTAGTACCACAACGCCCGGTTTTACCCCTTAAAGAGTTTCGTAAAATCCGTTCTTAGCGGATGTTTACACCCTATAAGGAACCTACCTGCCAAATTTTAAGTTTCTAGGTGTTATTGTTTCTGAGATTTCGTGAATAATATGATTTGAAAGAGAGTTTCTTTCACGTTCTTTTCCAAAGAGACTTTGGAACGTGCAATTTAGCTTAAATTTTTTTGGACTTTTGACTATTCAAAATTACCGACATTTGAGTATTCAAAATTACCTGCAAATGGTCTGTTTGAAATAAATGTTTTTTTTTTATTAGTCAATGAGTAGTATTTCGCTTTTATATATACATATAGATTTTATCAGCTGGAAACCTTGACAATTTTAAATTAATTTTCGCACCCATGAAATCCGTTAATCTTACATTAAAATTATCTGAAACGCGTGCGATCAGGCGACACACGCCATTGCTGAGGCGAGACAATTGATTTGCGCCCCTTTTTAATTGATTTAATTCCGTCATTTTTATCGTTTATTAAACCATTCTTTTAATAAAATTTAATTAAGTTTTTATAAGGTATAAAGTCGGTCCTTAATACAACAACAACATTTTTCTTGATAAGAAAGATTTGCGTTTCTGAAATAACTTTTTTACAAAAAAACACTAGCGACTTCAAAAACAGACTGAATAATTTCAATTTCAATAGATTTTGACGATTTTTTTTTTGGTTCGAAGAGTTTTTAAGCCAACAGACGTTCACTGCTGGACATGGCCCTTCCCCAAGTGTCGCCCCAATGATCGATCCTGTGACACACAGGATCGATCATTGGGTCCGCATCGATCGGAATGAAGAATCGCCAAACTTAAGTGGCAATGCGCAGGGCACATTGCTCGCAGAACAGATGGCCGTTGGGGCCAAAAGGTTCTGGAGTGGCGACCGCGTACCGGAAGACGCAGCGTCGTAAGGCCTCCTACAAGGTGGACCTATGACCTGGTGAAGGTTGCGGGAATCTGATGGATGCGCGACATAAGTCAAGATAGATAAATTCTTTATTGTACACCAAAAATAAAAGTCTAAAATCTTATATCCCTACTAATATTATAAATGCGAAAGTAACTCTAAGTAACTCTGTCTGTCTGTCTGTTACGCTTTCACGCAAAAACTACCGAACGGATTTAGATCAAATTTGGTAGGTAGGTAGAAGAGGCACTGGAATAACACATAGGCTACCTATAATTCCACTGCTGAGCACGGGTCTCTGCCCGCGTGATATAGACTGTAGTCCACGCGGGCGGAGCCGCGGGCGGAAAGCTAGTGATGAATAAATAATAATGTTAACATGTATAATTAAAGACAGTAGGTACTCGAACATGTGTTTGTGGTTAGTAATACCGCGTAACGATATTGCGATTACGCATAGCACAGTTATGTTTTTTAAAACGCAATGTTTACCGTTTCGAACGATTTCGCAGTTTGCTATGGTTGACGAGAGTAGATTTCGTAATATTGTTCTTTTATTACCCGATTTACAAAGACTCTTTAAGTGGTGAAGAAAGACATCAAAGCATGCACAAAGACCAGAAAACTACAGACTACAAGTGTCCCTATAAATTTGTACCGGTCCCAATGAGGACTCCAAAGTCTTGAGCATCGACGCCAAGTTGCTAGCCTGTCGGTTTTCTACCGGTTGCATTTCGGGGAGTGAGCGTCGGAATTGCATAACTTGATTCCACCTAGCCCGTTCCATCATCGGACTACGAGACGTACGGCGATGCGCCACCGGTACATGGTTAACATCACTCCTACACGCACAAAACGTTTTGGGAACACATTCATCGTGCCTGCAGCTAAGGAGTGGAATTCCTTGCCGGAGTCTGTGTTTCCTGATAGCTACAACCCGGGAATCTTTAAGTTGAGAGTGAATAGGTTTCTTCTAGGCAAGCGCGTCCCATCGTCGACTGTATCGTCGCTTTCCATCAGGTGAGATAGCGGTCAAGCTCGAACCTATCAAAAAAAAAATCCACCAAGTCCATTCCATCATTAGACCACTAGACTAGACCCTAGAAGATAAATGGTGGTCACGACACGTACGTGCAAAACGTTTTGGGATCAAATTCATTATGTCCACAGCTACGGCATGGAATTCTAGTGGGTTTTAAAGACAAGAGTGAATAGGCGGGATTGCGGACAGCGAGCAATGGGTAGCTTGCTGTCCGACCGTCCGGTAACTGACCAGACCGAACCCAAGTCGTCGACGGCGCGCACTGTTCTCGCGCGCCTCAAGGAGCTGTCATCAACAGCAGGGGCACAGCTGGATCGTAGCCTACTGGGGCCAGGGTAGGGAAGCTCGGTCCCGGTACAAAAGGCACGAAGGAACGAGGTAGGCTTTTAGTCATAAGAGTCTGACACTATCTCCCGCTCGGCCCAAGAACGAGGGTCATTGGATCATTTTTTCCACCATAAAAAAAGAGTGAATAGGTTACTTCTAAGCAAGCGTGCTCCAACGTGGACTACATCATCGCTTACCACCAGGTGAGATAGCGGTGAAGTGGAAACCTATTAAACCATATTTAAATGGCAATTTTAGTGTCAACATATCAAAGATATCGACATGGTTTTTTATACCCAGTTTATGTGTACCAAAATTGCTTTTAAAACGGTTGCTTGGAGATAATAATGAGACATTGATGTTGGTACAGTATTCGATCTGAATTTAGCAATTTATTTCAAAACCAATCGAACCAATAGAATGTTTTACTCTGAAAAGTTTTGAATCTTAGTTTAGCAATCACATTCGAAAGGTCACTTAAGAGGCGGTTGTAGCACAAAATAAATAGGTACAGAAGACAATCTCATGTAAGCATTTCACTTTTTATACCTACGCTCGGTGGACACACACTAATGAGCGTTTGAGCCGAAACTGTTCGACGAGTGGGCCGAGGCGCTCCGAGATATCGTGTTCGTGAGCGGTGGTTGTCTATGTGTGCTTTGCTCGAGCGCGCTTTGTATGTAGATTAACTTCTTTAACTATATATTTTGTGGTAGTAGTCACTGAGTATTTTGTAGGAACCCCGCCCGGGTCTATGTCGATTTCGCGGCACCGTGACAGCGGTTATATTTTTATATATATAAAAAAAGTTTTAAGACTTGAAGAAAGAGGCCCTTTTCAAAAATAAGCTTTACTATTTTTTTAACTTTCAAATATTTCCGTGACGTAATCTCGTAGACATACACGTTTGAAATCGTAAGATAGGGTCAGGATTCGCGTTTTTTTATCGAGCCAACTAATTTATGACATATTTTGATTTTTGCCCGGCAGTTGTGCGAGTGTTGTGTGAGTGAAACGCATGTTGCTAAAAAAGTTATGAGTTTACATGTGGATGGACGGCGGGGGAGAGGGAGGCCAAAGAAAAGATGGATGGATTGTGTGAGAAGTGATATGAAAGAAAAGGGAGTTAGTGATAGCGTGACGAGTGACAGGACAGAATGGAAGAAAAAAACGTGTTGCGCCGACACCAAATTAAACGGGACAAGGGCAGGAAGATGATGATGAGTTGTACGAGTACATAAGTAGTTATTTTAATAAAATATTTTTTCATGGTGTTCTCTTTTATTTGACTGGCCTGTTGGTCTAGTGGTTAGTTGCTTTAGTTCAAAGAATAAAGCGAAACATTGATTGCTATGCCGGAAGTCTGGGTTCAATTTCCACCCTGGACAAATGTTTATATATAGCATGATCATTTGTTATCTGGGTGTTATTTATCTAAATTATGTTTGTATTTAGAAATATAATAGACTAGCTTTTGCCCGCGCGGCTTCGCTCCCGCTCTTCCCTACTCTACTCTACTCTACTCTACCCTACTCTTCCCTACTCTACCCTACCCTACCCTACCCTACCCTACCCTACTCTACCCTACCCTACTCTACCCTACTCTACTCTACTCTACCCTACTCTACCCTACTCTACCCTACTCTACCCTACTCTACCCTACTCTACCCTACTCTATCCTACTCTACCCTACTCTACCCTACTCTACCCTACTCTACCCTACTCTACCCTACTCTACCCTACTCTACCCTACTCTACCCTACTCTACCCTACTCTACACTACTCTACCCTACTCTACCGTACTATACCCTACCAAACTTCACATAAACCATCTACTAAATAGTCCGAACAAAGCCTAAAAATTTGGTTTGGATAGGTGAGCCCGTTCTTGAGTTATAAAATAACAACGAAAAGTGGCATTGATTTTTATATATATAGATATGTTTATCAGTTGTCCAGTACCCATAACACAAGCTCAGCTTAGCTTGGGCTTGCTTATTATTTATTTATATTTGTGGACTTCCAGAGGTTTAAAAAGTTCCAAATGAGTGGAACCTGACCTTAAACAGCAATGAGATTTGAATCAAGAGTTGCAACCGCGTGTAAATTGAGTAACTCGTTGCATATTACATGAGCGTATCTAATCAATGTTTCGCTTTATTCTTTGATACGTATGTACTTCAAATTTTAATTCAAGCCCTTAAATTGAGAGACTGACATTCTTTCTCATTGTGAAAGTCTTCTGTCTTCTGTCGCAATGACCAACGAACCGTGGACTTGCATCACGAACCACGACAGTTTTTCGCTGGTTTTATTTCACAAGTTTATTTGTGAATTAGGCTCGGTTTACTTGATTATTGTACTTCAATGATTGATGTGACGATTTCTTTCAATGAAAAAGTTCTTTGTCTGTTTTGGTAACTAAGTTTTTGTGGTGTTTGAACTTTGATTTTAAGTAATATAGTTTTGTTTAAATTAATCTGGAAACTCTATTGAGTTTATAAACAAGCTGTAGCTTGTTATAAAACCGCTTCGGTTAAATCTTAAATTTATTAGTGACGATCAAAGATATGGCTAGATTTAAATCTACTATCCTTACTAATATTATAAAAGCGAAATTGAGTTTGTTTGTTTGTTTGTTACGTCTTCACGCCTAAATGCCAAAACCGATTTTGATGAAACTTGGTACACGAATAGACCCTGTCCTGGACATAGGATACTTTTTATCCCGGAAGTATGTTCCCTTGGGATAATTTTTTGCTATCACGCGGGCGAAGCCGCTGGGAGCAGCTAGTTATAGATAAATATTAATCAAATTGTTTTAATTTTGCTAACTTAGTAATTGGTGATACTAGAGAATATAATATATACCTATGTATACAATATAGTTTGTTCAAGATCAGTAACCGAATGGATTCCAATAGTTTTTATGACAACTGAACTTGTAGTCTACCCTACTCTACCCTACACTACCCTATTTTTTTTTCCATAAGAACCTTCTCCTCACAATAACAATCACAACAAAAAAGAAAACAGCCAAATCGGTCAAGCCGTTTTCATGCCAAATCGTGACAACGGAAAACGGGGGTCATTTTTATATATATAGATAAATTAATGCCACTTTTCGTTGTAATTTTATAATTCAAAAACGGGCTCACCTATCCAAAACCAAATGTTTAGGCTTTCTTCGGACTATTTTGTAGATGGTTTATGTGAAGTTTGGTAGGATACTCTACTCTACACTACTCTAGTGAGTAGAGTAATGTAGAGTAGTGTAGAGTAGGGTAGTGTAAAGTAGGGTAGTGTAGAGTAGTGTAGAGTAGGGTAGGATAGGGTAGAGTAGGGTAGAGTAGGATAGTTTAGGATAGGGTAGAGTAGGGTAGAGTAGGGAACAGTAGAGTGGAGTAGGCAAGACCGTAAGCGAAGCCGCGCGGGCAAAACCTAGTAGTCTATATTTTATCACATCAACTAATATGTCTTGCGTTGATTTATGACACGCTCCCATCAATTGTCATTCCGTATCATAATTGCCATTGAACTGGCGACTGGCACACAATACCTAATGGCTGACACGAGGGGAAGTGCTCTTTTCTTTTTATGGAGCTTCCTCATGTTTCACAACGCGGAACCACCTGTATGTAAAGTGGGGCTTCTGCTTATCGCTATTGGAGTTCCGTAGCATTTTACTATTGATTTATTGGTTCTGTTATTGGAAAATTATTTCTATGGGGGTTTTTCCATGGTATTTCTCTTTCTTATTTGAATTATTTGATTAGCATTTCAAATAATTCAAATAAGAAAGAAGAAAATGCTTCATCTCATTACCAATTTTGATGCGGTTTTCAGTTTTTTTCTTTGTTTATATCGTAGTAGTTTATTTTTTCTAATATAATACTGTTAGGTCGCGCTAGGCGGCCGTTATCTTCACTTGATAGTAAGCCATGATGTGGTGGACGAAAGAACATGCTTGCTTAGAAGTAACCTATTTACTCTCGGCTCCCAGGAGTCCCAGGGGAACAGTACTTGGCTAATAAGTATATTTATGCAAAACACAATTAGCGTTGTAATGTTCCCATTGCTGGGATTCAGACCTCCTCACTAGGAGAAGAAATGGACCGTAATCCACCACGCAGACCCAGTGCGGATTGGTGGATGTCACATGTTTTTGAAGTATTGGTTCTAGGAAATGCCAGTTTCCTCATGATGTTTTCCTGCATCATTTTAAGAGCAGTGGCAATGAAATAAATTACACAAAGTAATGCGCCTGTCTGGGTTTGAACCTGCAACCTATAACTTGTATGTTGGGGGTAGTTACCACTGAACCACCAATGTTCACTTTATAGTTATTAAAATTTAGCGCTTTGTAAATCCTTTAATAACTTCATTGTTTCACAAAAGAACTGAACACCGGACGGAAACTAGATAAACTAATCTCTGCTAGCAAAAACTGTATTTCATTACTAAACTAAATATATCTTACAAAAAAAAATACCAACTCAAATTAGTTCTAAAAATAAAACAACAATTTATACGGAACCGATCTTAATAAATCTCATGCAGAACCTTCAAAGCAAAACAATTACATGAACCGGTTGTTTCGGTCAATGCCCGATTCAATACCGGTATCGAGTACCTACTTAAATGGTTAGAGTAATAAAAACAATACAAATAAATTTGTAAACGGTGCATTTGCAATACGATTATAAAAAAAAGTTTCAATAATTATAAACTAACATTCAATGAATGTACTATATCTTTCGATATAGTCAACCGATTGCGATGAAACAAAGCCTCTACAGGGTTATTTGTAAAACACTAACAACCTTGCAGGACTGTATTGCTAACGTCATAAACAACAACTTTTGTTCTATGACTTTTTACAAAACATAATAAATTTACCAAAATCAATCCTTCAATATTTTCTTGTTCTATTCGGCGAGGGTGCTTGACGCTACGCTAGCGCATCAAGCACTCTCGCCGACCAACCACCTCTCCGCTATTGTACTATCGCTTGCGTCGCATAGACTTTTTAATATTTAGAACATTAATTTAATTATTTGTATTTTTTATATAAAAATCTGATGAACTAAAATATGATAGGTACATTTTTAAAAGTCATAGAACAAAAGTTGTTGTTTATAATGATAGTAACATAGTCCTGAGAGGTTGCCGGTGTTTTACAAATAACCCTGTATAATAAGTTACACACAATATTAATGTATAAAATTTATCTAGATAGATTTCGTACATTTTGCGTGATGCCCGCACAACTAAAATCTTCTATTGATGTATTATATGTCATCATCTTCCTGCCCTTGTCCCGTTTTATTTGGGGTCGGCGCAACACGTTTTTTTCTTCTATTCTGTCCTGTCACTCGTCACGCTATCACTAACTCCCTTTTCTTTTATATTACTTCTCACACAATCTATCCATCTTTTTTTTGCCTCCCTCTTCCCCTCCATCCATCCACATGTAAACTCATAAATAGATAGATGTATTATATGTAATGTATTCATTTTAACAATACAAGTTATACTCTAAAAATATGTTACGATATTACTATGAGACTTGATTACATTAAGCACCACGGGAACTTAGATTTTATTTACAAAGCTTCTACTTTCTTACATAATGTAACGTCTTGTGATTAAAAAGTTATCAAATTGCGTTTAAAGAATGCATTACGAGTACCAATATAATTAGACGGTATCCACCAATATAATTAGGTAATGACTTGCGTTAATTTCGTTTCTTAATTTTCTGTAAGTATACATATAACATATTTTTAACTAGTTTTTAAAATATTGTTACTAAAAACATATGGACCGCGTCCGAAATACATTATTTTAAATTCTTTCTTAAAACACAGAAAAAAAATAGTAAGTAATTCGCCAGTGTCGGGAGCAGGGTTCAAACTAACGGTGATTAGGGCTCCAGAGAAAGGAACCTCCTCACGATGCGAGCCGCTTTATATATACTACTATATACTTTCTTGCACACCATAACTTTTTTTTTATTGTTGATAGGTTCGCGCTTGACCGCCATCTCACCTGATGGAAAGCGACGATGCTAACTTACTATAGTATGGCTGACTGATTCTGCCCCCGTTAGTAAAAAAGACGCATCTAAAATTTTTTCCAGATTTAAGTTATATACATTGCCGGAATCAGGAAAAACAGGCGCATCTGCCAGTATCCCACTAATATTATAAATGCGAAAGTTTGTATGTATGGATGGATGTATGGATGTTTGTCACTCTTTCCCGCAAAAACTACTGAACGGATCTCGATGAAACTTGGTACACGAGTAGACCATATCCCAAAATAACACAAAGGATACTTTTTTGCTCCAGTGTGGTTTTAACACAAAGAAAAAAGGCCCGATTTCTCGTTTCATACATTAAAATATTTTTTTATCCGTCTTCGTTTTTGTTAGATACGTCTTTTTAACTATCAGGGGCAGAATTATGGTCATTATCAATTGTCAGATAGTCACGTGACTCACAGAAATACTTGGAGCCATCTTCAAAACACACACAACATGCAAGTAGCATTAGTTTGCCCTGAACGTGATGTTTCCTTCATCGCTCACTGCCATTGTCAATAACAAACATCACGCATAAATACATAATTAGCCGCTAATTATAAACGTTAATACACTATTATTTGTTGGATTTTACTAAGAAATAATGACCGTCTATAATTATTTTGATAGTTATTGGAAACCTTTGTAAGTACCATTTGTATTTTATTAGAATAATTAATTTAGAGCTGTGGTTTTTTTTTCTGTTGACGGGGAATATCATCATTGACGAAACCCGCTCTTGGGTGGAGCGGGAGACAGTGTCAGAGTCTTACTGACTAAAAACCCCGTGCCGTTCCTTCTAGCCTTCATACCGCGTTATATCTAAGTTTTGTATTTGTATGTATTTTTAAAGGATTTTTGACATTTTATTTTTCTTTATACGTATTTTTTTTAGAAGTTTTGGTAGAAAACCGCCGTATAAAAGATGTAAAATTGAGAACTTTGTTTTTGTAAGTAGACAATCAACAAGTACATTATGATGTGCATTATGATCTTATAAACTAAATAAATTAAAAATCAAACAAACAAAACAAACTTCTTCTCGATATATTAGCTGGCTGTCGTCTAGCCGAATCATTTATTGTTATTTTTAACACGCTTTTATTAGCTTCATCTCATTGATATACAAAAAACCCTTCAACTGTATAATAATAATATAATATTCCACAACTATCACACAACGCCGTCTAGTCCCAAGCTAAGCAGAGCTTGTGTTATGGGTACTAGACAACTGATAAACATACTTATATATTTCTAAATCCATAAACATTATAGATAAATAACACCCAGACACAGAACAAATGATCATGCTCATCACATAAACATTTGTCCTGGGTGGGAATCGAACCCACGACCTTCGGCTTAGCAGTCAGGGCCACTAACCACTAGACCAACAGGCCAGTCAAGTCAGTATGTTTGTTTGTTTGCTTGTAACCAACGCCTTTGAGCGCTATTTTGCCCAACGTTGGGCGATCAGATTTTCTTTAAACTTTGCACACCCATCAAAGACCGATGACAATACAATAATCTTATAAAAATATTCGATTATCCTGATTAGATTCGTCAGGATTACCAAAAAAAAAAAAAAAAAAAATTAAAATAAAATTTTAATTAATTGAAAAACTATTACTTACTTTTTTTTTAAACTATATTTATTTTTCACTAAAAAGTGAAAAATAAATATAGTTTAAAAAAAAACTAAAAGCAACAAAAGGGTGCTCGATTTACGAAAAATATGGCACAAAGCGCCCCATGCTTTTATCACAATAATATTTTTTGTTCATTATTATTTAGCGTGTTTTTTAGTATTTTTTAACTATTTTTTTATTATTAAACTTTTCGAATTTCTGGACACGGGACAAGATTTAAAATTTCGGAACAAACCCGGAAATCTCGGACATCTAGGCCTTGGCAGGTATCGGTACTAACTGACCCCGTCAAAATTATTGCGAAATCTAGCAACACTATAAAGCTCCAAACCAGTTAGATTGCAGTCAGGTATAAAAATAAAACCAATGTTCATTTCTAAAATTGAAGTTCATTGCCAAATTCCTATTCCGAGAAATAGAATTCCGTTAAAACCGGTACCTATGGTAATAGAGTTTGTTTTCGTCAAATTTCATTTACGATATCAATAAAACAACGTATCTCATAAAAAATACCAGTTGTTTCTAGAATCAAAAATTTATTAAGGCCAGGTTGTACTCATTTTAAACTTTTTTAAACCTCTGGAAATTCACAAATACAAGGTGTAAGGGACAGCCCTTTGCAAACTTTAAGGGCTTGCTTGGTAGACGAAACTTAACGACCTTCCACAATATTTTTTTTCAGGAAACGGAAAAATAAGTCAACCACACCATACCAAATTATAAACTTGATTGGACGGTTTGTATGGTGAGGCCGATGTTTTTTACGTTTCATGAAAAAAAATCTTGTGGAAGGTTGTTCAGTTTCGACTACCGAGCAAGCCCTTAAAGTTTGCTGAGGGCTTTCCCTTACACCTTGTATAAAAGAGAACACCATGAAAAATTATTTTATTAAAATTTACTACCTAATTAATCAACCAGGCAAAAATCAAAATATGTTATAAATTAGTTGGCTTGATGAAAAAAACTCGCGAATTTGACCCTAACTTACGATTTCAAACGTGTATATCTACGAGATTACGTCACAGAAATATTTGAAAGTAGCAAAAAATAATAAAGCTTGTTTTTTAAAAAAGCCTCGCAAAAAGTAAAGTTTTGAATTGTTATTGTTTTTTTTTATAAAACTAAAACATAAAATTAAATTAACAGATCATGTTCGAAATACAACACTGCGCTCCAAAACGCAAATCGTTGATGTGGCTCAAAAGGCTGCCCAACTTAAATGAGACTGGACAGGACATGTCTGCCGCATGTCCAACGAGCTGTGGACGTGTGAAACGCTGGATTGGTGCCCAGACACAGCAACGCGGGGCCGAGGCAGACCACGAAGGAGATGGCGGGACGACCTGGATGGCTTCCTTGGGAATTGGAATGAGAAAGCGAGGAACCGTGTTCGTTGGAAGGAGTGGAGGGGGGCCTTTGCCCAGCAGTGGGACAATATGGGCTAGCTATAAAATAATAATTTAAAAAAACCGCTGTTACGGGGCCGTGTTATCGACATAGACCCGGGTGGAATTGATACAAAATACTCAGTGACTACAACCGCATCTTAAATGTATGTTTATTTAAGACACATCTTGCAAATGCGGAGGTGATCACCCTTTCGGTACGGGTAAGTGTTCCCGCACACGGGCCTCAAAAAAACGCCGCTTCAAGCTTCTTTTTGAGGCGGCCTTTTTTGTGGCTCGTGTGCGGCGGTGCCGCCACAAAAAAAAACGCTTGAAGCCGCTTCAAGCTTCTCCAGCCATAATCTGTGCGCGCTTCAGTTGTTTTTTGTGGCCGCTTCTAGCGTTTTTTTTGAGGCCCGTGTTCGGGGTCAGTAAGCCCGGTGCATTCTGTAGGTTTTTTTGTTTACAGGATATTGTTTTCACTCCACTGTCCGTCTGTATGTCCCCAGGCTGTATCTTATGAACCGTGATAACTAGACAGATGTTCACAGGTGTTTTATTTCTGTTGCCGCTATAACAAAAAAGACTGAAAACAGAATAATATAAATACCTATTGAAGTGCACAACAAACTAGAATTTTTGCCGTTTTTTGCTACGGACGGTACGGGAACCCTTCGTGCGCGAGTCCGACTCGAACTTGACCAGTTTTTTTTTTTCTTTGGGTTTGTAACTGTTGTGCTGGGTCTGTCCCGAATAAAAGTTTTTCTATTATATTTAAGAATTTTGAACAGTTACTTCTAACCTATTGATCTAAATACCGATACAACTTTTTTTAGGTGGGAAAAAATCTAATGACGTCTCCCGCCCTTGGGCGGAGCGCAAGGACGTGTCCGAGTTTAACTGACTAAAACCCACTCCAGTTCCTTCGTTCCAGGATCACTTTCGCTTTCTCGACGAAGTTTCTAATATTTGTACATTTCTTCGCTTTAAATGTTATTATTTCCACGTCTCACGATCGTATTATCTACCTACTTTACGACATTGCACCAACCGTTACACATTGTTTTATCAGTTTAGATTATAAATAACAATTCTATTGCGAAACCGATATCAAGGTTTTAAATGGATAATGTTTTGTAGGTATTTATAAAGATTTAATATAATATTTCTGCGAGCAATGTGCCTGCCTAAGTTTGGCAATTCTTTGTGCTTTGTCGGCAACTTTAGTTCTCCTGCGGATGTCTTCATTTTTGATTCGATCACGCAAGGAAACCCCGAGCATAGCCCTTTCCATTGCCCTTTGGGTGACTTTAAGCCTTCTGATGAGGCGCATTATGAGCGACCACGTTTTGGAGCCAAATGTCATCACTGACAACACGCACTGAGACTTTCGTCTTGAGACACTGTGGTATGTTGAAGCTTGGGGGAGGCCTATGTCCAACAGTGGACGTGTATCGGCTGAAATGATGAATATAATATTTATAAAAATTCAAAGTATAGACTTCATTAATATTAATAATAATAAAAATACAAAGTAGGTTGAGTAACAGAGGATAAGGGAGTACAGTGGATCAGGGTTACAATGGATTATTCAATATAATTTAGTATGTGTTACGCTGACGCACACAAACAAATGAGTGTATCTTTTAACCCTATACTAGTTCAATCATCATCAAGGAGAGAAAAATCACCAAATAATGAATATTCGGCGCATCTCTACTTTTTTTGTTTTAAATGAAAAAAGCTAGAACTACATTAAACCGACGCACTCGTGTAACACGCCTGATTTGTACGTAGAACGACGTCGCGTGGCGTAGATCAAGTTTAGCTCTACAAGTCTAGTTTGTGTATGGAGCCCAACGCGCCCAGATCGGCATGTATCTCACACGTGAGAGCAGTGTAGTTCTACCATTACAGCCACAACTCATATATTTTGCATCCACAAAACGATCTCAAAATAAAATGACTAATGCACACGAAAATTTAGGCACACATAGCGCTCACTACAATAATTTTGCTGCCACACAACATAAATTCACTGATAACACAAAAAAAAAACAAATTACATTTACATTAAAACCTACAATTTAAAATAAATTGAAGACATTAAGAATTAATTAAATACTTTGCAAATAATGCTGTCACATTCCGGTCAGTATTTAGTAACAGTACTTTTTTCCGACCCCAAATAAAACGGGATAAGGGCAGGAAGAAGATGATGATGATGAATTTTTTTCACGTGCTTTTAAAACTTGTTTCAACTTATATCCGTTATAAACTTCCTTGTTGACTTAGATTTTTCTAGGTTACAATTTTATAATCATTTTGTTTTGCGGCACATTGGGCTGTTGTTGAAATTTAAATATGGAGTATATTTTGGTTTCATTTTAACTTTTTATTTTAATTATGTAGTATTATTATTATTAGTTTTAATTGTTAATAAGTACTTTCATAATGTTGTTATAATGCTAGTAGTCATATGAGTCATATTTATTTATAGTTTAGATTTTTAGGTCATTTATTTGTAATAAATAAAATTGTTTTTATTATACAACAAGTATCTATAGTATAAATAAGTGCGAAGGGTTAATATGGAAAGGGTTGTCTTTCTTGAATCAACTCACTGTCAACTATGCATGTATTCAATGTAACCCCCACCCAGGTTACAGTGGATATTTTCATAATTAACTTTAAAGTGGTTCTTACAAGTAAGTTATTAGAAGCTAAGATAAAAGTGAAGTGATCAAGGTAGAAATTAATTATTATTAAGCTACAAACTTTGGAACTGCAAGACTTTTAAAATTAACTGATCCGCTGTTCTGTTACCCAATCTTTCCAAGCTGCGATCCCACCTTATGGTAGGCAGTGATGAAATTTCTGATGATGATGCGCACGAATTTATTGTTTGTTTTATTTTGTTTAGTGTTACTTAAATGTGATTTCGTTGATTTATTATTCACGGGCAAGGATTTATCACTGATATCCGAAATACCATTATCATGGTAGGTTAGGTATCGTCTAGAAAATTTTCAAATAGATATCTAAGTTTATCAATAGTATATCTTGTACTAATCAATTAATCGGGTGTTACCTATGGCTATTAGTATTAGTATGACTAAGAAGACTTTACTTAAATTGGGCGAAGCCATTGGCAGCATCGCCTTCCCGCTCTCCGCCCAAGGGCGGGAGATGTGATTTAGATGATTTTCCTACTTAAAAAAAACTTGTCCGGAGAAATATTCGAAAATCTAAATTATTAATTAATTAACTCACCTAATGAGGCTATTGAGCTGTAAAGTCCCTTACTCTCCTTGTGTAAAGAGATAAACAGAAAAAATCTAAAAAAAACATATATAGTGGCTAATAAGGTTTATTATTCTCGATAACAGAAGTATTTCCAATGCAGAAGCATCGAGAATTCATTACCCTTCAGATACCGTCAATTAGAGACACAATAGTAAGACAATAGATGCGCGGCCACCGGTGGTCGCTTGGGGATTCATGAATTAATGTTCTTATACAAAAAAAAGAAAAGTGACAGGTGAGCTCTTGTGCCAGTTCTAGTTATTTTACGTACAAATGGCTCTTTACAAGAAGAAAGACGTATCGTAAACAAATGCAAGTATTTAGAGAGACGCATGATTGATGAATGCAAAACAATGAAGAGAATGACAATAGGTAAGTGTATGATATTATTACCGTGGTGTATCCCGAACGTAAATACAGAAATTACGATCTTATTCCGTAACTAATCAAGATTAATTTTCAATTTGGTTTTTTTTTCAATTTTTTTTTCGGTTCGATTTTTCGACTTCGAAATTTATTCCTTTGAATTATTTAAATTCGTCCACAATTTGGTAAGTTACAAATCTTTCAAATATCGTGGAAGAGGAAACTATCAGGTAGCAGAAAATATGACCTGTGTCCTAATACTAAACTTTAAAATAGAAAAGTATCTACTGGTTTTTATTAATTAGTAAAACGTCTTTTTTTTAAATTTAAATACATGTTTTAATGTTTTTTCTTCAAATCAAATCAAATCAAATCAAATCAAAAACGTTTATTTCAAATAGACCAATTATAGGCACTTTTGAATTGTCAAAATGTCGGTCAGTCAAACAAACAAGTGAAGCTAAATTGCACGTTCCAAAGAGTAGAAGATCTCTATGGAGAAGAACGTGCAAGAAACTCCATGGACACTCTTTTAAATCATATGTGTTACATACTTATAGTGTTTGGTTACATATTTCTTGTTGCTTCTATTATGTGAGCACAATGTAGATAATAATAAAAAAATATTAAAAGATAAAAACTGAATTAAGCCACTGGCAGCTAAGAGATGACCAGTCTCATCTGACGGCACCCGTTCACGAGCATGATTTCTTTTAACTCAAAATTAAATAATTATGACGAAGACGTTTGAGATTTTAACGTAGCAGTTTAAAATTTTACCATTGAAGTAACATCTACTCTCAACTTTTTAAAAGTTCTTTTGTTAGATATCAATGCATAAACCGTGTCTTTGAACTCTTTCATTAACATCTAAGGCCTGGAAAAATTATCAAGGTGATAAAAAAAAATTGGCAGTCTCTAAAAAAAATGTAATATTTATGAATAGTAAGTTTTTGGCGAAATTATTCCGAGTTGACAGCAGTGCATGTTTTAATTATTTACAAATTGATATTGTTATATAAAATCGGTGTAGTTTTGTATCTCAAGTGTCTACACAGCTAGACCATGTAGAACCACTGAAACAGACGCAATTTCAGCAAAATGAAGCTGAGAATATAGATAATAATAACTGATAAATGATATTTATTTTGCAAATAGGTTTTAAAAAACACTTTTACATGTCGATTTTTCTTTCAGTCAGTTCAAACTAGATGTTTCCTAAAACTAGTTGTTTCTTAACTAACCCTGAGATGAAACACCGAAGCAAAATCAGGGGTCAAAGTCTCTTTTAAAGTCCATACAGTAAACATGTAATGGTCAAATCATATGGGAACCATGCAGATTAGTGTCTTTTAAAGAAAGAACCCCACCACCACCAGTCCACCAGTGAACCAATTAGAGCAAGCATTTGTCAGTATTCGTGTAGCTCAAACTCAGAACTACTAAGGAGCTCAACGACTTGACGAACATCAATAAGTATTGACTACCTCAGCGACCTCAGCGAGGCTTGTCGATAAACACTCGATACATTTGCTGACTTTTTAAACTCAACACTGGCTAAATGCACAAACAGTGCGAAATCAAAACAAAACAAGATAAAGATCATAATACCAACTTGAAAAAAAGTCATAAAAGCAAATACTTTACGCACAAATACACTTTACGGTCGCACAATTAATGTTTCCGTTCGTCACGAACTCAAAATAGATAGGTACAGAAGTCAATCTACATACAAAGCGTGCTCGAGCAACGCACACATAGACACCGCTCACGGACACGATATCTCGAAGCGCCTCGGCCCGCTCGTCGAACAGTTCCGGCTCAAACGCTCATTAGTGTTCGTCCACCAAGCGTAGGTATAAAAAGTGAAGTACATACATGAGATTGTCTTCTGTACCTATCTATTTTGTGTCACGACTCATACGTCATTTGATATGCGACAGTCACGCCTTATTTTACGGAATCATTGTATTCCCGATTTATGGACGCTTTGACGTCAGAGACAGTATTATTTTTTTGAATTGATTTATGAGTAATTTGGCAATTGTTTTCTTTGCTTGGTTATCGAGTGATGAGATCATTACACGTGTCTAGAATATATTTAAAATCATATTTTTTAATTCTAATGGATGAAATATTGAGTAATCTTATAAGTGATGACAAGTAAAACTTAGAACAAAATAAATTAACACTAGTAAGAAAATAAAAAATACACACAACAACAAACAATCAACAATACAACAACAAACAACAACACCAACAATAAACAATACAATAACAACATACAATCTGGAGCATAGATATCCGTGATCTAGAGGTTAGATGTGTGTGCCCCCGTAATGTTTTCTGGAAATTCTCTCTTAATATTGAAATTACAGGCACTTCGCTAGGTGCCTGTAATTTTAGTGCAGGCGCTCTAGTACTGAGTGACTCTTAGAAAATCCAGACATAATTTGCCCTTTCTCTTATAATATAGTATAAAAATCAATTGCTATTCGTTAGTCTCGATAAAATTTAAAACGGTTTGAACGATTTTTTAATTTTTGTTCACTTTAATAGATATAGGGCTTTTTTATGGTGGGGATGGTCATCCAATGATAACCCCCGCTCTTGGGCGGAGCGGGAGACAGTGTCAGACTTTTATTGACTAAAAACCCACCCCGTTCCTTCTAGCCTTCATACCGGGGCTCCAGCTACTCTTTCGAAACTAACCCTGGCCCCAGTAGGCTTCGAGGTTAGGGGTGGTTTATCCACTCATCCTATTAGGACCGAGCTCGAGCATCAAAGATATGTCAGCTAACCATATGGGCCTAACAGGACCGATGTCTGCTAGGACCATTGGATAGGTTCTGAATAGGATTTACCTACTCGTGGTCCTGGAAAGCAACAGGAACGTGCAATTTAGCTTCACTTTTCTTGAACTGACCGACATTTGACTATTCGAAAGTGCAAGTGTGTAAGAGGTCTATTTGAAATAAATGAATTTGAATTAACTGAAGGAACATAGCTGTGATTCTGGCCTGTAAAAATCTGACACATCCTGACGCTCCACCCGAGAGCCTAAGTATATAAAATGATCTCTCAACTAAAAAAACCGAAGAAGAAGAAGAAAAAGATATAAGGAAAATCTGTTGAAAAATTAATAACATTCATTAAAAAGGTGGGAAGTAATTTCACAAGGGCGGAGCTGCAGGTGGCAGCTAGTGTTAAATATAATCAATAAACTTCAATACACAAGTTTGCCTGATATTATTTTCAGTAGAACTTTGAAAGTTTCTTAGTAATTTATAACAAGGGAACTAGAAACGTCGGTAAAAGTTAGTGGCGCAGTATCCGCAGCACGAGGTTAGCAACACGATACTGTACAAGTTATACAAGAAATTATTTACCTAGGTTATATAAGAAAAACATAGAATTTTATATTTTACTAGCCTGTGGCGTCGCCCTCGTGATTAAAAGTTATCCTAAGGGATTTTATTCCCGGGGTGTATCTTCCTATACAGAGTTATTTGTAAAACACTAACAACCTTGCAGGACTGTATTACTAACATCATAAACAACAACTTGTCTAGTGGTTAGTGACCCTGACTGCTATGCCGGAGGTCGTGGATTCGATTCCCACCCAGGACAAATGTTTGTGTGATGAGCATAATCATTTGTTCTGTGTCTGGGTGTTATTTATCTATAATATGTATGTATTTAGAAATATATAAGTATGTTTATCAGTTGTCTAGTACTCATAACACAAGCTCTGCTTAGCTTGGGACTAGACGGTGTTGTGTGATAGTTGTGGAATATTATATTATATTATTATTAACTTTTGTTATATGACTTTTACAAAACATACCTAATACATTTACCAAAAACAATCCTTCATTATTTCCTTGCTCTATTCGGCGGCACCCCCGCTGACCATTCCACCTCCCCTCTGCTATTGTACTATCGCTTGCTTTGCATAGACTTTGTAATATTTAGAACATAATTTATATTATTTTTATTTTTGTATGAAAATCTAATAAATTTGATAAATTTTTAAAAATCATAGAACAAAAGTTGTTGTTTATGATGTTTTTAACATAGTCCTAAGAGGTTGTAGTGTTTTAGAAATAACCCTGTATATACTGTAAGACTTCTGTGATTGTTGGCTTAAACGTAAAGTCGAAGACGGATAAAAAGTAGCCCTAGTCCATCCTTGGAGTTCAAGCTTCCTCCATACTAAATTTCATCAAAATCGATTCAGTAGTTTAACCGTGATAGCGTCACAGACAGACGGAGTTACTTTCACATTTATAATATTATTGGATTTATTTATTTTTACAGATATAGTCAGACAGGCAGACAGAGCTCATTGCTCGCAGAACAGATGGTCGATGAGACCAGAAGGTTCTGGAATGGCGACCACGTATTGGTTGACTCATCATAAACATGTTTCGGAGATATAGGTACATGCGGTCGTAGGCCTCTCATAAGGTGAGGATCGCAGGAATCCGATGGATGGGAACACCCATGACTGGGTGTAGTGGCGACACTAGATGAACTTGTATCATCCGTTGGATTCCTGCAACCCTCACCTTATGGGAGGCCTACCATCGATGAATCTTCCAATACGCTTGTATATCTCCGACGCATGTCTCTCATTTCAAAAGGTAGACCGCAGGATCGCCATACTTGTAACAGTGTAACAAGTAGCAGTGGACAGGGCTCATTGCATGCAGAACAGATAGTTGATGGGACCAGAAGGTTCTGGAGTGGCGACCGCGTACCGAAATACGCAGCATTGGAAGGCCTCCTACAAGGTGGACCGATGACCTGGTGAGGATTTGCGGGAGGCCTATGTCCAACAGTGGACGTATATCGGCTGAAATGATGATGACGGTGAAATTGCACGTAAAAAAATCCTCACGGGTAACAGTAATATTCCACGAGCTACATTATCGCACGTTTAGCAGCGAATGTTTTCAAAGCAAAACGCTACGCAATCGTAACACATACCGATCCGATAACCGTTATATTTATCAATTACTCAATCTGGCTAGCCTTGTTCTAACTGTGTTTTTTTAAGGTGGATAATCATTCAATAACTTCACCAGCTCTAGGATAGAGCGAGAGGAGTGTCACTTTTTCTATCGTTTACATTTCGGGGAGTGTGTACTGGAATCGCACAATCTAAATCTGCCAAGTCCGTTCCATCATCGGACCACTAGATTCGAGCTTGACTGGCCTGTTGGTCTAGTGGTTAGTGGCCCTGACTGCTAAGCCAGAGGTCGTGGGTTCGATTCCCACCCAGGACAAATGTTTATGTGGTGAGCATGATCATTTGTTCTGTGTCTTGGTGTAATTTATCTATATATGTATGTATTTAGAGAAATATATAAGTATGTTTATCAGTTGTCTAGTACCCATAACACAAGCTCTGCTTAGCTTGGGACTAGACAGCGTTGTGTGATAGTAAAAAAAAAAAAAAAAAAAACTTATAGTATTTAAGTCAAGAGTTAATAGGTAACTTCTAAGCAAGCATGCTCCATCGTTGGCCACTACATCGCTTACAATCAGAGCCTATCCATAATAATAAAAAATCTGTTTCGTATGTCTTACTGCGAAATTTAACTATATTTATTGGGTTTTGGAGACGTTGCATGTAAAATACTGGTATCTACACCGCCACCTTCGGTTTGACTTGAAGCCAACCCCGACACAGTTGGGAATGCCAAGGGAATTTCTGAAAGAGATGCTGTGGTCCTTAAAGGTAAGGTTGAGTTTTAGTCAGTAAAAGTCTGTCATGCCCTCTAGCTACCCAGAGCGAGAGAAGTCTGTGACGCCACATAAGAACCACGAAGAAAATACGAAATCCTGCATCGCGCAATCAAAGTTCTCCGCGCGATTTGAATATATACGACAGCCCGAAACCAACTATCGGGCAGTGGCCCATCAGACTATAACACCCGTCTGGTCGGAGAATCTTCCCTTTTCAATCGAGGTTTGCGGGACTTTACTCTCTGTTCCGCATGCCTCCAAAAGTCATTTGATAATTTCCCACCTCAAAAAAGGAGGTACTAAAGGGTAAACTGGCGACTGGAAAATGGAGGCGGCATATGAACTCATTTTCGCTGTGAGAATCATCATCAAATAAGTTTGATGGAGGTTTCATGTAAATAACAAAAAAAAAAACACATTTCAGAACGATGTAAGTACGTTCAATGTGAAATTAAATATTTAGATTAGAATCGTATTGAAAAATTACGCTCGCATGGCACAACTGTCATGACATGTGATGTGGCTAAATGACGAAAATAATATAATGATATCGTCATCAGGTGTCATTTTGGATTTATCTTGGAATGCTGTTACAATGGGAATTCTCACATTTACTTTGTAATTTAGAAACTAAACGGTGCTATTAAAAACTCGTTAAAAACGCTTCGACTTACTAAACTGGTGATTGTCACCAAAATACTATGATTTTACTGTGGGTTTACCCCTAGAAGGTAATAGTTTTTTTTTTTGCAAGATTTCAAACTGCAAATCTAGCAGGCTTGCTCTATGAATAGGGATCAAGATTAGGTAGAGTTATTTAAATTTTTCTGTATTTCTAACCGACTGTTTGTAGGACGTGTGCGTTGCACTATTGCTATGAGTGTGCTCTATTTTTCTTTTTCCTACAAAAAATCGGTCACTGATTATCGGACATGGGCGAGCAGGCTTATACTGATTTCATACAGCGAAAGAATAAAGTGGATATGCCTCAAATATCAAGACTAATTATAGTTATTTTTTTATGACACTATCAGAAAAGGAGAATAAAAATATTCCTGCTTTAATGATGAGGAGGAGGAAGTGTACAAGTTTATTAACCTCACCTCAGTTGACTTAGAGAGATCGTTTTCAATGTAAAATACTAATAAAATTGTATGTTAGTTATCTTTGTTTTAGATCGTAAAGAAGAGTGGTCAACAACCAATTTTGTCGAGTGTACATTCAATAAGGTTTAGCGACGATATTTAGGGCGCCTTCAAATTAGCCGCGGCTAATATGAAGGCGCCATAAAGGTAGAATCAACTACACAACGCATAGGAGTGTCACACACGCATCTGGGCGCGTCGGTCTCCTTAGATTTTACATGGAAACTTAACTTGTAGAGCTACACTTGATACACACCACGCGACAACACGCGACGTCGTTCTATAACAAATCAGGGACCTAAGTCTGCTATTTTTATAAAATCGTCATTCCAACAACACGATCCCATCGTCATTTTGCTAAAAGTTCGTAATCTGCTAATTCATAATGATCGATCAATGGTCACAAAATAAAGGTGTGATAATATGACAACATCAAGTTTGTTGGATATATAACATCTTTGGTTAAAAATAAAAACTGCACAAAAACTGAACAACGTTCTAATTGTAGTTCGATGATCAAAGGAACTGTAAAAATTTTAGTAGATTGCCGCATACGTCAGACATTGATTTGTTATTTTGTACAAGATTACCATTTCTTTCAATGGATTGTCAGTGGTTGACCCACGGTTGACCATTGGAAAGTCATAATGACGAAATTATATTAGCAAATTACCAAAACTTGTCAAAATCAATCATAAACAATGATAGACCATTCTGACACTATTGTAATACGAGTAGCAGACTTGAGGCCGAGGCTTGTTACATATACAACAGTAAGATTATAAGGGTAGAAGGGTGAACAGTGGACCGTATTAGTCAACAACTAATTGTATCGAGTGTACATATAGCGAAGTTGAAAAAGGACTTTAGTGCTAACGGCATAAGGGTTAATATTCAACAGCCAACTTTATCAACAGTACTCACATACAATGACGTTTGGTTACGGCATTGTTCTAAGTGTCCCATTACATTGTAGCGGCACACTGGCAAAGCAATTAAAATGTACGGCATTTTTTTGTTATTTGCATTCTTTGCGAGTTGTTATGGTGACCAGTGACCAACAGCTGGACTTTTGTTTACCAACATGACGACCGCTCGGAGGTGATTTGAAGAAATAGGCCATTTTTATGTATTATAGATGTATACTTATACTGCAATATAAAACTTGTTATCCCTACGTGAAGTTATAATTATAACCTACTAGCTTTCCGCCCGCGGCTTCGCCCGCGTGGACTACAGTTTATATCGCGCGGGCAGAGACCCGTGCTCAGCAGTGGAATTATAGGTAGCCTATGTGTTATTCCAGTGTCTCTTCTACCTACCTACCAAATTTGATCTAAATCCGTTCAGTAGTTTTTGCGTGAAAGCGTAAAAGACAGACAGACAGAGTTACTTTCGCATTTATAATATTAGTAGGGACAGTAGGGATAACTTTCTTCGATAAATGTGCCATTTATCGCAAAAATTTTGTATTTTTTTAATGTAAATTATTCGTGTAAATAAATTATATTCTAAATAATGTTATAACAAATGTTTTTATTGTATTTATTTGTGAGATAATTTAATATATTTACTATATTTTATACTACAACTATTCTCTGATCTGCATCCAGAAATCATATGGCACGGTTACAAGGAAGAATCATTAATAAACCGTTTTAATAATGTTTTCCTGGGTACATTTTATAGTATCTATGACTTTATGACTGTACCAAGAGCTAGAACATTAATTTTGTCTTAAATAAACTTATTATTTATAATAAGAGCTCTGGTAGACACGTTAGAGTACAAAACTGTCAAAGTTGTGTATAAAAAAAAACAACAATGGCAATTTACACTTATTTTATTCTTATTTCTTGACCACTTTTTTTTTCTTATATTATTTTATTTATCTAAGCCGAGTGTCCGATTTAGTTATATAATAAGAAAAATAGTAGAATTGAATTTAAGAAATTAAATTATTGCTACTGAATCTCTTTTAGTATTCAAAGGTTTCATGAAAGCAACTCACTTAACTGAATTTTATTTTAGAAGAAAAAGAGAACTAACCTAAAAGTAATAAATTAAATAACCTATTGACAAACTCTTTACCAGATACAAGCTATTAACATCGATCAGTTGGTCAAAATAATTGTTGTTTAAGAGTATAATTGTAACAAAATATTAGAAGAAAAAATACTTGAATGTAAACATAATAAACACAAATTGATTTCAGTTAATTTTAAAATCAGTAATTATTTTAGGATAAAATTATAGATCTTGGGGCTCATAGGACCGGGACGGGCGGCTCTAACTTCCAATTATAAAAAAAATGTTTTTAGTAGTATTATGGGACCTCAAATAATAAATACAGTTCTTTTAGAAACTGTACTTTAATGCCGTTTTCTATGTGATCCCAAACACGACTCAAAAAAAAAAAAATATTGAGTGGAATTTGGGACCGCGGTCCCGTTGCAAAGAAAAAAAAAGAAGAAAAAAAAAATACCCAATATTACATTATATTTCTTGACAAATCTTGATTGCTTGATAAAGATTGTTTCGTCACTACTTTTAAGTGCGTGCGTAGATGCAAGTGTGATGCGTCGATGCCCACTTTATTTGTCTACCTATGATTATATATTTTTTTTAAAACACGACCTAAGTGCATTCGATACTTAAATAATTATAGTAAACTAACTTTCCGCCCGCGGCTTCGCCCGCGTGGACTACAGTTTATATCGCGCGGGCAGAGACCCGTGCTCAGCAGTGGATTTATAGGTAGCCTATGTGTTATTCCAGTGTCTCTTCTACCTACCTACCAAATTTGATCTAAATCCGTTCAGTAGTTTTTGCGTGAAAGCGTAACAGACAGACGGACAGACAGACAGAGTTACTTTCGCATTAATAATATTAGTAGGGATTTATTTTTTAATTTTGTGTTTTTGGGTCTTTTTTCTTTACTGGTGGTTCTTTGGGTGTGTAATATTCCAGTTACATGTTGTATGTATTTCCATCAATTTTTATGTTTTTGTTTTTTATATTATTAGCCGTGATATTATTACTAAACAATTTCTTTATCATTGCACTATAGGAAAATAAACATTCTGCTTGACTTCTTGTTTATTTTAATAGGTTAACAATAATATAATTGTTGTTATTTCATAAGAGAACGATATGATTGATGCGGAATGAAATTCATATCAGTGTTCATTTCTTATGATTGTGTTTGTAACAAATCCTATTGCTGAATATTGTTTTATTCTATAATAAAAAAATATCGTATCTTACTATTGACCTAGTTTACATTCGAAGCGCGGAATATCAATGTCAATTTTAGTTTAGCTGTTTTATTTTTGCTACAGTACTATCTCAGCAAACGGGCTTAAAAAAACCGCCACAAAAAAAGCTAGAAGCCGCCGCAAAAAACAGTTGAAGCGCACGCTTTCTGGCCTCAAAATGAAGCTTGAAGCGGCGTTTTTTGAAGCCCGTGTGCTGGGACAGTAATATAGAGAGATGATATATAAATGAAATTGGTAACTGATAATACAATATTTTTAATGTACGTTTTTGATATTTTTTTTTGTTTTGATTGTATTTTTTGATATTTTTGTCTGTTTGTAAAATATTTTTTTTTTCTATTTTCTTCCTTTTTAACCCTTCAGATACCGTCAATTAGAAACCCAATAGTAAGACAATAGATGCGCGGCCACCGGTGGTCGCTTGGGGATTCATGAATTAATAGACATATTTTGGTGTACTTACTTTGTGATTTTACTCTTAATAAAAACTAAAACAGGAACAACATAGAAATGGGTCTTCGGGACGTCCTTGCTTCTAGTTGAAGTAAACTAGATGCAAGGACTACTACTACTACTAACTACAATTTCCAAATTAATGAGTGTTTTACAAAAAAGTAGGACTAGTTTTCCTTGAATTGTATCAATGAAAACTAGATGTATAATTTACTATCAGAATTGTATCATTGGAAACAAATGATTAAGCAAGTATTTACCTACTTGGCTGTTTGTATATACCTACACGTGTTTTTATAACCTAATTTTTTTAGCGTTTAATTTACAACTTAATAAGTACTACTTATTTTATAGTTTACTTTTTATAAGTAAATGCTAGGTTCTTAATTTATTTGCAACATGACACGATAACAATTAAAATTTCTTCAATTATGTAAATGTATTTTAATTTAGTTTCACCATAGGCAATTCATTACAATAAGGAAAAAAAAATTATTAACTATACAGAGGAAATAAAATTGAATAGGAGAAATTAAAAACACTTTTTATTTTTTCCTATTCAAAAAAAAATCTGTTTTAATATCAAACATGCATAACACAAATAAAAAAATAAATTTAAAATACTTACTGACTGTTTTTCTGCCACAGGACACCTTAATACTAATATCACAGGATTTTATAAAATACAAAAAATATTTTTTTACTAAAATATTTTTTAATATTTACACACACTTATAACTTTTTTTAAATATTTACATTAAATATTTACACGGTAGTGTTTATTTATAATTTACATTAAATTTGCTTAGTCCGATTACATTTGGCATTTAAACTTATTACATTTTTGTTCGCGTGTTGCGGTATCGCTGTCGTGTTTCGAATGCGCGCGACGGCGGCAGGTGCGTTCGGAAGCGTGTCCGGCGACCAACTGCTCATTCAGGTGAGAAATCTTTAGCTTTAATATCAAGTGGGCAACTCAATCAGTGATAATGATAAGATTACAAAGGCTAGTCCCGTCGGCAACAGACTACAGACGGCGTCGTACCGAGACCGGTTCTATTCGGTCAATGCTCGACACAATGAAATTGTAAAAATTATTAGGGCAAAAATACGTATGCATATTTTTTTTAACGTTTCGAGAATTTCGTCCCTGTGGCTTGCTCGAGCGAAACTCGTTTTAAGAAGATGTCAAACTGTTTTATTTTTGTGAAATATTTAACTCGTACGCGTGTACCAAAGTGACATTATTTTAATAAATTCCTTTTTTTTTACTAAATAATAAATAAAGTACAATTTTTTTTTTTTAAATTACTTAAAAATATCTATAAGTACTAATAAATATTATTTAACTTAAAAGTCATATCTATGCTTATACAAACTTTTAACATCTATATAAAAGGAAGTCGTGTTTGTTACAACACTTATAACTCAAGAATGGCTGTACAGAAATGGCTGAAAATTGGTGGGTAGGTAGCTTAGAGCCAGGTGACGGACATAGGATACGGTAGAGTAGGGTAGAGTAGTGTAGAGTAGGATAGAGTAGGGTAGAGTAGGGTAGAGTAGGGTAGAGTAGGGTAAAGTAGGGTAGAGTAGGGTAAAGTAGGGTAGAGTAGGGTATAGAGTAGGGTAGAGTAGGGTAAAGTAGGGTAGAGTAGGGTAAAGTAGGGTAGAGTAGGGTAGAGTAGGGAAGAGCGGGAGCGAAGCCGCGCGGGCAAAAGCTAGTATTGAATAAATATTAAATTAATATTATTTGTGTCATTTATGAAAATAAAATGTTGTAGGTAATTTATTCTGTTAATTCATGTCATTTGAATTAAGTAGGTATTTATTTTTAGTAGATATTAATGTTTGCAATTAATGCATACAGTAAAATAAATTTGTATGCCTAGGCATTTAAACCTATTTTGTATACTTATTTAAATCATTTAAAATATTATTTTCTGCGTTGAGAAAAGCCTGTTTACCAAATATTTTAAGGTCACTGGACCTCTCAAGCCCCAAAAATGTGAGAAACTCGATATAATGTGATGATATGACTCTGACCATACAATAAATGTATTTTTAGTGTTGTATAACAAAATAACAAGAAGAAGGTAGAATATTTGAAAGGCTGTTCACATCTTGCAAATACTTTCGATATACCTTTTTTTCATAAGCTTGCATTTGACCACTACCTTACCTGATGGTAAGAGATAATCTGGCTGACGATGGAGCACACTTACCTAGAAGTAACCTATTCACTCTTGACTTAAAAAGACCTCTAGGTTATAGGTATTAGGAAACACATTCTCCGGCAGGGAATTCCACTAAGGAATGGAATTTCCTGCTGGAGACTGTGTCAGACTGTGAGGGATAAGGATCTGTACGCACAATAAATGTGCTCCCAAAACGTTAACGTTTGGGTGGGATGTCCACCATGTAAGTACCGGTGGCGCAACGCCGCCGTACGTCTAGAGGTCCTATGATGGAACGGACTTGACTACATACTCCCCGAAATATAAACGACAGAAAACCGATAGGCTAGCCACCCGACGTCGATGCTCAAGACTTTGAACTACTTTGAAGCTTCGACTCCACAAGTACACCACTGCTGATTTTGTTGGGTCGCTTCTCAATCGACTCAAACGCTTCAAGCTGGTATTTGACTGATCCATCCCAAAGATGAGAGCAGTACTACGATCAAACTTGTGCTTAATAAATGTTGAGCAACTGTTCCTGCGTGAAGTACTGTCTACAGCTAAGATTCCCCAATTTTTTGGCAGCCAGTTGAGCTTTTGTCTCTATGTATGAGCCGAAATTATGAATATGACGCACAGGACCGGTCGTTGTGGCGACGCTTGGGGGGAGGCCTATGGCCGACAATGGACGTCTTTCGGCTGATATGATGATGAGCCTAAATTGAGGGTTGATGACCATGAAGACTTACGGCCTATACCCTCGACCTTGCATAAGGGTACGAGACAACGCAAAAGAGGTTGGGGCTAGTTCAAGCTGAACACGAAATAAAAAACATGGAAATCCAAAGTGACCTTGCTTCCAAAAAAAAAAAACCGGGCAATGCGAGTCGGATTCGCGCACTGAGGGTTCTGTACAAAACCTATGAAAACATTTCAATTCCCGAATTCAGTAACGAAGTTTTTTCGAATCGCAAAAAAAAAACTTTTTGTGACCAAACAATAAAACTGTTTTCAGAATTATTCCTATAACTGTGCTATAAAACTTTGCCTTATACCTTTCAGTACCGTATCTTAAACGGAAGGTTAACAGGAACTACCGCAGACCTGAGTACCTATATGGTTTTAATTGACTGGCCTGTTGGTCTAGTGGTTAGTAGACCTGACTACTATGCTGGAGGTCGTGGGTTTGATTTCCACCCAGGACAAATGTTTATGTGATGAGCATGATCATTTGTTCTGTGTCTGAGTGTAATTTATCTATAATATGTATGTATTTAGAAATATATAAGTATGTTTATCATTTGTCTAGTACCCATAACACAAGCTCTAATATAAAAAAAAACAACTCGATACCTCCACGCGTTCTCGAGATAAAGGGTCTTGACTGACAGACGGACAACAAAGTGATCCTATAAGGGTTCCGTTTTTCCCATTTGAGGTACGGAACCCTAAAACGGGGCCTTCCGTAATTCGAAATACTGTTGTACTACGTATGAACGTTTTTTTCTTAGAAAATAAATGAATCACTCGTGTATTTTTATATAAGTATAGCCATAAGAACAAACTCGGTCCGATTTAGAATATTCTAGTCAGTCATTTGCATTTTTAAATAATTATGTAAAATTATAATTTTAATAATTATGTGTCTTAAATTATATAATAGGTATGTTAGAGTACGGTTTGTTTGCTTTATCAAATACAGAGAAAGTTTATTTACGAGCAGGTTAAGAGTAATTAAAAAAACTTAGTTTCGTCGATAAACGCTCATTCATTTTAGCGTTCCGTACCGGAAGGGTAAAAACGGGACCCTATTACTAAGGCTTAGCTGTCTGTCCGTCTGTCTGTCATCAGTCTATATCTCAAGAACCGCGATAGCTACACAATTGAAAATTTCACAAATTATATATTTCTCTTGCCGCTACTCGTATAACAACAAATACTGAAAACCAAATAAAATAAATGTTTAAGGGGGGCTCCCATAAAACAAACGCGATTTTTTTGCCAAATTTTCTTAAGGACGTTACGGAACCCTTCGTGCGCAAATCCAACTCGCACTTGACCAGTTTTATAATAGTACTGTATTGACTTTACTGGCCAAAGGAGACTTCACTAATATAAACTTGTTTATTACTGTCATAAATTAATATACAAAACTATGACCATTATTTACGTAATCAATAAACAAACAGCGAGGAATAATACAACTGTTCCGGTTGACTGCCGAATGGCGACTGACACTGACAGGTGTCAAATATATTATGTTAGTGACGCTTGAGACAACCAATACTGCCAAAACATAATGTCAGTCACGCTTGAACGCTGCCAATACACTACAATAATGTGGATTTGAGTTACACCAGTTCTAATAAAATACGATCCAATTTTTTTTTCTCATATTATCTTAAGGCTTCCTTTGGTCTAACTGTCAAGTCTGTCAAGATTACAGATGTTTTATGATTGCATTCAGTACCAGGGGTATTTCCTGGGCACGCCACAATTATGGCGGTAAGTCCCCTCTTTGAGGCGTGGCTGGAAAGACCTTACGGCGTCCTTACCTTCCGCATGACGCAGATCCTCAACGGACATGGCACGTTCGGGAGGTTCCTGCACTGGATTCAAGCGGAAGAGACGCCCGGGTGTCGTCACTGTGCGGAACGCCAAGAGGACACGGTGGAACACACAGTTGAGGTGTGCCCTGCTTGGGCGGAGCATCGCCGTGCCCTCGTGGGGGCGATCGGCGGCGAAGACCTCTCGCGCCGGGTGGTTCAGGCCATGGTCCAGAGCGAGGAAGAGTGGCAGGCGGTCGCCTCCTTCTTAGAAGCAGTAATGCTAGCAAAGGAGGAGGCCGACCGCATCAGGCAACGGCGCTCCCGCCGCCGCCGCCGGGATTCCAATCCCAATTTCCGGCCACCGTAGACGCGGGCTTGCGGACGGCGAGCCATGGGTAGCTCGCTGTCAGACCGTCCGGTAACTGTCCGGACCGAGCCCAAAACGTCGACGGCGTGCACTGTTCCCGCGCGCCTCAAGGAGTTGTCAGCAACATCTGGGGTCCAGCTAGGTCGAAGCCTACAAGGGCCAGGGTTAGCTCCAAAAGGTAGCTCAGCCCCGCTATGAAAAGCAAGAAGGAACGGGGTGGGTTGTTTAGTCAGTAAGAGCCTCACACTATCTCCTGCTCCGCCCAAGGGCAGGGGATGGTCATTTGGATGATTTTTAGATTTTTACCCAACAAAGAAAAAAAAAAGACTAGCAAGCAATATTAAATCCCAGAAAAACGTTTCGCCGCACATGGCACAGCCACAAACGCCGCCACGAGAAGCTAGAAGCGGCCACAAGCCAGTTGTGGCCAGTGGCTGCTACTTATTTTATAGCGTGTGGCAGCCATCGGCGTCAACCGTGTGCGGCGAGTCCATATAAGATGTATGAAACCTACAGGAAATAGTGTAATTATATAGGCAGTAGTGTAATAGTGGCGGCGATTTGTGGTTGTGGCCAGTGGCCAGTGTGCAGCGACCTTAAGAAGAGTCATCAATTAGGTATCGAAAGCATCGACATTACCCAGCGAATATGTTACCTAATATGATTACACAGAATCCCAAAAAAACTGAAACTGGTTTCCCTGGTAGCCTTTGAGGTCAAGGAAAGTTGACATAATTCTTAAATTAGACGTACGTTTATTAAGATTATGAGTTTAACCTTGAGACAGAGCAAAATGTGACGCCATCTTTAAAAAAATGGAACCAGCTGAAATGACCTTCGCAAATATTTCGTTTTCCCTTCAAGCTTTTTAAGTAACTAGCTCCTGCCAGCTGTTTTGCCGGCATGAAAATATGTTCCCTATACAAACTTTCGACTCGCGTTTCATCCCTTTAGGGGCGAATTTTGAAAAATCCTCTCTTAGTGGTCGCCTACGCCATAAGGGGAAGACTGGTGCAAAATTTCATGCTTCTAGTTCTAGTAGTTGCGGCTGTGCCTGTGCGTGATATGTCAGTCAAGATTTTTCCTTTTATACAGGCTGTCTTAGACATCGATGCACAAACGGTAATACCATGGATTCAGTATTTAGTATCTACAATTAGAAAAAGCCGATGAAAAATTCCACTACTGGGACCAGAATCATGTACTGGATCTGTGATATATTCGTTTGTGCATCGATGTCAAACACCGTGTATATTATATACTGATAAGGTTTTCCATAATTAATATTAAGAAAAACACTTCAAAGAAAAGAAATATACGTGGGCGCATTCCCACTTTCTGATGCGTGTCGACTTCCACGAATTTCAGGAGGTCAACTCAGAGACCAAAAGGTTTCATCAATATTTACTTCAAACTAATTGACCACAGCATCTCGTCCTAGCCTTTATCCGACTTATATACGGTAGTGTTCCACACGCGCCTCAAGGAGATGTCAGCAAACCGCAGGGGCCCAGTACGGTCGAAGCCTACTGAGGCCATGGGTTGAGGCCCCGGGGTCCTAGAACGGAGGCAAAAAAGGAACGAGTGGGGTTTAGTCAGTAAAAGTCTGACACGCCCTCCCGCTCCGCCCAAGTGCGGAAGACGGGCGATGTTAGATGGGAAAGAATTGCCGCCTAATATAAACGCCACGTGAAGCTAGTGGCGGCCACAAAGGAAGCTGAATTGCGCGACAACCACTTGTGGCCGTTTGCTACTACTTTTTTTTACCCTGCCCACACGCGCAGTATCATAATGGACTCTGACGGATACGGTTTATAAATGCGCGACTGGCGTGTGACGTTTTCTATCGGCGTTTAGTGGCCAGTGCGGCCACAAAATACAAGCAGCGGCGATTAGTAGCGTGTGGCGGCCACCGGCGTCAACCGCGTGGTGGCCACTCGCATCAACAGTGTGCGGCCACTCCATATAAAATGTATGTAACCTACAGGAAATATGTCGCGTTTTGTGCTTGTGGCAGGTGGCCCCTGTGGCGACCCTGAAATCTGGATTGGATTGTCATGGTCATGGACAGCCATAATGAATCGTTAAATCCTTGGCGCACTGCCGAACGACCTTCGTAGATAGCACAAGGCAATGGAAAAGATTATGGTATTAAATAACCTATAAATAAATGTATCTTGTCTGGCCTGTTGGTCTAATTTGGTTAGCGGCCCTGACTGCTATGCCGGAGGTCGTGGTTTAGATTCCCACCCAGGACAAATGTTTGTGTGATGAGCACGATCATTTGTTCTGTGTCTGGGGGTAATTTATCTATTTATGTGTGTATTTAGAAATATATAAGTATGTTTATCAGTTGTCTAGTACTCATAACACGAGCTCTGCTTAGCTTGGGACTAGGAGGCGTTGTGTGATAGTTGTGGAATATTATATCTGCTTCGTGGTCTACCTCGACCCTGTCGCACAGTTCCAGGGCACCAACTTTGTGCTACTTTAGCCCACAGTTTATCGAGCAAGCGGCAGACACATTCTATGATTGATCATAATTTGATTTGATCAGCTATTTGTTAGACACCTACGGGCATCAATTACTGGGCGTGGCATAAACGGTAAGCTACCAATCAGCGCCCGTATAGACCTGCGCCAACGCAATACATATTTGTAAAGCAAATTTAAAGTTTAATAAAAAAGCAGTGGGCAGGACTTTACATAGATAATATTAACAATATAGGAAGGATCCCTTTTATGAAGAATCGTAAGTAGCAGGAATGGGTTTTCTGTTTCATATGTCTGTCGCAGCCATCTGGTTAAACTAGCCATCCAATTGGAAGCCTAGGGCGTTTGTCAAACCAATCCAATGAAATGGCTGAAGAACAACTAGCCATGTCAGCAACGTTTAACCAGATGGCTGACGTTGTGTAGTCATTTAGTTTAGTAGGCTACTTTTTATTAATAGTGTCCACCAAGTAATAGTGAAACATTATTAAATCAACAATTAGCGGAACTAAATTTGAATTACTTGGCTGAGTCTTGATCAATCATTTCGAAAGGGCTAACTCAATACGCCAAGCTGTTAAACGTTGAGTGATTTTAGTTCAAACAACTATCGGCCTAGGCATCCAATTGAATGCCGGCGTTTAGTGAACGCCCTAGGCGTCCAATTGGATGGCTAATTTAACCAGATGGCTGCGACATATCAATATGATGGCGCCTCTCGGTGCGTCTGGTGGCAAGTAGGTAGGTTACGATGGCACATGTAACTTTACATAAATGTAGTATTTCTACCAAGACGCTCATCATATCATCATCATATCAGCCGAAAGACGTCCACTGCTGGACATAGGCCTTCCCCAGCGTCGCCACAACGACCGGTCCTGTGCGCCACGCATCCAACGGATTCCCGCGACTCTGACCAGGTCATCGGTCTACCTTGTTGGCCTTCAAACGCTGCGTCTTCCGGTACGTGGTCGCCACTCCAGAACCTTTCGGCCCCAACGGCCATCTGTTATACGAGCGATGTGCCCTGCCCATTGCCACTTAAGTTTAGCGATTCTTCTGTTAAAGCTAATAATTTTAAAATCTAAACGAAACACGAGCTAGCTATCTAATCAAACGCAGCATTAACCAGTTATTAATTAATTAACAATAAAATTGTATTATCTAACAAGGCATTAAACTAATTTGATTTAAAAGGTCTTCAAGTTAAGATGGAGAATTTCTTTTAATTATAAATTTAAAATCAATCAAGTTTATCTCTTGGTCCGTTACCGGGAAATCAATATTAACGGGTTAATTTCATTACTATTTACCATTATTTATGTATTTTTCATTGACATAGTCAGACAAAGAAATTTTATTTTATTTATGTATTTTTCATTGACATGATCAGACATAGCTATTTTATTTTATTTATGTAGGTACTAGCTGTTGCCCGCGGCTTCACCCGCGTACATAATTCCAGAATAATATGTGTTATTCTGGGATACGGTCTACTCGTGTACCAAGTTTCATCGAGATTCGTTTAGTAGTTTGTAAAGAGTAACAAACATCCATACATCCATTCATACATACAAACTTTCGCATTTATAATATTTGTAGGATTCTTCATTGACATACTAAACATGTAGATGGAAGGAGAAGGAGAGAGAGTCCAAAGAAAAGATGGATGGAATGTGTGAGGAGTGATATGAAAGAAAAGGGAGTCAGTGATAGTGTCGTCACACCCCCGTCGGTGACAAGACAGAATGGAATAAAAAAACCTGTATTAAGTAATGTGGGATAAAGGCATGAACAAGAAGAAGAAGATAGTCAGACATAGGAATCATTGGGACAGACTGACCACGCGTCTTTCTAGTTCCAATAAATTGGTTCAAATTGGTCATCATTCGGGAGCGGTCGGCAATTTTCGAGATAATAATAATAACAATTTCTTTATTTGTATCGAATGCAGGTGTAAAGAGAGACAGTAGTCGTATGGTTGTACGACATGCGACATAAAAAACCTACCAACCAACATAACTTTCACCATCGCTGCTTATCATCAGGTGTATATCTATGATCAGGTGGGATCGCAGGTAAGGACTAGTTTATAATTAAAAAAAAAAACTATTTTCGTAGTCACCACATTTATATTATAAAGATTATCTAAATCTTCATTGAGCCTAAAAAGGCTACGTTTCCATTAATCATTCAAAACAATAAAATGATATTGTACGACCTACAGTACAGATACGGTACTCGTACAACTTACACCAATCAATATATATATATATACGCTTTTGCCCGCACGGCTTCGCTCCCGCTCTTCCCTACTATACGCTACTCTGCCCTAGTCTACCCTACTCTACCCTACTCTATCCTACTATACCCTACTCTACCCTACACTACTCTACTCTACGATACACTACACTACTCTACTCTACTCTACTCTACTCTACCCTACTATACCCTACTATACCCTACTCTACACTACTCTACCCTACTATACCCTACTCTACCCTACCAAACTTCACATAAACCATCTACTAAATAGTCCGAACAAAACCTAAAAATTTTGATTGGATAGGTGAGCCCGTTCTTGAGTTATAAAATAACAACGAAAAGTGGCATTGATTTTTATATATATAGATATACAATCAACTTAATGTTGTTATTATAATCTGTGCTGTCAAAAGACAAGTCAAGTGAAAGATCGAAAGAAATGTCTGCCCTGCCTAACCAAGTTACAACCGTTTCGCTTGCGTCGAACGCTTCGAGTTGACCTTGCCGCCAATTCTTTTGTTCTGACCACGTGACTGAGCGACATTCCCGTACATTTGAAGCTATCTACTAGCGTTAACTATTGCAGATTGGCAACTTGACTAGGGAGGCTGGGCTCAAAAACCAATAGCCGGAGTCAATAGGATTTCATGGCCGATAGCCAGTCTATCTGCCATAATATTAATATTTTTAATCGACGATGTTTCATCAGAAATTGATTATTAAACAAAATAATTGGTAATTAATTATCTATACTTATAATAAATCTGTAGAGAGGTCAATTCTGTACATGAAATATATTTACAAAATAACTATTAGGGGGTGATTAGTGATCGATACTGATGCTAAAAATGCAAACAGTAAAATTTTTGTCTGTCTGTCTGTATGTTCTTTATAGAAACAAAAACTACTCGATGGATTTTAACGAAACTTGGTACAATCATTCTTCATACTCCTGGGCAGGTTATAGTATACTTTTCATCACGCTACGATCAATAGGAGCAGAGCAGTGAAGGGAAATGTTGGGGAAACGGGAGAAATTACTCCATTTTTTAAGCTTCCGTCGCGTTTGCAGCCTTAATGGTTAAAGCTACACAGAAAACATGTACAACAGAAATGTTCTCCTCAAAATTATATAAAAAATGTCTCACGACAGCATACGTCTATCTTTTATGGTTAACTCACAATAACACGTGTAACTCCCGATAGCTTAGCAGTTCTGAGCTTTCTGTTTTTTGTCTACTCTTACGTTTATAACACTGAATGTCGCTGGCATAAGCAACAGGATCCGCGTACGAAGTCGCTGGCAGAAGCTAGTGATAAAATATGAAGCTTTCTCGTGATAGCATTGTCTGAAAAAGATTATTATCAGTTTGACTAGCTGTCCCCGTGGTTTCACCCGCGTCTCTGGTTCAAAATTCAAAATCATTTATTTCAAATAGACCAAATGTAGGCACTTTTGAATAGTCAAATGTCAGTCAGTCCAAGAAAAGTGAAGCTAAATTGCACGTTCCAAAGCGTAGATCTCTATGGAGAAGAACGTGCAAGAAACTCCATGGACACTCTTTTAAATCATATTATGTGTTACATATAATGTTTGTTTACATTATTTCATGTTGCTTCTATTATGTGAGCACAATGTAGATAATAAAATTAAAATAAAAAATATATTAAAAGATAAAAACTGAATTAAGCTACTGGCAGTTAAGAGATGACCAGTCTCAACTGACGGCACCCGTTCACGAGCATGACGCGTGCATCAGCCCCACTCAGCTCAACCATTTTCAAGGGAACCGAATGACCCAATACACGCACCACCAGCAGCGAGACATTTAAGTGAGCATGACAAACTCCTAACTGCCATGCTCGTAATGTCAAAAACAAAGAGAATAAAAGTCGTAACCCAATAAAAAATGCTTCATGGTACCTCACATTCACAAATAGGAAAAAAAAAGTGCTTCTACATTAAACAATGCTATGGTTTTCAAAAACAAAAGTAATAAATGATCACAAGTTTAAACTATATTTTCAAATTACAAAAAAATAAAAATAATTATAGTTTCCAAGCTAATCAATACACCCTAGTGTGGTAGTGGAGCTGGACCAGCATTGAGCCAAGCATTTTTATCTTGTATATAATCCTCCAACTTATAATATGCCTGCCTGCATAGCGTGCGTTTAATACAAGATTTAAATTTTGTTTCATTGAGTTCTAAAATTTGGGGAGGTATTTTATTATAGCATTTTAAACAGTACCCCATGAAAGAAGAGGCCACTTTTGCCAATCTGAAGCCTGGTTGAACTAACTGGTCCCTATGTCTTGTAACATAGTTATGTCTATCGCCTCTTTTGCTAAAGAGAGGTTACTACTCCAGTCCTATACAGGGTTATTTATAAAACACTAACAACCTTGCAGTTGCAGGACTGTATTACACAACATAAACAACAACAAAAAAAAAGTCTATTGATGAAAACTGCATGTAAATCTGTTCAATAGTTTTCGAGTTTATCGTATCTATACAGTCAGACATGCGATAGGCAACTTTGTTATATATGTAAAGATTGGCTTCTACCAGCGGCTTCGCTCTCGTAAAAGTAAGTTTCTCGATACAAACTTTGAACCACCGTTTTATCCCTTAATGGCCATTGGCTCGCGCATGCCGCTGGCTAGCATTACTACTTCGCAGAAGGAGGCCACCGCCTGCCACTCCTCTTCGACCCGGACCATGGCCTGTACCAAGGCTCGGCGGTATTGGAGATTGTTACCGTCAAGCGCCCCCACGAGGACACGGCGATGCTCTACCCAGGTAGGGCACACCTCCACCGTATCCTCCGGGAGGTCCACACAATGGTGACACCCTTGGGTGGGTTAAGTCTACGTCAAGCTTCGTCGTCTTTCGACTAAATAGTGACGATACTAATTTACTTTTAAATATATAGGTTAAAGGATATGGGTATATTATTAAGTAATAAACAAGCTTTTAATGAAAATATTTTTTTCATAGAAAGCTTTTATAGCTCAGTATACCTATATAATTATTACTCGTCAAGAAGAATCAAACGAACACAAACTCGATGGGATTGTGTCGTTTAACTACAAAGTTCCTATAGCCACCTTCCGGTTCCATCATCAGATCAGCTCCATGTCATAATAATTTTGCATTGTCATCTGATTTACACGTGCATGCAAAATTTCAGCTCAATCGGTAACCGGGAAGTGGGTCAAATTTAATTTGCAAGATTTGATTACAGACAAACATCGGGACAGGTGAAACTAAATAAAAGCTTGTTATTATAAAAATTTGAATAGGTGTTTAGTGATAGTGTATGTAGTAAAAACAAAAGTCGAGACAACAAGAAATGACAAGAGAAATCACAATTGCAAACTGGAAAATTATTGACCACATTGTCATGACTGTCTGTCAGTACCATAAATCTTCCTTACGTGTAACGTGTATTAATTTCTAGTTTTCCTAAGCTCAAGAAAACTCAAGGCTCGACGAATGGCCATTATCTTCAACCGAGGTAAATCCCTTTAACCTAAGATTACAATTTTCCTCCACGCATCAATCCTGACCAGAATTGTAATTAGAAAGGAAATAATCGAATTTAAGACAATGGAAAACCGTCTGCGGTTTCTTTCTGGGTCAGTCCCGGGATGACGTATAGAAATAAATATATATTTTAGGGTTCCGTATACGATCCACCTGCACCTTTCATGATTTAAATTAGACAATGAACAAGTCAGCATTGGAAGGCCTCCTACAAGATGCACACACAGGACCGTTCATTGTGGCGAATCTTCGGGGATGCCTATGTCCAAGAGTGGACCTCTTTGGGCTGAAATGATGATGAATGATCAAGCTATCCAGGTCTACTACATTTTGGTCTAAAGTAACATTGACACAAAGTAAATTGAACTGATATCAACGAGACCTATTACTATTAAGCCAATGCCGCGCCATCTGTCCGTCTGCCCGTCAGACAGTCTGTTACAGGAGTTAGCTTATATTTTTAACTCTAATAACTAGAAAGCAGTTTTTTTCCACAATATTTCACAACAATAATTTTATTGTTGTAGGCTAAAACTACAAAATATGAAAGAGGCAAAGAACCCCATATCAGAAACCGGTAGGGCAAAGTAACGAGCTCTAACCTAAATTGAACAGCTATGCACTCCCCCAGGAAATCAGGATGGCAACCAACCGATTGACCTTAAAAGTGAAGGTTCGCGAGCACATTCATAAGAAGTTGGCAGTAGTTTCGTCACAGCGCTGATTGGTTTCCATTTTATTTGTTTCACTAGAGTATTCTTCATTTTCATTTTTTTATTTGGTTTCTTCGTTGTATTTTGAGTAGATATAGATATATACATTATATATAGTGTATTTGTATTTTATAGATTATTTGTTTAAGTAATGTATGATTTTGCACCTAAGTACCACTATTTGTCTCTGCATCACCCAAAGTAGAAAATGCCTTAAGGCAGTCCGCCTCTGTACTATTGTGTGCATAAAGAATAAATAAATAAATAAAATGGAGCTTAGAACCTAATTGAACAGCTAAAAGAATGGAGCTATATAGGGTGTATAGTTCCGTCGCTCTTTCTCGTTCGCACACCTGACATTTTAAAACGTCAAGGTAAGGAACCAGAAAACGAAAAAATTGCAAAAAAAAACAAAATTACTAAAGTTTTGATGGTACGGAACCCCTTGCGTGTGAATCCGACTCGAATTCGCACGATGTCTACCACACACCAAAAATCCCTGAGACGTGACTGCAAATCAAAATCAGCTGCTCATCATACATACGTTATATTCTTATCGATTTTGGAACAAATAATATCGGTATTGTATATCGGTTCTTACCCGTTTTTCTATGAGTTTATGAGTCTGAGTACTGAAAGGATCATTTGTTACGGCAGTTACAATATGGGTTTAACCATTTTTTTTTTACTTTATGTATCACCGTGTACTATGAATGTTTGTATCTGTCCCCGCACACGGGCCACAAAAAAACGCTGCCGTAAGCTTCTTTTTGAGGCGACGTTTTTTTGTGGCTCGTGTGCGGCGCCACAAAAAAACGCTTGAAGCCGCTTCAAGCTTCTCCGGCAACAAACTGTCGCGCGCTTCAGATTCTAGCTTTTTTTGTGGCGGCGTTTTTTTGCGGGGACAGTATACGATAAAGTATTTTAGAATTACTAACTAGTGCTTGACTGCGATCCCACCTGATGGTAAGCAGTGATGCAATCGTTGATGCTGAAGCGCTCCAGTTTATTATGAGCATATGCACTCTAACCTAGAAGACACCTAAATTCTAATCGGACGGGAAGACCACCGAGAAATTGTTTCAGACCTTAGACATACGCAGTATAAACCATGAGGCGAAACGCTTATTCCGGACCGTAGAGGTTTCAACAACGTAACAACCAATACCAAAACATCGATAAAAAGTCGTGCCTTAGAAGATGTTTTATGAATAACAGTCAAGTTAGACAGATACATTGTTGGCAATAATTTTGACGAGGTCACCATAGCCACAAAATAGATAGATACAGAAAACAATCTCATGTTTGTACTTCCCCGATTTCCAGCCACCGTAGACGCGGGCTTGCGGATGGCTAGCTATGGTTAGCTCACTGTCTGACCGTCCGGTAACTGTCCGAACCGAGACGTCGACAGCGTGCACTGTTCCCACGCACCTCAAGGAGTTGTCAACAACAGCAGGGGCCCAGCTGGGTCGAAGCCTACTGGGGCCAGGGTCATCCGAAAGGGAACGCGAGCCCCGGTATCAAGGCTAAAAGGAACGAGGTGGGTTTACTAAGAGTCTGAAACTATCTCCCGCTCCGCCCAAGAGCGGGGGTTGTCATTGGATGTTTTTCCCCACCATAAAAAAAACCTTCGGTGACCTGTATTGTGTCCAACTTTTGACCTTTCTAAATGTTTTTGGGAAAAAATATAACATGGTGTTAAAATTATTGGAATTGATTCAAAGTCAAAGTCAAAGTCAAAGTCAAAGTCAAAATATTTTATTTCACATAGGCCTACATGGGCACTTATAAAACGTCAGAAGCTAGTGCACGGTTCCAAATTGGTCGTTTCCTATGGAGAAGAACAGGCAAGAAACTCCATGGTTACTCTTTTAAAAAATGTGTTTATTACAATATTCATTGATTTATGTAAGAACAGTGTAGACCACTCAACACTGTACACAAAAGCACAAAATTAATTCAGATTCAGAACAAACTCTATTCAGGTCTCGCATATACTACAAATAATCCTTACTAATATTATAAAAGCAAAAGTGAGTTTGTTTGTTTGTTTGTTACGTCTTCACGCCTAAATAGCAAAACTAATTTTGATGAAACACGATGGTACACGGATAGACCATGTCCTGGAATAGGACATAGGATACTTTTTATCCCGGAATTATGTTCCCTTGGGATAATTTTCTGCTATCACGCGGGCGAAGCCGCTGGGAGCAGCTATTGCTGTATAAAACCACAGTATAATCAGTATACAGTATTACAAGGCGCTCTTTCTAACCTTATAATAAATTGCGAAATAAAATTACTATTATCCCTGAAGACCATTTCTAACGCTCAAGCTTAACCACATACTTGTGACGTTAAAATAATGCGATAGGTACAAACGGTATTCTATTTTCCTTCCGTTCTTCAATGGTTAATTATAATTTCCTGCAGGAAAAACTTACCATACTGGATAATTTTACCTACGTAAGAAGTAATGAGTAAGTCTCCTGGTAATTTTTCGTTACCAAATCGACTGTTATTTCGAAAAATAAGAGAAATTATAAACCACACATTTTCATTTTTTTTCATTGGCCACGTCATCAAACATCATTTTATGTGTACGTAACAGGAAAATGAAATAGCCTCTTGTGGTTATGGCTGTGAGGGTAGTCTTATGCAGTGTGACGTAATGTATTTGACACTGGAGCCACAAAATAGATAGGTACAGAAAACAATCTCATGTCAATTTGGAACCGTGCACTAGCTTCTGACGTTTTATAAGTGCCCATGTAGGCCTATGTGAAATACAATATTTTGACTTTGACTTTTGACTTTATGTACTTCACTTTTTATACCTACGCTCGGTGGACGCACACTAATGAGCGTTTGAGCCGGAACTGTTCGACGAGTGGGCCTAGACGCTCGCGAGATATCGTGTCTGTGAGCGGTGTCTATGTGTGCGGTGCTCGAGCGCGCTTTGTATGTAGATTGACTTTTGTAACCTATATATTTTGTGCTGGAGCAGTTGTGTTGTGCGAATACACGTGTGTCACACTGTTGACACAAAATTATAGGTTGGTAGAAGTACTTAGTAATTACTTAATTGATTTTTTTTCTTGCCTTTACTGTCTCAGGCCGCTCCCAAGTCCATCCAGTATATATTTTTATAATTTACGTTACAGAGTGGACGAGAAACACATCTGTAAAAAATTTTATAGTGATCAATTGTCGATAGAAAAAAGAACATCTCACTAACCGTTTTTTCCTTCTTGTGGATGAAGATCGACGATGAAGTTCGTCGTCTCTTCTAAGCCTACATCAAAAAATTTCGAACCAGAATTTCCAAATTGTATCTACAGATTCTAAGTGCCAATAGGTTTAGTGCTAATAATTCTAAGAATATTTAAACATGCTGTGAATTACAATATAACACTTAGGTACCTATAATAAATTAGTGGCATTCAACTAAATACAAATATCGAGGAAGACAAGATAAAGTTTTGTATGTTACAACTGTGGTTATAACCAATTTAACTCAAAGAAAGTAAGAAAAAAAATGAAAGAAAAGAATAGAATATAAAAGATAAGAAAGTAAAAAAAAAAACAAAACAAAAAAAGAAATACTTAAATTAAAATGTGAAAATCACAAAAAAAAACATTGTACCTCACGGCGGCGCCAAAAAAAGATTCATTTCTGTAATGCTTTCAAATAGTAATCAGCTATTTTCACACCGAAAATAAAAGTCGTTTTTCAGCAGATATAAACAATTACAGCTAAAGACCGCTATAAACAAAATTACTCTCACAAAACTCATTGAAGAAAACCGATAAGTAAGTAAATGATGAGACGAGCACTCTATTTCTACTCCGAAACCTAAAGTCCTTATCTAAATCTAATAAACAAAAGCACTAAAACCATTTGTTGCCCGCTGGCTTATTGATCCGACAGAATTTGGCCTGGGCCTGCGTAAGGCCCCTGGGCTTTTAAAGTTTATGTTAATGGGTGTCTAGATAGCCGTAAACCTGAGAGCTTTCAAGTCTCAAGCCAGATACTCCTTGGTAAGTGAGTAGCGACATCTATATCGCCACGTAGGAACTACCAGCAGTGCTGTTCTCGAAGAAAACCGCTTTGAGTACAGCGCTGGCCACGGCAACGAAATCCAAAATTGGATTGTTCCTAAATTTGCTGTTTTCTTTGAGAATAGCACAGCTGTATCGAGTTTTCCAGACGTATAGACGATAAGGTGATATCGAAAGGAGATCACATGAGTTGTTTTTTTTTTTATACAGCTATCGGACTGGTTAGTGAAATAGGATTTTTAAGGATTTTGCTTTTCTAGAATAGGTTTCATTTGTAAAAAAAAGAAGTGTGTTGTTTTTTCAGTGTTGAAGAGATTTTTGTAATAAAATGTTGTATTACGATTTGTGAGCAAAAATAATCGGCTCCCTTGTCTTTTCTGCACCGTCTGTAGGTCACATCCCTGGGTAGATTAGAAGCCCTACCACGAGCTCTTAACGCGATCCGTTTTGCGACCTAACTAAACTGTTAACGAGACGGAGCTTTACAGGTATAAAACTCCATCCCTCTTTCTTCCTCGCACGACTGACATTTAAAAACACATAACATCTAAGCAACATCACCATAATCATCGTCATCATTCTAGGCAAGCGTGCTCCATCGTCTACCACATCATCGCTTACCATCAGGTGAGATAATGGTCAAAGTTTGACCACCATCTCACCTGATGGTAAGCGATGATGTGTTCGACGATGAGCTCGCGTTTGACCGTCAAACGCGAGCCTATCAATAATAATAAATAAAAAAAAACGTTTTAACATGACCGAACTGAAATGAGGGTGTTCAAGAAAATTCACACCACCAGTTGGCGCCACTTAGTCGTCAGGTCTTTTCTTTTGAAAACGTAGGTCCTATACATGACATCACAGATATCATGACATTGACATTTGACGTTGACGTTGATGTCTAACCAATGTCATTAATATAAGCGTTTTGACAGGTACCCGAAGATTTTATATCTTTGCTGGACCTGGGGGCCTACTCGCTTTCTCCGAAACGAAACTTTCGTAAACGAACGATATTCATTTGAAGTTAAAATTGCAAATAATCATCTGTCATATTTTTTTTTTTCTAAACATATCTAATTAGAGTAGGTTTAGAGATTCGGTACGTCAAACAATTTTCGTTCGTGCGAAATTTTGGGAACGAAAAGAACCGTGGTAGGAAACACGCGAAACTTCAATCGAAACTTAGTTTTTCGGAGAAAGCGAGTAGACCCCCTGACGCTTCAGTGCCCCACCTGGTGATCGTCATTTTAGAACAACCTGATCAAAGACGTTTTTAACATTTGTGCTCGGAACCTTAAAAAAACAATTTGAAGAACTTATTTTACAGCTTCAAACTATAACTTTAGATATAAAATAAAATGATGAGAAAAAAAAACAAAAAACGTAACTAAATATTCATGAAATATAAAAAACCACTTTACACAGTTAATATAAAAGAAACCTAAATAAGATCCTAATAACTTCGCAAAAGAAAAACTTCTATCTTTTATAACAAGAAAAAGAAAACCTTTTACCCTGAAGGACGATGTACTAATAACTGTTACCTTTTTAAAAGATAGCGTTTTTATTAAAAGACTACTTTATACCTACACTCAGTTTCGGTCGCATGAAACCCATTTTCAGTCAGAATTAGATGGATTTTGAGGCAATAATTTGACGAGGGGCCCAGCTGGGTCGAAGCTTACTGGGGCCAGGGTTATCTTCTCCCGCTCCGCCCAAGAGCGGGGGTTGTCATAAGACGATTTTTGCCCACTGTAAAAAAAGGCAATCATTTGACTAAGCGATAAGCATCATACATACGTATATGCTATGTATGATGCTTATCAGTTATATCTATATATGTTTTTCTGTTCTACAAGCAATATGCCCTGCCCACTGAAAGAAAGAAACTTGCGTTTTTTGGCATTACAAAAATGGAAACCCCTTAAAATTAAACAAGTGGTGGTCGAGTGGTAATGGCACCGACTTACGAGTTGTAGGTCGCGGATTCAAACCCTGCCAGGCGTCAGCAACAGGAGGGACCCAGCTGGGTCGAAGCCTACTGGGGCCAGGGTTTTTCAAAAGGAAGCTCGAGCCTCGGTATGAAGAGGCTAGAAGGAACGGGGTGGGTTTTTAGTCAGTAAGAGTCTGACACTATCTCCCGTTCCACCCAAGAGCGGAAAAAAAACCATGCCAGGCGCATTGCTTTATGCAATTACACTACTCTCAAAACGGTGAAGGAAAACATCGTGAGGAAACCGGCATGTCCTAGAACCAAAAATTCGAAAACATGTGACATCCACCAACCCGCACTGGGCCCGCGTGGTAGATTACGGCCCATTCCCTCCTAGAGAGGAAGCCTGAGTCCCAGCAGTGAGAACATTAAAATAGCTGATGATGATGATGATAACATTGAGTAATGCCTAAAAGGCTTCAGCTCAGCATAATGGCAAATGGTAACACAAAGCCACCACCTGACGCTGATTTTCAACTGCAGCCTTTGGGTGCCATATGTTCGAAAACAGAAAATATTCATTAAATTTTGAAAGGTCCTGTGCATAGACCAGCTAAAAGTAAATGTAGCGATTCTTATCTAAACGTATAAAACAGTCCAAAAAAGATTTATGTGCCCACTTAACTGGCCTGTTGGTCCAGTGGTTAGTGACCCTGACTGCTATGCCGGAGGTTGTGGGTGCGATTCCCACCCAGGACAAATGTTTATGTGATGAGCATGATCATTTGTTCTGTGTCTGGGTGTTTTTTTTATGTATGTATTTAGAAATATATAAGTATGTTTATCAGTTGTCTAGTACCTATAACACACGCTCTGCTGATCTTGGGTCTAGACGGCGTTGTGTGATAGTTGTATATTATTATTTATTTAATTGAGGAGACACAGTAGTAAGACAATGACAGTGACAGTCTATGTCCAACAGTGGACGTCTATCGGCTGAAATAATGATGATGATGATGATGAATACATAGAGTTAAGGTGGTGCATCATGACTCGCATTTTCACTGTTTTTTATACAACCGCTCATAACTGATTATGACGTTATTACACACTTTTCATTAGATATTTTGGAAACATAGTATCTTGTGGATATTATCTAGGTTTCTAAAGAAACCAATTTCTAAATTTGTGTAAAACTAATCCAGAAAAATCTCTGAAAATCTCCTATTTTGTATGAACTTTGACACTTCATAATTTGCCTAAAAATTAAAAAAGTCAAAAAAGTAATCCTCTAGAGACCTTGCAAATTTTATTAAGATTCTAAATGATGATAACTTTTTCAAAAACTTTTAAGGGTTTAAAAAAAACAGCTATTTCCTGGAGCGAGTTTTGTGAAATTTTCGAGTAAATCTCGGAATTACCGAATACTAACAGAGTTTCCAGGCGTTATCTCTCTTTTTTTGCGTTGCCTTTTCGTCAAACATCGCGTTGGATTGCATTAAATGAAGTAACAAGCTTTTATACCATTTTCGATGTTTACGATAAGCGAGTGGAGAAGGACCCTCTTAAATCTTTAAAACTACGCAACGGATTTTGATGCGGTTTTTTTTAATAGATAGAGTGATTCAAGAGGAAGGTTTATGTGTATAATAAAGTGTAAAGTATATTTAGTATCAGCATTGCACCCGAGCGAAGCCGGGGCGGATCGCTAGTAAGACATAAAATAAAATAAAAGCGAAACAAAAGGTGATAAAGATGATTTAGCAATAAGAGTTAATGAAGCGACAAAAGGTACTTAGTTTTAAAAATGGCTTCATCAAATAAGTCATAACAGAAAACGTAGGTTGTAAATACAATTTACATTACTATGTATACTCGTTTATTTATGTAGGTAGGTACATAAGACCTACACATGGATAGAAAGGAAAACACAGAAGCCAGTTGAAATTGATTAGATTCATTCATTTATTAATTACTCATTACTTATCTATATATATCTATATCTATATCTATATCTATATATATATGTATAAAAATCAATGCCACTTTTCGTTGTTAATTTATAACTCAAGAACGGGCTCACCTATCAAAACCAAATTTTTAGGTATTGTTCGGAGTATTTAGTAGATGGTTTATGTGAAGTTTGGTAGGGTAGAGTAGGGTATAGTAGGGTAGAGTAGGGTAGAGTAGGGTAGAGTAGGGTAGAGTAGGGTAGAGTAGGGTAGAGTAGGGTAGAGTAGGGTATAGTAGGGTAGAGTAGGGTAGAGTAGGGTAGAGTAGGGTAGAGTAGGGTAGAGTAGGGTAGAGTATGGTAGAGTAGGATAGAGTATGGTAGAGTAGGGTAGAGTAGGGTAGGGTAGAGTAGGGTAGAGTAGGGTAGAGTAGGGTAGAGTATGGTAGAGTAGGGAAGAGCGGGGGCGAAGCCGTGCGAGCAAAAGCTAGTTCATATATAAAAATCAATACCACTTTTCGTTGTAATTGTATAACTCAAGAACGGGCTCACGTATCCAAACCAAATTTTTAGGGTTGGGTAGAATTGGTTAGAGTAGAGTAGAGTAGTGTACCTAGGGTAGGGTAGAGTAGGGTAGAGTAGGGTAGAGCGGGAGCGAAGCCGCGCGGGCAAAAGCTAGTAATTATTATTTATTTTTATCTGATTTAAACTAGTGCTTCACTGCGATCCCACCTGATGGTAAGCAGTGATGCAATCGTTGATGGTGAGGCGCACTCGTTTATTGAGCACTCTAGCCTTAAAGACACCCAAATAATAATCGGATGGGAAGACCGCAGCAGGCAAATTGTTCCAGTCCTTCGATGTATGCGGTATACGAAGAGGCGAAACGCTTTCATTTCATTCATATGCATTGTGCAGCTAAGAGTGGAGTTTCCTGACAGAGTCTGTTTTCCAGTAGCTTTATGCTGAAGGCCTTTGAGTCAAGAGTGAATAGGTTACTTCTAGGCAAGCGAGCTCCATCGTCCACTACATCGTCGCTTACCATCAGGCGAGATAGTGGTCAAGCGCGATCCTAATAATCCTTAGGATGACCAAGTGTCGCCATAGTAACCGGTCCTGCATCTGTCGAATTCCCGCGACCTCACCAGGTCTTCGGTCTATCTTGTGGAAGCCTTCTCTTTTGTTTTCTTTTCACATCGACCGTCTGTTCTGCGAGCAATGTGCCCTGCCCACAGTCACTTTAGTTTGGCGATTACTAAGTTCGACTATTCTTCGTGCTAAGTCAGTAACCCTGGTTCTCCTGCGGATATCTTTGCGTTCCAGAGACACGGTAACTCTTTCGAACAATCCCGAACTCCTGACAGGTATCGGACCTAAAGGCCCTATTTTTGTGGAACACAACGCGCTTTTCACAACTTGGGCTTGGTCCGGACGATTACCGGACGATCGGACGGCGAGCTGCCCATTGCTTACCGTCCGCAAGCCCACGCCTACGGTGGCTGAAAATCGGGATCCGAATCCCGGCAGCTGGGACGTAAGGGGCCCGTTGTCTTACGCATGCGGCCCTCCTCGCTGGACCTAAGGTCTAACCCCCATCAATTTTACAGACAACTGTTTCAGGAGCGCATGAAACAAACGCACCGTAGAGACGAACTTGGTCCTTTATCGGACGGTCAGCTTTTCTCTCTCATGACTTTTCTTTGAGAGTCGTATCAAAGAAAAGTCACGAGAGAGAAAAACCAAATACATAATATTATTTGTTAGATAAAGCTAACACATGTTGTGTTACACGTTTTACCTAACATTAGATAACCATCGACACGCACAATCTTAGCAGCACATCCATACTATCTAATCGAGATCTTGTATACAACATGACATCTGTTATTTGATTTATCTTTGATTTTTACAGATTTGCTATCGGATTACGCATTTGTAAAGGAACACAAAACAGATAGGTACAGAAGATAATCTCATGTATGTACTTTACTTTTTATAGCTACGCTCGGTGGACGAATACTAATGAGCGTTTGAGCCGGAATTGTTCGACGAACGGGCCGAGGCGCTCCGAGATATCGTGTCCGTGAGCGGTGTCTATGTGTGCGTTGCTCGAACTTCTGATATACTATGATTGACTGTACCTATATATTTTGTGGTATAGATGTCTTTGATTTGAATAGAGTCATACTTTTGCAGTAATTATTTAGGCTCCATCAGTATTTTATCTATTTCCTAAGCATGGAAGCTAGTTGCTTCATCTAACGCAATCCAACGATGTTTGATGAAAAGGCAACGCGAAAAAAGAGAGATAACGTCTGAAAACTGTTAGCATTCGGTAATTCCATGATTAACTCGAATAATTCACAATCTTTTTCCAAATAATAAGTGTTTTTTTTTTAAGTTTTAGAGAAAAATTGTCGTCTGTCCCTTACACCTTGTTTTTATTGACAAAGGTGATTTTCATAGTTTTAAAGCTTCTTTTAAGCCTAGATTATCTTCTATATATTTTTACAAATTCAATTTGTTATTTTTCATATTATTATTTTAATATTGTAGAGAAAAGAAAGAACCATATTACCTTAAATTAACGTTATCCTTCTACCAGAGGATCTCCAAGTCATGCTAATATTGCCAACACACTTGGCATGTGACCAATACATTCTCTTTCAACAGTCATCTAGTGACACATTGAATTAAGAGGGTCCTTCTCCACTCGCTTATCGTAAACATCGAAAATGGTTTAAAAGCTTGTTACTTCATTCAATGCAATCCAACGCGATGTTTGACGAAAAGGCAACGCAAAAAAAGAGAGATAACGCCTGGAAACTCTGTTAGTATTCGGTAATTCCGAGATTTACTCGAAAATTTCACAAAACTTGCTCCAGGAAATAGCTGTTTTTTTTAAACCCTTAAAAGTTTTTGGAAAAAGTTGTCATCATTTAGAATCTTAATAAAATTTTCAAGGTCTCTAGAGGATTACTTTTTTGACATTTTTAATTTTTAGGCAAATTATGAAGTGTCAAAGTTCATACAAAATAGGACATTTTTAGAGGTTTTTACTGGATTAGTTTTACACTAATTTAGAAATTGGTTTCTTTAGAAACCTAGATAATATCCACAAGATACTGTGTTTCCAAAATATCTAATGAAAAATGTGTAATAACGTCATAATCAGTTATGAGCGGTTGTATAAAAAACAGTGAAAATGTGAGTCATGATGCACCACCTTAACTCTATGTATTCATCATCATCATCATCATCATTATTTCAGCCAATAGACGTCCACTGTTGGACATAGACCTCCCCCACGTGTCGCCACAATAATCGATCCTGTGCTTCCCGTATCCATCGGATTCCCGCAACCTTCACCAGGTCATCGGTCCACCTTGCAGGAGGCCTTTCAACGCTGTCTTCTGGTACGCGGTCGCCACTCCAGAACCTTACGGCCCCAACGGCCATCTGTTCTGCGAGCAATGTGCCCTGGACATTGCCACCTGAGTTTGGCGATTCTTTGTGCTATGTCGGCAACCATAGTTCGCCTTACCTTACACCTTTACCTCATATTACCTTATTTTAACACATTGGCATGTGATCAATACATTCCCTTTCAAGTCATCTAGTAACACAGAATTTACTATATGTATTCAGCACAATATAGATATTAGAATTTAAATAGCTTCAAGTAATATCAGGAGGAAAATACAGATATGAAGAGTGTTGCTGCAATTATTTTACGTACTTTTCCTTGTACAATATTAAAGTATGGTCAAAATAATACATAGATATATGTTGGTCACTCCGAGTGACCTGAGCTGGTGTTCAAAATATCCTGCATAGATACTCAAAAAACTGGGTAAATGTGAGTCGAACTCGCACTGAAGGTGCCGTACAAACTCATCATCTTCCTGCCCTTATCCCGTTTTATTTGGGGTCGGCGCAACACGTTTTTTTCTTCCATTCTGTCCTTTCACTCGTCACGCTATCACTAACTCCCTTTTCTTTCTTATATCACTTCTCACACCATCCATCCATCTTTTCTTTGGCCTCCCTCTCCCTCTCCGTCCATTCACATGTAAACTCATAACTCTTTTAGCAACATGCGTTTCATCACTCCTCTTTACATGGCCATACCAAGACAAACGGTTTCCTTTCACCTTTTCAGTCACTGGTGCCTTACAAACTAACCTATGTAAATAGTTCAATTCCCGAATAGTCTCAAGATTTTTCCAAATCGCGAAAAGTTTTTTAATGACGTAACAATAAATTTACTATTTTCAGGTTTATTCTTATATTTGTGCTAGATTTATTCTTATACCTTGCTTTATGCCAAATTTTAGGATTCTGGGTCAGCGTGTATTACCCTATAAACTTTGATTCCCCTGAGAGTGTCAAAATATATGTTTTTTTGCCACATAAACGGCCGTATCTTTTTTATTCGTTAACTTGGAAGTTTGTTTTTTTCACAGCTTCAAGGGATCGCAGACTTAAGTATATGGTTTAAATTTCAACTCGATACCTCCACACATTTCCGAAATCTTGACAGACAGACAAACAGACGGACTACAAAATAATCCTATAAGGTTTCCGTTTTATACTTTTGGGTACGGAATACTAAAAAACCTAGTAAGAGTAGAGAAGTCGTTATTAATTTGCCACAAAATATATAGATACAGAAGTCAATCTACATACAAGGCCTGCTCGAGCAACGCACACATAGACACCGCTCACGGATACGATATCTCGGAGCGCCTCGGCCCGCTCGTCGAACAGTTCCGGCTCAAACGCTTATTAGTGTGCGTCCACCGAGTGATTGTCTTCATGTCACCATGAGATTGTCTTCTGTACCTATCTATTTTGTCCACAATCTGACCTTGATGATGGAAAGTAGGCATCTAAAAGCTTCAATATGCCAACTAGGTCACACACAGTAGCGTAGATAGCTGACAAACGAGGCAAAAAAAAAAAACTAAGGGAATGCAACAAATAACCACTCCTGGGCTGGGCGGAGCGGGAAGGACTATCAGACTTTTGCTGACTAAAACGAGTAAACGCCATGATTACAGTAGTGTTGCAACTTTATATAGATTTTGATGGTGGGAGAATTTCTCGGTAGTTAAGAGATTTGCTAATGAGGCTTTTGAGGGCTCAAGCTAGTGAGCCCTTGAGCTTGAGCATTTCTCGGTAGTTGAAAAGGAGATTTGCTAATGACGTTTTAGGGGACCCCTAAACCCGACGGTGGGAGAATTTTTCGGAAGTTCAATAAGAGGAAGGTTTTGGGGGTTCCGGAGCAAGGGGGCCCCAGGGTAGCTTCATACACTGGTTTGATACGTCTTGCGTAAACAAATCGAAGGCATTGAAATTCCGCGGAAGAGAACTGAGGAAGTTGTCGTAATGAGGAAATTACATTTGTTTCCGAAAATGATAATCATGAAATGAAGTGCAAAAAGAAATAATGCAATTTAATTTGTAATAGTGAAGGATAACGATACTGATAATATTCACGATACATAGTACTAGGTATCATATGTTATTATAACTTTGTTGTTGTTTTAGATTTTATGCTAGCGGTTTTACCCTCGTGTAAGAAAAAAATATTCTGAGAAATCATACTCCCGGAATAAAAGGTATCATTTGTGCTATAACAAGACATAGTCTACCCATATGCTAAATTTCATACAAATCCCTTCAGCGGTTTCAGTGTGAAGGAGTAACAAACATAAATACATAAACGTATGTGTGTACGTACATGGAGAGACAGCCTGATGAACTATAATGATGTAGGTACCTGAGTACTGTGACGAATAAGAAGGTCACATATTGATATGATTGCAAGCTGGCAATGTAATGGATCTTTTAAGATTTATGGTAATTGATTTTGATGAAAGATGTCACAAGAAAAATATTGATATAATTTTAAAAAGAGCGTTTAAAGGCTAATCTAACAATATAATACTAAGTTAAAGTAAACGAAAATCCTTTTATTTGCGTCTCCACGCGACACATTACTAACTAGTGCTGTAACCAGCCTTTTACACGCCCAGTGCGAAGTTCTATAACTGCCCCACCTTGAAAAAGTTTTAAAGTTACCCGGTTCGAACAATAAAAAGAAAAATTACGCTTAACGAAATACTTCACGTTCAAACACACCACTAAATACATATGCTCTCAAAACGATGAAGGAAAACATCATCGTGAGGAAACCAGCATGTCCTAGAATCAAAAATTCGACAGCTCTGGGAACGCGTGTTGGATTATAATCCATTCCCTCTTTAATTCTTTATTGTACACTATAACAACTTATAAAATAGGTGGATAACAAAGTTCATGTACATAGGCGAGCTTAACTCGAGGATGAGTATTCTTCCAGCAAACCTTTGAGCGATAGAGAGAGATGATAGAGGGTGGGGTCCAGTGCACAATTTGAAAATTAGAAATACTATGAATAAAATAATAAGACATAAATAAGTATACCTACATAAATAAATACACACATACTATATAATATTATAGATATTAGATAGATATATATACTTATAGGTATATGTCCCTCTCCTAGAAAGGAGGCCACAGTCCTAGCAATTAGAAGTTTGGAACATTCTATGGTCGATTATGCTATATCTAATTATCTTGTATTTAATCTATGCTACCACCAGCTGGTATTACAGGAAATTTTTTTCTTATACCTATGTAATCAGTAGGTATTGTTTTGCTAATTATCATCAATAATGATTTTCTGTAGTGATACGGCAATGCGTCATGTCAATTTGACATCCCGAGATTTTCACTTGATTAACACTGAAACGTGGAAAATGCTTGACATTATTTTTCATTGCTAATTTTTTTTTTTTATTGTTGTTAGGTTCGCGCTTGACCGCTATCTCACCTGATGGAATGCGAAAATGCGGTCGACGATGAATTGCGCTTACCTAGAAGAAACCTATTCACTCTCGACTTAATTCATGAATCCCCAAGCGACCACCGGTGGCCGCGCATCTATTGTCTTACTATTGTGTCTCTAATTGACGGTATCTGAAGGGTTAATGATAAACTTTATTTATTGTAACTCAACTGATATTTAGCATGTTATAAATATTTGTGTCAATAAAGTATTAATAATTGTTAGATAAGAGTTATGAGTTTACATGTGGATGGATGTAGAAGGAGAGGAGGCCAAAGAAAAGATGGATTGTGTGAGAAGTAATATTAAAGAAAAGGGAGTTGGTGATAGCGTGACGAGCGACAGGACACAATATAAGAAAAAATGTGTAGCGCCCGACCCCAAATAAAACTGGAGAAGGCCAGGAAGATGATGATTAATTGAAATAGAAAAGAATAGAATAGAATAGAATAAACTTTATTGTACACCAAAAAGTAACACAGCTTATACATAAAATTAAACAAATAATTAAGTATCAGTTCTAGTAAACTAATTTAAAAGATTTTTTTAAATATCTTCTTTAACGACAAATTTACAGCCAGGTCAAAGCTGCTTATAAGAAAGAGAGGTCCGAAATGGAATTTGACGTCAATGTTTATCACGCCCATACGAGGACCAAAACCGCCGTAAAAACACATTTTTACGAGAGAGACGCATATAATATTTGTTCAAAATTATAACACTTTTACATGTGAATTTTTTCGTCAGTTTAAACCAGATAAGGCCAGTGTTTTAGCTGACTAATGAGAAGAAACACCGAAACAAACTCAGGAGTCAATCACCTCATAATAGAAAAGCAAATCTAATTTAATAAAGAGTAGGGAATGCAATCTCGTTCTCGCGAGATCTCGGCCTTTTTTAGCGAGATTGATCTCGGACGAAAAAAGGGCGAGATCTCGCGAGTTTAACGAGATTGTACTCGAGCATAAAAACGTCTTATTCGTAGCGCGGACTGACACGGACGTTATAAAATTATAGACAGATACGTCAAACAATGTTTGAAAATAAACTGTTTATCTTAAAATACTTTTTTTTTGGTGGTTTACTCATGGGCGGAGCGGGAGATAATGTCAGACTTTCACTGACTAAAAACACATTCCTGTTCCTTCGTTGCCTTTTCAGGGCTACGTAATCTTAAAAAAAAAGTCTTGGTATCTTTCGGGTTTCGGTATCGGGGCGGGTTGACCAAACCCATAGATATCCATGACCAAACCTTAAATATCGATATCCGTGACCAAACCCCACCCAAAGCCTTACAACCCGGACCTGTATTATAGGTACACTAAGTAAAAAGTTGGACATCTGGCCACACTACTTAAAAAAAAGAGCAGTTTGATTAGTCATATGTAATGCTTGTATTTGTCCTATCTCATTAAAATTCGATTAAAATGTTTATAGGTACATTTAGTTATCATTAATTGATAGCAAAAAAAAACGATACAGATTTTAATACTTAAATCTATCACAATACCTACATTCTTTTTATTACCTCATTCATATTATTTCATTATTAGAACGAAGACGGGCAGAGAAAGCTTTGGCGAGGATGAAGAGAGAAGTTTGCTACAACTGCAGGAAAGGAGGTCATGTGTTGTCTGATTGTCCCGAGTTGAAGTCTAAGATACCCGGGGATACGGCAGACGGAGTTTGTTTCAAGTGCGGCTCTACAGAGCACCGACAGTTTGAATGTAAAGTGCAACGAGAGGAGAGTAAAGAGTTTAGATTTGCTACATGCTTCATTTGTCGGGAACCTGTAAGTAAACAATTTTTAATCAGCTAACTAGCAGCCGCATTGGCTTTTTCAATCATTTTTATAGGGTCAAACCATTTTTTCCATTATTCCCATTATGTTCCACTACAGGGCAAAGGCATATCCTCATAGAAAAAAAGCAGGAAGTATAATAACTACTTTTATTTATAATTTTTCAGGGTCATATAGCGAGACAGTGTCCTGATAACCCCAAAGGTCTTTACCCCAATGGTGGTGGCTGCAAGCTTTGTGGCGATGTCACACATCTAAGGAAATATAATTATGCCGCATGACACGATTAATTTTACTTTAAAACTATTTATTTATCTTTAAATGTCAAGGACATAAAGAAGTTACATATATATATATTTATTATTTGAACATCAAATGACCCTATAAGTCCAGCAGTGTTTATAAATAAAAAAAAATAATAGGTGTAATTTTATTGAATATAGCAACACCACGCTCGCGCGACGTAAATAAAAATACAAGTACAATTTATTTCTGTACCATTATAGAATCAAGGTCAGTCTACGGACGATTGGTACAATTCGTACTTAGGAACTGATCGGTAATTTCGACGAGTCTCACAAGTGGTAGCGTGGCCGAGCGGTCTAAGGCGCTGGTTTAAGGCACCAGTCTCTTCGGAGGCGTGGGTTCGAATCCCACCGCTGCCAAATACTTTTTGCATTTTTTTATTTGTGAAATAAATAAAAACTTGTTAAAAATAACAAAAAATGCTGTTTTATAAGATTAAAATCAAATAATACTTCTTCGTAGACATTTTTTTTAACAACAATGTAATACAAATCGTTACACACGTAAGAAATGACGTCACAAGTATGCGTACCTACCTAATTAAATTTTCAACAATGTTCTGAGAACCGAAAACAATTGAATTTTATAATTAATCCTAATTTAAACATTGTTCACATTTAATTGATCATGCTAGGAGTAATGAATTTAATCTTTAAATAAATCTGTACCACTGGATCTCATCTAATAGACATATTTATTGTATACAGATAAGGAGTGGAATTCCCTGCCGAAGTCCTCTTCCTGATAGCTACAACTTACAGGTCTTTAAGTCAGGAGTGGAATAGGTTAGCAACAGCAGGGGCCAAGCAGGGGCCAAGCTGGATCGAAGCCTACTGGGGCCAGAGTTAACCGAAAGGGAACTCGAGCCCTGGTATGAAGGCACGAAGGAACGGCGTGGGTTTTTAGTCAGTAAGAGTCTGACACTATCTCCCGCTCTGCCCAAGAGCGGTAGTTGTCATTGAATGATTTTTTCCCACCATAAAAAAGGAGGGAATAGGTTACTTCTAGGCAAGGTTACTTGTGTCATTGTCAGTGGCGTAGCTAGTACTAATGGGGCCCCATATCAAAGGATCATTCAGAAGGTAACCTAACTACTAAAAATCCTACTAAAATAGGATGAGTCGATAAAATAGATTGTCGTCTTATATGTTATTCTAAAAAGCTAAAAACTCTTTACAGAGTATCATATAGTCATTATTCATTCACTCCTAGCTTTTTGTCTATGAGTATTTTTAAGACTGTGTATAACATGTTACGAATTTAGACATATGTCGGGGCCCCTGTAGCTCGGGGGCCCCGTATCATTATACGGCTGATACGGCGGTATCTACGCCCCTGCTCATTGTCTTGTATTGTAAAAGTGCATACCATTATTGTTATTAAGTTTTTTTTTTTCTTTGTTCTGCTTCATGCATGTTTTTCATAGAAATTAAATGTGAAAACATGTCATTGGTTGTATTGCATGATTATTTTGTTGTTTTTGTTAGTTGTTATACTGTTTGTTTTTCTATTGTAATAATATATTTGGCTGGCCTGTTGGTCTAGTGGTTAGTGGCCCTGACTGCTATGCCGGAGGTCGTGGGTTCGATTCCCACCCAGGACAAATCGCTTGTCCCTATTAACAATGTCGGATATGTTTTTTTGCCATTTTCTTTTTATTTCACGAATCACTCTCAAAAAGTTCCTTTTTTTAATAGCAGCAAAAAGAAAAAATAAATTACGTGTAGTTTTTAAAATGGGCCACGCTAACATTGTCAGACGTGGCCCATTCGCCAGTTAACAATGACGTATGTCATACTTTGACTCGCTCTCGTGTAAAGTTGCCAATTTTCACATCCGACATTGTTAATAGGGATAAGCGAAATGTTTATGTGATGAGCATGATCATTTGTTCTGTGTCTGGGTGTAATTTATCTATAATATGTATGTATTTAGAAATATATAAGTATGTTTATTAGTTGTCTAGTACCCATAACACAAGCTCGGCTTAGCTTGGGACTAGACGGCGTTGTGTGATAGTTGTGGAATATTATATTATTATTATTTATTTTGTAAGTAGGTTTAAAAAAAAAAACACTTTTACACGTCATTTTTTTTTTCGTCAGTTTAAAGTTAAACGAGACGAGTCCGGTGTTTCTTATCTGACTACTCTGAGAAGAAACACAGAAACAAACTCAGGGGTCAGTCTCTTTTTTAAATGTAATGGTCAAATCACATGAGAACATTCAGATTTGTCTGAGATGGTCTTTTGAAGCTTTATTCAAAAGTTCTCAATTCGAATGTTTGTATTTTTTTTTAAACGTTTGTCCGCGCATAATTTCGTCACTTATCGACCGATTTGAATTTTTTTTTTATATACATAGGGTATACTTATCAAATGGTCCCATAGTCACCAAATTGGAATCTGATGATGGAATCTTGGCGAAATCGAGGGAACTCCTCAAATTCAATTCAATTTTTTAGTGAAGTCGATTATTTTTTTTTATAAAAAGGTTTTTCTGTGTATGTTTGTAATGAATAAACTCAAAAACTACTGTGTCGATTTCAAAAATTCTTTCACCATTGTAAAGCTATTATTTACCTTGAGTGGCATTCCTACTAATATTATAAATGCGAAAGTAACTGTCTGTCTGTCTGTCTGTCTGTCTGTTACGCTTTCACGCAAAAACTACTGAACGGATTTAGATCAAATTTGGTAGGTAGGTAGAAGAGACACTGGAATAACACATAGGCTACCTATAATTCCACTGTTGAGCACGGGTCTCTGCCCGCACGATATAAACTGTAGTCCACGCTGGCGAAGCCGCGGGCGGAAAGCTAGTAGGCTATATTTATAGCCCGTGCGAAGCCGGGACGGGCCGCTAGTCGGGAAATATAACTGTAAGTTGTAACTATAACTAGCGACCCGCCCCGGCTTCGCTCGGGTAACAGTATTTCTTCACTATTTAGTGGATGTTATTATACATATAAACCTTCCTCTTGAATCACTCCATCTATTAAAAAAAAACCGCATCAAAATCCGTTGCGTAGTTTTAAAGATTTAAGCGTACATAGGGATATAGGGACAGGAAAAGCGACTTTGTTTTATACTATGTAGTGATATAATCTGTAATATTACCTTCCGCCAGTGACCTCGTCCGCGCGAATATTGGTTATTGCACACTCGAAATCGAAGTCGAAGACGGATAAAAAGCCTATGTCCTCCTTGGAATTCAAGCTTCCTCTGTAGGTACTAATATTCAAGCGATTTTACAACAGACAGACAGAGTTGCCTTCTTACATATTTATAATATTTTATTTATTTGGGAAAAGAACAGTTATACAATACAGAAACAATATACAGTGGTTTTTTCAGAGAAGTAAAACAAGTATAACCCACACCATGGTCCACGGAATAATACGTGAAATAGGATAACGGACGCTGTCAAATAAGAGTAATTTAAGTAAGTATAGAAATATATACAAATACATACTAGCTTTTGCCTGCGGCTTCACCCGCGTACATAAGCCCAGGATAAAAAGTATCCTATGTGTTATTCTGGGATATGGTCTACTCGTGTACCAAGTTTCATCGAGATCCGATAGTAGTTTTTGCGTGAAAGAGTAACAAACATCCATACATCCATTCATACATACAAACTTTCGCATTTATAATATTAGTAGGATTCTTACAATACTTTTTTTTTAATTATTGATAGGCTCGCGTGGCAAAAATAATTATGATTTAATTTGTTTAAACAAGTGTTGGGTTTTCGTGCCATTGTTAAAATTACCTGCTACAGCATTATTCTTCATTAAAATTCCATGACGACAATTCTTAATAACGCACTCAGGGCCGGATTTAAGCAAAGGCAACATAGGCAGTTGCCTATGGGCTGCCACCACACCACAAAAAAAAAATCAATTAGCCTTTATTGTTTTTTTTTTTATAAAAACAAAAAATACTGGGTTTTGTTACAAATAGTTAGACGAAAAACATATTTTTTTGATTGAGCGGTAATAGTTAACATTTAATATCTGCGAAATCAAGCAGCACGAAATATGAACACAAATGGCACTTTTCACGCTTTCCACCGCGCCGCGCTAGACCAGCAACAGCGGAAAATGGAGTGTCACAAGGCGCGAGCATCAATTTTACCATAAAAAAGCAAAAAACAGCAAAAGAAAAAAACAAGAAAAAAACAGGACTTTTACTATTGAGAAAGCGAGTGAGACGCGTTTATGAAGCTACTAGCTCCTCCAAGAGCGGCTTCGCCCGCGTGATAGCAACAATTATCCCAAGAGAACTTACTTCCGGGATAAAAAGTATCCTATGTCCTATTCCAGGATATGGTATATCCGTGTACCAAGTTTCATTAAAATCGGTTTTGCCATTTAGGCGTGAAGACGTAATAAACAAACAAACTCCCTTTCGCTTTTATAATATTAGTTATTATTAAGGATATATAGCGGCGTCTCGCTCCCTCTCTGTTAACCACAAACGATTTGAGGGCCTCCATCACATGCTCTGCCTATGGGCCGCCGAAGTCTTACTTAATCCGGCACTGAACCCACTTGATAGTATACATAATTAAATAATCATAATTAAAGCAGTAGTGGCCCAGTGGGTAACGGGGTCTTACGTACGAGTGGTATTTTTTTATGGCTTATGTTTAACTTACCACCAGATATAGTAACATATAACAGACAAAAATAATAAATGATCACCAAAATTAAACCAGCATTTTAATGTAAAATTATAACCAAAGCTTTTACAACTTACTATCCTATTTAAGCGAATTGACTCCACTACCAAAAAAAAAACTCACGCACTAAAGGTTCCGTGCAAACTACAATTCGCGAATGGAGTCTCGATTTTTTTTCCGAATTGCAATTTTTGTTTTGTTTTATTAAATTAAATTTACTGTTTTCAGATTTATTACTATACCTGTGCTATAAGACCTTGCTTGGTGCCAAATTTTAGGATTCTGGGTCAACGGGAAGTACCCTATGAATTTTGATCTTTAAGAGTATCAAAAAGTAGGTATTATAAGCGCGGAGCTTGCGGTGCAGTGAGACATAACTGAATATGGCATCATAATACTTATACATATTTGGTAATAAACCTACATTGTATGGCAATCACAGTGTTAGTTATTTCGATATGTTATAATCCCGATAAAAAACTTTGGTTATAATTTTACATTAAAATGCGGGTTTAATTTTGGTGATCATTTACTATTTTTTGTCTGTTATATGTTAATATATCTGGTGGTAAGTTAAACATAAGCCTTTTTTATGACCACTGCTCTCAAACCGGTGAAGGAAAACATCGTGAGGAAACGCACGTTTCCTCACGTATTGGATTTTATCTACTACCTCACCTATGTCTACTATACTGCCCCTGATAGTTAAAAAGACGTATCTAACAAAAACGAAAACGGGTAAAAAAAAATTAAACCACACTGGAAAAAGTTTGCAAAATATAAAAAATACAGGCAGATGCGCCATTATATCCTGATTCCGGCAATGTACATAACTCAAATCTGGAAAAAAATGTTAGATGCGTCTTCGAAAACAGAAAACACAAAAAAAAACCGCGACACATATACTCCTATATATATTCTGTGCATATACCCAGTTTTGTATGCAAATAATGTGAGTAGCCAGACATTAAAACCATTTATTTATTACAAAATAAACTGTAAAGTTTAATGCTGTTTGTTAATTTATAGGCTATCATCTCTGTCCTTGACTTGGACATTATATACAGCATTAGTTTTAGTATCTGCGAAACCCGAAACACGTGTCTAGTATTTTTATGTAAAGAATCTATGTACAAAATTTCATAACTGTATCATGAAAAACCACAAAGTTGTAGCTTGTTATGTCGACCGTGTTTTTATGCAAATAAATGTTATTCTATTCTATTCTATTCAAAAATACATAGTCACCGGGCCATCCAGGAGACTGAGGGGTTGTTTTGCACTTGCACCCAGCTATTCGCTGGCGCCTAATGCCCACTATGACCTGCCGATGCCGTGATCTGTGTTGTACTTAGTGTCGGTGGTATCCAACTTGTGACCTTTTTAAATATTTTTGGGAAAAAATATAACATGGTGTAAAATCTATTGGAATCCATTCAGTTACTGATTCTGAACAAACTATATTCAGGTTTCGCATAAATTAAAAATAATGTCCTATACTCGTAAAATGTCAGCTGGTTAAGGAAAATAGTGTAATGTAATAATGTTCTTTTTATAGGACACTAGAGACTTTTTAAGGAACTCATCTAATGAATTCTCCCGCTCTAGGGCGGAACGCGAGGGTGTGTCAGAATTTTACTGACTAAAACCACGCGTGGAACACTACACGCCGTTGATGTCTCGGGTTCGGTCCAGACGGGTACCGAAAGGCCGGACGACGAGCTTCCTACTGCTCGCCGTCCGCTGCCCTCGAGCGCGATTTTGCCTAACTTTGGGCGATCAGATTTTCTCCAAACTTTGTACACTCATCAAAGACCAATGACAATGCAATAATCCGTTTTTTTTTACGTGCATCCATCACTTTGGTTATTATCCCCTTAATATTTGTATCACATTCGGTGGCTATCACTAAAAAGTGAAAAATAAATATACCTACTTAGTTAAAAAACTAAAAAAACGCTTTCATAGCGTATCAAACTAAAAATGTAAAATAAGTTTTCAATATAGGTAAAAAGTAATAATAATGAACGAAAATATTAATATTATTGTGAAAAAACCGTGGGGTGCTCAATTTACGAAAACTATGGCACAGAGCGCCCCACGCTTTTATCACAATAATATTAATATTTTTCGTTCAATAATATTACTTACCTACTTTCTACCTAATGCTTAATGAAAATTTATTTTACACTTTTTAGTTTGATACGCTATGAAAGCGTGTTTTTAAGTTTTTATTAAATACACACCGTGAAAACCGCATCAAAATCATATGGTTTAGTAGATAGCCTATAAACATTGAATTATAAAAACCCTTGTATATCAATGCCTATAAACCACGAACACACAGACGGAAAAAGCGATTTTATTTTTATTAAGTATGTGAAAATTAAAAATGGTCGTGTTACTTACGTGTTATTGTGTAATATTATGTAAATCAGACGTTTAATTGTATTGAAGTAGGTATTGAGACAGGGGAGTAGCTACCGCCGTATCAATTATACGGGGCCCCCAAGCTACAGGGGCCCCGATTTAGGCCAAAATTTGTAGCATGTTGTCCATAATCTTAAATTCTCATGAACAGGAATGAATGAATACCAAATACTGACTACTCATAATATGATACTATATAAATAGCTTTTAGCACGCTTCTTTTTTTAGCATTTTCTATATAGGTACAAGACGGCAATAAAAACTCAACCAATTTTAGTAGGTACGTCCTACTAAGTGACGAAATGAGCTCATTTTCAATTTTAAGGCCTCTCAAGGCACTATTTCTATAGAAGCTCTATCGTACAAAAAAAAACTTTCAAATATATTTGATACGGGGCCCCTGAGGGCCTAGCTTTGCCACTGTATTGAGACTGTAAAAGATTTGTACGATTTCAAAATAAATTTTCGCGCTTACTTTTGTGTTAAATTGTTTTTGTTAAAAATCGTTTTGTAGATCTTAGATAAGTGGGTAAGTATATGTTGGCTGTTTACTGGGTATTTTAATGTTAAATAGGTAATTATTTTTGTGTTAAGTAGGTACCTGCCTAGTACATTTCTAGAACTGTTAAATATTTGTACCTATCACCACACTATCACTTTCAGTTATAATATACTCGTATATCCGCAAAAAGAACTTTTGATTTTCACAAGGGAAAAATCTTAAACAAATCTAATAAAAAAATAATCTCGATATTTTACAAAACGTCAAATCAATACCTTCGAAGGAAATTGAGTTGTCCACTTAATATTATAAGGTACTTTTTCATGCAACATCACTAGGAAACTGTGAGACACCACGTGGCCGGACCGAAGTGCTATCGATTTTATATTTATTCCTACGAAAACATTCCAAATTAATATCTAGTAAAAACAGAAAATCTACACACAACATTCACTAACACTGTGTTTTCTATTCAAAAGCACATTTTTACGCATTCCACTCAAAATGTTAAAATAATACACTCTAAGCTACTTAAGTCACTATTTCGTAAATCCACCGGCTTCCACTCACCATTACATGGTCGGTAACAATATCCACCCGCACACCACGAAAACTGACGTCAAACTGGCGAAATATCGCGATTTTTTAGGACTGTAGCATTCGATTTTTGAAAACAGCTGATTCCAGACCAATTTGACCTCCGCGCACAAGCGATCGTTACACCGACGCGTCTCAAATTAAAGTGGCCCGTATCTTTGTCAAAGGTCACTGTCGCGACGAAATTCCCTTTTAAAAACTTGCTGCAATGCGTCTCATGGCCTGTACTTAAGAAAGAGCATTGTGCAAACTGTAATTATCAGTAAAAACAGTGTCCCGGTGCAATTTTGCCAACTTTAGTTGTTATTAATAGAAAATAGACGCCATCTTGCGTCGTCGGGGCGAACAGCGCATGCGCGGCGTTAAGGGCAAGGGTAGAATAGATATTATCTATTACAAATTACGCTTTTAACTTGCTAGACGTCACGGTTTCTTTATTTTATCATATATAATATGTAGATACAGCTGTTTTTCATGAGCCAGGAAAACAAAAGTTATGATATCAACCATAGCAAGCATGAATAAACAAATGACGGGTGTATGTAGGTATTAGCTATGTTGTTTTATTGTTTTCCAAATTGTTCGCACATATTGCGCAAGTTTGTGCAAACATTAAACTCGTAGTAGTAGTAGGTACATAACATAGACATCCGTGGTACATAACTTTGGTACCTACGTAGTTAAAACTAAGTCCTGTGAAGGAAAGCCCTGGTTTGTTGAGTCTCCTCTAAAGACACCTTTTTTTTACTGTGGGCAACCCCCGCTCTTGGGTGGAGCGGGAGATAGTGTCAGACTCTTACTGACTAAACACCCACCCCGTTCCTACTAGCCTCTTTATACCGGGGCTCGAGTTTCCTTTCGGATAACCTTGGCCCCAGTAGGCTTCGACCCAGCTGGCTCCTCCTGTTCTCTGAAGACACCTGGAATTAGAGAATTCTTTTAACTAAATGAGACCGTCATTGAGCCCATACAGCAACAACACAACAACAAGCACAACAGCTAGCTGAACCGGCGAACTTCGTGCCGCCTACTAATGAGCTTGTGTTGTGGGTACTAAACAACTGATAAACATACTTATATATTTATTTTCTAAATACACTTACATATTATAGACAAATTACACCCAGACACAGAACAAAATAATGATCTTGAAACATTTGTCCTGAGTGGGAATCGAACCCACGACCTCCGGCATAGCAGTCAGGGCCACTGACCACTAGACCAACAGGCCAGTCAATAACACACAATTTTAATATACAATAAGATACAAAAGTTATCTGCATCGATTTCGTACATTTTAAGTGATTTTACAAGTAAAAACTTCTCCAGATTATTTATGTATAGATCTGTGCCTTAAACTTGTGATTCCATAAAACTCACTTAGTACACTGTAGGGGAAGATCAGGTTTTGCAAATGGAATTTTCATTTCCTGAGCTTGGTAACTCGTAATTTTATCCATTTCATATTTTTCTAAAAAAAAAATCAGGATACTTTAAGTAGCGCGATGTGAAAATACCAATTAAGTACCAACCAAACCACTGACTTAGGTAAGATTGAAAAAAACTGGGTAAGTGCGAATCGGACTCGCACACAACCCTCCCCGTTCCTTCTTCCCTAACAAGGCTTAGCTATCCTACGGAGCCTGGGCCCAGTAGGCTTCGACCCGGCAGGGACCCTGCTGTTGCTGACAACTCCTTGAGACGCGCGGAAACAGTGCGCGCCGTCGACGACTTGGGCTCGGTCCGGACGGTCGGAGAACGAGCTACCCATTGCTCGCCGTCCGCAAGCCCGCGCCCACGGTGCGGTGGCCGAGTACAGAGGCCCTGAAACACAAAGATCAATTGAAGGTACACAGGCGTGTCTTAGTCAGTAGTGCCCGCCATACACCCTAGGGCAAAGAGAATAAAACCACTGTTGTGTATAGTCATTGTGGTTGTATAGTCATTGCCCTAGGGTATACCAGACGCAGACAGGTTTGCCTATACAGGTTTATTGGGCAGGTAAATCGGAGCGTGCATATTGCACAACTGTGCAGGTTTCTATACAAGCTTATCTGAGAGGTATAACCGTTAAGGAAAACCTGTTAGACATACCCTAGCGTGAAGTAGCGTGTGTAGCTAGGGTACCTAGGGGTTCCTCTCACTGCGCGCAGAGCTTGGGCAGTTAAGAGGTGATTTCTCATAATCATAATCAGCCTTATAATGTTCCCTCTGCTAGGACTCAGGCATTCTCTCAAGGAAAGGGTTGGTTTCCCAAAAAAAAACCTACGAAAAAAGAAATTTTGGTCCTCTTTAAAATATGTGAGAGTAGTGGTGGCCGCGTGGTAACTGCCTCGACTTACGAGTTGTAGGTCACGGGTTCAAACCCAGCTAGGCACATTACTTAGTTTAATTTATTTCATCACCACTGCTCTCAAAACGGTGAAGGCAAACATCGTAAGGAAACCGGCATGTCCTAGAACCAAAAATTCGAAGACGTATGACATCTACCAAACCAACCCGCACTGGGCCCGTGAGGTGGATTACGACCCACTCCCTCTCCTAGAGAGGAGGCCTGAGTCCTAGCAGTGGGAACATCATAAAGCTGATTATGCTTTAAAATATAAGTCATAAACTTGAGATAGAAATACTTTTGGCACGTGCACAAACAATACAAGACACATGTCATACTCATGAGCACGTGCTTACTTTATATTTTATAATAATGGCCCATTTGTTACTTAAAATAATGCTCTTAATTCATCATAATTACCTTATTATTACGCGCAAAAATAAACAAGAATGAAGGTAAATCTTGAGATTCATTCAGATTATTTATTGATAGAAATACCATGGTTTGAGAGCAACATAATGGTGCTTGATTTATTAAATAATAGTACGTTATGATATATGTGTGTAATGTTAGTGATTACCGTTGAGGCGGTATTTAGACCCGAGCCATGGCGAGGGTCTTATGAGAGCCGAGAATGGTAATCATTAATTACTCACGTGTATCATACGACGTTTTTCAATACACTTATGAATAAAATAACTGTAAAACTAGTAAACTTTTGTGGCAGTAAAAAACTGTTTTCATATGCGCGCCCATTTTGTTTTTCTTATGTACGTGGGGGACAACCTGCGCCCATCCTGATACGATAAATGTCATAAAATTATGACGGTGGAGAGGTTGAACAATAAGGTTTTAACCACATCATAGCACTAGTGCGTAATGGTAATCAAAATGTCACAGTTTGGTAACAAGTGCCATTATATACCTAAGTGCAGTGCAATAAGAGACACTTTATGAGCAAGTGTATTGAAAAATAAATTAAAATGCCTTTTATTCCATTACTTACAATTAAATAGAAACTTGTTCAGTTATGAAAACCATTAAAAGCAAAGCATATTATAAAAATCTTGATTGAGAGGCGAGCCAAGAGAATCATCGGCAATGATGCACTTGTGAAGTCGAAACTCCAAAGCCTTGAGCATCGCCGCCGAGTTGCTAGTCTGTCGGTTTTCTATCGTTTACATTTCGGGGAGTGTGCACTGGAATTGCACAATCTAATTCCGCTAAGTCCGTTCCATCATCGGACCACAAGACGTACGGCGTTGCCTCACCGGTACATGGTTGACATCCCACCTATACGCACAAAGCGTTTTGGGAACACATTTATTGTGCGTACAGCCAAGGAGTGGAATTACCTGCCGGAGTCTGTGTTTCCTGATAGCTACAACTTGGGGGACTTTAAGTCAAGAGTGAATAGGTTACTTCTAGGCAAGCGTGCTCCATCGTCGACCACATCATCGCTTACCATCAGGTGATATGGTGGTCAAACGCGAGCCTATCAATAATAATAAAAAAAAAACTTCTGCTCGTCTTCTCAATCTATTAACATAAATTTGTTCTTTCATCAGTCTGTTTCTTCTATTCAAGTACCCCTATCCAAGTTGTTAATCTGCAATAGTTAACGCTAGTAGCTTTAAATTTACGGGAATGACGTCATCTCAACGCTCAGTCACGTGGTCAGAACAAAAGAATTGGCGGCAAAGTCAACTCGAAGCGCTCGACGCAAGCGAAACGGTTGTAACTAAACTTGGCTAGGGGTTTTTTTTTTCAGTGGGCAAAAATCATCTTATAATAATAATAATAATAACCATTTATTTTCAGGCATCGGAGGCCCATAGAAAAAAATCATAAAATAATCTTATATAATAATAAACTAATAAATATCATAACAACTAAACTTCCTTCTTTGTTTAACTTTTATATTTTTTCTTTTTTACTTTTTTTTCTTTTTATCTTATGACAACCCTCGCTCTTGGGTGCACCGGGAGATAGTGTCAGACTCTTACTGACTAAAAACCGACCCCGTTCTTTCTAGCCTCTTCATACCGGGGCTCGAGCTTCCTTTCGGATAACTCTGGCCCCAGTAGGCTTCGACCCAGCTGGCCTCCTCCTGCTGCTGACAACTCCTTGGATTGTCATCGCTATTCGTAACGGTCGCCTCTGCGGCGTAGGCCTCCCCTAAATCGCTCCACGCTTTCCTATCGCGCGCTTTCTGCATCCAGTTTGGTCCACAACGTTTGGTAAATATATGAACATCTCTTTCTCTTTGTCTCCCTTGCTTTCTTTTACCGTCTAATGGAATCCATTCTGTTACCCGCGTTGTCCACCTCGTACACTCCAATCTACACAGATGTCCTGCCCAGTTATGATCTAACCGTGTTTGGGATTATTAGAACCGTTATGAGATGCGCTCTAACTATAAGGTATTTAAGTTTGACTGAGGGGTACTTTTTAGTGGTCGTACCGTAACTAAAAAGTGTAAAATAAAAAAAAGTTTTTACAAAAAAAATATAACCGACTTCAATGTTAAATTTAATTTTGGACTTTAATTTTGGAAGTTGGTGTTAAATAACGAAGAGACTAAACTATTATAGAAACACCGACTTCCAAAATTAAAGTTATTTGGTACTTTTCAGTGTTTTTTTAACATTGAAGTCGGTTATATTTTTTTTGTAAAAAGTTTTTTTTAAACCTTTTTGCAAAATTAATATTATTTATCTGCGTATGAATAGAATAGAATAATCATTGTTGTACACCAAATTAGTAACAAAACTTTTTACACTAATTTAAATCTATAGGTACAATGGCAGTCTTATCGTTGACTGCGATATCTACCAAACAACCTTACTCAAACACACACAATCAGGCTTGTTGCCACTGCTGGGACTCAGGCTTCACCACGCGGGCCCAGTGCAGTTTGCTGAATGTCACATGTCTTCGAATTTTTGGTTCTAGGACATGCCGATTTCCTCACGATGTTTTTCTTCACCGTTTCGGCAACCTAAGAATAGACTGAAATAAGAACTTGAAATAACAAAGGGGGTTATCTAAATTTATAAAGTATTAAATATATTAGAAAAAGTACCTATTAACTAAAGTGTAAAGTATTAAGGCTGGTCTTGTAAAAATTCACCCGCGGCAAATTATTAGCGCATCTTTGTATGCTTTTTTTGAACAAAATAATGAAACAACTTGAAATATTATTATAGCACATATTTAACCATAGTATGAGTAGTAGCTAGTTTTTTTTTTAAGTCAATTTGGGTGTATTATGTTTGGTAAATCAAGCGTTAAACATAGCTCTTTCGTGCCAACATCATTTCGACTTATGTTTGTGAGCTTCGTTAATGGTAATAATATAATGAATTTACAAATCTTTGGAATGTAAAATTAGCGCAACATTATCATCTTTGAAATGCATTTATGGCTAGTTCTAATTGTGTGTCATTTTCTTATTTTAGAAGTCACAATTTCAGCAAAATTCTCAACATTTGGCTCTTATTAAATGTTTTTTTTCACAATAACTAAGCATCGTAGTTACATCATATTTTGATGCCAAAACTTCAATAAAGCAAATAATAAAAAAGTTAAAATCTAAATCGCCATAATTTATCCAAAAAAATTATTTTAAAAGATGTCCAAAAAATGAGTACAAATATTAATAATTTATACACATTTTTTGGACATCTTCATTGCCTTCTTCTGCGAAGCAGTAATGCTAGTGAAGGAGCGGGCCCAGCGCCTGAGGGAAGTTTGATCCTCACGCCCCAACTGCGTGTTAGGAGAAGCTCTGGTCGTCGCAAGCCGCAGGCGCAGGGTGATCCCCAGCCACCGTTTGTGCCACTTTGCGGACGACGAGTTCACTGTCCAGTCGGACCGGACCGAGCCCAAATTGTAGATGGCGCGCAATACTTCACGTGCACGCCCAAGAAATGTCAGCAAAAACCGTAGGAGCCCAGCAGGACTGATGCATATTAGGGACACGAAAAACTTTTGAAAAGGAAGCCGTGGTCCTAGGACGCAAAGGCTAACTGAAACTGTAACTAGTCAGTAGAAGTCTGACACGCTCTCTCGCTTCACCTAGAGCGGGAGAAGGCGTGGGATGATTTCACATCTTTAAAAAAGTTTTTAGGCTAGGTATAAGTAATTCTTAATTATATTACAAAGAGAGATAACTGAGAGTGAACTATCTACCTTTATTTTTTTACTAAAGTGGCCTTCTTCTAATCTTTTGGTAAGTACTATTTAGATTAATATATTTACCTACAAATAAAACATTATCAAAGATGACCTAACACTAATAAATTGCAAATTAGACCGGAAACAGACCACAAAGCTCTGTACTTAATGATCCGATAAAAATCTAAATTGTTTCTGTAATTCTAATGTGAAGAACATTATGATAATGGTATAAAGTGAATCTGCCCAAATCTGTTTCATAATAAAAGCATAGTACAACTCTACTTGACCCAGATACCGATGCAACTGGCGGTCTGTTTGCGTAAATACAAATGAAAGGCATAGCAAATTATGCTGTGAAGGTTTAAAAAAACACATAACGACAAATAAAAGCTGAGCAAGATGTCTTTTTTCTGTTTAAATAATAATGTTATATTTCACATTGAGCATTTGTCCATAGGCAATATACTTAGGTAATTTAGAGAAAACAGAAAAGAGCGGTCACTATGATAAACGGTATCTAATTGAATTTTGATTGATTGAGTTATTTCACGTCTCAAAAGTGTCAATAATATTTATTTACACTATTGAATAAAATTAATTACAAACAGCACTATTAGTACGAAATAAAACTGTACGCGCTATAACTACATGCGCCCTCTAGCGATATATAGAAAACTTCTTGAGATTGTTTCGGTGTTAATGCTACTACTACTCACCGCAAGATGGTGCTATACAGTGTTTATATTTAAAATTTAATTGTGCTGAATTAATAAAAACATAAATAAAATAATGTTTATAGTAATTAAAAGGCCCCAAATGAACGATTATAAATAGAAATTTATAAATTTTATTCTGAAAAAAAAAAAGGGAGGTATTCAGCTTCACAATTCACATAATGGGTAACACCGTCTATCAATTGTCAAAAACAATCTGTCATACTCAACGGCTGATATTTTTTAAACATTTTAATTTCTCATGGATAATTTCCTCAATTTCGTTTGTTTCACAAACTTTTGATAAAAAAATGGACACTAAGACCACACAAATTAGGCAGAAGAACCGTAAGTATACATCCTAACTTCACAGTTTATAGAAAATTCTTCAATTTTTACGCAAGAAGTGAACAAAAATTCACGCGTGTTTGCAGGATTTTTGAAGCTATCCCTGAAGAAATCCAGGCCAAAAGTAACTCAAGACATAAATAAACATAACAGAAGTTCAGATGTGATAATACTTGACGAGTCTTTTGATAGATTACGGAACGATTTTCTTAAAACTGTAAGTACCTACTTGGTTCACTTTAGCATGAAAGAACTTTGTTATAAAGTGCTAAGGAAATCTAAATTGTAATCATGAAGAGGCTATCTATTGTTGCAAACGGCAAAACATAGTGTTCTAAGGACACACATGAGTGTAAATAATTTATTGCAACATTCAAATAACAACATTCATTAGTATTTTTATTATTTAAAGTAAAATTAATACCAACCTAATTAAGTAAATTCTTTCAGTAATAGTAAAGCTATATCATTGTTACTTATCATCATAATGGAAAAATGCCGGGTAAAATCTAGCGTTAGATAAGACAATAAAACTGCACATTCTGGTCAGAATTGCATAAACAATTCATCAATTCTTAGTGCTGCGAAAGAACTATTTTTTTTTGTTTAGCAATTCTATTAAGTGTACTTATGTTTAGTGTGTGTGTGTTTAAGGAAGTTAGTCCTTAATTTATACTTAGATCAAGTTAATATTTAAGTAATAATAGTAATAATTTTGTAATTAACTCATTAACCTTTCGTATTCCGTAATTAGAGACACAATTAAAAAACCATTGTGACCCATGTAGATCTACGTTTCTGGCATACAACGGGTTGCAAACCCAAGCAAACTGACGTTCAACCTCTTTTTGTCTTTCTATTATGTCTCTAATTACTGTATTCAAAAGGTTTAAAAAGTTATAGCGGTTCATCCTGAACTTACAACTTCTTTAACAATAGTACTTTTTCCTTTTCAGGCACAGGCCAGTCAGAAAATATATTCTCCAATAACAATAAATGACTCCTGTGATCTGTCATATAACGATGACCTGCCAAAGATCTCTCTCAGTGATAAGGAACCAAGTAAAAATGGAAATGTGAGTAAACTGTATGTAATGTGCACTATAGAATAGAATAGAATAGAATAAACTTTATTGTACACCAAAATAGTAACAATGACATAGAAACTTAAATCTATGGGTACAATGGCGGTTTTATCTCTGACAGCGATATCTTCCAGACAACCTTAGGATGGAATATAAGATCCAGATTATTGTTAAAATTCATAGAATAGAATAAAAATACTTTTATTCAGGACAGAGACAGTACAACGGTTATAAACACAAAGTAGAAAACGATCAAAAGTACAGAGCCAGTCATGCCTGACCACTGTCGGTTTAGTTTTTAGTGGCCCTGCCTGCAATGCTATAGGTTGTAGATTTGATTTCCATACAAGACAAATGTTTGTGAAATCAGCAAACGATTGTTTGCATGATAATTTGCTCTATGCCTGTGTAAATATTTTTTTTTAATTTCATCAAAAGTCATTGTTATAATTCATCGAAAGTCATAAACCCAGTGTAACTCCTACTACTTATAAAAGGTGGTTGCATTTCACCCTTGGGTCAGGTCGGGTGTAGGAATTCAGCGTAGGAACTCAACACGAGAATGTTTTCAGTTTTGTATTGCTGTTTGTCAAAGGTCTAAACCTACTTAAAAAATTTTGATTAATTGCTGATTTACACACACAAGATAATTTAATATCCACTAGGTACAGTATATGGATCACCCTCAAAATTCGATCAAACTAATTAAATTTAGATATTGATAATGTAAATGGTGATTTTTAGGATTTTATAATTACACAGACCAACATTTTATATTCTGAATTTTGAATAAAACGATGTGACTTCATGGTTTATAAGATTTTCCTCACAATAAAACTTACAGATATCTTTCAACCAGTCACGGGAAGATCCATCACCAGCAAAAGAATCACGACCTAGCATCGGAGGCTGGTCCCCAGCACAAAACATTATCTGTGCCACTCCGAGGCACGATCCGACACCATCATCACCACGAGACATAGCTAACGAATCACAAGAACAATGCTCAATAAAGAAAATACACTTATCTCAGAAGAAATTATTAAACGATCTTTACGGAGACCAATGGAAATCAATACCAAAGTTATTTAAAGCTATCAAAGCAAATTATGAAAATGACACAGTCTCAAAGAAACTACGGTTTGATGACGATGAGAGTGACAAAGAAAATATTAGACATCACTTAAAAGAGAACAAAATGTTGTATTTGACTGATTCTGAGGCTAAACGTAGAGTTGACATTGCCAACGAGACAGACAAACGATCGAAGAAGAAGTTGTATACGGAGATGGTGCCAAGTACTCCGGAAGTGCCAAAAGTTAAATTGAGGACCGTGAACAGTACTACGAAGAAGAATAAAGTAAAGAAGGCCATGAGTGTGACAGAAATGGTTGAGGTTATGAAGGATGATGTTGATTTGTTGACGAAGAAAGTTGGCAATGTTTGCGTTACACCAATCGTTGAGAGTGTACAGAGGATTAGTTTTATCGGTTCTTTGGCAGGTAAGAATTAATTTATTTAGTTGGTTAACTTTAGTTTTGTTCCTCCATTGAAAACCTAGTATCCCTCAACTGGGGTCCAGGAACTGAGAACTGGGGTGTTTTGTCTGGTCCGGGCAACTACCTGATAGTTGATTTCAAAATGTTACATAAGTTGTAATCCTTACTAATATTATAAAAGCGAACGTTGTTACGTCTTCACGCCTAAACGGCAAAACCGATTTTAATTAAACTTGGTACACGGATAGACCATGTCCTGCAATAAGATATAGGATACTTTTTAACCTGGAAGTATGTCCCTTTGTGATAATTTTCTGCTATCACGCGGGCGAAGCCGCTGGGAGCAGCAAGTCTGAATATAATAATAATATCACACAACGCCGTCTAGTCCCAAGCTAAGCAGAGCTTATGTTATGGGTACTAGACAACTGATAAACATACTTATATATTTGTAAATACATACACATATAGATAAATAACACCCAGACGCAGAACAAATGAATATGCTCACCACATAAACAGTTGTCCTGGGTGGGAATCGAACGAACAACCTCCGGCATAGTAAACAGTGCCACTAACCACTAGACCAACAGGCCAGTTATTTTTAAATAAAATTATTTTAAGTTTGATTTTGAATTATTTCCAACCTTCCAGATAACGTCCCCTCCTGGCGATGCAACGTAGAAGCTATTCAATACAGAGACAGCTACAAAACTCTAAAGGAACAATTAGCAAGGAGGTTATTTGTGGAGTTCAATAAGGGAGTGTTTGACAACGCTATGGATGAGGACCTGCCTATACTGTGGGATACCAAGCTCAGGACTACTGCTGGGTGAGAGATTTTTCATTACTAGCTGGCTGCTGCAGCTTCACCTGCATTTTAGTTTACTGCACCACTCCTATTGTTTAATTACTGCTTGACTATGATCCCACCTGATGGTAAGCAGTGTTGCATTCGTTGATGGTAAAGCGTGCTAATATTACTAGGAGCCAATTCACTTTAGCCTTGAATGCGTCTATATTATAATTAGATGGGAAGACTGCAGTAGGCAAATTGTTCCAATCCTGCAGACGGCGAGTGATAGGTAGCTCGCTGGCCGGCCGTTCAGTAGTTTAGCGAAATGGCCAGTAAAAGGCTGACACTCTTTCCCAGAGTGTGAGGGCTATGTGACAAACCCGCAGTCCAGAGGCCCTACCACAAGCTCTGAACGCGATTAATTTGTCGATCTAAACTGAACCATAGGGTGTATAAATCTCTTTCTCGCTCGCACTACTTATATTTTAGCACGCCATAGTAAGGCGCTATCTTCTTCTTCTAATCTTTATTTATCATATTTTCCAGAACAACAACAAATCGTCTAATAAAGAACTCAAAAGGCGACCGAATCCGGACGTCGAGCATAAAGCTGTCAACCAAAGTACTGGACGCGCCGCAGCGGTTGCGAGACACGCTCATCCATGAACTGTGTCACGCGGCCACTTGGCTGATTGACTCGGAATTAAAAGCTGGACATGGCCCTCTGTGGAACAAATGGTAAGATATTGTAACAGAGTCTAAAGTCCCACATACCTCCGTTGAAAAGGAAGGATCTTCCGACCAGACGGATGTTTAGTCTGATCTGGGGAACTGCCCGTTAGATGATTTCAGGCTATGTTGTATATTGCTACAATCTCTGACTGGCCTGTTGGTCTACTGGTTAGTGGCCCTGACTGCTATGCTGGAGGTCGTGGGTTGATTCCCACCCAGGACAAATGTTTGTCTTGTGATAAGTATGATCATTGGTTCTGTGTCTGGGTGTAATTTATCTATAATATGTATGTAGTTAGAAATATATAAGTATGTTTATCAGTTGTCTAGGACCCATAACACAAGCTCTGCTTAGCTTGGGACTAGATGGCGTTGTGTGATAGTTGTGGAATATTATATTATAACAAAGTGTAAAGTCACACATACCTCCTTTGAATAGGAAGGATCCTCTGACCAGACGGGTGTTTGGTCTGATCTGGACTACTGCCCGTTAGATGATTTCTTTTTTGATCAAATCGTGCATAAAACTAATTGCGCGATGCAGGATCTTATGAGACGCCATAGATGTTGCTACAACAGCTTTTTTGCGAGTTGACAAATCATTAAATATTTTTTTCCGCTCTGGGTGGAGCGACAGGCAGTGTCAGATTTTTTTACTGAATAAAACCCACCTGTGTTTCTTCAGTTATCCTTTGCGTATCAGACCTTTTTTTTTGTCGATGGGGAAAATCATCTTATCTTGGGTGGAGCGGGAGATAGTGTCAGACTCTTACTGACTAAAAACCCCACGCCGTTCCTTCTAGCCTTCATACCGGGGCTCAAGTTTCCTTTCGGATAACCCCGGCCCCCGTAGGCTTCGACCCAGCTGGGCCCCTCCTGTTGCTGACAACTCCTTGAGGCGCGCGGGAACAGTGCGCGCCGTCGACGTCTTGGCTCGGTCGGGACAGTTACCGGACGATCGGACAGCGAGCTACCCATGGCTCGCCGTCCAACAGCCCGCGTCTAAAACCCTTGTTAACTGTCGAAACAAAACTGATACTAGGAGACCGAATAAAACTTTCTGTGTAGGTAAATAGTATTTATTTGCCAGTAAAACATATAAAATAATGTTAAAATAACCTTAAAATTTTAAACATCTCATCAGTACCTATCTTATTTATATTATTAAAACTTCATGCACACAGATACATAGCCGGACTTATAATTCTCTATCAAGTAACTAAGGGTGGCGACGAAAAACATTCATTCGCACATGAGGACGATTCGTGTGACGAGGAGTATTATTTTTTCACGATGCGTTTCTTATTTTGACAGCAGCAATGCTTTTTAACCTTTTCAGCGCCCATCTATATAATACGCGATGTGTCCTCCAGCGCCACGCAACAAATGTAAAATAGTACATTGTTGCACTAGGGATGAAAGTTACTTATTTCGTCTCGAGAAGGAGTTGAGCTAATTCGGGGGACTAAATAAGTAACTTTAACCCCGAGGTAAGCATTGTGCTTTTCATTACGAATACAAGAAGATAGACCTTGTTTTTTTTTTTTAATAATTTGACAGCTTTTAGTTGAAATTAAAACTCCCTAGGGATGAAAAGTTTGATACTTTTCAGCCCGCTCCTCAGGCAACTTCAGACCTACTTTCAGAGTATGAGTAATGAAAAAAAAATATTTTCTGGCGTTTTTATATAGCGTTTATATTTATATCATATTTTATATTTTATATGGCGTAATGAATATAAAACAAACAAGAACTTATTATGTGTGAAAAAGTTAAAAATATGGCTTATAACAGGGCAATTTTCCATAAAAACAAAATAAAAGGTAAAAGTCGTAAATTTATTTTATACTATTATTACTTCTAATCAAGTAGTGGCGCTGAGGGCACGACAATCTCGAACTTGTATACAAGTGATTGGCGTTCAAACGGTTAAATGCCTGTGTTCACATACATCACGTATCGTGAAAAAATACGGACATTATTTACATCACTTGACGTTCTTTGAAGATTTCGTTCCATCCAACGATGATAGCGCAGCCACAATGGGCCAAAGAATATAATCTCACTTCTTCTTCTCTCACGATTAACAAAAAATATTCCCCAAATTGGACCTTAATTGGAGATACATCTCTAGAGCGCGCGAACACAAAATAGATAGGTACAGAAGACAATGTCATGTATGAACTTCACTTTTTATACCTACGCTCGGTGGACGCACACTAATGAGCGTTTGAGCCGGAACTGTTCGAAGAGTGGGCCGAGACGCTACCGAGATATCGTGTCTGTGAGCAGTGTCTATGTGTGCGTTGCTCGAGCGCGCTTTGTATGTAGATTGACTTCTGTACCTATATATTTTGTGGCGCGAGTCACTTAGCTTAGAAAAAAAGAGTCTAAACATTGTCCGTCAGCCATTTAGAAACTTCGGTAGTGATCGAGAACATGCAGACACACGGTGTCCGACGCAGCCCCTGTATTACATATAGTTTTTAGTCCGGCGTTTAACGTGTTTACAAGAATATCTCCTATAACGTGCACAGAGTAGTTCAAAAATAAAAACAACACTAGACGCGACGCATCCTATCGCATAAATCCGCCAAGGCATAACAAATCTTGACACGTATCCTTTCTTATGAAAATGATGCTTAATCCTCCTAGCGTGATAAATGTCTTTCAAATTTTTTGTTACAAGCCCAGTTTCTCTCAAACGAATCGCATTTCTTCGCATTCTATCCGAGATTGGAAAACCTTTACGGAAAAAGTAACTAAAAATTAATTTGGCATATGGATATTTAAAGGAATACACAGGAGAATGACCAAATTCGTCACTGTAGCTCTTTTTGTAGTACTTGAACTCGGACTGTTGCACAAATGTGTATATATCTTCTGATTGAGCCACCAACTTCACATTTTCGATGTTATCAACGCATTCAGAGATACGTGGAGACGAGTAATTCCTTTCAGAAAGCAAGTAGATTAGTAATCTATTGTCTATACACGGTTTTAGTTTATGCGTAACCAAATCACGCTCAGTCGAGATCTGGTGTTCCATAATTGGATTTGAAGTGAGACTTACTAGGCTGGATTGGTAAATACTGTTCATGAGATACGAGAACCATACCCAAATTAAAAAGAAAAACTGTGCAGTCTTACGTTCAGGAATCTTGGATCCGTGTAGCAGGATAGAGTTGAGCAATTTGAGCATTATTTCTGATTTATCCTTAGCCCGAAGTAGTAAGACCATAATTGTTGAGTATAACAAGAAAACTGTGAGCAATAAACACCAAACTAACGGTTGAAATTCCAAATAAATAGTTTTCCAAATAGCTTTGAAGGATGCTCTTTTGACTAAAAAACTTAGCTCGTCATTGTAATCCAAATGTCCATGCAAGTAGGTGAATGCCTCTGCTCTACTCGAAACTAATAGTTTACCACCAAACATTACATCGGTCTCATTATTCTGCAACAATTCCATAGGGCCTGACACTTTCATCTTTTCATCTACAGTTGTAAAAAGTCCTTTAAGGTGAACGTAGGTGTAATTCACATTAAATTCTTCTATTTCTGCTAGAATTTTAAATATATACTGTTCTGTTCCTAGAACTTTAAAAGATTTCAATGGCTGAAAGGCGTATGGATGATGATCTCCTACCGTAGCTTCTATAGTACAGTTTTTTAGTCCTGTTACTAGTTTATCTGGAAATAAATTTTCTTTCTTTTTCGAGCAAAAACCATAGCTTATGATTCTGTCATAATATTTTCCACAACCGTTTTTTTCGTATGGATTGTAAGTGTATATTTCAGCGTTCGTAGTTCCATTTATCACTATAGCATTGATCACAAAATATTTTAAAAGTTCGTCAAAAATGTTTTTTAATTTATCTGCTTTTAGCGATTTTATGACGATTATGAATCGAGCGTATGGGTTCCACGTCGGTTCCTGTGTTAAATATTTGAAGTTTTCAATAAATTTCGTTGGAGTTTTTGCTGTTATAAAATATCCTTGGTGTCTAAAATGTTGTTGTTTTAACGCCTTTCTGTAGAGCAGTGCAGTGATTTTCTTGGAATGTATTTCTTTGAGAATTTCTTCATTATCGCTCTCCACGTCAACGTATGTGAGCGATTTTTCTTCAGAAAAGTATTTTTCTAGTATTTCAGTTATACAAGGGATTAATGTCTGTTCTTGTAACTGTTCTTCATAAGTAATTATATCTTCACTTTCACAGTTGAAATAAAATAAAGACAATAAAAAGTATACAACCAACATTATTGGATTTTGATGGTAGGTAATTGTCTTTGTGTGACGCTATGAACTTTTCTATAAAGAAAGAAATGATTTCTAAATGTAAGCAATAAGTAAAGTAACACTTTTCATTACACTAATATAAAGTTTATATGTTTGTCTGTATGTTTCTTATTTCTTCACGCTCAAAAGCTGAACGGATTTTGATGAAACTGGGTATAGGTACCAGCACGAATCTTGAGCGCTGACCTTCACTTGCGCAGAAGTCGAGTATCGGGCCTATTTAGTGATGTGAAGTGAGACGCGGTGTCAGTGATTGGCTCGCCGCGCCATCGTGTCATAGACATCACTCGTGATTAGTTCCCTGCGCTTGCTGCATGTATCTAACATTGACGACGATTGGCTCGCCAATGTATGGATGCGCAAAGCAATTCCCACTCTGACGCCGACTGCTCAAGATTCGTGCCGGTACCTATACACGAGTAGACAGCAGAATACCACATAAAAACTTTTTGTCCCTTGGATAATTAATTTATTTTAATTTTAAATGATATAAACTAGTGCTTGATTATGATCCCACCTGATGGTAAGCAGTGATGCTATCGTTAATGGTGAGGCGAACTAGTTTATTAAGAGCCTATTCGCTCTAGTATTGAAGCCACCTAAATTATAATTGGACGGGAAGACCGTAGCAGGCAAATTGTACATTACTTCAATGTACTTACGGTAAATATTTTTCACTATCACGCGGGCAAAGTCACTGGTAGCAACTAGTAAAACTTAAAGCTATAAAAATGTCAATCCTAATGCATCAATCTAACTGTACAGTCAACCACAAAGTTATAGGAACTATTAGATATTGACATCACCCTTATTTTGTAGCAATAAGGTTGGTTTTTGCAGTTCACATAGCATGTATTCGACTGTGTATAATTACATGGATTCCAATCTGTTTACAAAATGGTTTTAATGATCGGTTATCAACGTCACTTTGTTTCGAACGTAATTAATGACATATTATCACGCATCTGTTCAAAGAAAGGGTGTACAGAGTTGTTTATTACACCTCAATTTATTATTTATTTATTTATCTGCTAGTTTCTGGTGGCAGGTTTGCCCGCATGAAAGTATATAATATATGTCTGTTACTCGGTAACAAAAAAAACTGGGAAGTGCGAGCCGGACTGAGCGTTCCGTGTAAACTACAAATCCCGAATGGAGTCTTGAAGATTTTTCCGTTTTTTCTTTTTGACTTTGTTAACAACAAATTTTTCAGATTTATTCCTATACCTGTGCTATCATATAAGACCTTGCTTTGACTTTCAAATTAGCCAATTTTCAGGATTCTAGGTCAACGGGAAACTACCTTGGGGGATTAGAATATACGGGATTCCGACCTTTGAGAGTATCAAAATTACGTTTTTTTTTGCGACATAAACGGCCAACGCCCGTAATTTTTTTATTCGTTAACTTAGAAGTTTTATTTTTTCACAACTTGAAGGAACCGCAGACCTGAGTATATGGTTTTAATTTCACCTCCAAGCGTTCTCGAGATAAAGGCTCTTGACAGACAGACAGACGGACGGACAACAAAGTCTATATGGATTCCGATTTTTCCTTTTGAGGTATGAAACCCCAAAAAGCGTCACACAAAAAAATCTTTAACTGGTAAAAGATTTTTTTAAATCGGACCTGTAGTTTTTGAGTTTATTCATTACAAACAATAATACTTAATGTTTTCTCTTTCTAATATCAGAAAGGTGTGTAATATAAGAAACGTTTATTTATATCTTCGCAAGTGTATTGAAAAACGTCGTTTGATACACATGGAAATTTGTCACTGCAGCACTCCACTCCATAAAAACTTGTCTGCGGCTCACTTTCTCCATTTGTATCAAGATGTTGTATCTGTTACAGGGCTAAGAGGGCGCTGATAGTGTATCCCGAGCTGGGGGAGATATCCAGGTGCCACGACATGGCGATACATTTCAAATACTCCTATAAATGCACCAAGTGTGGATATAGGTGAGACTCTGTTTTATGTTTGTGTTTCTATTTCCCTTGCAATCTTTTTTTTTTGGGATGGGATATCATGTAATTACTTCATCCGCTAGAGGAGTGGGAGCAGTGGTTGCAGAGTGGTAATGGCCCCGACTTACGAGTTGTAGGTCGCAGGTTTGAACCCAGCCAGGCGCATTACTTTGTGTAATTTATTTGTTTTTCATCACCACTGCTCTCAAAACATCGTGAGGAAACCGGCATGTCCTAGAACCAAAAAAGTTCGAAGACATGTGACATCCACCAACCCGCACTGGGCCCGCGTGGTGGACTACGGCCCATTTCCTCTCCTAGAGAGGAGGCCTGAGTCCTGAGGCTGATGATGATGATGATGATGCCAGAGGAGGGGTTATTTTTCGTGTTTTAAGACCACGAGTTGCCTTTTCAGAAGTTTTCCTTTGTCCCTAGCAGTCATCGGCCCTGCTGGACCACTCCCCCTACTGTTGTCCTTTTTCTTGATAGCAACTTAGTTAGGATTGAATAGGTTACTTCTGTACCCTGTGGGGAACGAACCTTTGGTTAGGACGTCGCTGGGGGAGGCCCCAAAGGACGAATCCAACATTTTACAACTCTCAGTGACCAACCCACCTATGTTGAAACGTTTTATACTCAGAAAAACGGATTTTGTTCATTAAACCCCAAGCGAACGGCGGCGTTCACTCGCTCATTGTCTTTCTATTGTATCTCTATTTATGGTATTGGTAAGGTTAATCGCTTTAGACCAGCAATTGCTAATAATTCTATGGCGGCAACAGGCCTATAATTTCAGCTGAAAGACGTCCACTTTTGTATAGACCTTCCCCAAGTGTCGCCATAACGACCGGTCCTGTGCGTCTCGCATCCATCGGATTCCCGCGACCCTCACCAAGTCATCGGTCCAACTCGTTGAAGGCTTTTAACTTGCCTTTAACGCTGCGTCATTCGGTACGCGATCGCCAATTCAGTCTTATCGACCATCTGTTCTACAATGCAATAGCAATGGACCCTGCCCTCTGCCACTTAGTTTGGCGATTCTTCCGGCTATGTCAGCGACCTTGGTTCTCCTGCATCATGATCATCATCATTTCAGCCGATATACGTCCACTGTTGGACATAGGCCTCCCCCAAGCGTCGCCATAACAAACGATCCTGTGCGTCTCGCATCCGTCGGTTTCCCGCAACCTTCACCAGGTCATCAGTCCACCTTGTTGCGGTCGCTACTCTGGAACCTTTCGGCCCCAACGGCCATCTGTTCTGCGAGCAATGTGCTCTACCCATTGCCACTTAAGTTTGGCGATTCTTCGTGCTATGTCGGCAACCTTGGTTCTCCTGCGGGATATCTTCATTTCTGATTCGATCACGCAAGGAAACTCCGAGCATAGCCCTTTCCATTGCCCTTTGGGTGACTTTAAGTCTTCTGATGAGGCCCATTGTTAGCGACCACGTTTCGGCACCATATGTCATCACTGGCAACACGCACTGGTCATAGACTGATGATACAGCTAACTAGCAAATTAATTTTTTTTTCAGTGTCCAACGCCATTCAAAATCGATAGATGTTACAAAAAAGTGCTGTGGCTACTGCCGAGGTACTTTCGAACTTATACTAAATAAAAAAAACAAAGATGGTGTAGTAGTGTCTACACCAGCTCGGAAAGGAACTACAAACGACTTCGCCTTGTACGTGAAAGAAAACTACGCTAGCCTTAAAGACGGGACAAGAACTCATGCGCAGGTCATGAAGATATTAGGAGAACAGTTTGCCAAAAGCAAGGAGACTTGACGAATGTTAAAATTACGATTTTTTATCGATTAAAAATCGCTTCGATTCGTCATTCGAAAATCGAATGTTTTATTGATTAAAATCGTTTCGATTCGTCATTCGAAAATCGAGTTTTTACCGATTAAAAATCGATTCGATTCGAAAATCGAATTTTTGAATGACGAATGTAAAGGCTGATTTACATTGACAGTAGCTGGCTCCAGCATCACTGCATTCAAGCGCTGCACTGGCACTGGATCGCGTCGTTAACACGCGTCCAGTAGTCATTTCGGCGTTTGCATTTGTTTGTTACTGGATCGAAGAATAAGCGGTCGGTCTATTTCGATTCTGTGGCGGATACTGCATGCTAGACTGGATTGAAACATGTTTACATTGATACAGTGCACTAGAATCCAGTGATGCTAGCGCCAGCTACTGTACCAATGGAAATCATCCTTTATGTTCGTGGTTTTAGAAAATTAGTTAGTAAATATCTATGTGAATATTTTACTTAGTTTAGAAACTATATCTAGCTAGATAAAAAGGTTGTTAAAGCTAGCATTTTATGTGACGGATGAAGATTTCAATAAAAGTAAATTTTATATAATTTACACAGGTTTGTTTAGGTAAGTATATATTGTTATTTAGAGTTAATTATTATGAATAATATATAATTAAATTTGTAGACTAATTGTACTGGTTACAATGAATTTTTTGACTGAATTCTTTTGTAGTTTACCTTTTAAGTTATGAATGTAAATATAGACAAATTATTACGAATATTTTTATGCTTTTAGTAAGGAATTTGATGAAATAATGTTATAAATACTGGCGTTTTACTTTTGGGGTAAAGGGATAAGATAATTGGTAGTTTTACGGGATTTCTTTTATTTTAGATAAAGAGCCAATAATTGTGTTCTTAATGTGCAAAATACTTGCCACTTAATATTTAATGACGAACAAATCGCACACCCAGAACAACACTGCACTAAGTCTAAATAAAGATGAAGATGTGCTTCTTTACATGCAATGTGCAGGACACTCGCAATAACTGTCACATAACATGAGATAACGGTTTTTCGTCGATTCTGAAAAATGAGCTATTTAGACTTAGTGCAGTGTTGTTCTGGGTGTGCGAAATGTTTGTATACCGTAAATCTTTATATGCAGGGTTATTTGCAAAACACTGGCAACCTCTCAGGACTATGACATCATAAACAACAACGTTTGCTCTATGAGTAAAAAAAAAAATTTCATATTTTAGTTCATCAGATTTTCATACAAAAATTACAAAATCTATGCGCAGCAAGTGATAGTACAATATTAAGTGATTGCAAGGCTGCGGTGGTGCTTGATGCGCTTGCGTCGCGTCATGCAGACGTGGGTAGGGATAGCAAATTACAGAGTTCAAATGTGTTAGATAGAACACCGAAATTTCGAAGGTTTTTTATTATTATTATTGATAGGCTTGCGTTTGACCACCGTTTTTGGTAAATGAATTATGTTTTGTAAAAATTCATAGAACAAAAGTTGTTGTTTATGATGTTGGTAATACAGTCCTGCTAGGTTGTTAGTATTTTACAAGTAACCCTGCATATATAATTCTTCTATACGTCAGCAGGGACCGCTAATTTTAGATAACAAGCCGATTATGTTTTCACTATTTGTTAAAATTAACCTAATCTTATTAAAAAAGTTACGCATAATACGCGCAATGCCAATGTGCAAGTTACTTAGCACTTAATTTGTAAGGACTGTACAATCGTTTGTATACCGAAAATATTAATATATTTTTTTTTGTAAATAATAATGTATCATTCACGGAATAAAGAAAAGTAGAGGAAGTGCCTCTTAGATATCGCGCGTTTGTCAACAGCAGGCGAAATTCGCCTATTACATATTATATACTAGTGTAGGTGATTATGGCATCTATTTAAAAGGCACTAGCGTTCTGAATAGAATAAATTGGTTACAGCGCCATCTAGCGTTGAGTAGCCGAACTCGTTGTAAATTGGTTAAAAAGAAAACCTATTTACAAAATAAAGATCATTTATCATTTATCAAATAATAACAACTTTCTTACGTTGTAATAAGACCTAATTTATGAAAGCAATAAGAATATGATTTGTAAAAGTTAAGTTTGTAATTCGTAGCTTCGTAGCCAATCATATTACTGTTTTTTATGTGTGTAATGTACAATTTGATACGCAAATGTGTGAGTTTGGCGACACTGGTTCCCGTGCTTAGCCACGTTAGGGGCACTTCTACCTATATTTTCTGTTCTGTGGTATCATTCGTAATTTTAATAAAACAGCGTTTTTAAATTGTTTTATTTTATTTTTGAAACATCACATACCTTTGTGGGTGACACATATATTTACATAGCATACACTGTACTTGTACACAATAAATATATACTCACCTACATCTATAATGTATATTTACTCATTCATATTATTATCATCATCATCTTCCTGCCCTTGTCCCGTTTTATTTAGGGTCGGCGCAACACGTTTTTCTCTTCCATTCTGTACTGTCACTCGTCACGCTATCACTAACTCTCTTTTCTTTCATATCACTTCTCACATAATCCATCCATATTTTCTTTGGCTCCATCCATCTACATGTAAACTCATAATTTTTTTAGGAACATGCGTTTCTCCTTTAGTCCCTCCTTTTCACATGACCATACCAAGACAAACGATTCCCTTTCAACTTTTCAGTCACTGGCGCCAATTTCAAACTTTCGCTCTCTCATTTCTCACTTTATCCATTCTCGTCACACCACACATCCATCTCAACATTCTCATCTCCGCTATATGCAATCTTTTTTCATCCGTTTTTTTCACAACCCAATATTCTGATCCAATCAGACACATTCATTAATCAATCTATTGTCTTACTATTGTGTTTCTAATTGAATTGACGGTATCTGAAGGGTTAACCCTTCAGATACCGTCAATTAGAGACACAATAGTAAGACAATAGATGCGCGGCCACCGGTGGTCGCTTGGGGATTCATGAATTAAACAACACAACACACACACATTGACGTGACGCATTGGACACGCGCACTGTCGATGACGCGCCTGCGACTTATTTTCTTCTACCGCCAAGTTGTAACATTCGAGTTACATTTCGTTTCTCATCAGTCACGATCTACGCTGCCCGCTAGACAGACGTGCGCTCGCGCCAGTAAAATAAATTGTGAACAGTCTACCCGCGCTAACTTTATAGCTGTGCTTGCAAAGACTATTATACTATTTTACTGCTATAATATATCAGCTTGCACTTGGCTCATTTGCGCCTTCTAGTGTTGTAGTGTTGTGTGTGACGAATATCCCTGGAGATTCAGCAAGGACTTTCATTTACTCGACACCTACCCTGTGAGTACCTACACCACACACACACCACCCAAGCTCGCTGTTCGACCGTCCGGTAACTGTCCGGACCGAGCCCAAGTCGTCGACTGTGCGCACTGTTCCCGCGCGCCTCATGGAGCTATAGCTCCCAAATGGCGACCCAGTGGCGACGGAATTTTATTCCCAATTGCCACTTGGTAGCAATCCTTGAGACTGGGAATATATCAAAGAATCCGTTTCAGAGCTTTTTCGTCCGGTTCGGCAACGTAACGCCATCTATTGATCTCTTGTCAAAACAAACTAGACGTACTTATTAGTTCAATTGACCTTAACTAGATGTCACTGTTTACGTGTTACCGTCAAAAGTAATCACTAGGTTTTACAATTTGTATTAAAAATAAATAATCCATATTAATATTATGAATATGGAAGTAACTCAGTCTATAACGCTTTCACGGTTAAAATACTAAATTGACTGATGAAATTTGCTACAGAGTAGATAAGCTTGAACTCCAAGGATCCCTCCTTCCTCAAGAATTGTATAGTGTGCTTTTTATTCCGGGAGTGTACCGGTACATGGTAGACATTCCACCTATACGCACAAGTAAAGCGTTTTGGGAACAAATTTTGTGCGTACAGCCAAGGAGTGGAATTCCCTGCCGGAGTCTGTATTTTCTGATATCTACAACTTAGGGGTATTTAAGTTAAGAGTGAATAGGTTACTTCTAGGCAAGCGTATTCCATCGTCGACCACATCATCGCTTACTACAATCATGCGGACAAAGCCACTTCTCATAAGGTTTAAAATAAAACAACGAATTCAATACCGTTTTTCGAATTTATTTTTACATATTAGATGATTAATACGTACAGTCTTGGGAATATAAAAAAAACGCTATAATTTACAACAAATTCAATGTTATTTCGATTGGCGTAACTCGGTACGTCCATCATATATACACTTAATAGTAAAAAAATAAAATTAAAAAGTGGCATGTATGGTGGCAGCTATTTTACCATACTTATGTTCTTAAACATTACATTTATTTACATAGGAATTAATTAAATGAGCATTTTTTCTAATGCAACATTATTATTTATTTTTTTATCTCAAAATAACGTTACAATATTCGAGTGAGATGGTATTTTTTTTATCAATAAATATTCTTTAGTTTTTTTTGCCTAATTTATACATTTATTTTTAACTATCTATTGTAGTGGCAACATTCATTATTTTTAACTATGGCGGTCTAAGAGATAGTGATATTAAATAATAAATTATTTCGAGATCAGAGTCAGCTGCCATGATAATTAAATTTAATAAAGACAGAGAATTTAACTTAAAATCAAGAACTCAAGTTTTTTTTCAATATTACTATCTCTAGTCCCCATATATTCAACATATATTTTATGTCGTACATATCAACGTATCTACATAGATATTTTCTTTCAGATATTATGTTAACAAATACGTCATGACATTTCTATTATAAAAAAAATGGCAGGTGCCTGTACAAAGGACAAGTTGAAACAGATTAAATATTTCTTTACTTGAATATGACAATTAAATAATAAACCTTTTAAACGCCTATGTTGGATATATGTATATAACTCTCGCGTTTATTCCGCCAGGGTCGCACATGCACGGCCAAATACTCCATCTCATCCGCTCTTCTGTCACGTATGGGGATTGAAGAGCTAAACGAGATGGAGTACTTAGTCGCAAACACACGAACCCTGAAGGACTAATCCGACGCAAACCGATCAAGGGTTAATATGCTGATTTTCATAGTAAAAATATATCAGGCATAAACTGCAAAGTTTGGCGAAAACTCTGCATATTTGTATATTACTGCAGAGTTGTAAAATTTCGCTGTAGGTACATGATTTATTTTTTGTCAATCTTTATTTTTGAAATATTTAATTGTTTTTTTCTTGTCCTTCTGTGATTTTGTGTTGACTAGGCAAAATTTTAGAATATCTTTTTTAGTATAATACCATATTATTTAAGAAAAAATTTAATAATATGGTAACACTTAAGACAGTCAGATGGTCATGCATTTAAATATATGCAAAAGAATAATAAGTCAATCAGTAAATAACACCTTGATATAAATATATGGCTGAATAATTATTGTTTTATGGATATGAAAAAGGGCACGTAGAACATAATCAGATAATCAACTGATATAAATATTTTTATTAAATTGTAATGGTCATAGAAATATGTAGGTATAGTAACTGAATAATAAACACATAGGATCATTTTAAAAACATTTTTATTAAAATCACACTTTAAAAAAATTCAAATTCACAATTTTTTTTTTACGTGATTTGATTTTTATTTTTGCTTGTGATTTTATCAAAATTACCTTTAAAATAATTGAAGTACTTTCTCCAACATTGTTTTAAATGTTGAACAGTGCACTTAATACTTAGAATTATTTTGATAATATCTTAACATTAAATATGGACAGATTGTTTCAAATAAAATGTTTATTGATATCACATACATTTAAATCTTCATTTAACACTAAAAACGGATAAGGATACTGTAATTTTAAGTGTCTTAAGTCTAAGTGGGAAATGAATATTAGAATTTTGAACTGCATCAATCGAAATGTAAAATGCAGACTTTGGCAAAAACTCTGCAAAGTAAGATAAACTGTGTTTTCCTACGAAAAATATTACCAAGGCTTGTCTAAACGAAATCTCATAAGATATATTTTACATAGACCGTATTTAAAACTAAAAAATAAGCTATTTACAAAAGGCCGTTATATTTTATACCCTTAAATTACGTTTTTTTTATAACTAACATTTACAATTTTACATGATTTCTATTCGACAAAGTCAAATGAGCCATGACTATAAAAATGATTCTCTTATTGATACGTATATTTTTACGTAATTAATATTCTTTGCTTAGAGGCCGTAATTAAGTCAAGAAATTAAAATGAAATCAGTATTAACTGTACAGTGTAAGTATAATTAAGTTACTTAAATAACGTAGCTTTAAAATGCTTATTTTTGCCTTATTTAAGGCATCCCCCCCTTTTCTCACTGACATGATTGTCAATCATTTAATGAGCATTTTTTTTTATTTATCAATGCATCATATCTAAGTATATACTGGCTCAAGTGCTTATCAATATAAACTTGATACTAAGCATCGCCAGACAGTAAATATTTTATCAAAAACTGAGTTCTGTCGCACATGACGACAGATTTATGGTAAATCAGGTATGCGAAGGCTGAGGGTTCGGAGACGGGTCCTTCATGGAACGGATCCTTAAGAATCCATCTTGAGCTACTAGCATACTGTTCCCCTCAGCCTCCGTGGGGATCTCATCCTGAGGTTGGGAGTACGACGCCTCATAACCGCAGTTCCTAGGAGCTGGTTGAGGGGTCCCTCCTAACGCACAAGGATACCCTCTCTCATTGGGGTCTTCTGAGAACCCATACAAGTCTGTAGACTTGGGTCTGTCAGGGAATCCATTGCCCTTACCACGCTTCTGGCTCCCGCTGGAGTTGACCATGGAAGTAGACGGCGAATTTCTGCGCTGCGAACTTCTGATCTGCTGACAAGGGTCGTTGTTGTAACTCCTGTTGGGGTTCAAGGTCTGGATGCCAGAAGCGTGGTAGGAGGCGTTTTCCGTGTTATAGTTGCCATATTCATCAGGCGTATGCGGCTGATGGTAATGGTGACCGATCGAGGCGTCGTAACCCATCGTCATACAGTTCTGGACGTTCTTGTTCTTCGCTCGGTGCTTTTTCCGAGGATTGCTGTTAGTCCGTGATGACACTCTGTCATAGGACATGTGTTTGAAATTGTGCGAGCTGCGGTTCGACCCTGCATTATAGTTTTGGTTTTTGATATCCCTGATGAAATCACTGTTGCTACCGTATTGGATAACGTTGTATTCGTGGTCTAAGGGATCGTCACCCTGAAGGGACTGGATGGCTGGGTCACAGTTGGAATAATGGTCGTCTGAAGCAGACTCGATGCCATTATACCCAGCCACGTTTGGATGGTGTTTGATCAGGTGGTTCGTAACGCCCTGACTGGAAGTCGCGTTACTGGATTCTGTAGAACTACTATGTCCTGCGTTCGCTATAGAACTGTGCCCAGAATAGTTTTCGGTCCCTGAGTTAGTATCGCAATTTCCAGTCAGAGTGTTAAGTTGGAATCTCTGATGGTCTAGCACTGGCCCACAGCAGGCATCTGGCATGGCTGGGTGGTGACCTGCGGTTTCATAAATGGGCTTCCCAGTCCTCATCGTGTAAGTATGAAGATTGGTGTTTGTGTTGCAAATCGCTGGGTAATCTGATTCGAATTGTTCGTTGCTGGAACCAGCCCCACAGGCGAAAAGACCAAGTCCTGATATCTTGTGACCATCAGCCTTTTCGTGCTGCAAGGCGATTCCAACTTTCAGACTTATTACCCAGGATATAAGGGCAACTATACTGACTTCTAAAAGTCTTAATGAGAACTGGTAACCCCATTGAAGCCAGTCAAACTTGGTCATGTTGTGTTGATTGATTCCAAAGATCCCGAAAATCTGCAGCGCTGCCATCAGGATAAAAAGCAATGCAGTCGCCAATTTTATCTGGATCGCATGTTGCAAATTCTGGAAACCATTTATATACGTGTGACTCTTTTTCTGAAGAACAGTTTTGAGCATTTTATATACATATAGGTAGCAAAGACCTAAAGTTAGGCATGCTATTATAAATATTATTTGACAAGTAAGACCTAATACCCTCTTTTCGACGCCCTGCGTATTTCTATTTATTGTATTACTACTTTCAAAGATATGCAACATTAAACAGGACAGTATGTGAAGACTGCCGCCTATAATAATAATTCTAGGTCGAAGAAGGAATGAACAGCAGGTATTCTTAAAATTAATACTATTAGTAAGGAGGAATAGTATGATGCAAGCGAATGCTATGCTTAGGAAGATTTCTGGGACATGGAGAAGAATCTCACTTATGAATTTAGGGAGAGAATTATTGATGTTATAAGGATCGTAGCACATGTAGAAGATCCTGAGAAGACACACAAGAACCAAAATTAAATGGAGTATGATAAAATAGTACTGTGTAAATAAGTGTGTGTATTTATTGTAGCAGAAGATTTTGTAAATGGAGTAGACTGCTAATATAGTGAACATAACTGTTGCTAGATAAATATGGAGATTCCAGGCGAAAGGCCACGCCGCTCCAGGCCTTTGCACTGGTCCCGAGTTCTTAGAATCCTGTTTCAGGATCTTTTTGTCCGAATTTACGTTAGCTAAATTATGATACCTTTCTGTTGACATTTCAGGGTCTTTTAACTCAAAGCCTATGGTTGTAGCAGGAGTATATTCATCCTTTCTACTGTCATTCCTATCTGTCTGTTTATTCGTAGCATATTGAAGATTTCTTCTCGTATTCGTTTCTCCATTTTGGTCTACAATTAAAGGCCTATCTAGATTGTTCATTTCTGGGTCTAGAACTGCTAAAACGGATCCTTCGGTTGAAGAATCTCGACTGGAGTCACTCAACGTGACTCCGACTTCCTTAGTGACGAAGATGTCACTCTTGGAGGTCTTTTCTTGGTTGTGTTGAGGTTTTGCAGTGACTGTTCTTAAGAGGACATCTGGGATGTCTTCCTTTCTTCCATTGGAGCCCGACAGTATCCTGGATATGGTCGGGATGTTGAGAGAATTGGGCACGAAGTCGGTGAAGTTGGCCTGGTCTGTTCCAGGTTGTTTGATGTCGCTGTCTAGTTCGTCCGGCTGGAAAGGAGAAACAAAACTATTAGCAAATGGGTTCGTTTCTTTTAAAGCATATCTTTAGCTACGTACAGACATCGCGAGGCGTGCGTTGCGAATGGTTCGTCTCGCATGCCTCGGGTGTGGCCGTGTGGGCTCACAGTGAGCATTCGCGTCGTACGATCGTTGCAAACGCCGCATCAGTGCGAGCCGTGCGCTCCGTGTGGACGGATATATAGGTGACATCGTCGTATTATGTTTTCCTTATAGTCTAATTGTTTTTTCCAACAGCGTTTTTTCATCTTTGCTCTTTTTTTTAATATTGAATGAATCATAAATGCCGCAGCTGCAATCTACACGTCTCGCCTAGTGTTGGAGCCATTTTTCTACTGACGAACACCATGCGTGGTTGTTTGCGTGCTCAACTTGAGCATGTGTCGTTCGGGGCGCATGCATAAATGTACCATCGTATGCCTCATGTTGAGGCATGCGTGAAGAACCATTCGCGACGCACGCCTCGCGATGTCTGTACGCGGATTTTTAACGTCATCGAAAAGCTTTAAACGGATAATCAAAGTGCTTTCTCACATAAGACTTTCATTACTTGTTTGTAGTTCTTACCTTATGGCTGGGCGTGTTAAGGGCCTTCTTCTTCTGGGGTTCGATTCCCGGCGGCGGCATCGGCGGTGCCGGTGGAGGAGCTGGCACCTGGGGTGACGAAGTCTCCTGAAAATGTACAAATATATATATAAATTATACTACTGGCTTTGAATCTACTGTGGACCAATTGGTGCCGAATGAGGATTGAAATTTAATATTTATTTTTGATTCCACATTCGGCACCAAGCCAAAATATCTATTGTTGCCGAAAGAGGAACAGCTTTGGTGCCGAAAAAGGAAAACTTCGCAGCTACGGCCCGTTCTCGACCTCGCTGTTGTGAGCGGTAGCTAAGTGCGGGGCGGCGAGCGGTAAAATCAAAAATATGAAAATGTACGGCGCACGCCACAAGACGTCGCTCATAGCGAAAACGTTCTGCTTACCGACGCTGCACCGCTCACCGCGCCCCCGCTATGAAGTCGTGAACAGCCCTATACCTCTACCGTTGGCGAAATGCCACTCGTATGAGCTCTAACATCGATTTGAACAAACGTTTTCAAACATAAAATCAAATCACACAAGCTATATTTAGGAACATTGTTAACGTTAACCACGAAACGTTTCTCTCATTATCCGGTGCCAAAAATAACCACAACGTGGCACAATTTCGATAATTATTCCCACAGAAACAGGTTGGTTTTCAACAATGGACTAAAAAGTGAACATAGGTCCGCGTAACATACATGAACGCGCTACAAAGGACCAGAATTATTTTTGGAGTTTATTTGTAATTCGGAAATTGATTTCGTACTTTTTGGACCCGAGTCTCGTTGGAATTTATGGGCACCCTCTCATCTAATGACTTCTCTCGCTCTAGGGCGGATCGAGAAGACTTTTAAATTCACTGATTATAACCACACCTTTTTTTATTTCAGTTGCTGTGCGTTTTAGGACCACGTGTTTCCCTTCCAGAAGTCTATCTATAGTTTTGCTCAACATTATCATTCGTAAGTAGGTATTCCTATTTTTAGCACCCTACGTAGTACTTTTTTTTATTGTTGATAGGTTTGCGCTTGACCGCTATCTCACCTGATAGAAAGCGACGATGCGGTCGACGATGGAACGCGCTTACCTAGACGAAACCTATTCACTCTCGACTTAAAGATTCGCGGATTGTAGCTATCTGGAAACACAGATTCTGGCAAGGAATTCCCTTCCTATAGCCGAGGGAATATGTCGTAATTGTTCTATGGCATGCTTTGGTCATGATGTTTTCCTTCACAGTTTCGAGAGCAGTGGTGATGAAATAAATTACGCGCCACGCCTTACAACTCATAAGGGTGTTTTTAATATCGTGCGGATTTCATCACGCAGCATGCGGTCTTACTCCAAATACAGAATTTCAAAATTCAGAAAAACGTGTGTATTCCACGAATTACAATAAATACTTGTATGAAATGGACATTTGAGGGGGTTAAGCGTGCGGAGCAATCCCTCACCTTCCTTCTTCAGCCTTGCCTTTATCCCGTTATGCGAGGTCGGCTTTTCCAATCATGCGACACCATTTACGCCTATCTCGAATGTCTTGGTCGTGAAGTCCCAATGCAATCATACGTGATCGAAACCACACGCTACCTTTCCAGTGAGCCACTGCATCTCCAGTATCAAGCTGGTAAATAAAGCAATACATGTAGCATAGTACATACCTGTCCAGGTGGCCTGATGGGTATCCTGTCATGACCAGGTCCGAGGGAGGGTGGAGGTATAGGCCGCCTGTTGAGATAGTTGTTCCCATCCGTGTTAGTGCCTGTAGAACGAACAAGATTATCAGTTATTTGATAAGGAAGAGATCACAATTAAAAAGGTCTTCTTGAGTGCTTATAGCTCTTGCAAACTTTTGGAGAATCATTTATGAGTTTTTGTTGGGACTTATATGTAGATATAGCTGCTATAACCAATAAACAGCTAGCTAGCATAGGCTAGCACACAGCTACAGAAGAACAGTAGGGCGCAAAGCAGTTGTAAAGTACCTATATACAAAGTATATTAGAGCTGACGAGGGTGCACGTCAGCTCTAATATACTTTGTATATACTTACTCACTTCACTACTCCACTACTCTCCTACTCTCTCACTTTCTTTCCTATTCTTTCACTCTCTTTCTCTCTCACTACTCTTTTCTACTGTCTTTTCAGTCGAGTTGGTTGGTTGGCTGGGTTAGTTGGTTGGTTGATCCTATCTAGGTTGGCTGGATTAGTTAGATAGTTGTTTGGTTGTGTTGACTGGCCTAGTTTATTAGTTTTAGGTGAGTAAATTGGTTGGTACAGAGATTGGGTTGGTAGGATTACTATTAAGTAATGCAAAGTATCCACTATTCACTCACCTCTAAGTGTAGGCTTGTCAGCGAAAGGGTTCCTGTACTCGGGCGGCAGAGGGGGAGTGAAGAAGGCTCTGCCAGGGGGGGCATATGAGGGGACGGCCGCCCCTCCCCCCACCCCGGCCAGCAGAGCGGCGCCGTGGTGCTGTGGTGGCCTGCAAAAAATAGTAATGGTTTTGTTAGGATGTGATTTTTAAAGGTACGAAGACTTACAGATGTATGTAGAATTACTTATAAGCCAATGCTAGGCCTGGGTGGAAGTCATTAATAATATTCAATGTTCACCCAGGCCTCAAGGACCAAGGAAACTCACTCCCGGGATAAAAAAGTATCCCATGTCAATATCTAAGGCACAATCTATCTCTATAAAGATCTTAAAATTCATAAAAAATGGCTGTTTTTAGACGTGATACAAAACGGGGGTTGAGAACTATTTACGAATAACTTTTACCTATAATAATAACTATGGAAGTTTAGTGCTATCGTTACAGGATTGTCCACGAGCGAAGCCGCACGTAAAAGCTACCTATAACTGACCGGGTTTTCAATAAAGATAGATACAAATCGTATTACCAGAAACCTTTTATAAGTACGCTAGATTGTTTTTTTATTCCTACATAAGCGAAGGACATTTGGCAAGAAATGCAGCCATATCCAATTTTAACTTAAGAATTTCGATTTGCACGCCAAGAAAATACGAATACAATACCGTTTTTTTTAAGTGATTCCTGTTTAAGTTATCGTCTGACTTATTCAAATATTCTTTGCTTTAAGCTAAGGCAAATATTGTGAAAGCTAAGCTAAAAGAAAGAACGTAAAAGATGTGTTTACTTTACAATAATTAAAGTAGGATAAACTGGATGGTAATAAAAAAAATAATTAGTATTTTTGCAGTCTTTAGTCGTTTTTTATTAAAACTGTTTCTCATTATTAAAATGCATAAAATGCAGGTAGGTATTACCACAAAATATATAGGTACAGAAGTCAATCTACATACAAAGCGCGCTCGAGCAATGCACACATACTCGTAGACACCGCTCACGGACACGATAATTATCTCGGTAGCGTCTCGGCCCGCTTGTCAAACGCTCATTAGTGTGCGTCCACCGAGCGTAGGTATAAAAAATGAAGTACATACAGGAGATTGTCTTCTGTACCTATCCATTTTGTGGTATTACAGTCTTTAAACTAGCTGTCTATCTGGATTTTACCTTGGATAGAGGATAAGCATTGCCATACAGCGTGGCAATGCCGCCAGTCTTTTGGTCACATTACCAGTCGACAGCGATGCGGAGGAGTTCTTCGACGTCATGTTTAAGATTGTTTTTAGATAGTTTCAGTTAATTATGGGCTTTTATTATTATTTATTTTAGTGTTTATATAATATTAGTTAAGTATTTTATAATTATATAACAATAACAATTTTATTAGGTTATAGTGAGTGAGTATAAATTTTAGTTAGGTACAATTTATAAGTATTTTAAGTCTAAATACTTAAAGATAAGTAATAATAATAATAATAATAATAATATTCCACAACTATCACACAACGCCGTCTAGTCCCAAGCTAAGCAGAGCTTGTGTTATGAGTACTAGACAACTGATACACATACTTATATACTTCTAAATACATACATATTATAGATAAATTACACCCAGACACAGAACAAATGATTATACTCATCACACAAACATTTGTCCTGGGTGGGAATCGAACCCACGACCTCCGGCACAGCAGTCAGGGCCACTAACTATTAGACCAACAGGCCAGTCAAACTAGTGTAAAGTACTTACTTAAACTACCTATGTTGGTACTTACCAACAAAGGTAGTTTTCCTAACATTGCATAACATAGCAGTCTCTGTTTACAATCTTGTTCATAGAAACTCGCATACCTAAGAGCTTGCCAATTTCTTTAGCATTCAATGCAACGCATATACAACGAAGTTCCTAACATGACAAACGCAAAGAAAATATAAATCGCATTGTGAATACAGGTTTTAGAAATCATAATATAATTAAGCTTTTGCCACCCACCACAAGTTCTTTCTACATATTTATTAAATCAAAATTATGACAGCACCAAAACGTTGCCGAGTGTTCTGAGATAGATTGTGTTTAAGAGATAATTTAATACCAAACCGTGACGACCTGCACACAACATATAAACGATTTTTTTTCAGACATTAAGATCCGGAACAAATCTAGGTACCAATGTTAAGTCTTCTCAGGGATGTGCCCTAACAGGCGTTGCACTGAAGGGGGTCCCGGAATGGTCTTTTAAGAGGTAACGGCGCCCCATCTATGTGCTGATGGTGATCACCGGGATGGTTTTAGTGAGGTAAAATCCCACACTCTCCGGACTTTTCCCCAAAGTCCGGGCGCCTTTTTAAAGTTTCCCCTCGAAAACAAAAAAAAAGGTACAAATGTTAATTCCGAGAGAGAACCGAACTTCACGCCGCGCCGCAGCAGTCAATGGTTCAAAAGCTAACAGAACTGCAAAGTTTGGCATATTTTTATTTATTCACATATACTAGCGGTCCCAACAGACGTTATCACGACTGAAAACTGACTTGGACTGAGTTGGAGAAGCAATTGAGGAACCTATTGCAGCGCCACCTGCCAGGTCCAATCGTATTTTCAAATCATCCTGGGACTCGCTCAAATATACAGACAAAATTACTTTCAAATCGGTCAAGCTGTTTATGAGGACTTAAGTGACAAACACACGTAAAGACGAATTGTACTTCTCAGGACTAATTACAAACATCATAAACGACAACTTTTATTCTATTGACTTTTAAAACTGTATCATATTTTCATGTTCATCAGATTTTCATATAAAAAGATTTTTTTTAACTTGGATATTCTAAATATTACGAAGTCTATGCGAAGCAAGCGATAGTACAATAGTGTAAGGTAGCTGGATCGAGTGGCGGGGGTGATTGATGCGCTTACATCTCATTTTTTTTTTAATTGATGCTGTTATGATAACGCTATGTAATATATAAACTCCGATGAATAATACTAGCTTCAGTACATACTTAAGACGTAATTATTTCGTCTTACGGGGCAGGAAATCATCGCAACCTGATCCTAATGACACGCAGTAGCTTCTTCCTGTTGACAATGACCACCCATCGAGTTATGACAATCACCAACGTCTGTCCAGCGAGGTGATACTGTCAATATCCGTTCATTGTAACTGTCATTTGAAGACTGACGTTTAGCAAATTTTTTTTTTTTGTAGTTTACTAATTTAGAGTGTAAAGTACATACCTCCGTTGAAAAGGGAGGATTGTCCGACTAGACCAGACTGATGTTTTGTCTGATCTGGGTACCTGCCCGTTAGATGATTAATCTCCACTCATATAATAAAGAGGTAAAGTTTGTTTTTATGTTTTTTGTTTGTCACCGATAGAAAGCTGCTTTTTTTCCGGCTATACTTTATGTACGCGGGCGAAGCCGCGGGAAAAAGCTAGTTGTATACATTTATGCATACCAAATATGGTCCTGAAGATATTAAAAAGTCCGTAACACTGTACTGGTTTTTATCCTTATATTGGCCAGAAGTGGCTAAGAACAGAGAAGAGTGGAAGATTGTCTTCCCTTTTTCGGAAGAGATAGGTGAGAAACACACGTTCAGAAGAATTATAAAGGCACCTATATAAAGATACTAGCTTCAGCTTCCGTCAGCGGCTTCGCCCGCGTAAAAGTTGGTTTCGCCATATAAACTTCCAACTCCCGTTTTGCCCTCTTTAGGGGTGGATGTCTACATCTTATAAGGGACCTAACTGACAAATTTTAAGTTTCTGAGATTTCGTGATTGATCAGGGAGTGGTATAATTCGCTTTTATATCTGTCACAGGGAAATGAGTATATCAGGGATTTCGCGAAATCCCTAGGGATATCACGAAATCCCGGTAGATGTCGAATATTTTTGTTTATTACGTCTTCCTTGATATCGTCATTTCCCTGCGACATATCTAAATAGAAAGATTGGTGGGGCAAGGTAGTACCTATAATTCTACTTTGCCCACGATACCACATGTATCGTATGTTTGTATGTAAGGGACCACACAAAGTAACATTATACTGTCTTCATTTCGAGCGTTTCAATGGAAATTCTACGCCCTCTCTTGCTTTTGATTTCATAGAAATATGTTGGCGTTTAAATTTCTTGGTAATAACGGCTCGGTTGCGTAAATAATAATGTAAGTACATTATAGATTATACAAATGAGCATGTCTTTTGAGATCTACATTATCTTCACTACATAGTATAAAACTAAGCCGCTTTTTCTGTCCCTATATCCCTATGTGCGCTTAAATCTTTAAAACTACGCAATGGATTTTTAATGCGGTTTTTTTTTAATAGATAGAGTGATTCAAGAGGAAGGTTTATAAGTATAATAATATCCATTAAATAGTGGAGAAATACTGTTACCCGAGCGAAGCCGGGGCGGGTCGCTAGTTATTAAAATAATAACTTTGTTAATATTATAAAGAGGTAAAGTTTGTTTTTACAGTTTTTTTTGTGTGTCGATTTGCAAAAATTTTTTTCACCGAAAGAAAGCTGCTTTATTCACGAGTGACATAGGCGATATTTTATGTCTATGCGGCCAAAGCCGCGGGCAAAAGCTACTGCCTAATAAAGCGTAAGGATTTTTTGTCTATTTAAAGTTTAAACGCGTTTATCTCTAGAACCACGAGTTGTTTTTTTTTAACCATTCTGTCTTTGTGCAAAAATAACTTATTGGTATGATTTTTAGTAAGCACCTACATTTTACATGAGATCTTAATATAAATAGATTAGTTCACTTCACAAAGGTGTGTACACTTTTTCACATAAATATATGTAAAAAAGAATAGGTAATTTTATTACAACAAAACATACCTTAATGAACACAAAATTAGATAATAATACAATGTCAAAATTAAAGTAAATATCAATGTCAAATAGCTCACTATACCTACCCCTACCAACCCCTTTGCTTGATTAACGAGTGTAATGATTATAAAAAAAATAAACTATTATTGTTTCTGCCATATCTAGCAAGCAATAACTAGTTTACTACACTTCATTCATACACAAACGTTGATTAAAAAAGTCCATGAGAATTGTCAAAAAAAAAAAAAATGTTTACAAACACATTGTTGTTTTTTAAAAGGCAATTTAATACACCGAAATTGGAGCGTAAATTTTACGATGGCAATACCGTATAAGCGAATATTTTTCTGAATGTCATTGACCTTAGTATTTGCGGTATGACCAGTACAAAAAGATCTCTATTTTAGAAGTATTTGTATTAGTACAGAGATCAAGTATTCGAATTCCAGTCTTCCATGGAAATGACAAAAACTGGCAATGTGCCATAGCTACGCCATTCAGTTCGCTTTATTTTCGGTACGCAAACCGCATTTTAATGAGAGACGTGTAAAATAATGTCTAGGTTTTTAGTTTAAAAATAGGTGTTACCTGTTGGTGAGACAGGCAGCTAAAAACGTAATTTTATAATTTTGCTACCAAATAGGTACATATTTGGTAGCAAAATTATAAAATTACGCGGCTATTGTGAAACTTTTTAATTCCTTAAATAAAATAATTATTACTATAAGAACAGATAATTTACATGAACCACGGATTACATAGAATTACAAAATTACAAAAATAAACAAAACTTTTTATTCGCAATCTCCTTTTGTTACTTTGTGCCATTAGCTAATAGATGGCGTTACTAGAACAATGCAGATTGTTATCGGATTAAAACTCGACCACAATTAAATGTCTATTGTTTTAACTAAGTATTCAAATAAAAGAGTTTCTAGTATAATAAAAATAGTTAAAGCCAAACACAATTAGATTGTAAAAAAGATAATAGTTAGGCTGCTATTGAATAAAATAACTAAATTAGTTTCGCTACCGGCCGCTAGATGGCGGTAGAAGTTAAGAAAACGTTCGTAATGGCTAAGAAGTTCAATTCGCTTACATTTCCATTAAAAAACAAATGAGATACTATTGTGACATTTAAATGCGAAACCGTAGGCGGTTACAACTTCGACAAGATGGTTATTTAGATAAATATTCTAATTCTAGAGCTAGTTTTATATTGAAAATTTATGTTCGTTTTTTTGCATCTACTGAGTGGTTTAATACTTTTCCATATCATATTATGTGATAAAAATGTAGATTTACCATTATCGATTAAATTACTAAACAGTAATTGAATAAAAAAGTCATAAGTAAAAAATTAGATAAAACGAATATATTATGCCTCCTTCATCTTTAAAGGAAAATATACTTTTAAGGTTGTTATGGCGACGCTTGGGGGAGGCCTATGTCCAGCAGTGGACGTCTTTTCGGCTGATATGATGATGATGATACCTTTAAAGGTGTAGGCACGTGAATACATTCGCGGGAAGTTGGCAGAATCATCACAGCCATTTCTATGATCACAGCCTGTATGATTCCTGTGTTCTGTGACCATTGATTTATCTAGATTTGTTTGTACAAAATAATGTTATTTTGCAGCAATGTTGCTTATGTATGTATTTACTAGCTTTTACCCGCTGCTTCGCCCGCGTTTATTAATATACTTTACTCTTTCTCCTCCTTTCCTCAAGTAAAAAAAAAATGCCATGTCCCTGTCCAGAGTCCCAACTATCTCTGTACCAAAATTCATCAAAATCGGTTTTGCCATTTAGGCGTGAAGACGTAACAAATAAACTCACTTTCGCTTTTATAATATTAACTAGCGACCCGCCCCGGCTTTGCTCGGGTGCAATATTATACATATAAACCTTCCTCTTGAATCACTCTATCTATTAAAAAAAAATCCGTTAAGCGTACATAGCGATATAGGGACAGAAAAAGCGACTTTGTTTCATACTATGTAGTGAAGTAAGGATTTCGCACTTACTTCTTTTGTCTATTTCTATTAAGTTGCATCTGCCATGTTATATTTCTCCATCACCCTAAGGTTGACTAATATAAAAAGTATATACAGTGTTATTTACTAATACCTAAAGTCAATAGCACAAAGGAAGAGGCGGACCGTCTCAGGCAACGTCGCCCTCGCCGCCGCCGCCGGGATTCCGATCCCAGTTTCCGGCCACCGTAGACGCGGGCCCGCGGACGGCGAGCCATGGGTAGCTCGCTGTCCGACCGTCCGGTAACCGTCCGGACCGAGCCCAAGACGTCGACGGCGCTCTTTGCTCCCGCGCGCCTCAAGGAGTTGTCTGTGGCCCAACTGGGTCGAAGCCTACCGGGGCCTGGGTTATCCGAAAGGAAGCTCGAGCCTTGGTTTGAAGGCTAGAAGGAACGGGGTGGGTTTTTAGCCAGTAAGAGTCTGACACTATCTCCTGCTGCACCCAAGAGCGGGGGTTGTCATAAGATGATTTTAGCCTACCGTAAAAAAAACAGTCAATAGGGGAAAAAAACTAAGTTACACACTTCTTTTTTCTCCATAAAACAAACCAATTTACAGAAACCACATCTCACATAAAAGCAGCTACATAAATAAGATTGTTTTGGCAATAAAACATAAAACTGCGCAGTACAATGCAAATGTGAACAATACTGTTAGATTAATGATCGCAGTCTCGGCCTGAGCTGAGAAAATGGACTCGAGTGATTTGTTTTTTTTTTCTTCTTTATGTGGGTAGTTTGCAATTGTAATCTGTTGTTTCTGCGTTTCTGGTACTAACACCTTTTTAGGGTTCTTTTCCGTACCCAAAGCTAGAAATCTTGGCGTTCTTGCAAAGGTCCGGCGGTACATCACACTGAGACAGCTTTTAATGTTACACAAAAAAGGGACTATAATTACTAAGACTCGGCTGTCCGTCTGTCACCAGGCTGTATCTCATGAACAAATACTAAAAAACAGATTAGAATTAACGTTTAAGTGGGGCTCCCATAAAACAAACGTGATTTTTTGCTGTTTTTTTGCTACCGACGATACGGAACCCTTCGCGCGCGAGTCCTACTCACCTTTGGTCGGTTTTTTTGTTTGCAATGAAAATTGGTGAAGGAAAACATAGGGAGGAAAACGTTGTTAAAAAAAAATCGAAAATATTATGACATCGACTAACTCATACCGGGCTCGAGTGGATTACGGCCTATTCCCTCTCCTAGAGAGAAAGCCCGAGTCCGAGCAAAGGGAACATTAGATATAAGATTGATTATATTCAACGTACATTACGAAACGTATGTATTCTAATAAAAAATACAACTTGTCCTTGCATTGTTAAGCGTATGCATCTGTTTTTTCTTTTTACCCGACTACAAAAAAAGAAGGAGGCTATCAATTTGGTTGTATTTTTTTGTCAATTTAAATGCTTCTGTTGATTAACCAGTATTCAGGTCCAGCCAATAGGATGATACTTTCATTCATCCTGGGACACATCAATTTAAATGTCTAAAGACAGTTCAGAGTTCAATTTTTAAACGCTATCATCACCAATTTTCTCAAAATTCGTCATGATTAGAAACCGTTAATATTTTGTAGATAGAGTCTGTCTAAAAAGTCAAACGACTTCAATAATTATTAGGGCAAAATTAAATCTGATGTAATCAACACTGGTTGAATAATCAAGGTTGGTAAGAGACCTTGATCATTGTTTACTAATAGAAGAACCTTATAAAAAGTATCGAATATAGGTATTTTTTGAAATATACAAAATTTTCAAGTCGTTTGACTTTCTATACAGACTTTAACACGCCTGATACAAAACTATGAAACCATAGAGCATAATTTATGTTTATCAGAACTCCATGGAGTATAGAGAAGTGTAGTTATGGCATGGTGTCACCCGCCCGCCGCGGTGGCACGGGTTGAATGACCATAATTGACCATAATGATATACTAGACGCTTGAGGGCATCATAAGTTTTCTGTTTTCCTATTATTTATGTCGAGTTGTCTAGTTTTATAAGTATTTTATTTTACTGATTAAAAAATAATAAAGATTGGTCTCAAATCGATTTTGTTTTATTTTTTCGTTTTGTTATTTGAAAACTTTGTCCTTTAAAAAAAAAATTAGTTCGATAAAAACGATAATATTTGTAATAATTATTCATCATAATCATCATCAGCCTTTATAATGTTCCCACTGCTGGGACTCAGGCCTCCTCTCTAGGAGAGAGAATGGACCGTAATCCACCACGCGGGCCCAGTGCGGGTTGGTGACTGTCTTATGTCTTCGAATTTTTGGTTCTAGGACATGGCGGTTTCCTCACGATGTTATTCTTCACCGTTTTGAGAGCAGTGGTAATGAAACAAATTACACAAAGTAATGCGCCTGGCCGGGTTCGAACCCGCGACATACAACTAGTAAGTCGGAGTAATTACTACTCGGCCACCACTGCTTTCAATTAATAGTAATAATTATGATATAATCTATAGGTAATATACCTATATGAAAAAAAGAAACTGATTGACTGACATATATTAATGTACAGCCAAAGCTACTGGGACTCTAGAAGTGTGTTTTGCACGTGGTTTTAAGACGTAGACGAGCACTAAGAGAGGGTTTTTTTCAAAAAGCGGTGAAATAAGAAACAAAAGTATTTTTATGTGGATCGTACTTTCACATACAACACAACACCCACGATCATCATTTCAGCCGATATACGTCCACTGTTGGACATATGCCTCCCCAAAGTGTCGCCACAATGAACGATCCTGTGCGTCTAACCACGATAAGTCTACTAAATCCTGACTACAATAACTAATCAAATATTTACAGAAAAAAAAATACATCACCATAGACAAGCCATCAGCGAGCCTCTGTCTACTTTGCGATTAATCGCAAGTCGCAACTTGAAATCACTAAACTGATTATGAACACGATTAGTCGTGAGTCGTGTCCTTCGTAACTCTCGAAGATTTGCATAATTACACTAACGAGACTTTACCAACGACTTATAAGTCGTAATTTCGGGTTCCGAAAACAGCGGGTAACGGAGCGAGAGCGATATTTTTTTTTACAATGTATAGACTCACGTTTGACCACTATCTCACCTGATGATAAGCGAAAATATGGCCGACGATGGAACACGCTTGCCTAGAAGCAATCTAATCACTCTCGACTTAAAGACCCCTAGGTTATAGCTATCAGGAAACACAGCGATTTTTTCCGGGACGAGGCCTACTGGGGCCAGGGTCTAGTTCCGCAAGTCGCGGCCCCGGTATGAAAGGCAAGAAGGCATTGTGTGGGTTTTTTAGTCAGTAAGAGTCTGACACTATCTTCCGCTCCGTCCAAGGACGGAGGATGTCATTTGGATGATTTTTAGCCATCAAAAAAAAAGTACAGCAATGTACAGGATTACTTTTGTATTGAGTATAACTTTGGCCCAAGCTTGTCTTCAAACACAGTGTCTTTTGTTCCTGTTGGTTAAAAACAAGAAGACAAGACACTGTCTTTACTGATTCAAAAAGATTATATTTAGAACCAAAGTAAAAATAGGTCCAAAATCAAAATAACCCGATTTTATGATAATTAAATTATAGAGATTATTAAAATGCTATGCACGTAGATACAAGTATATCAAGAAGATGATCAATTTGTAATGACAAATGAAACAAAAACCTTTGTTTTAAAAAGTTATCATGTATCTATTGTTATAAAAGTGTGAAGCCGCTGGTAACAACTAGTGACAAATAAACTACAAACGAACTTTCAGGAACCCTCGGGTAACAAGTATAAAACGCTTGTTAAACTCTAGAATACATTAAAGTTTTAGCAACTCCTAAAACTTCTTGTTCTATCTCATGAAGACGGGTTGTCTTTGGTTGCGTGTGTATAAATAATTAGATTAGATTCACGTACCTACAAAAATTCACGTAACCAATAAAACAAAAAAAAATGTAAAAAATTAATTGAAAAATTGGCTATATTATAATTATATCGTACCCTTATTGCAAAAACCAAATATCTGCAATTTTATACCCAAATTAACCCTTCAGATACCGTCAATTAGAGACACAATAGTAAGACAATAGATCTTGCACGGCACTAGCGCGGCCACCGGTGGTCGCTTGGGGATTCATGAATTAAGTTAAGTATAACTATCGATTCATCTAATTCAGACGAATCTACAGGCAAAACCGGTTATTAGCTACGATTCTTATTTGCAAAGATAGCTCCAACAAAAAGTAAAAAAAAAATAACCGACATCACTAAGAAATTGAATTGAATTTGAGGAGTTCCCTCCATTTCGCCAAGATTCCATCATCAGATCCCGACTTGCTGACTATGGGACCATTTGGGAAGTATACCCTTTCTAACAAAAAAATAATTTTTCAAATCGGTTGGCAGACGACAAAGTTATGCGCGAACAAGCATTAAAAAAAATACATACATCCGAATTGAGAACCTCCTCCTTTTTTAGAAGTCGGTTAAACCTAAAGATTTGATCGAATATAGTCGGTTTTTGCCATAAGGGTACGATATAATATTATAGTATACTAGCTGCTCCCAGCGGCTTCGCCCGCGTGATAGCAGAAAATTATTCCTAATTATTAAAATTATTCTTAATTTTTACTTCCGGGATAAAAAGTATCCTATGTCCTATTTCAGGACATGGTCTATCCGTGTATCAAGTTTCATAAAAATCGGTTTAGCCATTTAGGCGTGAAGACGTAACAAACAAACTCACTTTCACTTTTATAATATTAGTAAGGATGTATGTAGAATGGATAACGAGAAAGAAAAAATACACGAATATAATGAAACAATAATCTCGTGGCCCAACCGTAATTCTTGTAAAACATTTATTGTCACGTATTTTATTAAAACTTGAAGAATACACAAACGACAAACAACCATAACTAAAGCTGAGAGGTCATAGTTTACTTAACATTCTACTAATTTACCACTTAAATTACTTTAGCATTAATTAGTTTACTTAAATCCGGTTTTTTATTAACTGTTTGTCGCGTTACGCCACACCGCACCGGTTACATGGTGAACAAAATCGTTCCTAAAATAAAAACTGTGTTTCCTGACAGCTACAACCTAGGGAGTGAATTGGTTATTTCTAGGCAAGCGTGCTCCATCGCCGACCACGTCATCGCTTACCATCAGGTGAGATAGTGGTCAAACGTGAGCCTATCAATATTACAAAAAAAAAAGTTTTATAGAAAAGATTTTAGAATGAAAAAAGATTACATATAGATGTTAATGTTGGGATGGATGTGTGGTATGACGAAAATATATAAAGTGAGAAATTAGTATATTAGAGGAAGATTGAAAGCGGCGCCAGAAAATGAAAAGTTGAAAGGAAATCGTTTGTCTTGGTATGGACATGTGAAGAGGAGGGATGAAACACATGCTACTAAAAGAGCTATGAATATACATGTGGGATGGATGTAGAGGAAGAAAAGGCCAAGATGGATGGATAGCGTGAGAGGTGATAGGAAAAAAAATACAGAAAAACAAAGAAAGAAAGAAAAACAGAAAAAAGGAAAAATCTGAAAGAAAGAAACCGTCAAAAGAAAGAAAGAGACAGAAGGTAAGGTGGGTGTTGGCTGTGGTGAGGTGGTAAATAAGAAAGTAGTCGGAAAAAAACGGTGTACCAAAGTACAAAGACAGAAAGACGAGAATGATGAGTAGTACTTTTATACCAAAAGTCATAAGTATAATTTTAACTAAAAAGAGAGAATCTGCGCAGTTACTTAACACAGATTAATCAAAAAGTTACCAATCAATACGAAGCAAAACCTTTTAAGTAAGAAGAACACTGAACACCGAAACTTTCTTGAAAACTTCGTTTTTATTCAAATAAATCCTCACTTCACAATAATGAAGTTCAATCATGTTTTTAGTATTGATACAGTTGTTCTCAATCTTTTTCCTGTTTGTGTTTATTTTACAGCTGAAAATGGAATAAATCACGCCCGATTTTTAATCGATAGAAGTAATTTTTAGAAGCATCTTCGTGATTTTTTTCTATCACACTTAATATAATTAGCCGTATTATGTTTTGTACACACTCCCGAAAATCATCTAATGACATCTCCCGCCCTTGAGCGGATTGGGAGGACGTGCCAGACTTTTACTGACTAAAAACCCACTCCTGTTCTTTCCTTGCCTTCGTCCCGAGGCCCCGGGTTTCACTGTCACACTACCCGTGGCCTCAGTAGGTTTCGACCCAGCTGGGCCTCTACGCTTTACTGACAGCACACTATCTATCCAGCATTCATCCTGAAGAATAACATATATTTTTATGATGTTATTTATTGCAGCGGATCATATATACGTTTGTGCGTTATAAAACTTGCGATTAGCTCCTGCTCTCTCTTAACTATTGATCCGAGAATACACAGTTTACTCTGACCTATATCCTTTACACAAAATGAAGCACTAAACATAAACAACACCCGACTTCAAAACTCCGCTTCACAAAAGCAACTCCTTTTAGTATTAAAGCTTTGACTGGGGAAAACTATAATCGATGCATCACCCGCACAATCTAGACATGATTCCTACAAGGGGGTCGAGCAAATAAACTTTGAGAAACGTTGTTCAAACTTCGTTGAGGGAACTTTCGATCGATGGTCGAGTTGATTGATCTGTGTGCAATGAAAGAAAATTCTGTGGGGTAGGTATACTTTTCTGTTGGCACTTGTGGTTTGTGTTGTTTTACGGTGGGCTGTATTTTTTCTTGGCGTGTTTTTTTGTTGGCGTTGAAATTAATTTATGTTGTAGGAAGGCCACAACGATCCGACCATATAGAAAACTAGCTTCTGCCAGCGGCTTCACCCGCGTGAAAGTCGCTTTCTCCATACAAATTTTGGACCCCCGTTTTATCTCTTTAGGGGGTGAATTTTGGAAAATCCGTTCTTAGCGGATGTCTACACTCTATAAGGAACCTACCTGCCAAATTTTAAGTTTGTAGGTGTTATAGTTTCTGAGATTTCGTGATTAATCAGTGAGTGGTATTTCGCTATTAGAATAGAAGAAGATGTTTTCAGATTTGAACGATATAATAAGCATAATCAGTCTTATAATGTTCTCACTGCTGGGACTGAGGCCTTTTCTCTAAGAAAAAGAATGGGCTGTAATCCATTACGCGGGCCCAGTGTAGATTGGTGGATGTCTCATATCTTCGAATAGACCTAGTATATGCCGGTTTCCTCACCAATTTTTCCTTCACCGTTTTGTCGCACCGCAAGGGAACTCCGAGCATAGCCCTTTCCACTGCCCTATGGGTGACTTTGAGTCTACTTATGAGGCCCATTGTAAGCGACCACGTTTCTGAGCCATAAGTCATCACTGGCAATACGTACGTCTATACCAGCAAATATATAGGTACAGAAGTCAATCTACATACAAAGCGCGCTCGAGCAACGCATACATAGACACCGCTCACGTACACGATATTTCGGAGCGCCTCGGCCTGCTCGTCGAACAGTTCCGGCTCAAACGCTCATTAGTGTGCGTCCACCGAGCGTAGGTATAAAAAGTACCTACATACACGAGATTGTCTTCTGTACCTATCTATTTTGTGTCTATACCTAGCTGTAAGATATTTACAAGGCCAAACTTATTTTAATTATTTACCTCAGCCTAATCTCAGGCCTTAGGTGAACTTCTTTTAATTAAGGACATCCTAAGGGACGCAATTTGTCTGTATGTCTGTGTGCTAATTATTTTTCGAGAACACGCATAGGGATTCCTGCAATGTCGTAAGTAATTAGTATGTCTTAATTATTTCTTGTAGAGGAAGTGAAGGGTAGATTAGACATCTTTATTAATGGAAATTATTTTTTGAACATGTCGCACCTTTGGTAGAACAAGGGCATAATTGTAATTGTGTATTAATAGTTTTTAATATTTGTAAACGATACACCTAAAAGAATATAGTATATAGTTTATGTCATACAAAGCAGAACAACCTTAGAACATTATTGACATAGCTAGACCACATTAAGTACAAAAAATATCTTAAAATGACTCTCCTGTAAAATTGCAAAAACTGCAATTGTGCCCTTGTTCTACCAAAGGTGCGATGTGTAGATACATTTTAGGGTGTGTTGCTCTTTTGTTTCCATAGTGTGTGTAATCGGTTGTCTTGGTATGGTCATGTGACGAGGAGGGATGAAGCGCATATAACTAAAAGAGTTCTGAGTATACATGTAGATGGTTGGAGAGGGAGAGGAAGGCCGAAGAAAAGATGGATGGATTGTGTGAGCACAATCCATTTATCTTTTCTACGGCTTTCCGAGTGATATGAAAGAAAAGGGAGTTAGTGATAGTTTGACGGGTGACAGGACAGAATGGAAGAAAAAAAAACGTATTGCGCCGACCCCAAGTAATATGGGATAAGGGCAGGAAGAAGAAGGAGTGTCTCTCCAGTAAATCAATGTGATTTTGATTGATAAAGAAGATAGGTTGAAAGGCCACAAGGTGGACCGATAACCTGGTGAGGGTCGAGGCAATCCGATGGGTGCAAGATGTACAGGACCGGTCATTATGGCGAGACTTGGGGCAGGCCTATGTCCAACAGTGGACGTCTTTCGGCTGAAATGATGATGATGGTGATGATGATTGATAAAGTTATTTCCATGAGCACAAAACGTTTTGGAACACAAAATGGGGTCTGTGTTTCCTAATATCTACAACCTAGGGATTTTTCAATCAAGTTTGCATAGGTAAGTATGCTCCATCGTCGACCACATCGTTGCTTACCATCAGTTGAGATGGTGGTCAAACGCGAGCCTATCTACACCTTTATATAATAAAGAGGTAAAGTTTGTTTTTTTTGTTTTTTTTTGGAGGTAATTAATCTCTGAAAGTACTGGTCCGATTGCTAATTTTTTTTCGCCGGTAGAAAGCTGCTTTATTCCTGAGTGGCATAGGCTATATTATAATACTATATTATAATTATATGTGCAGACGAAGCTGCGGGCAAAACCTAGTCAATAAAAAACAAATTGTTCTATTCTTGACTTTGATGGGTTCATTAAGTTTCTGACAAGTAAATTTCCTATCAATACTTTTGAAAGCTGTTGAGATTGAAATACCAATTAATCATATTTATTAATTACGGCAGAAGAAAATGATCCCCAGGGATTATATCCCCCTGGTATAACAAGTTCTTATGTATCAGTATTCTATGTACTGTTCCAAGTAATAGTCTCTCCGTGTGCTAAAATTTTTACTATTTTTATGTACATAAAGAATCTGTGCACAAAAATTCAAAACTGTATTATAAATTGTTACAAATTTATAAGCCTGTTATGGTTCCTAGTTGGCGACATAAATACATGGTCAGCGGGCCACCCGGACGACTGGAAACAACCCATTTTGCTTCCGCATCCAGGTTATGTGCAGGCTCCTGATGCCCACTATGACCTGCCATGTACGTAGTATCGGTGGTGTCCAACTGGTGATGTTTTTTAAATATTTTTGTAAAAAAGATAACAGTATAAAAATTATTGGAATCGATTTTGTTACTGATTCTGAACAAACTAAGTATATTCAGGTTTTGCATAATATACTAAAATTAATCCTTACTAATATTATAAAAGCGAAAGTGAGATTGTTTGTTACGTCTTTATGTCTAAATGGCAAAACCGATTTTGGTGAAACTTTGTACACGGATGGACTATGTCCTGGAATAGGACATAGGATACTTTTATCCTGGAAGTACGTTCCCTTGGGATAATTTTCTGCTATCACGCGAGCGAAGCCGCTGGGAGCAGCTAGTTGTATATAAAAATGTGATTAGAGTCTAATACTAGTTCAGCCAAGATTTGGCTGCATTTTCTTCGGATCCAAGAAACTGGAAACCAGTCGAATTATATTACCTGATGCCTACAGAAATAAAATTCTCCCAAAATCAAATGGACTCTTTAGTATTTGTGAGATTAAAAAAATGTTTGAATCGGGGTTAATTTTCCAAGTTGTGCCGTAAAAAAGGTACTTTAACAAGCATAATGTCTCCAAAGTTAAATTATTTCTTCCTTAAAATTATTCTTTGGTTAGCCAAATGGTTTTCTAAAAGATAGTTTAGGGGCGAATCTTTAATTATATTGCTGTTAAAATATTCTACGGCATTAATTTTAAAGATATCGTCTGGTTTGTTGGTTTTACTGGCTGTACTCTGAAAAACCACGTCTTTGGTTTCAGATCGGCTTCTATAGGCGTGATGTTATATAGCCTATACTACTCGTCATGAAGATCCTAAAATAAAAGATTTTTTCAAATACGACTGGGAGTTTCAGAGATTTGAGCAATAAAAAAAAAGTGGAGAAAGTTTGTCATTGCGACCGAGGCGGAATTCGCCCGAGACGCAGGCGAGGGTGTAATAGAACCGTGTGCTAAGGATTTTGCAGCTTTTAGTTCCTATTTAGCTCCATAGATGTCGCTATTACCTATATATAAAGTATTTAAAAATCAAGTGACGGTAAAAGATGAGACGAATGGACGCCGATATTAAAATAATTAATGCATACCTAAGTATAAAAGTCGGTTATAGCATATTCAGTTACCTCATAGCATATTAATACTGACCAATTTTTGTCTAAAATCACCCGTTAATTCTATGTTTTCTTTTATTATCAGATAACTACGAAAATAAAGCAATAAAATAAGATTATAAAACTCGGACTTAATGTTGTCGAATCAATAAAATCAGGGGAAATGAGTATTAGAGATCGCAATAAAATCTGTGAACCGGTATTTTCGAGAAAATCACCAATTAATATATTTTTGAGAGATAATGCTGGTCTAATTAGGGTTGTGTGAAGTTTTAATTTGCAAGATTAAAAATATAGTGACATTTGTGTTCTATTTAAAGACATGACCTAAAAACTTGCCTTGCCTTGATCACACGTACCGAGTAAACGGGCGAGACAGTGCTCTCGGCCGAGTACTCGGTACGTGTAAACACAGCGCCGAGTGCTCGGCCGAGCACTTATCTCTACAACTCGCTTGCATCACTGTCTCGGCCGAGCAACATTTTATTGTCTCGCCCTTTTACTCGTTCATCAAGGCATAAGTAACGTAACTAGGAGGAGGTCCCATACGCAAAATACGCGCCTTAGTTGTGGAGTTGCGGATATCAGCCCGTTTTACCTAGGAGCAGTGGTGGCCGAGTGGAACGGCCCCGACTTACGAGTTGTAGGTCATGGGTTCAAACCCAGCCAGGCGCATTACTTTGTGTAATTTATTTCATCACCACTGCTCTCAAAACGGTGAAGAAAAAACATCGTGCGGAAATCGGCATGTCAGAACCAAAAAATTCGAAGACACGTGACATCAACCCACACTGGGCCCGCGTGGTGAATTATGGCCTATTGCCTCTCCTAGAGAGAAGGTCTGAGTCCCAACAGTAGGGATTGTTCAAAAGAGTATGCGCAATAGAAAGACCACAAGTGGCTTTATGACAATGAGAGTCTGAGACGCCGTCTCACTCCACCCTAGAACGGTTGAAGTCATCAGATAATTTCCCACGACAAAAAAAAGCCACGATTACTGACGTTAAAATAAATATTACTTTATTTTTTAATCCTTTTTATCCTGACAGAGATAAAGAGAATTCGTAAAAACAACAGAAAAATTGTGTAAGTAAGCTAGCTTTATTATTTTTATATCTGCGTTTAAACAGAAACACGAAGTTAAACCAATATTATTTTAGCTTTGTTTAATTCATTTATATAACGCCCTTCCTTATGGCATATTTAATCTATGCTGCTTTATTTTTTTCCTTTGAGGCAAAATCCTTTAATTTTCCGGCATTACTTTTCTCTCCAAGTAACGTTCTTTTTGATGTTTTTTTTTTCATTCCTTTTTAATTTCGTTGGCAACCCTAAATAAAACTAATCGTTTGAAAATTATACTGCTAGGTTATGCCAATTTTACGATTTGAACAAACTAAACGGTCCGTGAGAAGTCTACCTTTTTACGTACCGTGTAAATAATCGTCCGTTTTACGCATCACGATTAGCCATCTCGTTTTGAATTTAACGATAATGTTGTTTTTTTATGACTGTGTACTTGTTGCGTATATCAAGTATTTGGATCATTGTAATTAGGAGCGTATATCCGAGATTTTACGATTACCGTCCCAGCTCTAATAAAAGTAAAAAATAAATTAGATATATCTATGGTATTTTTTTCACTGGCAACTCTTTAGCGCTCTTTTGATCAGAAAAAGGCTTCAGCAGACAAGCGTGGTGCGACAGTGAGACAAAAATGCGATGACATTTCAAATTTACGAGTAAGACAATGTCTGTATGAATGACAATGACATCCTTGTCACATTATCGCACCGCGCCTGTCTGTGGAAACCTTTGGGTTTCATGATCAAACGATAAAATATTCTGCGGTAGGTACATAATATAGTAAGATAGATAGAAAAATAAAAATTCTGGAGTTCCAGGTCCAATTTAAGTCTTTGTTCACGTGAGATTTTAGTTAAAAAACGCGTCTCACTACAGATAATGTTCCTGGTTCCTGAGCCTTAAAATAAAATAAAAAAAACTAAACCAAAGCTTACCTCGGCTTATGATACGTCGGGTTGCTGTTAGTCTTGAGTATGTCAGCGTTGGGGACGGACGTCGGCAGTGCGTGCTCCCTCTCCAACTCGCTCTCATAGCTTTCTAGCGGTACGTGCTTGCCTGGCAACGGATCAGCTGCAAATAAAAGAAAAAATAAGGTTAGATACTGTAAGAGCAAATAAATCTTAGAAGTTACTGGGATTTTATGTGAGATTTTTCAAGGATTGAGGTTAAAATTACTGTGCTTTCTGGAGAACTCGATTATATATCATAACTAGGGTCTTTTTTTATTCAGCTTGGTTTTTTGTAACGCTTGTGTATTTAGTGTAGTTAGTAGCATTCTATCATCGAATTATTTTTTATCGTAACTTTTTTAACGTAGTAAAAAACTTGACCATTAGCGCAATATGTTGTTGTCCTGTTTCTTTATTTGTAGTCATTAATTTAGTAGTTACCCTCCTTTAGAAATAATTTATCATCTTTTATACGGTCCACTAATCATTTATTTTGTCATTTCCTGCTTTATTAGTTATCCAGTCATTGCCTCCCACAATTAGCACCCTTTAAACTAAAGTTTTGATTTTTCTGTCATAAAGTTTTCATATATTTGAAGGTACTTAGAAATATCAACTATTCCAAAGTCTTTGAATTTGACAGTTGGATTGTAAATGAGGCTTTTTAGGAGAATTCATACCACCCACACAGTTGGCGCCACATAGCCAAGAGTCTTCTACATTTAAAAACGAATTCGACTTCAGTTTAACTAATGTCATTAACATAAGCATTTTGACAGATGCCTGGACCTGACGACTCAGTGCTGACGAATCAGTCATACTCTAAGTGTGCTCCGCAGAATCCCAGGGCTCCGCAAAGCCAAATGCGGGATTCATGTGAATACTGGTAAGTATAATAAGAGAAAAAAAAACAGAAAGACCAGGTCTCTTTACACTTTTTTCTTCATTATTTATCCTCATTCTCTCTGGTCAACTGTCGGACCCGTCAAGTTCCTACCACTCGTTTCGCGCCTGGCACATTGAAACATTGCCAGATTATACTTTTTTTTATTTAAGGATGCTGTCAAATATTTTATCTTCCAATAGGGTTCCGTTGGAAAAAAAGTTTGAGAACCGCTGGAGTAGATAATAAAGTTAAAGGTTTTCTCTAAAAATCACGATTAAAAAAACACTTTCAATCTAGTGCTACTTTTGTTTCAACGGTTACAAATTGTCTAGTCTGTCTATCCTACTTACATCAGTAGTATTTTAGGTCCCCAAACAGCCACCGAAGGTTTTGCTAAAATTGGTGGCTAAAGGCATTGTCACCCCTTGTCAACGTTGTACCTATGTCGGTCAACGTGGGGCGAGGTGGCCGAGGTGGCGGGTCGAGTCGGGGTAGTCGAGTTTGTTGATATGTTAAATTATATCCTGGCTGGTTTTAATAGCCGTTTTATAATTAGGCGTTGTAGGTGTTGCTTTTTTATGTTAGGTGTCCGCCAGTTGGCTTATGCGTTCTAAGACCATGGATTTCCTTTTCAGAAAATCATTAGCGGCCATCAATCCTGCTGGTTTACTGACAGGCGTTGTAGGAGTAGGTAGTATTTTTGTTTTTTTAATGTTTCGACGGTTTCCTTTTTCAAGACTAGTACCTACTTCTCTCTCTTAAAAGTACATACTAAACATCCTCTATCCGTAAACAAACAGTTTTTTTTTGTCATAGAAGCATGTGGTTGTCTTTGTGGTTTTCCTCTTGTCTGTGCGGGCCTTAAGTTCTTGTTGTCGAAGAATATTATAAATATGTTCGTAACAATGACGTATGATATATTTGGAGCAAACCAATTACCTAATATTATGTGATTTTCTTTGTAAACAAAATTTGCTATTAAGCTGTCGTTATTAAATACATCTTAACTATTAAATATTATAAATTAATAGGTATATACAAACTTAAAATAATAATATGTACAAACGAGTAAAAAAGGCACAAAAACGGGTAAAACTAAATTAAATAGTTATTAAATTGTATATATCTCGACTTCAATTAAATACAACCGTATACCTTATATTTAATAATAAATACAATCTAAAAGGTAAATATCAATTTACAAAAGGCCGGAACGCTGCTGTATATTTTTATTTTATGAATGTTTCAATATAAAAAGTAACGGTAGGAAAAAACGAACAAAACAGACGACAGTAAATATTAATTAATTATTATAGCGATATTAACTTAATTAATTGAAACATTATTCAAAAAAACATTCGCATTGAAAGCAATATTAGTAATAAATGGCGCGTAATTATTCCAACATGGCGGAAATTATCAATCTCAAACGTCACATTTGAATTAAGAATAATTTGGTACCGGCTTCTGCTCGCGGGATTGCTGGAGTGTTATGTTGATTAGAAGAATCCATGTCCTTCTTTTGGGTCTAGGCTGAAGTTTCGTAGCTTTTTTCTCCTCATATCAGCCGTAAGACGTCCGTCTGCTAGACATAGGCCTCCCCCAAGTGTCGTCACAACGACCGGTCCAGTGTGTCACGCACCCATCGGACTCCCGCGACCCTGATCAACGTTCTTTCTGATTTTTTTTTCTTGTCGAAAAAAATTTTTAACATGATTTTAAATAGTTTATAATCTTTTTCAAGAATTCGGCTATCAAATTCATAAAGATCACAATCAAAAAGGTTTCTATACCAAGATTCAAACTAACTAAATGTTTTTTTTGCTACGCGAGGCTTTCAATAAATAAGAAAATATTATTAGTCATGAAGTCTACATTTAAAATTAGAATGCATTCGATCACCTTTGTATTCGATTTTATGTATTTGAATTTATAATTTGCAAAACTGATATATTTACTATAAACTTGGTAAATTATAGACTTTCCCATTGTGTATTTTGAGTTGATTTTCCAATGACCACTAGTATTTAAAAAGTCCTAAAAAGAAGTGATTCAAATTGATGCAATAGAATTTTAACTTTAGAATGTCTAACATACAGTCTTTTTCAAAACGTGATATTTAGTTACATCGAATTCTAAATCCAAATATACGCAATACCTTCTATTTGTAATAATGAATGTACTGAGTTCTGAGAAATTGAAGCGATATATTCTGACGTCATTCGATATTTATCGCAATAATTTATTTTCTTCAAGAGTATCCAGTAAATGTAATTGACGATACATTTAGAATTAGGGTACTTATACATACGTATGTTGCGTCTGCGATAAAATAAATTAGTCAATACGAATGCAGATAGAGACATTTAAAAACATGTTTCGATTAATAAAATAAAGATAAGCGAAGATTTTGCATAACAAAACTGTATTATGAAGACAAACATTCATCTATTTTGAGTCGGCTTTTATTATAACCGGATGCATTATATCAGTATTATACAAAATAAGATTTAGCATATGCGAAACCCAAAACACGTGTCTAGTATTTTTATGTAAAGAATCTATGTACAAAAAAATCATAACTGTATCATGAAAATCACAAAGTTATAAGCTTGTTATGTCGTAGAATCGCAAAACTTGAGTAGCAGTGAGCAGTGCACATTTTGCTCGCAGAACAGATGATCGATGGGGACGAAAGGTTCTGGAGTGGCGACCATGTACCGGAAGACACGGCGTTGGTAAACATCCTACAAGATGAAGCGATGACCTGGTGAGGGTCACGGGAAACCGATGGATGCGAGAAGCACAAGACCTGTCGTTATAGTGACACAAATGTCATTACCGTCATGATGACATTTAAAAAACCGTTACTCAATCAAATTTCGAACACTTTATTTTTAAATCGCGATAACCAGAAACAAAAGAATAAAATACAAGTTGCCAGTATCGTATAACGTATCAAATTAGAAATATTTGCTGTTCTCACAGGCTATCGAATTTGTTATGTACGAGTTCAGTGGAATGATGATAAAATCCATTGTTTAACTGTCGGGTCAATAATAGTGTTCTATTACGATGTTTACAGTTTGTGAAGTGAACTCTTTGTGCTTTGACCCAGTTTATTAATTTAACGTCTTGTAGACCCACTTTTTAATAACGAGAGTGTCTGTTCTATCATTCTTTCATAGTTTACTCAGGGTTTTAGAGCTGTTTTAAAGTGAGCGGTTTTTAGGGTTGCCAGGAACTATAGAGCTACTACAGATCTTTTTATATTTATTTATTTATTAAAACTTCATGCAACACAAAGCTACAAAGGCGGACTTAATGCTTTAGACATTCTCTATTAGTCCAACAAGGGTAGTGAAAACATGATGGGTGCATAAAAAAAGTTATTATAATTCTTCCACTTTTTAGTTTTGTACTCCCAATCTACAGGTTTATTTAAATTTAAAATGCGAATGGTGATTTTTTTCTTTACTGAACCGTAACATTGGCAACACTGCCCGTATCTGTCATAGAGATAGGCTAGTAAGGCGACGAAAAGATAACAGCTTAAAGTAAATATTGTCTTAATGATTTCAGAGGAATCGGTTGAAGGAGGCCATTGATCGGCTGGCGACTAAAAGCTGATAAAGTGAGGATGATGTCATGATGACATGTGTCATGAATAGGTTCGTTGACATGTTGGTCAAATACCTATCCTTTATTGATTTGTTGAAGACGTATGAGTAAATATATATCATAGGTACTACCTAAGTACGTGAATGTCGTCCGATATGACAGTTTAATACCTATTTAATTTTATTACAATTTCTAGGAAACTTCTCTGTGTTGTGCCTGCTAAAACACTAAAAATTGCTTCATTTATATACATCAATCAAAGTATGTATTCATGTCTATATGCTGAAATAATATTATATTTCAATCATTTTCTAAAAAACCTATTGTTATTCCATACACGATTTGACAAGCAGTTGACAGAGCATGTTTTTCTACCATTCCAAATTTAAAATCTAAAATATTTTACCGTTACCGTCTATTATGTTACCGTCTAAAATGTTTATGAAGTACGAACTCTTTATTCGTGCCCTCAATAATGCTTTTAACGTTAAGCGCAACTTTTTAAATAGAATGGAGAAAGTAGTTCTTTCTTTAAAAGTTCAAACGTAGAACATTCCATTTTTAACTTTGAAAAATACATTGTTTGATGTTTTGTTTATGGCCAGTTATGAAGTTGCGTCAAACTGCCACTGTTGTTGACAATGGCGCTAGTGTAGTTTTAAAAGTACACTAATTTAACGGTGTCTTAGTTTTTTGTTTCGTAATGATTGAGTATAGATTTTGTTGAAGTGAAGAAACTTGCTAAGTTGTGAGTCATTGCTTCTTTATTGGTTGGCCTAGTAACCGATCAGTAATTATTCACAATGCGATCTTTGACCTGGCAATCACTGTAGATATGTAATCGGATAGTCGATGTAAGACCTATTTGTGTTCAGAAAAACACAATGACCTGAAATACTTTAGATAAACTTTTGCCAGCTAGCAAGACTTGGACTAAAGAAATAGTAAAAAGGCCTGCATAATGTGACAATGCGACCACCAATTCTTTATTAATTTTTCTATCTGTAGGCAGAATATTATCTACACTAATATAAAAAAGAGGTAAAGTTTTTTTTTTCTAGTATCTCGAAGTACTGTCCAATTGCTAAAAATTTTTCACCGATAGAAAGCTGCTTTATTCCTGAGTGACATAGACTATATTTTAAGTACGCGGGCGAAGCTGCGTGCAAAAGCTAGTAAAGAATATAGGGCGTCGTATTGTCGCGTCACACCTGCGTGCTTGACCGTTAACATGTGTGTAAATAGCCTAACATGTAACCAGTCTCATGAAAAACTAATTTAGCTAAAATTAGGCAATAAATTCTATATCGTCCACATAGCGTTAAGTATAGAGTATTTAAACACCGCCTCACGCGATGGCCACACAAAAATTACAGTAGGCAACATAAAACAGGAAATGACCATTCAAAAAGCCCAAATTAACGTTTTTTTTGGACAAATAAAAAATAATAAAAAAGCCAATGCCATTTTATTCACGACCACCTATTATTATTTGATAAGGCATTATTATAAAATGTGTGAATACAGATAAAAAATTGCGGTCAAGCGCGAATCGTTTCATAATGGGACCTTTTTTGTTATTCGTTATTTTTTGCTGTGAGTCAACGTTTTGATGATTCCGGCGAATGCGTTTGGTCGTGCAAAAATGTAATGTAGACATTTTTGCTTCACCAAACGCATTTATATCGAAGATTAGTTCAGCTCAGGTTTCATTGTCAACGATAAGTAAAAGAACACGTTTCAGTCGAGTTTCACTGAAACATAATTTAAGTGTGATTTTTCAAAAAAGTCCTACTTTTTATCACAGACCATTACGAGGTTAAATGTCAAATTGAATTTAAATTATTTTCTTTGGCGCAGAGATCTAAAAACTTAATTCTTTGACTGTTCGAATATAGTATATTAAAACTATTTTGGTTTCAAGAGAAACCCGAACAAAAATGCTTGTTAAGGAACCCAACATGAACTAAATTACCGATACAAACGAAATCAGTTAGGATGGTAATAAAAATGTACGTAATTATAGATGATTCACATCGGCTGCGGTTTTCAGTACTGACTCACGCGAAAAGGTGGTAACCGTGATGATTCAATTATCGATGCAATTTTTTCCTTATATTGAAGTACTTTTCAGAAGAATCGATAAAGGTAAGTTATTTGAGCTTTTAGTATTGGTTGGAATGTCTGTCTTCTACTATTTGCGGTTAGTTTTTATTGATAGGCTTGCATTTGACCACCATCTCACCTGATGGTAAGCGATGATGTGGTCGACCATGGAGCACGCTTGCCTAGGAGTAACCTATTCAATCTCAGTTTAAATAATAATAATATTTCACAACTATCACACTACGCCGTCTAGTCTCAAGCTAAGCAGAGCTTGTGTTATGAGTACTAGACAACTGATATACAATACTTATATTCCTCAATACATACATATAACAGATAAATTACACCCAGACACAGAACAAATGATCGTGCTCAATATAAAAACATTTGTCGAACCCACGACCTCCGGCATAGCAGTCAGGGCCACTGACCACTAGATCAACAGGCCAATCAAAAGAATCAAGACGACGAAGACCGATAGAAACCGTGCAGTGACTTTTGACGTTCTATAAGTGACCTTGTAGGCCTATGTGACAAATAATAACTCTTGGATTTGAATTAAAAAAAAATGAAATATTATAAAACTGTTTGTAGTATGGAAGACAGGATTTAAGAGATTGACTTTGCAGACAGACGCGATTCGATGATGAATATTTTATTTTAAAACCCAAAGAATATTTTTTTATAAAAAATGTATTGACGCATTGCGTTTATGTTCGCGGGGGCCTCCATGTAACATAAAGCCTGACTATATCTAATTGGAGGCCTTTTTTAATGAGCAATAATAAAACAGAAAACAGCGACGTTCTTGGCCTAATTAAAAGTCGTTATAAAAAAAGAACAAATTTGTCTACCTAAAAAACTTTCATTAACACAAAACCCTGTATAATCATAAAATTAAACAGCATAGCCGAAAAACATTACAAACCTAATTTTTATAGTCCAAAAAACGTAACAGATATAACGTTACAAAAATAACGCTTATTTTTTGTAACGTTATATCGTTAAATAACGCTTTCGAGACACGTAGACATAATACCTTTTAACATAATAGCCCAAACAGTGGCCCTCTGAAAATTAAAAGTTTAACACGATCGCAAATTGGAATTACGAAATAGAATTAATAAATTCAAGTGGATTCCATTGCCAAGTTTCTGTTTATTGGAAGGAATGCCAAAGCTTGGAGGGTAATCTAATGTACTTGGATTTTAATTGGATAAAAGACTAAAAGTACTAGGAATCCAGCCTTAGCCAAGACATTTTCCAACAGCTGGATATTTGTGACTTATTAAGCTGGGTACAGACTGATGTAATGTAACATTTGCATGTTACATTACATCAGTCTGTTAGTTAGTTACATCAGACTGATGTAATGTAACATTTGCATGTTACATTACATCAGTCTGTTAACGTGAAGGAAATATTTATAAGTGAGTATTCAGCTCGTGCACGAACCGAATATGTACTTACATACTCACATAGTTGAAATGCTCTGTTCACGTGCGTATTGTGCACAGTTCGCGAGTATACTTTGCACGGTTTGCGAGTAGTGTGTACGGTTCTAGCACGTAACTTGCACGGTTCGCGCGCGCAAGGCGTCCACTATAGGAATTCTGTTACACTGTATGTTACGTTACGGCAGTTCGTACCTAGCTTTATAGGACTTGGAGAACAGTAGACTGAGCTTGATTTGAGTTTAGGTTAAACTAGTTCTAAAGTTTAGAGATATTTGAAAGAGTTTCCGCAACCCTGGAACGCAAAGGACAACTAAAGGAACATAAGTGGGTTTTGGAGTAGAATCACATGGTTAATGGTCCGAGTGAGCGTTTTCTTTTCAATTCGACACTTTGCTCGACGAAAGCTGGCTAGTTCTGTGTCTAAAGCATTGACATTCAACGTGGCAATGTCACTCATCTTTTTTTTATGGTGGGGAAAATCTTCCAATGACAACCCCCGCTCTTGGGTGGAGCGTGAGATAGTGTCAGGCTCTTCATGACTAAAAAACCCACCCCGTTCCGTCTAGCCTTCACACCGGGGCTCGAGCCCCCTTTCGGATTACCCTGGCCCCAGTATGTCACTGTCATCTGGGTACTTCACCGAGAGACAGTACGAAGAAACAAAAATACACACAATACAAACTTTCGGTTTTCTATAGTGTTATTAAAAATAAATCAGAAATCCCATTAAATTCTCAAAGCCAAAGAAAACGAAAGGATTACGCAGGTACTTACAATTCCGATTATTACTAATTAACAATCAGGGTTGGTTCAAATCTTGAACCACCCCTGTATAAACAATGAACACTCAAACAAAAGTTTATATTATTACAGGCACCTATTGTACTCTTCCGCTTATGATTTTATTATTACAAGCCCTTTTGTTTAACATTTAAAATAGAATTCAAGGAGATTTGAGTAATTTCTACCATCTTTATTGAGAAATAACAAGCTTTTAATGAAAATCATATTTTCATAGCAAGCTTTTGTAGCTCGGTATACCTATATAATACTCGTCAAGACGAATCATACGAGCCTAAACTTGATGGGGTTGTATCGTTTAACTACTAAGTTCCTATAGCCTTCCGGTTCAATTATCAAATCAGCCCCTTGTCATAATAATTTTGCATTGTCATCTGATTTACACATGCATGCAAAAATTCAGCTTAATCGGTAACCGGGAAGTGGGTCAAATTTAACTTACAAGATTTGATTACAGACAAACATCGGGACTGGTGAAACTAAATAAGAGCTTGTAAAAAGGAATAGATTATAGAAGTGCCTGGAGATAATTAAGAGGCATATCTCTACTTAGTTATGCTTTAAAGCTTCACAGGGTCCTTACACTAGAACTACATTAGACCGACGCACATGTGTTACACGCCTACGTAGAACGACGTCGCGTGGCGTGGATCAAGTGTAGCTCTACAAGTCTAGTTGCCATATAAAATGTATGGAGACCGACGCGCCCAGATCGGCGTGTGTGGCACACGTGTTCGCAGTGTAATTCTAGCTTAACTCGTACATCGAGGGTTGTGTTCACAAAAATATAAACTAATAAACACAACTGTGTCATCAAATCTAATTAAAAAAAATCTTTTTCTTTTGTAATTAAATAAAAGCAGTCTTTAACGAAGAAATGAACAACTTTATTAAGATTTTCAACAATAAGATTAGGAGTTCAAAGAAAGAGCTTTTCAATAGAGTTTATTTTATGAGGTATTTGTTTTATTATCAAACTTTATTTGGCTTTGACCCAATGACTAATATAGTTACAAGTCACAATACAAAAAAATAAACGCACCTTTCCTGCGGAATTCGGCAAGAGCCGTGCATATTTCTTTCTGAATCTGTTTAGTACAGTCAGGTAAAAAAAAATTTGGAATCTGCCAATTCGGCTAGGGCCAGGGTTATCTGAAAGGGAAGCTCGGTCCCGGTACGAAAGGCAAAAAGGAACAGGAGTGGGTTTTTAGTCAGTATAAGTCTGACACTATCTCTCGCTCCACTCAAGAGCGGGGGATGTCATTACATGATATTCTCAAAAAAAAATCACTATTGCCAGACATATTCTGTCCAAATCGTCAGCAAATAAAAAAAAAACTGCGTCTTAAATTCAAGACATACAGCCGGACCTAATTGACCAACGAACATCAAATAAAAATACATTCTTAGTCAGACAGACTAAAAAGATCTACATCTCAAATTGGCAGCCCGAATTCATCATCAAAACAACTCAATCGAACTCAAAAACAACAAAAACAAAACCAATCCAAGCAACCATTTATCAATTGTACCAAGCACACAGCGGTTACACGAAAAATAAACGGGGAAAAAAAAAAACCGCAACACAACACTAGTGCGGGCACAAAAACCGGAACACTCCAATTAATACTGGCCGTCTCACAATTGTTCCAACATTAATCGAAAACAAATGGATACGATTCACTGGCTCATGAAACAGATACAGTTGTCCCAGCAATGAATCATGCGTAGGGGTGGGAAAACCGTCTATTTGCTACATATATGTGACACAAGATAAGTTATGTTACAACCTTAGTTAACGGTGAGATATTACTGTCGTCGTAATGCTATTATTTTCATGTACGTTATTAGCGAAATTCTTAGGACAAAATAATTAGTTACATTTGTTTTATATGAGACTAACATTTCCAAGTGACTTTGCTTGATAAGGCGAATATTGTCTTAGGAGAATTGTACTACCAGGAAAGAAAGTTTCCTGTGTCCTGATCTAGGCGCTGATCTGCCTGATATTTTTTTTTTATGGTGGGGAAAATCATCCAATGATAACCCCCGCTCTCGGCGGAGCGGGAGATACTGTCAGACTCTTACTGACTAAAAACCCACCCCGTTCCTTCTAGCCTTCATACCGGGGCTCGAGCTCCCTTTATACACCCTGGCCCCAGTAGGCTTCAACCCAGCTGGGCCCCTGCTGTTGCTGACAACTTCTTGAGGCGCGGGAACAGTGCGCGTCGTCGACGTCTTGGGCTCGGTCCGGACAGTTACCGGACGCTCGGACAGCGAGCTACCCATGGCGCGCCGTCCGCAAGATATGCCATATACCTAGGTAGTCAACATCCAAAGCCGTCCAGTCCCGTTCAATATATCATTAATAAATATATAACGGTGCAGAAAACATTGTGAGATTCTAGAACATGTTTCATGTTCTAGAATCAAAAAATCAAAGACATGTGACATCCATCAACCCGCACTGACCCGTGTGGTGGATTACGGCCTATTTCCTCTCCTAGAGAGGAGGCCTGAATCCCAACAGTGGGAACATTGTAAGGGCGACTATGACGAGGATCGAAGGAATCTTATGGATGCGAGACGGTCCTACCGGTCGTTATGGTGACACTTGGAGGAGGCCTATGTCCAATAGTGGACGACTTCCGGCTGAAATGATGATGATGATGATGATGTAAAGAGTTTTAATTGAAGCCAGTCAGTATTAGTTTTGATAACAAAATAATCTACACTTCTACACTATTATATAATAAAGAGGTAAAGTTTGTCTTTTTGTTTGTAGGAGGTAATCTCAAGAAGAACTAGCATGATTGCTAGCATTTTTTCACTGACAGAAAGCATTATTCCTGAGTGGACTCAGGAATAACGCATTATACCTGAGTGGACTCAGGAATAACGCATTATACCTGAGTGGACTCAGGAATAACGCATTATACCTGAGTGACATAGGCTATATGTACGGGGCCAAGCTACGGGCAAAACCAATAGCGTAATAAGGAAATCTCCAAGATGACTCGCTGTCAGAATTATTTGTATCCAAACACACAAATTATAAAAACGAAACAAAAACATAGGACCGATTCTTCCTCTCAACATTTTTTTAAAAAAGGTAGACAAATAAATGTTTGCCTGACGGGTATCCAGACTGATTTATTAGCGTCTACATTTCAGCCTAGTTTTTTGCTCGAAGAAACTTTAGACGAGAATTAAAGTTAATATTATGAGGTATGCTTAACTGTTCGGGATTAATTTCAGCCTGGATAAAGGGCTAGATTTAATATTGAGGGTTTAATTACTAATCCAATAATCTAGCTTCATTATTGTTTGGTTAAGCAAAAATTTTCATCAGAAAACCTCTTACAAGGTGAACTGAAAACCTCTAGACGGGGGCTTTGGTCGCTCACTTTGCTCGGTCACTCTATCCCCTTCTTTGTAATGGAAAATCATTAAATAACTTCTCCTGCTTTGGGCGGAGCGAGAGGGAGTGTGAGATTTTCACAAAACAACCTATGTTTCGTTTTTGCCTTGAGGATCCGGGAGTTCTCTTTCGAACTACCCATGGCCCCAGTAGGCTAAAGAGGCAGGTATCAGGAATTCGTTCTAAAAATGTTTTGTGGGATGTCCACCATGTACCAGGGGCGCATTGCCAATGATGAAACGGGCTTGGCGGAACTAATTGTACCAAGCCCATTCTTGCAATTTTGCAAATAAAGTTTGATAAGTCTTTGGATGATTTACCACCTTAAAAAGGGGGACTTTAAGACAAGAGTGAAAAGGTTACTTCTAGGCAAGCGTGCCCCATCGTCGGCCACATCATCGCTTACCATCGGGTGAGATAGTGATCAAGCGCGAGCCTATCAATAATAATAAAAAAATCTCTACGGTCCGGACTAAGCGTTACATAGAAGAATTGGAACAACTTGCCTACTGATTGAATTGAATTTTGAATTTAGCATAACATCGTGAGGAAACCGGCATGTCCTAGAACCAAAAATTTGAAGACATGTAACATCCACCAACCTGCGCTGGGCAGTAATCCACCGATTACGGCTCATTCTCTCTCCTAGAGGGGAGGCCTGAGTCCCAACACTGGGAACATTAGGCCGACTATGCAAGGCTAGAGTGAATAGGCTTATAATAAATTAGCGCGCTTCACCATCAGCGCTTGCATCACTTCTTACCATCAGGTGGGATCTCGATCAATCACTAGTTTTTATTAAAAAAAAAAAAAGCTAGTAATTAATCAACTCCAAAAACAACAGTATGACACAAAAACACTGAAATATTTATTGGTTCGAAATGTCTACTGAACATGATTAACAAAGCAATCATTACTCGGCATGTCAATTCCATGAAACAATCGCTCCAATTTGTTCCGAAATATTGTGAAAATGTATTTTAAAGGTAATTAAAGAAAGCTTTCAGCCATGACGTCATTTCAATCTGTATTTTGACAAGCTTTGTAATCACGGAATAAAGAAAAGTAGAGGAAGTGCCTCTTAGATATCGCGCGTTTGTCAACATCAGGCGCGATTAGCCTATTACATGTGCAGGTGAATATGGCATCTATTTCAAAGGCATTAGCGTTCTGAATAGAATAAATTGGTTACAGCGCCATCTAGCGTTGAGTAGCCGAACTCGTTGTAAATTGGTTAAAACTTCTTTATTGTTTGTGTCATGTCAAATAATAACAACTTTCTTACGTTGTAATAAGACCTAATTTATGAAAGCAATAAGAATATGATTTGTAAAAGTTAAGTTTGTAATTCGTAGCTTCGTAGCCAATCATATTACTGTTTTTTATGTGTGTAATGTACAATATGATACGCAAATGTGTGAGTTTGGCGACACTGGTTCCCGTGCTTAGCCACGTTAGGGGCACTTCTACCTATATTTTCTGTTCTGTGTTTGTAATACACGATGGACACTTTACAAAAGCTGAATTTAAGATTCCAAAGTCATGATACATAGATAGGTACTCTTTATTGTAAACTAGTGACCCGTCCCGGCTTCGCTCGGGTGTTTCTCCACTATTTAATGGATGTGATTATACACATAAACCTTCCTCTTGAATCACTCTATCTATTAAAAAAAAACCGCATCAAAATCCGTTGCGTAGTTTTAAAGATTTAAGCGTACATAGGGATATAGGGACAGAAAAAGCGACTTTGTTTTATACTATGTAGTGATGATAAAATTAACAATAAATATACAGGATATAAGGGATAGGCTAGGAGTATTCTAGACTTCCTGGAAGCCTCCCGGCTAAAAGAGTTACTCTAACAAGGTGGCGAGTCACAATAGATCTTTTAGGTCGCAGTGACTACATCTCCTACACTATGGGAGATGCATAGCCCCTTATCTTTAAAAATAATAATAATAATAATAAGGGATAGATTTCCGCAAATATTGCCGATTTGTTTTTCGTTTTGTTTTTCAGTTCATCTACTGAGCAAGTCCTTAAAGTTTAGGGAAACCTGTCCCTTACATCCTTTATATTTATGTATGTATAATATTTTAATCACTAAGGTAGTTACAGTTTTTTAGGGTTCCGACTTGTGATACGAAACTACGCCGATTTTACATCACCATTGTCATTAGCGAATAGATAAAACAACAAAAGAACTTCTAGAAAAAATCTTCTAAATAATCCCTATTGCAATCTAAACAAGTTTAAATGAAAAACATTTTTTTTTAGCAAGCTTTTATAGCTCGGTATATCTAATATATAATTAATACTCGTCAAGACGAATCATACGAGCCCAAACTCGATAGGATTGTGTCTTTTAACTACCAAATTCCTATAGCCACCTTCCGGTTCCATTATCAGATCAGCTCCTTGTCATAATAACCTTGCATTGTCATCTGATTTACACATGCATGCAAAATTTTAGCTCAATCGGTAGGCGAGAAGCGAGGCAAATTTAATTTACAAGATTTGATTACAGACCAATATCAGGACAGGTGAAACTAAATAAAAGCTTGTTATAAAATTATCGATTTACTTCAGTAAGAATTCACAATATGTGGCGATCCAGGACAGCTTTTGTAAATATTAATATATGTCGTATTGGAGGGTCAATGACCGATATTGCATAAACCCAAAAGCTAGAGCGACTATTAAATTCTCAATTCACATCATAATTTTACCCTGAAGAGTATTTAACATCTGTTCATATATTCTCCACTATAAAATAATATAAAGCTTGCACAATACAACCCCATGTTGAGACTGTTTCTCATAAAATTTAACCCCTTGAATTCACCCCCAACAGTAACTCGAATACTCGGAAACGATAACTCGAAAATACGGGTTTCGGGACTTACGAGTGTAAAATTTCCGAGTCTTCTCGTGTCTTAAAATTTTGTGTTCGGACCCCAAAGTTAAGTAATTAACATTTGAGAGAAATAATGACTGGATCTTGTATTGTTTGGGTTTTAATGTCGAGTGGTTTATGATTCGTTTTTGATAAAACTTTGTAATGTTAATGTTAAAAGTAAAATATGTTAAAGTCCGAATTTTCAGTTCTCATAAATTTCTTTGAGTCTTAGTTTTAAACATACTAATATTAAAATCGAGAAATTCTGAATAGGTAGGTTTTCATTTAATTAAATACCTACAAACAAAAGTCCCAAAATATTTTACATTACGCTTATTACAGCTTTACCTTTGGCAAAGGTAAAGTTCTAATACGCGTAACAAAACATTTTCATATTCATACAAAACACGTTTCGACAATAAAGACTTATTTATATTCTATAAACGAAACCAAACAACAAATCCTTTACACCTACACGTAATAAAAAAGCTTCGCATTATCGCTACTCGATAACAGATGGCGCTACGGTCGCATTTAAGGCTCGTACACAATAGCACAAAAATAACAGCAATTTCGTCCAAAAAGAAAAAGAAACGACACGCCATACAAACATTATAAGTATTTATAAGATCTCCAATATGTGATAAACCAATTCTTTGCTTTATTTCCTTACTAGCTTCTGCCCGCGACTTCGTCCGCGGAAAATTTCTTGTTTTAAAATAAGATTACACTCGATTAGACACTGCGCACGTTCAGCGCTAGATTCCTGAGCACGGGCCTGCTATGTTATGGCATTCTGCCTAGCGAGCCGCTGCGAGCGCTCAGCGCTAGTCTCCCTATCCCTTGTTTCAAAGACATGCTGCCTTAAATGAGATAGACGCTGCGCACGTTCAGCGCTAGATTCTCGAGCACGGGCCTGCGATGTTATGACATTTTGCCTACCAAGCCGCTGCGAGCGCTCAGCGCTAGTCTCCCTATCCCTTGTCTCAGAGACATGCTGCCTTAACTCAGATAGACGGTGCGCACGTTCAGCGCTAGTTTCTCGAGCACGGGCCCGCGACGTCCTCACATTTTGGCTAGCGAGGCGCTGTGAGCGCTCAGAGCTAGATTCTCTAGCGCGTGCTTGCGAAATATATTCTCTATTTCTCGAGAGGCGCTGCTCATTTTCAGGGGCAGATTCTTCCGTACGGCGTACTCGAGCGGCTCTTATCTGTGATGACCGACGGGACAGTTGAGATTTCCTTTTAGACATGCTCTCAACAAACTACGCACAGACTTGAAAACAATTATGAACAAAGGGAGAGCGACTCGAACACCGTCCGCCTTTACAAAACAAAACAATCGTAATATCGAATAACTCGTATCTCCCGATTTCCGGCCACCGTAGACGCGGGCTCGCGGACGGCGAGCCATGGGTAGCTTGCTGTCCGATCGTCCGGTAATGGACCGAGCCCAAGACGTCGACGGCGCGCACTGTTCCCGCGCGCCTCAAGAAGTTGTCAGCAACAGCAGTAGCCCAGCTGGGTCAAAGCCTACCGGGTCCAGGGTTATCCGAAAGGGAACTCGTGCCCAGGTTTGAAGGCTAGAAGGAACGGGGTGGGTTTTTAGTCAGTAAGAGTCTGACACTATCTCCCGCTCCACCCAAGGGCGGGGGTTGTCATAAGATGATTTTTGCCCAGCATAAAAAAAAAAATTAAAAAAAATAGGTAAAACGTCTGCACAATGAAAGTTATGCTATTTAGTATGCATTTTGCGTTTTAGTCATTTTAAATTATCTCCGAAACTGTATGACCAATTGATATGCTGTAAATGGCAAATCTTATCTATATGATGTTCTTGTGATACTGAAATAATTTAATGTCATAAGAATTAATATTTTGTTGCTCAAATAATCAGCCAAACGTAAGTATGCCGAAAAAAATTATTTTTAATGCAATAAAAGAAGTATAAAAGAAAAAATATAAAAGATAGAGATATGGTATCGCGGACTTTTTTGTAGAAATAATTAAGACGAACCAGGTAGCCATACATTGTTTTTAATTTTAAGCAACTGTTTAGGCAGCGCACGCAAATAATTCGGTTTTATGAGGTATTTTTTTCCGACTTGCTAGACAAAAGTTGTGATAGCTCGGTTAATATACATGCTATAGAAACAATTTATAGCCTATAGCACTCAGGAATAATGTAGCTTTCTGCCAGTTAAAATTTTTTTACAATTGGATTATGAGTTCCAGAGATTACCCCCTACATACAAACTTACAAACTTACAAACTTACAAACTTACAAACTTACAAATTTTACCTCTTTATAATATTAGTATAGATTTATAAGCGAGTTTATTTATGATAGCCGATATTTTTGCCAAATAATAGGTTATAACGAGGACTTATCAATCAAGTGAAGTATTATCTACATTGACATCGCATTATATCTTATTCAGGAGTTAATAACAATTTGTTGTCTCGTCGTGATGGAAGGGTGGATAAGGAAAAACGTGTTTTTGACGTCTTCGGGGGATTGTATTAAATTTTTCGTAACAAAATGTTTCTACAAATAGTTCGTCTAACTTCTGTCAAATAAAAAAGAAAAATTGACGGATTTTTCGTGCAAAGAAAAAAATTGTGAGTCTTCGACGGAGTTTTTGAGTAATTATTTGCAATTGTAAAGTAAAATTGGTCGTAAGTGTCTACAAAACTGTACAATATGAGAACAAAAATCATTGTAACAGGCATAATCTCGGCAACATGGAGCTGACAATTTTATAGTAGTAGAGACTCCCTCAACGAAACTTGCCGAGAAGGCCGACTCAAACAATTTGCTGCCAAATACAACAAAAACCATTAGAATGTGATACATCCACATTCTAATGGTAAACAACGCAACCGTATTCATCCTAAGACATCGCTCAAAGGACTTAGTATCCAAGCAAAAAACATAGAATAAAAAAAATATCCAGTTGCAGCGGAATATCAGTATATTCAAATACAAGTAGGTTTTGTATGCAAGAGCGAGCTATATCATAAAAGTAGATAGTTATTACAAAAGCAATTTTTTTAAACTTGAAAATTACTTTAGAAAATGGTAAGTGCTTTGGTCATTGTTTATTGTAAAAGCTTGGTATTTTCTTAGAGAAATAGTTTTTGAAAATTACGATACTCAGTTTGTGTGAAAGTAAAGAGATTCGTAGGTTTTAATTAACCCTTCAGATACCGTCAATTAGAGACACAATAGTAATACAATAGATGCGCGGCCACCGGTGGTCGCTTGGGGATTCATGAATTAAAATTAATATCGTTAGTCTGTGTTAACTTTATTTATGTTTTATTAGTTATTATATACACTTCTACACTAATATAATAAAGAGGTAAAGTTTTTTTTTATTTATTTTTTGTTTGTAGAAGGTAATCTCTGAAAGTACAGGTCCGATTGCTAAATTTTTTTCATCGATAGAAAGCTACTCTACTTTATTCCCGAGTGACATACGCTATATTTTATGTACGCGGGCGAAGCTGCGGCCAAAAACTAGTTTTTTATTTCTATTCACTACTAGATTCTGCTAGTGTTTTTAACTGCAAAACTCATGATATGAACATAATTTATAGCCTCAGCACTCACGAGATAATGCACGTACATATTGGTGAAAGAAGTTTCAGAATCGGTTCAATAGTTTAAGAGATTACCCCTAACACACAAACTTAAAAAATATACCTCTTTATATCAATCTCATGTGTCAGTATTTGTCGAAATCCTTCGAAACGGCTAGACCGATTTTTATCATTTTGTAGAATGCGGTGGATGTGAGACGCACAGGTTCGGGCAATGTGGCGACGTTTGGGGGAGGCCTATGTCCAGCAGTGGACGTCTTTCGGCTGAAATGATGATGAGCCTTTTACGAATCATATCGAAATGGATAAAACATTTTGAGTTTTAATAAAAAGAACAGATAAAGTTATAAATGAAAACTAATATTCATTAAAAGTTGACGAAAACTTTCGTTGAACAAAAATAATAATGTTTTGAAGTTGTTTAGAAAAGATCAACAGAAAATTGTTTGTTTTTTTTTTATTAAATATAACTTGTCTCAGAAAGTAATTGTTAGTTTGTTTATAAGTTTTCTCACAGTTTTTTTGGAAGTATTTATTAGTTTAACTTTTAGAGTTGGTATTCTTTCGTATATTATGTTATTTCTGCTTCTTTTTGAGTTTGAATTTTAGTTATTGAGATTTCAGAACTTGCAAGACATTTTTTTATTAACACAATATTTTGGCTAAGTTTTGTTATTATTCAAATCTTAATCAAAAATTATGTTTTTTGTTTGTTTGTAGGAGGTAATCTCTGGAAGTACCTACCTACTGTCCTATTACTAAATTTTTTTCACCGATAGAAAGCTGCTGTATTCCTGAGTGTCATAGGCTATATTTTATGTACGCGGGCGAAGCCACGGGCAAAAGCTAGTATATAATATAACTCGAAAACCCTTCAGTATAAATATAATTTGTCTTTAAACCACTGCAAACCAATCATCTCATCAGGGAACGTGTGAAAGGGACCCACCCTTTACCGTGGCCCTAGAATGTAAAAGAACCCAGGTAGAATCCACCCTGGAACACAGGTGGGGTTTATTTACTAAAAGTCTGACATTGCCCTCGCTCCACCTCAGAGAGAAAGAAGTCATGCGCTACCTCAAAAAGGAAAAAAAACATCTCATCTTATTACAACCCATTTATAAAGCGCATAAACATAAATCCTAACTATTTTTACTCTACAAAACAGATTAATCCACGTCCATAAAGTTTTTTAATAACGAAACGTTTCATCACTAATAAGGCGACCTGATTAATCCACTCTATCATCCCGGACTTAACTCTTGTTTTCAAATTTTATACAAACTCCGTTTCTCAGGAGTGTAGCTAGACGTGGACGAAGTGACCCCACGCCCATGGCCTTCTAACTAATGGGGCCTCGCGTAAGCAGGAACTCTTTCAAAGCGAGGATTTTTTTTTATAATTAATTGATTTGAACACTTTTATTAGTTTAATTATTACTAGGATCGCTAACATTACAGGCACTAGATATTTGCAAGTTGATTTTATATAACTATTCAAGTGCTGACATTTATAGACTACATTAACAGAAAACATTTTATTTTAAAATACTTTCACTTGATAATAAGCGATGATGATCCTCTATTGTGATATCTCTATCGCTCAATGGTTTGCTGGAAGAAAACTTAACTTTGAGTTAAGCTCGCCTATGTACATGAACTCTGATATCCATGCCTATTACCATAACATATTTTGTTAATTATCATAGTGTACAATAAAAACGATATGGTCAACAGTACGTTAGACAACAGCTGTCTTATTTTCGAATATATGTTTTTTTTTTTTTTATATGATATAAACTAGTACTTGACTGCGATCCCACCTGATGGTAAGCAGTGATGCAATCGTTGGTGGTGAAGCGCACTAGTTTATTAAGAGCCTATTCACTCTAGCCTTGAAGACGCTTAAATTGTAATCGGACGGGAAGACCGCAGCTGGCAAATTGTTCCAGTCCCTCGAAGTACGCGGTATAAACGACGAAGCGAAACGCTTAGTCCGGATAAGAAAAAAAAAGAAAAAAATCCGGAAAAGGCCTCGTTGAAGCACCTTCACCCACGTTTAAATAGTCTACACTACGCTACTGCCGTTCCTCGGTTCCTCGACTAACAGAGACTGTGTTTTGTTTTTAAACATCTGTGGCAAAAGTTTATAGTACAACTTCTTTACAACGCAACGGGATGAACTTTTACTTTTCTAAAGGGATCAAACTCTTAGTTTGCGGGGTACAATTATTTTTAGGCCAGGAAGTCGATTTGGGGACGTTTTTTGTGATAAAGTTATTTTCAAGTGGTTCCGTTATTTATTGGTTAAGATAAATATGAAGTGGTTAAGTTATGAGCAGGAAGAATGTTGATTTTACTGAGTTGAGTAATCTATACATCTATACATATAAATAAAATTGGAGGGTCTGTTTCTAATATTGAAATAACCGCTTTTTAATACATGCATATGAATATATATACGGTACATACATCAATTTTTTTTTAATTTTTTTTCTGTCTGATGGTTCCGGCTAATATCTGAAATGGCTGGACCGATTTTTACGGAACTTTTATTGGCAGGTTTCTGATGTAATAAGTAGTAACTTAGGCTATTTTCATTTTAGGAAAAATAAATTAAAAATTCTGTAGTCCACGCGAACGAAGACGCGGGCACAGCTAGTCCTTACTAATATTATAAAACCGAAAGTGAGTTTGTTTGTTTGTTACGTCTTCACGCCTACATGGCAAAACCGATTTTGATGAAATTGGTACAAGGATAGACCATGTCCTGGAATAGGACATAGGATACTTTTTATCCCGGAAGTATGTTCCCTTGGGTTAATTTTCTGCTATTACGCGGGCGAAGCCACTGGGAGCAGCTAGCATTTAATAAATGGGTAGTTGTTTCTAGTGTTATTGAAGTTTGTGTAGCACCACATTCACTTTTCTTCCAAATAACTGTGAGAGAGTTCAAGGGGTTATTCCAAATTATAACCTCGAAGTTACGGAGTAATATAACAAGAAGCGAAAGCTACAAATTTTATTGCTGTGCTTTGAAAGCCATGAAGATTCGAACGACTTGCCATTTCTATTGAACATACCAACAAAACTCTACTTTGACTGTGTTGTTTATTTTGAAACTTTTGTCTATTTAACTATAAAACTAGCTTTTGTCTGCGGCTTCACCCGCGTACATAAAATATAGCTTATGTCACTCAGGAATAAACCTGCTTTCTATCGGTGAAATACCTTAGCAATCGGACCAGCAATTTTAGGGATTTTGACTGGCCTGTTGGTCTAGTGGTCAGTAGTCCTAGCTGCTATGGTTCGATTCTCACCCAGGAGTGTGTTGAGCACCATCATTTATTCTGTGTATGGATGCAATTTATCTATTATATGTACTATGTAGCATAGCATAGTATAGTTGGCCTTATAATGTTCCCACTGTTGGAACTCTGCCCTCCTCTCTAGGAGAGGGAAGTAAGGAATATATAGGGATGTATGTATTTAGAAATATATAAGTATGATATCAGTTGTCTAGTACTCATAACACAAGCTCTGCTTAGCTTGTGACTAGACGGCGTTGTGTGATAGTTGTGGAATATTATTTTAAAAAAAAATTACCTCCTACGAACAAAAGAAAACAAAACTTTACCTCTTTATAATATTAGTGTAGATTACAATAATTTGCATGCAATTCTCACAAACACATATAAATAAATCATCCTAAACTGTATTTTTCCTACATAAAAGAAACTATTTCAACTCCAAAAGTTTCGATATTAAAGTCCAAAAGTCATAAAAAGTAAAAACAGGAAAAAATCAGTATCTCGCAGTAAACTTCGGTTTTACGACTGCAAAGAATAACTAATACAGTTAACTATCTCGTTGAAGCTAAGCCGACAGTTAAATTTAACCGCACAGAAACTATAAATTAGGTTTAACCAGAAATTAATATAAACATGACAGATTTATAGAGAATGTAATTTTGATATGATTTTAAATAGAGATTTTGTAGGCTGTCTATAAAGTTCATTTTTATGACGATGATTATGAAGATCTTGGAAGAATAAAGATTTAAAATTATTATTTTTTGCCTTTGGATCGAGACGCACGATACCGTTTGTTGTGGCGACACTTGGAGTGTGGACGTCTTTTGGCAGTAATGATGACACTATTTTTTTTGCGTCTTTTTTTCTGTGGATGTGTTTACAAACAGTGTTTCCTAGCTGACTACCCTGAAAAGAAACACCGAAACAAACTTAGGGTTTTTTTAAATTTTTTTGTTTGACAAAAATCATCCAATGACAACCACGCTCTTGGGCGGAGCGGGAGATAGTGTCAGACTCTTACTGACTAAAAACCCACCCCATTCCTTCTAGCCTTCATACCGGGGCTCGAGGTCCCTTTCGGATAACCCTGGCCCCGGTAGGCTTCGACCCGGCTGGACCTCTGCTGTTGGTTCAGTCTCTTTTAAAGACCATACAGTAAATATGTATTGGTAAAAATCACATGAAAACCACGCAGATTTGTCTAGCTAGTTGGAAAAATACGCTTTTGTGCCTTATTTGGACTTTGTTTTACACTAGTAAGAAGCTTAAAATATTATTTATTTTTTACTAAGTCAACATTTTCAGTAAAATCACATCCATTCTTTACCAAAACCAAAAATCCTTTTTTTTTTTTTTGTTAACTGAGAAAATCATCCAATGACATCTCCGCGCTCTTAGGCGGAGCGGGAGATAGTGTCAGACTTTTACTGACTAAAAAACCCACTCCTGTTCCTTAGTTGGCTTTCGTACCAGGGCCGAATCTTTCTTTCGATTTACCTTCACTTGTTTGTTTGACTGACCGACATTTTGACAATTCAAAAGTGTCTGTGTCTGTAATTGGTCTATTTGAAATAAACCTTTTTGACATTTTTTTTTTTACTTTCAGAAGCAGATCCTTGGCCCCAAACGTAACTCAAAAAGTTACGTTTTCAAGTACCGACCAAGCAAGTTAGAAACAACAGTTACGTAACTAAACACGTGTTTCGTAGTTGTTAAACAAAAACTGTTTGTTTTAACTAGTTTATAGTAAAGTAACGGGTGCGTATGTTACCACATAACCACATGGCGTTTGTTACTTCCAGTTGTAAACTTGTAACACTGATTTTTATTGTTTCTTGTAAAAGTATTACTTTTTGTGTGCGTAACTCGGAATTACGAGATTTATTGACGCTTGAATGGGGGTTAGAATAAGTAGGAAGGCGTTTTGTTTTCGTTGGTGTCTGTTTTTTTTTATTTACAACTAGATGCCCGTCCCGGCTTTTCACGGGCAATAAATATAGCCTATGTTACTCAGGGTGAATGTAGCTTTCCAATGGTGAACTCAGGGTGACTTTTTGAAATCGGCACAGTAGTTTTTGAGTTTATTCGTTACAAACATACACACAAAAATATAAATTTTTCCTCTTTATAATGGATATTAGTGTAGATGTAGATAAGTAGCAAAATACACAAAAGTATATTTCCTACCACTAATTTACCTATAATATCTAAGTACTACAAAGCAGTACATAAGAATAAATACTAACTAAACTAGAATAAATCCTAGGACCATAGTTCCCCACAGCCAAGTCCCTTTAAACCCACAGTAGACTAAATTAAAGACTAGACCAAATACCAAGTTATTTAGGCTAGCAGACGCGACACAAAAACAGTGTCTACAGTTTATGGAACACGAAAATATTTTGCCAGATGTGCTGACGGTAAAGATGGCGTAGAATCAGGTAACCTGATGTTTACAGTTTATTAATATACTGCCAATAACGTAGAAACATATGTTTTGGCAACGATTTTGGATTAAATACTGGTCGGCTATGTTGACGAAAAAACGTAGCATATGAGTATGATGGATGGAGGGGGAGAGGGAGGCCAAAGAAAAGATGGATGGATTGTGTGAGAAGTGATATGAAAGAAAAGGGAGTTAGTGATAGCGTGACGAGTGACAGGACAGAATGGAAGAAAAAAAACGTATTGCGCCGACCCCAAATAAAACGGGACAAGGGCAGGAAGATGATGATGATGATGAGTATAATCAGCTTTATAATGCTCCCACTGCTGGGACTCAGGCCTTCTCTCTAGGAGAGGGAATGGGCCGTAATCCAAAACGCGGGCCCAGTGCGGGTTGGAGGATGTCACATGTCACAAATAACGTAGTAGATTTCAAATATTAACTGAACAATTTCTTGAAATAAAGATCCCTAGTATGCGTTTTACAAATTCATCCAAAGATAATCCGTGATTGGTGGATATGGAAAACAGAGATAGATACTAGGCTATGGTTTTGAGAAGTTAAAGTGAACTGTAACTAATATGTCCCTTGCCTAGGCTTGTGCTTGCTCACTATCTCTCTAGGCTGGCCTGTTGGTCTAGTGGTTAGGCCCTGACTGCTTTGCCGAAGGTCGTAGGTTCGATTCTCCTACCTAGGACAAATGTTTGTGTGATGAGCACGATCATTTATTCTGTGTCTGGGAGTAATTTATCAAAAATATGTATGTATTTAGAAATATATAAGTACGAGTATGTTTAGCAGTTGTCTAGTACTCATAACACAAGCTCTGCTTAGCTCGAGACCAGAAAGCGTTGTGTGATAGTGGCTGGAATATACATATTATTATCTCACTCGATTGGAAGCTCGGTGGTCGACGATAGAGCACGCTTGTCTAGAAGTAAACTATTCATTCTTGACCTAAAGACCCCTAGATTGTAGTTATCAGAAAACGCCTATTGAACGTCTGAAGTTTCTAGTGTGGGGCAAAGCTCTTAAAAAAAAATTCTTTGTCATAAATAAAAAAACCGGTCAAGTGCGAGTTTACCGAGGGTTCCGTAAGTACGAACTTATATAAATATTTTCATTTCCAAATCAAGTCTAGAAGATTTTCCTAAATCGCCAAAAAAGCCTTTTTTGTGAGTTAAATATAAATTTATAGTTTTCAGTTTTTTGCATTGGATATTTTTTAAGTATGTTCTGATGAAGCTATAGAATTGCAAATATTAAGTACGCCATTATTGTCATATTCGTAGTATTTCAAATAAATAAGTAAGGGATTAGCAGAGGAACAGACAGACGCAACTAAAAACAAGCTTTTAATGAAAATCATTTTTTCATAGCAAGCTTTTACAGCTCGGTATATCTACATGATTAATACTCGTCAAGACGAATCATACGAGCCCACACTCGATGGGGTTGTGTCGTTTAATTACCAAGTTCCTATGGCCACCTGCCGGTTCCATCATCAGATCAGCACCTTGTCATAATAATTTTGCATTGTAATCTGATTTACACATGCATGCAAAATTTCAGCTCAATCGATAACCGGGAAGTGGGTCAAATTTAATTTACGAGATTGGATTACAGACAAACATCGGGACAGGTGAAACTAAATAAAAGCTTGTAATAATGATTAACCAATAGACTATAAGCTCTACGATTAGTTTTTTTCTTTTTCATCGACGCAAACAAAAGGCAACGGACGATGTATAACTCTATTCTCTGTGACATGTCTTTGATGTATGGGGCTCAGAAGAGAAATTGTTTTGTGTGAGTAAATATTGTTTATTTTTCCATTTTTCTCTGTTACATTTTGTCGCTAATATTTGATATATGGCGCGTGCGGTACGTTTTTATTTGAATAGTATTTTTTTGTTTACCCAAAACATTATTTTGAAATGTTTGGTAATATTCATAAAATAGACAGACGTATATTTCAATATATCAATTTGTCACACAAAGTTTATGATTTTTCTGTATAAGGGTTGGTTATTACCTATTACAATTTTTATATCTGGATTTTAAATTTCAATGTAGATACAATTATTGTTTATGCATTCAGTATTTCATCATCATCATCATCATCAGCCTTTTTTAATGTTCCCACTGCTGGGACTCAGGCCTCCTCTCTAGGAGAGGGAATGGGCCGTAATCCACCACGCGGGCCCAGTGCGTGTTGGTGAATGTCACATGTCTTCGAATTTTTGGTTCTAGGACATGCCGGTTTCCTCACGATGTTTTCCTTCACCGTTTTGAGAGCAGTGGTGATGAAATAAATTACACAAAGTAATGCGCCTGGCTGGGTTCGAACCTGCGACCTACAACTCGTAAGTCGGGGCCATTACCACTCGGCCACCACTGCTCTCAGAAAACCAACTTCTGCAAATTGTAAATTAATGTTTAAAATATTATTTAAACGACCAAGCATTCATAATGATTTCTCCGAAAACGTAAAGAACGTAAAACTGTTAAAACGAATGTTAATGGAAGTTAATTAAGTAATTACTATAAAAAGATTATCAAGTAAATCCTTAACCAGAGCAGATATTAATATTATTATTAATATTATATCAGAGAATTTTAATATAATAATATTATTATTTCCTGCAGTCTTATGCCGCAACTTACTGGAATGTACCGAAAACCTGGATTTACCTACAATGATTTATTTTATAATACGGTAAAAGCAAGATCATACAGCGTCCTACATTTGTTTGAAAATTCTATCTTCATTATGTTCTAGTTAAAAGAATAATAATCATAAAAGGCGAAAATTCCTCTTGAAGCATCCATTGATCCTACCATCTAATGGAAAAGGGCCAAAAACCGGCTTGGTATTGTGCTTTTGTTGGCATTTTCATATTTAAGTCCAAAACAAATGATGTCTTTAAACATAAACCTATTTCAAAAATCAAAGTTTCTCCAAAAATAACAGAAAATCATGAAATATCAAAGAAAAAATCTCAATGAAATACCAAAGAAAAAACATCTTTATGAACAATTACTTCAAGCTAAGAGGATCATGAAATTACGTTTAAAGACACTCAAATGAGGAAAATAGAAGCACTTTCTCAAATATTATTGTATCATTTGCATACTGAAGGCGCTACTGTACTTTACCAATGTTATTCATGTTATTACACTTAATGAATACTCTAACATTTCCTCGAACACAAAGCGCTACGAAGTCACTCATAATTTATGTTCCTATTGTATATCTAGCGCAAAATAAACAATGAAGAAAAGACTATTAAACCAACTTGCTATTTGCACGAAGTAAAATTTAGTTCCGCTACTCGACGATAGATGGCGCTGTGCGTCCACGAGCAGCAAGCAATGCGAAATATAACTTGATAGGAATATAATATCGGAGTTACATTTATTCAAATTTCGTTTAATATTCGGTGTCAAATTAGATTTTACGAACAATAAGTTTCTGTTTAACCAATTATACCTATTAAAGCAAAAACGCTTGGCAATATTGGAGGTATTCAAGTCTACGAAAATGTAATTTCAAAAATACAATAATAATAATAATAATAATAATAATAATATTCCACAACTATCACACAACGCTGTCTAGTCCCAAGCTAAGCAGAGCTTGTGTTATGGGTACTAGACAACTGATAAACATACTTATATATTTCTAAATACATACATATATAGATAAATTACACCCAGACACAGAACAAATGATCATGCTCATCACATAAACATTTGTCCTGGGTGGGAATCGAACCCACGACCTCTGGCTTAGCAGTCAGGGCCACTAACCACTAGACCAACAGGCCAGTCAATAGAGGATTAATTTTCGGTTCGCTGACTTTTTCTTAATTCATGAATCCCCAAGCGACCACCGGTGGCCGCGCATCTATTGTCTTACTATTGTGTCTCTAATTGACGGTATCTGAAGGGTTAATATTAGCACTATTACGAATTAAAATTACAGCGTGATATTGTATCTCTTTTTTCGATTAATGCTGTAAACACGACTTCAAAGATTACTTATTTAGATGACTGGTTTCGTTTAAATTGCATTTTATAAACACAGGCATTATGATTTGACACTTCTGACTAAATACTTTAGTTTCAAAGTAGCTTTGAAACTAAAGAGGGAAGGATTTAAATCGTTTATAGCATTAAAGAAAGCGTTCAAAATGAATGAAGGAGATTTAGCAAGAATTAAGTAAAACCTACGATAAAAAGATTTAACATCAGGAATACACAGTCGAACGAAAAACAGCGATTATATAACATAAAGAGATACATTGAGAAATAAAAAATAAAAGCCTAAAGGAACTAAAATCGTGCTCTGAAGTCACGTCTTCTTAATTCAGTTTGCTACGGTTTGTCGAAGCCACTTTCTAAAAAAATATCGTTTTAAATTTTTATCCTTGATTCCATTGAAAATGTCGTAAAAGATCGAATGGACGTTCTGAATCTTTAATGTTATTTATTTGTTGGACGTCAGCATAAATTTTTATGGAGGAACCGACGAAATTCATGATTGAAAATTAGCAAGAGCAAAGAAGTAAATTATGGAGGATCATAAAGCCGGGGACAGTAAATTTGAGTTATATGGATAGGATTTTATTGATGTAGGAATCAATGGTAATGAAGCTCCCGTCCGAATCCAATGAGATCTTTATACGAGTGTCTTAAATAACTTCACTGAGAGGTCAGATACAAATATTGTTCCTACAGCAATATTGGTTTCATATATGACAATTTATGATACTAATTTAGGTCGTAACAGGATAAGGAATATAGAATATATTTTGTTTGGTCACAAAAACTAGCGAAACATACCGTTTTCGGAGAACAGAAACAAAATTGAGAGGCTACTCCTATTTTTATGATAAATGGTTATAATAACATCAACGAAATTGCGGAGGCGTGGTTTCAATTTTGGAGCAAGCTTTGATATTAAACTCTTTATGAAATATCACATTTTTAAGATCGTTGTGATTCGTTCAATAGGAATCCATATAATATTTTATTATTAGAATTTAGGACATAATTCTTCATAAATTGATCAAAGTCATTGAAGCTAAACAAAAAATCTTTTGTTATCTCAACCATAATAGTCATAAGTTTGAATATTACAATATTAAGCTGAACTAAGCTCTTGATAAAGAAAATTTTGAAGTTCAAAATTATATATGCTCTTTTTTGTATACTATAAATTTGTTATTGAGTATCTGATCTGATCTTTATTATACCTTCGAGAATATTGAAAAAGCTCGGTTTATTTCGACTAAAAGAACTTTGATTTCTGTCCAATAATTTCATCGTAACATCAATTAGTTGGGATTTGCAGTCGATTAGGTCATCCCTTGGGCTCAGACCATTCCCCTTTCCAAATTCTATTAGATTATCTGTTTTCATCGATAGTAATTGGAAATGAAATATTAATGTATCGAAAATGTTGTTTGCCTTTTGAGAAAGGTTTACTTATATTTATGTTAACACAACTTGGCAAGTCTCATAACGAAGTCTATTATTTTCAAGATGCTTATCTTCAGTGTGCTCAGGTTTCTAAATAAAACCGCTTCAGATACGGTCTGTGATCCTTTGTTTTTTTCTACTTTCTTTACAAACAACTTTTTCATTAAGGAGAGATTTTAGAGATTTGAAATATCGGATTTTGTTGCGTCCCCAAGTTTTACCTCAAATTTATTTTCAAGGGCTTTATAAATCTCTGTTTTATTTTTTCCTTGTGTGGTCTAAGTAATAGGTTAGTTTTAATGAAGTACGTACTAATTGACACGGACGAGCGAGCACGGGCAATAACGTCAAGTTAACTGAATTTGTGGACGCCTACGTCCATTCCCGTTACGATTGGGAATTTATAACTATTTAATTTATCACTACTAAGTGTTAGTAACATGCGGGCGTTTTCATTCCGTTTTGTAACATAGTCGATTTTAAATTTAGACTTGAGTGATTTTGTTGGGCATCACTATTTCTCAACTTTTTTTTGTTTAAAAATGGAACTGACATTGATTAATGTCAACGTCTTCTGTGTCAAGTTCAGTCGCCTAATGAAAATATTATTGCAGCGGCATTTCACAGTTTACCGTTATGTCTACAAATGCTCAGCATAAGTTAGATTTATTTATTACGGCACCATTTATCATAGCACTGTCATAATTACTCGGGATGCAAATGAATGGTAGTAATACTAATAAATATTCAAGATAACAACTATAATAAACCAACTGTTGAGGTAACTGTACTTACCTAAAACTACCAATATGAAACACAAACTAATGTACAAGATCATCAGGAATCTTTGGTAACTAATAAACTAATAATATCACACTCAAGAACGGCAATCATCTACGCGACTGCCGAAATTTTATATCACAGTTATACACATCACTAACTACACTGTATTGGCCACACTGCGATCCCATCAGGCCATCACATTACAAGCACACATTTTTTGTATACGGGAGTGCATTCGGCACCACAACTTTTTTCCGTTCTCCCCAACTTAAAGTTTCGGTCATCGTACGTTATCGATGTCCACGCTTTGTTTTGCACTTCCCATCACTAAAACAGTACGTTATACAAAATTCGAACCGATTTGGAACACTTGTGAATTGTTTAAATGTTTATTGTACGATAGTTTTGGGGGCGCGAGCGACAAGGGTCCGTCCTCGTCGGTAGCTTGGACGCAACTGCGTGAAGTTGGCCCCCATTGGTAAAGAATGCGCCGCGCATGGTTGCCACACCGGCCACGCTTCACTTGAACGCCGGCAGAAATGGAGAGGCGCACTCGAACACCCAATTTACAATAATCTCGTGTATTTTGAAAGCGGTCGCTTAATATAACCAGACACAGAATCGTGCATTGTCAGTGGCGTCGGCCCCGATCTTGGCCGCTTGTTGCCACGGATTCTTCATACGCTTTTGGAATATGTATGCCGTCTCTCTCGCACAAGCTTTCGAATGAAAAACAGGTAAACGCTTGGGGCCAACAACGGTGTGCAATGGAGATTACGAAACATCCAATTTTATATATCGTGGTGTTACAAAATTTAACGCATTTTAATATGCATGCAAATTGAACGACAGCTGTAGTTTTTTTTCTGTATCAATTCTTATTTTTTTTTCTGTCCATAGAATGACAGTAATCGATTTCGAATATGGCAGTATCAATCGAATTAATTGGTTGATATAATTGACCTGTTAACATTTTGCGAAGAGATTTTTTGTTGACAGTATTGGTTCGGTTTTTCTGAGAAACACTGTTTGGGCAGACTTGGAAGTAACTTCATAAAGTAATTTTGATGTTACAAAGTTGATTGCGGGAATACGGGGAAAAATATCGATGACTTTGTCTTAGCCTTTTAAAAGACGGAAAGTTGTTAAAAAACATAATTTTATGTAAATATCAAAGGGCTTTATGATATCTGCTGAAATATTTGTGTATATTTACATTTAAATCAATCTATGTTTACGAGTTGGATCTTGATACGATCCTGCCAATAAGTGGGTCTAATAGGTATATACAATATGTTTAATGGCCAATTTAATCCTATCAAACTCTTAAACCAAAATGCCATCAGCTTCGATATAAAGCCAGTTTTGCTCGATTAAAGCTACCATCCCAAGTTTTGTTAACTTTGACACAAAATTACGTACTGTTATAATAACATGCTTCAACAGCTCTTTTGATACACGAACAACTTTGATATCAAAATTCTCCATTACACAAAGAGTCATTATACCGGTTATAACCAGTACAATTTCTTTAACTACATTCATAACGATTTCTATCCTTGGTACTTTTGTATCTCTGTAAACTCTACCTACATATACATGTACCTGTGTCTGAAGTTAGGGAGAGGTCAAAAACTTACGAGGTAACAACCCTTTCCCATGATCTTTTGTGTTTACCCCATTCTGTGTGAGACCCAGTGACGCAGGATCTTTTACGTGAAACTTTTAGCTACATGCTCCATGGGATTTAAAAGGGTAAGCAGCGTTGGAAGTTGTTTTAATGGCTTGTACTACAACTAAGAATATTTTAGAACTAAAAATATATTCTTGTGATGTGGTATCGACTGAAACGTTTTAATTATCTTTATGTATTTTACTGATGTTTTTGGCAATTTTTTGAGGTTACTATTTCAGAATCTAGAATAGTTCAATGTCTACTAAATTAAGTAATTCTCAAGAAAATCCATTACCACCTCCTATCTAAGGACATCAATATCTATGGTTCAATCCACATCGCTGTTGTCGCGAATAGTCTAAACAAATGAGACAGCACTATAATAGCTATCCTTCTCTGTCATTGCGTCCCTTTGCTTGCAAAGGTCCGTTTTGCTTTACAAATTAGTCGTGCAGTCGTCATTAGCGTCCAGTTCATTCATCCCTAATGTGGCGAGTTTTGTATCTGTTCCCAAACCAGTTCCTGTTAAAACGAATATATCTCTAAGTAATCCAGTTGACTTGACTTTGTATATAATAATAATCCTACATACAAAATATGTCGAGATTGACTTAAAATCTTATAAGTTCGACTTTGAATATACTCTCAGAATTTACAATGATATTTCAAACAAGACTAGAGGAAAGATAACATTATTACTCCCTTGAAAACTGAAAAGGATTCCTCGATTCCCTACTTTACTAAGTAAACTCGTATCTTACCAAGTAGCGACATGAGAAAGAATGTGAAAACAAGTAAACTAGAGCGGGAGAGGGATATTTCTCAAAGTATGATACCGTAACATGACAATCGGTAAAGTTCACATCGTCAAAGATATCGCCGGAATAATTGTTTTGTACTAAATCACGGCGGAAAGATTAGAGTTTCCTAACTCCATAGCTGGAACTTCGACGGCTTGGATAGGGTTGGCAAATGGACAAATTCTTGCCACATAATATGAATTTAGTTGAAGGCGACAGCTGATTTTGGGCTCCTTAATTTCGTGAATCATCTTTGTTTGAAGTTTTCCGAATTTGAAGAGAATTTTGATAAGCAATGAAGCTACAGTGATGAACAAGAAGAAAGCTTTATTGAGACGTAATTTGAGAAAAATAAAACGCTTACAGTTAAAGTTATAGTCAATACAGTGTTCAGTCATCCAATATCGAATAATGAACTAAGATAGGCTAAATTGATAGAGTGTTCGACACTGACCTATTTCGAGATCAAATGATCTAGAAACAGGTATCAGCCCTAAAGCTTGCCCGACTGTCGGTCGGACACAAACTATTTACCGGACTAACTCCTTTGAACTATTCAATTTGATGGTAGACAGTTGAAACTTCCACGTTTTTTGAGTTTGTACGCTTTTCTCTCATGCAGGGAATCCATTGCACTGGAGAGCAAATTTTTTCACTACTTTTGTTCGTTGAATAGTTTCGAAATAACGACAACATTCTATCAATATTTTCATTCATTTTTTCTTCTTTTATTTCTTCCAGTATTTACATTATAGCTTTAATTAATGATATACATATATCCAAACATATATTTTTACTTCAATAAATATATGTCTGGTTACTAAATGTTTTATCCATATGAGATTTATTAACTCTCTTCTCGAAAACTTTTTAATTACTACGATGATAATCAGGCTTTGTGAATATTATTTAAATAACCGTGTATCTTTCTCTTTTACCGTAAATTAATCAGTCTGACTACAGTACAAGAGAAGTTAGCTACGGTTTAATTACAATGGTTAACTACTAACGAAATCCGTTGCCGTCTTTGTAAAGAGAATCTATTGTTAAAGGATTTGCTGGAAAAAAAGTCCGTGGTTAAATCTCCCATGGGGATAGATTGGAATTAAGAGTGCAACGTGCTCTCTTAGTACAAGAGTTAAATATTGTAGTAGTAAGCTAACTAGCGTTGGAAGGTTTGAACAAGGTGGACTGATGATCTGTTGAGGGTGATGACAGTGAACGTGTTTTGGCTGAAATGATGATGATGATGAAGCTAGCTAGATTTTCAGGTCAAGTGATTATATGGTTAGAAGAATTTTCACTGATTTTTTTATTGAATTTTAAGACTACAGTTTGTTCTCTGTTAACCATAAATAATTATGTTGCATTATGTTGCATCATCTTTTCTCCTTATCGTATCATGCCATACTTACATAGCTACGATATAAATGATTCTCGTGAACCTTTCATGTTCTTCGCTCTTCTAGATTTGCATGAATTCTGCTACCAGTTACCATGTAAATTGAACTTGTTGTCAGTTCTCAGTATTGCGTTTATATCTCCTACAGTTCTTAGATATTCAGTTTTATATTTAAGCATCCTTTCTTTCTTACAACTAGTATGAACTACCGCATTCTTTAATTTCCTCTCATTCACAGCATGATCATTTTTGACAAGCGTCTCGTAAATATCAGAAACAACAAAACTAACCACTACGATGTCAACATGCAGGGTATAGATAATTTCGTTCCAACAGAAGTTTCGAAAACTATTATCTGTAACATCTCTAAAAACTACCCCCAAGAGCGAAAAAAAGACAATAATGAACCCACAGAAACCTTCGTTAACCATTATCATTTCGACCAATTTTTGGAAACAAAAAATTCGAAGGCCCATTAACCGCTTATTTTCTAATTATACAGCTTTATTCCAAAGCCTTAAAGCTCTAATTCCTTTGGCAGAATATTATAGAATGTAATGTGATACGTTAGTGTGAAACTTAAATATCGTCGTTGACTGTAACCGATAGTTTTGACAAACATTTTGGAAGATATCGAAGGTCTAATGTAATATGTCTATCTGATTTGGAAATGGGAGACACGGGGCTTATCGTTTTAAAGCAAGATATCTTAACTGTCAGAATATAATTATTGCGTAGATATTTGAAATCGACTGAATTTAAAACAAAGCTATCGATTTCTTGCCGTGAAATAACTGTTGCAAAAGCAGTTAACACTTTGACAACAAAGTCAATATAGCCACAGCGTTCTGGATTGTGAGCGCGGGAATTGCATGACTTAATTCCGCTATCTCATTTCTACTATCGGACAACCCGATATACGGAGAGTAACCACCCTTACGTTATTGAATCCTTTACGGTCCGGACTAAGCGTTTTGCCTTGTTGTTTTACATCGGAGGACTGATACAATTTGCCTTCTGCGTTTTTTGCGTCCGATTATAATTTAGGTGTCTTCAAGGTTAGAGTGAGTAGGCTCTTAATAAACTAGTGTGCCTCACCATCAACGATTGCATCACTGCTTACTATCAGGTGGGATATCATTCAAGCACTAGCTTATAACAATAAATAAAAGCATTCTTCGCTAAAGGTCCGGTCTATAGATATATCTCCATTACCAATACAACTCCATGTTTTATCAAATTATTTTCACCAACCGCTTCCCCGCCTATAACATGCGTAACCAACTCATCTGTTACCACGACGCCTGCCTACCCCACCAACATAACCGTAACATATTAAAGTAATAAATCAGGATTGGGGCACCATCGTACCCCAAATTAATGTTTTGACCTTACATTCAATCGGAGTATCAAATCTGAGAAAACCTTTAAAAGAAAGATTCATTTTAACATGTACGACGCTATCAAAAGCATATCTTAAATCGAAAGATGAATTTGCAATTGATGTACTGCCATGTGACATACGGGAGACATTTTGCATTGGAATAAACTGAGATTTTGGATTTTAAATACGCGATGTATTTTGCTGTGTCGTTTGACAGTGATAAATCCATCAGCTTCGGTTACATCCAGATTATGAGTCAGAATTTAAGCGTTCGCACACCGCTGCAGATTTGGTATCGGCTGAGATGGCTAATAAAATTGATATAGAACATGAATTTGAAATGTACAGCCATTTGTTTCTATTTTCAAACCCGTTTATGCGTAGTTCGAAACAGCTGACTATCTCAGTCATCGTCATTCTTAATATTATCTATATTGTACTTATGTATATCCTATTACGACTCACTTTTTATTATGATTACATATTTTTATTGTAGTTTTCAGTACAATATTGACTGGTTTACACTGCCCTTGCATAATAATTTATCTATTCATACTATAATATAGAAATTTTATATTGAAGAGCAACAAAAATCAGTTTTTTAAAAGAGTAACCATGGAGTTTCTTGCTGGTTCTTCTCCATAGGAAACGACCAATTAGGTACCGTGCACAAGCTTGTGACGTTTTATAAGTGCCCATGTAAGTTTATGTGAAATAAAAATAATTGATTTTGACATATAATATTATAAAGCTGAAAAATTTGATTAGTTGAACATGCTTATATTTAAGGAATTATTCGAATTGAAAAATTATTTTTATTTTAGTGTTGGATAGCCCATTTATTGAGGAAGGTTTTATATTAATGAATACTAATATAATACTACGACAAATAGGATCAGAGCAGTTACCGTGGGAGACAGTGTTATACGATAGTTATACGATCATCGGTATTGACTTCTTTTGACAGATAAAAATAGTTTGTTTAGAAGACTAGAAAACAAGACTAGCTTGTGCGACCTTGGTAAAATTAAGGTCTGCCAAGACTTACATTAAAACGAAGACAATAAAAACAATCGTTCATATTAAGTAAGACTCTTAAATAGGGCAACTAGAAAACAGAACTCTTCAGTGATCGTTCGGTAACTTTAGACAACAAATCTCTAAGTATTAAGAATAAGCTATGTACTACAGTCTCTATAAGAAATGTTTCTATTTTAAAATCCTTTAATAACTGTTGATAGGTAAATAATCCCGTGGTATTAATTGTATTCATATTAATAACAAGCTGCTCCCAACGGCTTCGCCCGCATGATAGCAGAAAATTATCCCAAGAGAACATATTTCCGGGATCAAAAGTATCCTATGTCCTATTCCAGGACATGGTCTATCCGTGTGCCAAGTTTCATCAAAATCGGTTTTGTCATTTAGGCGTGAAGACGTAACAAAAAAACAAATACACTTTCGCTTTTATAATATTAAAGTAAGGTTATTTGACTGGCCTGTTGGTCTAGTGTTTATTAGCCCTGACTGTTAAGCCGAAGATCGTGGCTTCGATTCCCACACAAGACAAATGTTTGTATGATGAGCATGATCATTTGTTCTGTGTCTGGATGTAATTTGTCTCGTATATGTATTTAGAAATACACCACTATTAGTACAAACACTTAGAGGGCTTATTGGAAAAGGTCTTCCAAAATGTCACTTAGTTTATGGAAATTTTCATAGACCGTTTTGGGACTTTTTTTTAACTTTTTAATACACAAATGTTATCAATAACAGGTACAGATAAAGCCCCAAGCATTATGTTTATCAGTTGTCTAGTACATGTGCCACAAGCTCTTAGCTTAGTTTGGGACTGGCGTTGTGTGATAGTTGTGGAATATTATGTTTTTACAAGCTTTTATTTAGTTTCACCTGTCCCGATGTTTTTCTGTGATCATATCTTGTAAATTAAATTTGACCCACTTCCCGGTTACCGATTGAGCTAAAATTTTGCATGCTTGTGTAAATAAGATGACAATGCAAAATTATTATGACAAGGAGATGATCTGATGATGGAACCGGAAGGTGGCTATAGGAACTTGGTAGTTAAACCACACAACCCCATCGAGTTTGGGCTCGTATGATTCATCTTGACGAGTATTTATAATTATATAGGTATACCGGGCTATAAAAGCTTGCTATGAAAACATGATTTTCATTAAAAGCTTGTTTACTTTTTGGAGCACTTACTGTTAAACAGTTTTAGAACATTAAATTCAACGGAAAGTATACCTACCCAAAGTGCAAGACCATTGACTGTATGCCCAAAAGCGTAAAGTATACCCAAAGTGCAAGCATTGTGCCCAAATATCAACACTGACATCAAGAAATCCTTCATAAAATTTCACGGACCTTCGACCGTTTCCAAACGAATGCAACACACAAAGCGAACCGTTCCATTTTTTTATTTCTTTTTTACTATACGAAGGTTCGTCGAACGTTAGAGCAGGACAAAAAATAACAATGGCAGGTAACTGGAGACTTGGAACATCACTGTCTAATTGAATATTAAGACTGGAATAGTTTTGGTGCATAAAATTGTGATTGGTCTCGCCAGATATTGCGGAGTCAATCCATTTTGATTCGTCATTGACTTAATATTTTGGGTTTACGCTCCAGTTTTCGCCGGTTTTTTTAGTGGTATTGCAAGGTGTTTATTGGAGTTTTTTTTTGTTTAGTCACTATGAAAGTATTAAAATAATCTTTTGATATCTGATTTCGTAGAGGTGAGAATTGCTTGACCTCATTGTACTTTTTTGGGATCAACTTAATACAGATTGGACTACATTACTTGCCTGTTGATCTAGTGGTTAGTGGCCTTGACTACTATACCGGAGGTCGTGGGTTCGATTCCCACGACCTCCGGAATAGTACCAAGACAGAGGTTTGTGTGATAAGCATGAACATTTGTTCTGGGTGTAGCAGTCAAGGTCACTGACTGACCACTAGACCAACAGGCTAAATTTCATGTTTTTTTTGGCAATTTTTTTTGAGCCGATTGGCAAATTATATTTTCAGATACCTACAGTTACTCGAGCATTAAGTAGCTCGCCGTCCGGCCGTCCAGTAAGGACCAAGCCCGAGTCTATACCGCGTAGTACATATTTCACGCGCACTTCAAAGAAATGTCAGCAAAACTGAAGAGGCCCAGAAAAGCCTGCTAGGGCTGCGAGAACGTTAGAAGGAGTGACCATGGTCCTAGAACGCAAAAGGCAACTGAAGAACACAAGTAGAATTTAGTCAGTAAAAGTCCGACATCTAAAGATCTCATCTCGCTCATTTAAAGACTTTTTTATAACTTAAAAACGATGTTCAGTTTCTCCAGAAACGAATGTAGGTTTTTTTGTTTTATTTCATCTTACGACAAAACCCGCTCTTGGGTGGAGCGGGAGATAGTGTCAGACTCTTACTAACTAAAAACCCCACCCCGTTCCTTCTAGCCTTCATACCGGGGCTCGAGTTTCCTTTCGGATAACCCCGGCCCCAGTAGGCCTCGACCCAGCTGGGCCCCTCCTGTTGCTGACAACTCCTTGAGGCGCGCGGGAACAGTGCGCGCCGTCGACGTCTTGGGCTCGGTCCGGACAGTTACCGGACGAGCGAGCTACCCAAGGCTCGCCGTCCGCGAGCGCGCATATTCTAATGTAGGTAGAAACGGTCAATATCAATTTATATTTGTTTACAATTTTGTACAATCATAAAACAATTGCATGCTTCAATAGTGAATACAATAGATAAATCAATATCTATAGTTAGATTGTGTTTTGTCGACAATAGTATACAGTCATTGCTTTAAAATCTGCCTTGGGGTATACATTGACGAGCACTGCTTTACAAGCCCTGTTTGTTCCAGGGATGTTATTGAGTTTCGAAACCGAAAACTAAGTATCGGATATCGGAGATAAACGAAAGTAAAATGGACGGAACAGGCTTAAAAAAAAACCCTTAACTGAAACTATCCGAAACATGTGGGTAATCCGAAACTATTGAAATCTTATTCCTATGTAATACCGTATCGGTATCCAATGGGCCTCATAAGAAGACTCAAAGTCACCCAAAGGCGGTGGAAAGGGCTATGCTCGGCGTTTCCTTGCGTGATCACATCATAAATGAAGATATCCGCAGGAGAACCAAGGTTACCGACGTAGCTCGAAGAATCGCCAAACTTAAGTGGCAATGGGCAGGGCAAATTGCACGCAGAACAGATGGTCGATGGGGACGAAAGGCCTCCAACAAGGTACACCGATGACCTATTACGCATCCATCGGATTCCCGAATCCCGGGAATCCGATGGATGCGTGACGCACAGGATCGGTCGTTGTGGCGATGTTTGGGGGAGGCCTATGTCCAACAGTGGACGTCTTTCGGCTAATATGATGATGATGTATTCGTATCCAGATCCAACTGTTTCACAGTTTGGCAGAATTTTTGTAATGAATATTGTAAGCAAATTTTGAATAAACTAAATAAAAAAAAAAATCTAGAGATGCGCCGAATAGTGGTTTCACCGAATAACCGAGAACCTGCCGAATAATTTTCGGTTAAGTTCTTACCGAACCGAATATACTGCTGGATAATTTGGTTCCCCGTTCTTTCTTTTTGCTTTCCATGTTTTCCATAGTGGATATGGTTCCGGCACCAGTGGTTGGGCCATCATCGATTGGTTATCATCTGTATCGATTATGCAAAAAATACTCCAATCATCATTTCTTACTAAGTGGGTTATTATAGGACCGAAAGCAAAGCTTTAAGTATGCGTCTTATTTCGCGTAAATAAAATGTTTTTCTTTCTTTCTTTCAAAGCATAAATATGATTGTTCGAATATAGGATTCCTTTAACTTATTTTGCCCTAAAGGCTGATTTGCAATAATCCATTAAACCGAATTATTCGGCATTTCAACCGAATACGAATACCTCGAAATTCTGCCGATTACGCCGAATATAAAACAAATATTGAGCGCATCTCTAGAAATTACATATCCATAACATCCTTGGTCTGTTCCCTGAATGCAGTCAGTCTGTGTGCGCCTATAGGGCTAAATGTAAATGGTTTATTGATATGGTTAGTAGTGACATGGCAAAGTTTATGTTATTGGTTAAGGCTCTGATTTTGTACAGGGTTTTTTTTTGTCGACGGGGAAAATTCTCTTATGACAAAACCCGCTCTTGGGTGGAGCGGGAGATAGTGTCAGACTCTTACTGATTAAAAACCCCGCGCCGTTCTTTCTAGCCTTCATACCGGGCTCTAGTTTCCTTTCGGATAACCCCGAACCCGGTAGGCCTTTTGAGAGAGACCCTAGAGGGTGGACATATACATAAATGATGTAAATTATGATTATTTGGAACTTTATACAGGGTACCTAACCACCAGGAACCACTACCAGGGGAGTAGATCCGGAGGGCACGGTGGGGCACAGAGTAGAGGTGTGTCCCGCTTGGGCAGACCATCGCCGTGCCCTCGTGAGGGCGATCGGCGGCGACGATCTCTCGCGTCGGGCCTTGGTACCGGCCATGCTCCGGAGCGAGGAGGAGTGGCAGGCGGTCGCCTGCCAAGCAGTAATGCTAGCAAAAGAGGAGGCCGACCGCATCAGGCATCGGCGGTGCTCACAGCGCCCCAGCCGCCGCCGGGATTCCGATCCCGATTTCCTGCCACTGTAGACGCGGGCTTGCGGACGGCGAGCTATGGGTAGCTCGCTGTCTGACCGTCCGGTAACTGTCCGGACCGAGCCCAGTCATCGACGGCGCGCACTGTTCCCGCGCACCTCAAGGAGTTGTTAAAAACAGCAGGGGCCGAGCTGGGTCGAAGCCAACTGGGGCCAGGGTTATCTGAAAGGGAGCCCGAGCCCCGGAATGAAGGCTAGAATGAAACGGGGTGGATTTCTAGTCAGTAAGAATCTGACACTATCTCCCGCTCCAAGAGCATAGGTTGTCATTGGATGATTTTCCCCACCATAAAAAAAATGGAGTGTACGAATGACTAGCTGTAGGTGTATTCTTTTGAATATACGTACAGCTAAGGAGTGGAATTCCCTGCCAGAGTCTGTGTTTCCTGATAGCTACAACCTAGGGGTCTTTAGGTCAAGCGTGAAAAGGTTACTTCTAGGCAAGTGTCATGATCACGTAATTGCTTATCATGATGATGATAGTGGTCAAGCGCGAATCTATCTAAATTTATACTTACGTTTTTTTTTTTGTTTGTAGGATGTAATATATGGAAGTACTGGTCGGAATGGTAATTTTTTTTCACCGATAGAAAACTGCTTTATTCCTGAGTGACATAGGCTATATTTAATGTACGCGGTCGACGCCGCGGACAAAAGTAAACAATAATAAAAAAGTACGGTTAAAGATATTTATTTCTCAAAAGAATTTCACATTCACTTACAGAGAAAAAAAAAACATATTATGTAGTAAACAATGTTACATACCAGCAGGCGTAGATAAAGAAACAAAAAAAACTTTAGCTGATAAAGAAACTTTTAAAAAGTAAGATTAGGTACACCGTCAATTTATCTCAACCGACAGCGTTATAATTTCATTTCATCCATATTCAAGATTACATAAAAAATAACATGAATAATGTACTTTTTTCGCGTAAACCGTAAATCATAATAAACACCGTTTTATTTAAGTAACCGAAGATTAATGAAACATCAGTTAATAACGTTGTTTTTAACTAATAGCTTGTATACCTATTGGAGATTACGTAAACATAGCTATTGAAATAGGGGCGGAAATAGGGTTGAAATATTAAGGGTGTAGTTTAATTTTAGTTCGTTTAAAAATAATTGTCATTTGTTTTAAAATCAGCCAAGTGTGAGTCAGACTCACGCACGAAGGGTTCCGTACTAATAATAACCATTCCGTACTAAACCATGGGTAGCTCGCTGTCCGACTGTCCGGTAACTGTCCGAACCGAGTCCAAGTCGTCGACGGCGCGGACTGTTTCCGCTCGCCTCAAGGAGTTGTCAGCAACAGCTGGGTCGAAGCCTACTGGGGCGAGGGTTAGTTTCGAAAGAGTAGCTCGAGCCCCGGTATGAAGGCTAGAAGGAACGGGGTGGAGTTTTTAGTCAGTAAGAGTCTGACACTATCTCCCGTTCCACCCAAGAGCGAGGGTTGTCATTGGATGATTTTTACCCACCATAAAAAAAAAAACCTCGGGGATTAAAAGTATCCTATATGGTATTCCAGGATATACCCATGTATATCTATATTTATTAATATTATAAAGAGTTAAAGTTTGTTTACTGTTTTGTAGGAGGTAATCACTGAAAGTACTTGTCCGATTGCTAAATTTTTTTCACCAATAGAAAGCTGCACAGGCTATATTTAATGTACGCGGGCGAAGCTGCGGGCTAAACCTAGTCTCTCATAAGTTACATCGAAATTCGTTTAGCCGTTCGGGCGTGAAGAAGTGACAAAAAAACTCAAACTTTTACCTTTATAATACTCGTATGTGTGTGATATCTCCTAAACTTATTAATAACAAAACATTTAAAAACCAAGCCATATTTAACTCCATATCAGCTCCACCAATCAGCGTCAAGCACCGATTACGCAAATTTACGCTTTACGTACAACTCTGACTCTTGTCTATGCAAATTTTTATTATTTGATTTGAATATTTTTTTCATACCAATGAATTTAGACAGTGTATGTGGATTTGTGTGTGTGTGTTATGTGCTTAAGCGATGGAGAGGGAGGTCAAAGAAGATGATGATGGATGGATTGTGATAATGAACGAAAAAGGAGTTGGGGATAGTGTGATAGGTGACAGGTCAGAATGGATGAAAAATACGTGTTGCTCCAACCCAAGTAATATGGGATAAGGGCAGGAAGAAGAAGTGTTATGTGCTTAAAAATCTAAAGGGGGACACATTCATTGTGCGTACAGCTAAGGAGAGGGATTTCGCAGTCGGTGTCTGTGTTTCCTGATAGCTACAACTTAGGTCTATAAATCAAGAGTGAAGAACTTTTAAGTCAGCGTGCTCCATCGTCCACTAGGTATCGCTTACCATCAGGTGAGATATTGGTCAAGCGCGAGCCTATCAATCATAATTAAAAAAAAATCCTGCCTAAATTAACCCTTCAGGTACCGTCAATTAGAGACACAATAGTAAGACAATAGATGCGCGACCACCGGTGGTCGCTTGGGGATTCATGAATTAAGAAGCTTTGATACTTTATTTCACTCTAATAAAGCTGGAGTTCAATCATGTATTTCAAGTTAAAGTTTTAAGTAAACTTAAAATACATCAATATTATGTGTCTCACGGCTGCGCCAAATAGGTCTCATCATCATCGTCATCATTTCAGACGACAGACGTCCACTGTTGGACATAGGCCTCCCCTAAGTGTCGCCAAAATGATCGATCCTGTGCGTCTCGCATCCATCGGATTCCCGCATCCTTCACCAGGTCATTGGTCCACCTTGTAGGAGGCCTTCCGACGCTGCGTCGTCAAATAGGTCTATATTACCATAATGCCAGGCCACTACGTAGCAGTTGCCTGACGCTGGTTTTCAACAGAACCTTACTATGATTCACCTGTATTGTTCCAAATGCCCTTTGTGTTCCAGAGCCGAGGTAATTCTTACGAACAAACTCGGAACCCTAATGAAAATCTAGCTAGCTTGAAAATCAACTCAGTTTGAAGGACTGTTTATGAGTAAAACTAATTTTAGTTATTGTTAATTAACTGACTACTGAGAAGAAATTAGGTAAATTGCTAAGCTTACTGTTCTATGTTTCTAAACTTTAATAAATATTAAATATTGCAAAACTTTCATTACGACCTTAAGGGGCTCCTATTAGCCGATGACCTTTTGAAAGCCTATTTTCAACTTGTATAAAGTACCTTAAAAGTGCATCATGAAATTCTGAAAAAAATATAATGCAATACTTTGATTCATGGACTATTCTGTGCAAATATTTTTTTTCGTTTGTAAAATAAATTATGAAAAAAAAGTCTACTTGCGTTTACTGTTTGTGCATAAACTTTTTACCTAAGCGATTACCAACACGAAGTTTTTGCGTGTCGATAGAGAATATAATGATTGTAAATAATGTGCAAATACTTTTTTTAACAGTACAGTTTTTCTGAGATATTAGCATTTTTTCGATAATTTTGTAAATCATAATTATCCTCAAAATGTCAAATAACAGGTCGTCTAGGCCTAGGATAGGTGGACGTACGTCAGTTTGCTCTCCATAAAGCTCTCATATTTACGTAGGGAAAAAGGGTAAAAAAGGAGAAATTTCAAGGTCATCGGCTAATATGAGCCCCTTAATAAAATCAATAACTTAGGTTACACAAAGTTTGAAAATTAAAAAATTTAAATCAATATATTTCGTAACAAAACAAAAATAATGATTTAATCAATTGTCAAACAAAGAAAATATGTAATAGTCAACCCTAAAATGCCAAAGCAAAAAACGTTTTTACATCCAACACAAATTGTATTAAACTATTAAAGTTATAAAATAATTATTTTACATCGAGCCAATAAAAAAATGCTACAATGTCATCGAAACCAATAAAAACTGTTGTATTTTGTTGATCAAAGTGGGTCAGATAATCTAGGTTTATGAATAGTAAAAAATCTCTTGATTGTATTAAAGGTTCATGCCATTTATAGTTACGTAATGTAGTACTAATGTTGAGGACAAAATGGCGGCCGTTAACCGTGTTCTGCTGATGATTGCAGGTTTCATGTCCTTGTCTTACATACATACACTTACACTAATATAATAAAGAGGTAAAGTTTGTTTTTTTGTTTGTCAGACGTAATCTCTGAAAGTACTGGTCCGATTACTAAAAATTTTTCACAGATAGAAAGCTGCTTTATTCCTGAGTGACAGACTATAGTTTATGTACGCGGGCGAAGCCGCTGGCAAAAGCTAGTTATTAAGAAGTAAGATAACTTTAAGACAAGTTTCAATAGATTACTCCTCGGCAAGCGTGCTCCTTCGTCGACCATATCAGATAAGATAGTGATCAAACGCGAGCCTTTCAATAACATAGGAACAAATCTTGAGTTTGATTGTTCATCTACAAAAGACTTTTTTACGTCTCGGGGTGGCGTGAGAGGTAGTGTCAGACTTTTAGTGACTAAAACCGACAGTGTTTCTTCAGTTGCTGGTTGCGAGGGCCACGCTAACTTTGCATCTTATCTTCTCAGTCGTACACTCTTGACAGAGTGGTCGTGGTCATGTCTCGGTCGAGTCCCGCACCACCGCCTCTCTCGCGAGGTAACTTTGCATCAGGGCACGCTAATTTAGCCTTGGCAGAGACTTACTTACCTAAAGTATTATAAAGAGAAATACCTATTTTCTCTTTCTTCTTTGAGATACCCCTGCACCTCTAGACAAGACTATCTAATGTTGGGATTATTTAAATTCTTTAGGAAGCTATAGCCATAGATTACACAGTTTTTATCAGGTAAGCTATCGGACAGAAGTGCAAAAATAAGCAAGTAAATAAATAAGTAAATCACAAAAAAAAATTAGAGCTGTCCTCAATATTCAATGTACCAAGTAATCGTGCGCAAATACGCTTAAAAATTTACGTCCAACATATGTCATTAGCCCGGGACCATAAAAAGTATTTGCTTGGCAGAAAGAACCTACTTTTAGCTATTACATTTTGGCTTACGATATATTTTAGAGGCTTACGAAAAATTTTTAGTTAAAAAATATATTGTGAGTAATCCAGCCGATTGGAAGATGAAGCCCAGTGTTTTTTTTTTATACAATGAGCAAAGATAACCTTGAGTCGATTTCTTTTGCTGTCACAGCACTAATATAATTATTTATGAGAACGACGAACGTAGTGTCTTAAAAGAAATAAAATATAATATAAAATACTGCGCAAATTGGATGGACATTCGTAGGGTTGGAATGAACTTACGCATTTTGCTTCTGATTCGAGCAAAAACGGGTTTAATCATAATTTGATTCTGATTGAATGAGTTTATGAGTGTATTGACGATACTTATGTTCGGACTTATTATAATATTTAATTTAAAATCGTGTTCAATACAAATTGAGTTTATATTTAAAAACTAAGTTTTCAAATTTGCACTACAATTTAGTAACAAAAGGCTTGATAATTCACTTCTGCTGTTTACACAAAAACTAAAAATCCCAAAAAAAAAAACAGCACGCAATTGCTTAGCTATAGAATGTTATAAAAAACTATGTTAACCCTAAAATCGCAGGCGCAATTTGCGTCCAAGATGGCGTGTTCGATTATACACGCGACGCGGCATCTGGCGGGTTAAGTTGCGCGATGCACCTGCGCCTACGCCGCCATTGAGATTAAAAAAACATTAGTGGAGCGCCTGGGAGTATTGACGTCAGGTTTTGAGACAGTATTTTGACAAACTCACTTTTAAATAACTAGTTTACATGAGTGAATAGGTTACTGTTAGGCAAGCGTGCTCCATCGTCGACCACATCATTGCTTACCATCAGGTTTGAGTATAGTCAAGAGCGAGCTTAACAAAGAAGAAGCAGGTTTAAATGCTAGTTATAAAGAAAGAAAGAAAAACATTCTTTTTTGGCGGGAAATACAATCTTAGGACTACACTACAGATTAAAAAACATTTTCTATGAAACGACCTCGCAAAACGGCCGAACGCTCAGCATAATGCCGTGTCCATACGTAAAATGTATCCTTGTATGAATCGCTCAATTATTAAAAAAGCAAAGTTTGTATGTATGGGTATGGGTGTATGTGGGCTAGAAAAAAAAAAGCTAAAAAATTACTGTGCTCCTAGAATCAAGGAACATAGGGCGAGTTTTAGTCAATAAAAGTGTTACACTCCCTCTCGTTCCATCCAGAGCTAGAGTAGTTATTTGATAATTTTCCACATCGAAAAAATAAAAAAATTGCCATTTTTTATACTTTACACCCAAACGTCTGAACAGTTTTGAATGAAGTTTGGCACGCGGCTAGAACATGTCCTAGAATAGCCAATAGAATACTTTTTACCCCAGGAGTAGGTAAGCTCCCTTGGGATAATTTTCTACTATTAATAGTTTTACAAAGGACGAATGATACTCTTTATCCTGGGAGTATATTCCTTGGGATGATTTTCAACATTCTCGCAGGCGAAGCCGAATATAAAAAAGAATAATGTCTAATTGCAAATACCACACCAAAAGGAAGTTGTAAATTGTAAACCTTTAAAACGTGGAATGCATATTTTTATAGCTCTTTAACTTAACTCTACACACTATATACTTACTTACGCCAATTCTCATAAACTAAAGAGTATGAGCAACTTGGCGTAACATAACAAATTCCGTGCGTAAAATCTATAATTACGCACGCGGGCTGAAAAAGGTGAGACTCCATACCCATAAGAAAATTTGCGACGCGATTTATTATCAAACTAGTTAGTACTCGCGACTTTTTCCGCGCACGACTCGCGTTATACAGCACAATAATAGTTTGGTTACAATTTCAAGAAGTCTTTTTTATTTTGCAAGATAACCTAACACTTATTCTAAAATTAATAATAATAATAATCCTTTATTTTCAGGCAACTAAAGCCATCATAAACATAAAAGATCCTATAACTAATTATTAAACTAAACTGAAAAAAAAGAATGTATGAAATGTAGTCTAAGTTGCTCTTTATAACATCAGCTATCTGCAAAAGTCCCATTAAAATCGGTCCAGGCGTTTTAGAGCTTAGCCAGACCAATAGCCCGACGAAAAACAAACGGACAGACAGACAAAAAATGTATTATAGCTAACAGATATATTTTTAAAAAACTTTTTTTTATTTAATATAAATATACTTTATAATATTACTTTGATTTTACAAACAGACATTTCCATTTTATTTATACGTAAAGAAGAGAGTCGCAAAGCGGAAAACTGAGTTTGACAGCGGAACGCGGAAACAATGCTCAGATAAGTCAGATGCGACGTTTTTCACTGACTTTCTATTACTTAAATAATTTTTCTTTTGGGAAAATTACGTTTTGCATCTCATAGAACTTTTGCTATTATGGTGATCTTTTGAGTTATGGTAATGGGAGAAGAGTATGTATTTGTTTATGTGAACTCTACCTATGATCTATGGTATAAGTAGGTATAGAAGGGAGATATTTTTTTTATGAATTGATTTTCATTAATAGACAGTGATTCGTGAGGAAGATTTAGGCTGCTCGCCCACGGTCGATAATTGGTGACCGATTTTTTGTAGGAGAAAAATAGAACACATTGCAAAAAAAAAGCTTAAAAAACAGCTTATCAGTACTTGTAATACCAGTATCATTTATTTTGGGAATACTGAGAACAGATATTACTGAAGTCTGATACGTTTTCATGAGAAAAAATATTAAGCTTTTTTTAGACATTTTTGGAATTCGATGTCATTTCGAAATGGAATAGATACCATTTGGAGTCAAGTGCCGCCACAATGAGCGGTCCTGTGCGTTTCGCATCCATCGGATCGGAGCACTACTTCATATTTAGATATTAAAGAAAAATTAAGAGAGGATCATCTTCCTGCCCTTGTCCCGTTTTATTTGGGGTCGGCGCAACACGTTTTTTTCTTCCATTCTGTCCTGTCTACTCGTCACGCTATCATTAACTCCCTTTTCATTCATATCACTTCTAACACAATCCATCCATATTTAGGATGCAGCTAAAAAAACAAATTAACAGACAACATTTTGAAAAACCGCAAGAAATAATACGACAGTGTCACCGGAAAAAACACCTTTTTATTCAGAGAAGTATTTCAGAGGCGATATTATTATAATTTAAACATAACCACAGGTAAACCGACATACAACGTGTTTTTTCATTGTTAATAAACAGAAAACAATAAACAAAGCCTGACATATGGAGCCTAGTGTTGTCTTCAAGTCTGTGTAATGGTAGGTAATATGTTTTTTTATAATTTTATTTCTGACAGTAATGAGAGATAATTTTGTGGGAAACATCGTCCGTGCGTGTTTTTAATGCACTTTGAAAAGTAGCCGTGCAATTTAGGGTTAAGTTTTTTATAGTTACATATTTTTTAAAGACAGTTTAACGCGTATGTGATGGCAATTTTTTTATTTATTATCTTATACATGATATTTAGTTGTTTTTTGAAGAATTTGGCGGGACGACTTGGATGTCTTCCTTGGGAATTGGAAAGAGGTGGCTCGAAACGGGTACATTGGAAGGAGTGGAGGGAGGCCTTTGGCAGTGGGACAGTATGGGCTAGATATAATAATAACATGATAACGCTACGTCAAAAGACGGGTATTTTAGACGTAGGAAAAAAGGCTGCCAGGCTAAAATGGGATTGGGCGGGACACATCAGACGCATGCACTCTGACCGCTGGGCAAGAGTTTTCACAAAGTGGGTACCTGAAGATGGACGACGCTGCCGAGGTCGACCTAGGAAGAGGTGGCGAGACGACCTGGATGCCTACCGCGGGGATTGGTTTGAAGTAGCTCAAGAAAAGAATACTTGGAAGAAGTTGGGGGAGGCTTTTGCCCAGCAGTGGGACAGAACAGGTTATTAAAAAAAAAAATGTTTAGTTGTCAGAAATTTATTAGCTACTAAAGTACGGCGTCGAAAAACTGCTCCGCATCGCTGTCGACTGGTGATGTACCCAAAAGACTGGCGGCATTGCCACGCTGAATGGCAATGCTTATCCTTTGTTCGAAGTAAAAGCCAGCTCTTGTGTATTTTTTATTTTTCGGTGGGAATACCATATAATGACATCCACTGCTCTTGGGCGGAACGGGAGATAGTGTCAAACTGTTACTGACTAAAACCCACTCCTGTTCCTTTGTTGCCTTTCGTTCCGGGGCTGAGCTACCTTTCGGAGCTAACCCTGGCTCCGGTAGGCTTCGACCCAGCTGGGCGACCAGCCCTTGGGTCACGCGAAGTGTCAACGAGGCGTTTTGAAAGCTCTTTAAATAATTTGTGAGCACTCGGACCCCACGATCCGAGAGTTTCAACTATTTTAGCAATCGGACCAGTACTTCCAGAGATACTTCCGCCTACAAACAAAAAAATAAAAGCAATCAAACAAACTTTAATATTTTCTTTTTATTATATCAAGTGTAGTTTAAATAAGTGTACAAATGGGCGGTCTTATCGCACAGGGCAATTTCTTACAGACAACCTTTAGATGGACTGAAAGAAAGGAAAAAGTTTTGTTGATTTAGAGTAATGCTTAGTATGGGGAAAACGTTTTTATTTAAATAACAACACTTTAATTTAGTCCCCACTTTATCTTTAAAACATACCAACTTCTATGAGAAGTCGGTTAAAAATCGCGAACAGAACAGGTGCAGTTGTAAATCCAGACCATTGCGCTAGTCTGAAAACTAGCCATGATTAATAGTCAGGTCCAAACCGGCGGAAACCTAGGATAAGTGGCCAGTAACACTCTGAATAATCTTTCATAAATCTTGGAAAATTGTGATAACTTTAATTTTATTACCACTGAAAAATTTTATGAGTTCGATGAGGTAAATTTTTTATGCTATCCGTAGTTTGAGAATTAGATTTTATTAGCGAAAAATTTCGTTAAGTTAACCCTTCAGATACCGTCAATTAGAGACACAATAGTAAGACAATAGATGCGCGGCCACCGGTGGTCGCTTGGGGATTCATGAATTAAGGGTCAAAACAGGACTCCTATAACTAAGATTCTACTGTTTGTCTGTCTGTCACCAGGCTGTATCTCAAGAACCGCGATGTATTTCTGATTGCCGCTATGACAACAAATCTATACAGGGTTATTATTTTGTAAAACACCGGCAACCTCTCAGGACCATGTTAATAACATCGTAAACAACAACTTTTGTTCTATAACTTCAAAAAATGTATCATATTTTAGTCCATCAGGTTTATTTCAATTGAACGTTCTAAATATTACGAAGTCTATGCGAAGCAAGCGATAGTACAATAGCAGAAGTGAGTTTGGATCGGGTGGCTAATCATAGGTTGGGCGCTCTTAAGTGTGACAAATAAGTTAATATTGAGGGGAGGGTTTTGCCCAGTAGTGGGACACCACAGTCTAATTACATAGATAGATACATAGTTATACCTGACCTAAACAAACACGATCATTACCTCCCTACAGGGGGCGTAACGTGGACTAATTTAGACGTGGGCGAAGGCGCATCAGCAATGCCTTTTATTATAAATGCGAAAACGAAACAGCGACTATCGCAACCCAGTGTTAGATCACATCATAGCTTATCAGGTGAAAGAGTGGTCAATCTCGAGTCTATCTACACTATATATTAATATTATAAAGAGGTAAGGTTTGTTTTATTTTTTATTTTTTTTGTTTGTAGGAGGTAATCTCTGAAAGTACTGCTCCGATTGCAGTAATTTTTGCCCCTATAGAAAGCTGCTTTAACGCTGAGTGACATAGGCTATATTTTATGTATGCCGGCGAAGCCTTGAGCAAAAGCTAGTCTACACTAATTTTTAAAAAATAGGGACGATTTTTTTTCTTTGTAGGAGGTAATCTCTGAAAGTACTGGTCCGATTGCAGCAATTTTTGCCCCTATAGAAAGCTGCTTTAATGCTGAGTGCCATAGGCTATATTTTATGTATGCGGGCGAAGCCTTGAGCAAAAGCTAGTCTACACTATTTTTTAAAAAATAGGAAAGGTTTTTTTTCTTTGTAGGAGGTAATCTCTGAAAGTACTGCTCCAATTGCAGCAATTTTTGCCCCTATAGAAAGCTGCTTTAATGCTGAGTGCCATAGGCTATATTTTATGTATGCGGGCGAAGCCTTGAGCAAAAGCTAGTCTACACTATTTTTTTAAAAATAGGAAAGGTTTTTTTTCTTTGTAGGAGGTAATCTCTGAAAGTACTGCTCCGATTGCAGTAATTTTTGCCCCTATAGAAAGCTGCTTTAATGCTGAGTGACATAGGCTATATTTTATGTATGCGGGCGAAGCCTTGAGCAAAAGCTAGTCTACACTAATTTTTAAAAAATAGGAAAGGTTTTTTTTCTTTGTAGGAGGTAATCTCTGAAAGTACTGCTCCGATTGCGAATTTTTTCTCACCGTTAGTAAGCTGCTTTATTCCTGAGAGACATAGGCTATATTTTAAGTATGCGGGGAAGGATTATAAAACAAAACCCCAGTTGCTAAAGAGCCCTCGTACGCGAGAGGCCCCGGTTGCGAGGTTATGACCGAGGACCCACTTTGCCTATATCTAGCTACGCTACTATCCCCTACCAGAAACCGTTTCTTGATACCACTTAAAATTCACCTCATCTCTCCCATAACTAAAAGGTCAAAGTACCTTAATTCATATACTCCCTCCCTTTGCCACCGTCCTCCACTTCTCATTAACTGGGAGGATCGGTTATCGTGTTGACACAGGCAAGTAGATTTAAGGTTGAAACCACAAAACCTCTTTGTCACGACACGCCACGACACAAAAAATAGCACCCTATCTTAAAGTATTGAAAGTTGATGTATTGTCCGTTGTAGCTATAAATTCTGAAGAAAGATGCATAAAATTGCTTATTTTATTGAGGTCTGTAAACTTTATGATATTGGCCGATTTGTCAAAGGAAAATGGGTGGGTTTTTTATATTATTTTGCAGCGTCATTTTCGCTTTTAAAGCTGGCTTTTCTTTTTGTGGGCGCTGACTTTTGCTTTCATCATTTTGAGCAATTAGTGTTGCATTTTTTATATTTATCGCAGTTATCGATTCATGGGTGTTCTCGATTTTTTTTTATTTATTAAAACTGAATGCGTTATAAAAGTATAAAGGCGAAATTAATGCCTTTAGGCATTCTGTATCACAGTCAACCAAGGGTGATGCCTACTGGGGCCAGGGTTATCCGAAAGGAACTCGAGGCCGGTATGAAGGCTAGATGGAACGGGGTGGGGTTTTTAGTCAGTAAGAGTCTGACACTATAGCGGGGGTTGTCATAAGATGATTTTTGCCCATCGAAAAAAAGGGTGGTGGAGACAACATGATAGATACATAAAACTAAGTATATAAAGTGTTATATCCAATAAATAAACATACATACATATAGGTATAACTACTACAAGAAATATCCATATTTAATTAATATGGGCAATACTACCACAAAAATATACTCTATGTCTTGGAACGCAAAAAGAAACTGAAGGATCATAGGTGTGGTTTTAGCCAATAAAAGTATAACACACCTTCTCGCTACACCCTAGAGCGAGAGTACTCCACCTCCAACAAAAGGCTTCTGGCAATTAAGTCGTAAACGATCCAGCCTAAGATTGAGTTTGACACTGAAACATACTTTCCCAAGATTCAGATTGTTCTAAAACGTATCAGTATAAATATAAAAAGTTCTCCCTCGCACAGAGTTCTATAAGGTCCTGCGCCCACTACGACTTTTGTCGCGATGCAGTAGCGATTCTGTCGCGCGTTCTCATCTATACAGCCGCGATGCAGTCGCTAGCATTATTTTTTACTATTATTATTAATTTTGATGACATGAAATTATTTTTATTATGAATGATTTGTGTTATTAATATATTAAGTATTTACTTTTAATTTATTGGTAAAATAGTTATTTAAATTGACATGATGAAATTATTTTAAGATAATGTTAATAACTAAATGTGTACCTACTGCATGCTAAAGATGTAAAATCTAAATATTTGTACGGCTGAAATATGCCGAATATAGTGAGACCTACTAAATGTTAAGAACATGTTATATACCTATATTCATGCAAATAAATATATCATTCATAGCTGTTTGCCCTCGCCAACATTACGATTCTGTCGCGATGCAAACGCGATTCAGTAATAAAAATTAAGTTTTTCTATGTTTTACTCCTTCCGTTTTCTCCCTGATGTCGTCACTCGTCCGTCACGGTCGCGCGTTTGTATCGCTGCAGGCGCAATGCTGTAGTGCGTTGTTATCGCTTCCGTAGCAAGCAAGCGCAAGCGTAGGAAGCAGCCTTTTAAGTTCTTTTTAATGTTCCCACTGCCGAGACTAAGGCCTTCTCTCTAGGAGAGGGAATGGGCCGTAATCCACCACGCGGGCCCAGTGCGGGTTGGTGAATGTCGCATGTCTTCGAATTTTTGATTCTAGGACATGCTGGTTTCCTCACGATGTTTTCTTTTACCGTTTTGAGAGCAGTGGTGATGAAATTTTATTATACAAAGTAATACGCCTGGCTGGGTTTGAAACTTTGAACCCGCGACCTACAACTTCTAAGTCAGAGCCGTTACCAATCAGTCACCAGTTCACCACTGCCAGTACTTTCTCGCTTCTGTAGCGCGTTGTAAATGCGACGAACGCGCGTTAGTAGTGCTGCAAAAAGTCGCCGTGTGCGAGAGGCCTAAGGTCTTTGTATAAAGTTAAAAACAAGTACTGATTGCTTCAACTTAGAACGTTTAGATTACTTTACAACTTTTCCTGATAGATGTAATATGTCTAAGTAGAAATTAAGTAAGCTAAGTCTAAATATGTTTTTGTCATTTTGACGACAAGTCTTTTGGAAGTTAAGCTGAAGTTGGAACATGGGTTAGTAATTAATTTATGTTACGACTAGCTTCTACCCGCGGCTTCTCTCGCTTGAAAGTAGATTTCTTCATACAAATTTTAGACCCCCTTTTTGTAACTTTAGGGGGTGAATTTTGTAAAATCCTCTCTTAGTGCTAGCTTTCGTCATTTAAGATAACCTTGTGTAAAATAACCTAGTAACCTATTCACTCTTGACTTAAAGACCCCTAAGTTGTAGCATTTCTGATAGTTATCTATCAAACGATCCAGCCCCCTAGCCAAGTCACAACCGTTTCGTTTCTATTCTCTTGCGTCGAACGCCTCGAGTTGGCCACGCCTCCGATTCTCTTGTTCGGACCACGTGACTGTGCGTTGAGATGACATTATTCTCGTACATTCGAAGTTTTCTAAGATTGCAGATTATCAACTTGGCTTGGTACAGATAAACATCGATAAGTATTCATGAGTTTATTTTTGTCTCAATCACAAAAGATCTAGTCATCGAGGAACCCACTTGACATACCAATCACAGTAGAACTGCTATTTCCTAGTAATTCCTGGTAATCTGACTACCGTACATAAATAGAATTACCTAGCAACAAACACATACTGTGTTCGCAATTTCGTTTCCTAACGTAAACAATTACGTGCTTTTCGAAAAAGAACTTTAACTTCATCACATAAAGTTCAGTTCGCGTTACAACTTCAACACTTTTTTTTGACTGTAAGGTGTCATTCTGAAACTAACTTTATTCCTAATGTTATAAAGCTGAGTTTTGGTTAAATGGATAAAGGCTTTCAATAGACCCTAGGTAGGACATTTGATTGTCAATCGTGGGTTTGGTCGAAGTATGATGTCATTATTACTCAGTTGGGTACACAATACCCATTATTAGCATATGACCTAGGAGCTATGTGGAATGGTAAAGCCGTGAGATCAATTGTTGTATGTTAAGCAGCGGTTGTTGAGGTCGGAAAGAAGATTGGAGAACATCCTTGTATAAAGGTTGGATCTTCAGAAGATAAAGTAGTTCTCCATTATGATGTAAGTAGTAGAGTACAAAAGACACAAATTCCATTAGGGACGCCGTGGGTTTGCGGACGGCGAGCAATGGGTAGCTCACCGTCCCGTAAGGATCAATCCCGAATCGATAACGCATTGTGTTGCACGCGCGTCTCAAAGATATATAAGCAAAATGGACGGGGCCAAGAAGGGCTGACGCCTGCTAGGGCTGCGGGATTGTCCGAAAGAGTTACAGCACCATGACCCTGGAACACAATGGGCAGCTGAAGGAACAGGGGTGGGGTTTTTCACACTCCCACGGAGCGGGATTAATATTTTATGTGACGTCATTGGAACTGTCAAAATTATTTAATCAATTCAAGACAAAATGTTTGTGTGATGTACACGATTTATCTATAATATGTGGGTATGTATTTAGAAATATATAAGTATGTTTATCAGTTGTCTAGACTCATAGCACAAGCTCTGCTTAGATTGGGACTTGATGGCGTTGTGTTAAAGTTGTGGAATAAAAAAAACACTGAAATGAGTCACTCCTATAGGCGTTTAAAAACAAAGACGACACTCTAAAAAACCTAACAGATATGTCATTACTCAAACTGGGGCAAGCTATAAAAACGGGAAGTTAAAATTCCTAGCAATTAATCCATCAGAATTGGTAATAGGTTAACAACCGGGCAAGTCATGAACTGGTCTCTTACGCAAGGATAAAATAATGAAGACTTGCAGTATGTTTATACTTTGACCCACAGAAAAAATGAAAGAGGTTAGAAAGGAAATACTTTCCGATTTGTATTACAACGAGTGTCGCCGCTTGTCTCCCACCCTTTAACTTCAGTAAAGGCAATAAACCAATACGGATGCGCATTACGCAACTAACAGACCACGCACACTTGGATCACAAGTTTTCTATTGGTTGTATCAATTATTGACTGGCCTATTGGTCTAGTGGTTAGTGAACCTGAATGCTATGCCGGAGGTCGTGGGTTCGATTCCCACCCAGGACAAATGTTTGTGTGATGAGCATAATCATTTGTTCTGTGTCTGGCAGACACAGAACAAATGATTATAATATAATAGACAGACAGTGTCTGGGTGTAATTTATCTATCTATCTATTATATGTATGTATTTAGAAATATATGAGTATGCCTATCAGTTGTCTAGTACCCATAAAACAAGCTCTGCTTAGCTTGGGACTAGACGGCGTTGTGTGATAGTTGTGGAATATATTAATTATGAGCATGATCATATTATGAGGCAAGCCTGCCTCATCCACAAGGCTATTCTTACCTCTCATCTTTTCTGTGCTTGAACCTCGCGCGTGAGGGAATGGTTTCTCTACTCTTCTACGCTACTGCTTCCCCAATCTCTGTAATAAAACTATCAACTACACTACAACACTTAACTGGACCAAAAATTGGGGCGAAACAATAAAACTAAGATTTAGAACGAACAATTATTGTTGTTGAATGGAATAGTGCTGGGCCAACGTAAACGAGACCTCGGATAGTTTTCATTCGGATACCTACACAAAGCAATGGATCCACCTTAATATCCGATTGAAAGCAAACAATCCTTGCATTTCATTTCATTCATGCCGATGCGATGGATATAGGGTTGCCGTGAGAGGTTTTGTAACACGGCACTAGTAGAAATGAATTAATTATTTTTTTTAAAACAAAATACAAAAAAAAATAATGTGTTTAAAATACAATATTATCATCATCATCATTTGAGCCGGAAAAATATTATCATACCTCCCCCAAGTGTCGCAATAACAACCGGTCCTGTGCGTTTCCTACATCCATCGGATTCCCGCAACCTTTACCAGAACATTGCTCCACTTTGTGGGAGCCTTCCAATGCTGCGACTGCGTACCGGAAGACGCAGCAGCACCAGACCGTCAAACTAAAAATATTAAGCATTGCGAGTAAATTAACCATATTTTTTCTACACAAACGTCCTAGTTACATCATCACATTACGTATAACAAGAAGAGCAAAAACGAAGGAATCTTGGTTCATTTCGCTTAAATTCCATTTACATTTTTTCGTTGATTTCATCTTGTATTCGTATAATTTTGTCAAGACGGCTGAGTATTCCAATTACATTTGTGTTATTAAATTCACGTTTAGTGCCTAAATGAATTTATGCCAGAATATGTTTGCTCTATTTACCGGGGAAACGTTAATTTTGTATGGAAATTTCTAATCCAGCGTGCAAATCTGTTGATGGTTAATTTTGAATTTAAAATAAATGGACGCCAATGGATTTTTATTAGTAGTGGTGTTATCATTGTCACATTATTGACATAATTTGTATCTGCAAGAGAAACAAGGTTACCGACATATCCCAAAGAATCGCAAAACTTTAATGGCTTGCAGAACAGATGATTCTGGTGCGGTCCCGACACGTGCGTACCAGAAAATCCAACGCTGGTGTGTATCGCTGGAATCCGATGGATGCGAGACATACAAGACCGGTTACTGGGGCCACGCATAAGGCGTCCACGGATGAGCCAGTATGCCATGGAGTCCACCATAGGACGTCTTTCAGTTGACATTATGTTGATGAACTTAAATCTATAATTTAATCGAGCTATGCCTATAGGAGTCCTTGAACGAGATGGACATATCTTGGTACAACACAAGTTTCAGATTGAATAAACTAAAGTTTTTTATCTTTCAATTCAGGTAGCCTTCCTTTTTAACAAGCATAATAAAAATCAAAAGCAGTTGAATAGTTTTAAAACTCGTGCCAACCCTAAACTCGATACATAGGAACGAATGAACGAAACGAACGAATGACCGGCTTTATGCCAAGTATTTTTAAATTCCCGCGCATTCGGAAACTTTGTCGATTCCCAGTATATTCTGCAACGATTTCGATGGACCAATTTAACATTATACGGAATAATTATTGGTTTAAAACTTGCTTTTTTTGGGAATAATGAAATCATTTGTGGGGGTGACTGTTCATTCAACTTCATTCATCGTTCTTTAAATGTTTTTAAATTCGATAGGCTTTTGTTCGCCTTTGTTTAAAAAAGTATTATATAATTGTTTTTGATGCAGTTTTTTTTTTTAATTAATAAAAGGAAAAAACTGACTGACGTATCAACGCACAGCCGGAACTACTAGGATTAGAAGCATGAAATTTTTCACAAGGTTTCCTTTTATGACGTAGGCTAACACTAAACTAAATCATCATCATCATCATATCAGCCGAAAGACGTCCAATGTTGGACAAACTCCCCCAAGCGTCGCCAAAACGACCGGTCCTGTGCGTCACGCATCCATCGGATTCCCGCGACCCGATAAACTAAATACAATCTCGTTATTCAAAAATACTAATAAATTAAATGAATAAAATTTAATTAACAAAACTATTTAATTAAGGATAGCGTGACGGCAGAGCGAAGACTTACATAATCCCGTACAATAAATTCACATCGCGTTTCGAAAACCGAATTAAAACCATTGTTTAAACATTTAAAATACCGGCATATGGCCAAACCAAACATTGCGGGGTAAATCCAAATGTTATTCCAACTTTCAACCCCTCGACAGGCTGGGGTTGAAAACCATTAATGATTTGCTGATTTTATTGTTTTCGCGAATCTAGTCATCGTTCGTCAATCAATCAAATGCTTAATGATGAAAGCCACAAGTCGGTTTAAATACAGGGTGTAACGGACCCTCACAAACTTTAAAGGCTTGCTCAGTAGACCAAACTGAACCACTTTACACAAGTTTTTTTTTTTCAGAAAACTAAAAAAAATACAAAAATTATACACGGTGAAGGAAAAAAAATCAGCCTCTCCAGACAAACTGTCCAATCAAGTTTTAAATAGGCTGATTTTATTTTCGTTTCCTAAAAAAAAGTCTTGTGAAAGGTCGTTCAGTTTCGTCTACTGAGCAAGCCCTTAAAGTTAGTGGAGGGCTGTCCCTGACACCCTGTATATAGGTCTCTACCAGTAATAGAGATGTGAATTTCGGGGGTTTTAGAAACGGGGTTGTTTTGCACCCCTTGTAAAATGTTGAGAGGTTGAGTGGGCTGTTGATTGTAAATGTGGGTGGCTGGTTGTGTGTACAATGGTACCGTATTGTTGTTTGGTTGGTACTTGAACGTCAATCGGTATTTTTTTCGTCTACGTTAAGAGGGCTATAGAAGCTATTCGCGAGTTATATAATCCACAAAATTATATAATTATATATTTCTTTAATTTATATAAACTAATGATTGACTGCGATCCTATTTGATGTAAGTAGTGATACAGTCGTGTGCACCTCGCCGTCAAGGCGAGGTGCACTAGTTTATTAAAAATTATGGTTGTAAGGTAATTTGAGGAATGTGTCATTTCGGGGTCTGTTGACTGGCCTGTCGGTCTAGTGGTTAATGGCCTTGACTGCTATTGATTCCCCCCCAGGACAAATGTTTGCGTGATGAGCATGATCATTTATTCTGTGTCTGGGTGAAATTTATCTATAATATGTATTTAGAAATATATAAGTATGTTTATTAGTTGTCTAGTACTCATAATGCAATCTCTGGTTAGCTTGGGACTAGACGGCGTTGTGTGATAGTTGTGGAATGTTATTATTTTGCGCAAATAAATTGTTTTTCTTTCTGTCATTGTAGATTTTTAGTAAATCGCTACAATGTTTCATATCTAATTTTAAGTACCGTGTCTCAACGTATCTGATTCTTTTTAGGCAGTCCGAGAATGACCGCACTTTAGGACTCATAGTCCTCTTTACAAAACGGAATCCATTTCATCCCACGCGGCGCGGCATATCAATACTTCGCAGAATACGTTGCCAGTCAAAGGACATGATACCGTGCATCACGGCATCTATTATAAGGTTCGTTTGTCCGTATCTCAGGGTCTATATTTAAAAATGGTTGAGTTCTGAGAACAGAGGTGACCTAGTGGTAATGGCCGTGACTTATGAGTGTTAAAACCCAATCAGGTGCATTACTTTATGTAACATTTCATCATAATTCAATCAAATGCTTTATGATGAATCCACAAGTCGGGTTAAATACAGGGTGTAAGGGACAGCCTCCCACAAACTTTAAGGGCTTGCTCAGTAGACCAAACTGAACAACCCTACACAAGATTTTATTTCTGGAAACTAAAAAAAAAAAATACAAAAATTATAAAGAGTGAACGAAAAAAAAATCGGCCTCTCCATACAAACTGTCCAATCAAGTTTTTAATTTTGTATGATGAGGCTGATTTTTTTTTCGTTTCCTGAAAAAAGTGTTGTGGAAGGTTATTCAGTTTCGTCTGCTGAGCAAGCTCTTAAAGTTTGTGGAGGGCTGTCTCTTACACCCTGTATACAGGTCTCTACCAGTCTATATTTAGACATGGTTGAGTTGAGGCCCCGACTTATGAGTGTTAAAACCCGATCAGGTGCATTACTTTATGCAACATTTCATCATCATTTTTCATATCAAGTCTGCTCATCTTTCTTCATCAATTTACGTAAAAACGGTATTTTTTTGGTTCCCCCTGGCGATCGAGGGGTAAAAGGTGAAAGTTTGAGAGTGTGTGAAGAAGTAGCAAACTTCACGATCAACTGGCTGAAACTAGATGAAATTTAGCACACAGGTAAACCATATCCTGGAATAGCACATAGGATATTTTTTATATCAGGATTATTTTCTCTTGGGAAAACTTTCTACTTAATATACATTATATTTTTAAATAAAATTTCGTACTAGCAACTATAATGAAAGGAAAACACCCTAGATCAGTACCCAAGTAATTTGTTAAAGTCAACGTACGAACACGGATGTCGTGTATGTGGAGAAACAAACTAAAACTTTGTTTACACTGACTTCCCCATCTTGCCGCTTCCAGATAGGTTTCAGTATACTAAAGAAACTAGTAACTAGAGCACACTCATTAGGCCATAACCTCCCAGACTCTTTATAATTTAACCTGGTTTGATTTTGCAGGGGTGTACCTACACCCCCTCAAAATCTAAACGGGGTCAACGGGGTTATTGTAGTTTGATTTTTGCGACTACAAAGGATATGAATAGAACCAATATGCCAGTAGCAATTGGTTTAAAAAACTTGAAATAGTACAATTTGATACAAGTGATATAGTTTGTCAATGTGACCGAGGCGGAATTCGCTCGAGCAGTAGGTGAGGGTGTTATAGTGCCGAGGGCTGCACTCGAAAGAGCCTATTCATTCTAGGCTTAAAGACGCATTTTATTAAACTTGTAATACATAAAAAAATATTAAGAGATAAATATATCTATCTTCTTCTTCTTAGAGTGTCGTTGGCAAAACTAATTAAATTCCTTGTCTGGTCTAGTATTCGGCAAGGCAATGCCATCCACTGATGTCGTCATTGGATCCCTACGTGCACAGGTAACAGGATCCGTCATGCAGGATGGAAGGTGGGACGTGGTCTGCGGAGAGGCGCCGCACAAACACTGAAGGTCGGAACCGTCCAGGAAAGCCCCATCTGTGGAGATTGTCATTGCTGCGCCCAACCTGGGTGCGGAACTGCGGAGTCTGTTTAGAGTTTTCCAGTTTATACGTATCTATCATCTTTCAATCTAATTTCATTTTGGGAAGCTAATAAAAAAAACAAGCTTTTAATAACAATTTTTTTTTTCATAGCAAGCTTTTATACAGTATACCTATATAATTAATACTCGTCAAGACGAATCATACGAGCCCATTCTCGATGGGGTTGTGTCTTTTAGCTACTAAGTTATTATAGCCAGCCACCTTCCAGCTCCATCATCAGATCAGGTCTATGTTATAACAATTATGCATTGTCATGTGATTTACACGTGCATCCAAAATTTCAGCTCAATCGCTAACCGGGAAGTGGGTCATATTTAATTTGCAAGATTTGATTACAGACAAACATCGGGACAGGTGAAACTAAATAAAAGCTTGTAAGTAATAAATAAAAACGCGCGCTATATATTTTTCTTTAAACGACTAAATCTCAACCCTCACAAGGGTCCACAACTACTGATTTCTTAACAACCCCGTTTACATTTCAGTAAAAACAGTTCTAGTGGGGGTGAAAGTCAAGAACCCCAGATTTTTCTTTTGATGAAGGGTTCAGTAAATATTAGGCTAGGGTTAAGTGGATCACTGTGATACCACAAAATAGATAGGTACAGAAGTCAATCTACATACAAAGCGCGCTCGAACAACGCACACATAGACACCGCTCACGGACACTATATCTAGGCTCATCATATCAGCCGACAGACGTCCACTGCTGGACATAGGCCTCCCCCAAGCGTCGCGACAACGACCAGTCCTGTGCGTCACGCATCCATCGGTCATCGGTCCACTTGTTGGCGGCCTTCCATCGTTGCGTCCTCCGGGACGCGGTCGCCACTCAAAAACCTTTCGTTCCCATCGACCATCTGTTCTGCGTGCAATGTGCCCTGCCCATTGCTACTTAAGTTTGGCGACTCTTTGAGCTATGTCGGTAACTTTGGTTCTCCTGCGGATTTCAATTCAACTCATTGCGAGCGCGTAGGCGTCCACTTGAAACATTTGTCTGTGAACTTCTTTGTGAAATAATGGAGCAAAAAAAAAATTATATTGTGTAGTGGTCGGTTTTTTAAATTCAACATTAACTGCTGAATTATAGTTTTTCAAGCTACCAGTTTTAAGACGAAATTAGATAAGTATTTACTTGTACTTCGATAGTTTGTTTTTACGAAACGCAGGACGGTTAGGTAGGTAGATAAGTACATGAACTTGTGACCATGTAGTATTTATTACAATAATTTATTACTCGGACAGAGCGGCGCCGACACTAGCGCAATTGCTGAGCGTAGGTATGAAAAGTGAAGAATCACTACATAGTATAAAACAAAGTCGCTTTTTCAGTCCCTATATCCCTATGTACGCGTAAATCTTTAAAACTACGCAACGGATTTTGATGCGGTTCTTTTTAATAGATAGAATGATTTAAGAGGATGGTTTATATGTATAATATTGCACCCGAGCGAAGCCGGGGCGGGTCGCTAGTATAATATTCCACAACTATCACACAACGCCATCTAGTCCCAAGCTAAGCAGAGCTTGTGTTATGAGTACTAGACAACTGATAAACATACTTATATATTTCTAAATACATACATATTATTTATTATGCTCATCACACAAACATTTGTCCTGGGTGGGAATCGACCCCACGACCTCCGGCATAGCAGTCAGGGTCACTAACCACAAGACCAACAGGCCAGTATGTAACATGAGATTGACTTCTGTACCTATCTATTTTGTGGTAATACGTTTGAGATGTTATCTAGGATTTCTTAACTAAAGTTGGGTTAGTAAAAGAAGGGCTGAAGACATACTCTTGAGGCCTAAGGGCTTTGCCAAACGAGTTTATATTTAATAAGGGGCCAAAATCTGTTTTATCTTTTAACCCTTCAGATACCGTCAATTAGAGACACAATAGTAAGACAATAGATGCGCGGCCACCGGTGTTCGCTTGGGGATTCATGAATTAATATGGGTTATGGTAACTAGCTTAGGAAATAATGGATAAAAAATAATGTTTGTCCCATGTGCCAAGTGCAAATGCAAGTGCCATGTGTTGAGTGTAATATTAAAAGGTAAGTATCATCCTATGGACCTGGTGGTCTCCACGTGATATGCTCTTATGGTTTGTGGGTTACTAAGGAAGGCGCCAGATAACTGTCGAATAAAGTACATTGACCTTTTCCTAATATCTCTGCGTAGGTACCCGAAAAACCAACAATGAATTGCTTTTCATTACTAGACCATGTAAAAGATCACGATACATGTGTATGTTTTTATTTCCGTTTTTGAAATTAAGTATGTCAACAAATGTAGGAGGGTCAAAGACCGTTAATCCACGGTTATCTGGCACCTACCTTACATTATTCTCCTCTCAGTGTAACCACAAAATAGATAGGTACAGAAGACAATCTCATGTATGTACTTCACTTTTTACACCTACGCTCGATGGACGTACACTAATGAGCGTTTGAGCCGCGAGCGGTCCGAGACGCTACCGAGACATCGTGTTCGTGAGCGGTGTCTATGTGTGCGTTGCTCAAGCGCACTTTGTATGTAGATTGACTTCTGTGTGAATGTGTGTGGTGTAACGTACATTTCACTGTGAAAAGAATACAGATTATTACATGATATCCCGTATAACCCTTATGCAGAAAATTATCTAGGTACTCACCTTTTATTCCTTTTGGAAGACATGAAAATAGAAATAAAAAATATGTTAGAAACAGTACCACCACTAAAAATAATTATACAACGCAAATTTTTCATTAGAAATTTAATTTTAGGTCAAATGGATTCGCTTTCAAATTATAAAAAGTCAAAGTGAATGTCTGATGAAAGTTGAAACATGAAAATATTAAAAATGTTTTTTTTTTTTTATAGTTAGCGGGAATTTAAAACCGAGGCTATTTGTGGAGAAAAAAGCAAAAACAAAATGAATTCCAAAATAATCCTTCACCAAAAAGCAACCTCCCAACCCCGCCATAATTACTTATCTAAAGTTAAATTCAATCAAAGTAATTAGAAGTCTTTGCCTTAAATAAAATAAGTTGCATATTTCTGAAGACATCCGCGGTATACTGGTGACGAAATGGCCGGGAGTACCCCTTAACAATTTTCATCAGGGCACCCCTCGAAAACTCCCTAAGAGGAAATAACCAAAGATAGTCCTCGGCTATTACCAGCCAAAGTTCAAATTTTACCGAAACTACCCTCTATCACGGGATACTTGGTTGTTTAACCTGGATGCTTCGTTCACACTCAAGACAGTATAGTTACTTGCTTGCTTTTCTTTTTGTTCTATTTAGATTTTTGGTTTTTAATAGATATATACCTACTTCGTACTTTGTTAGCAGGTGTGTAAATTGTTCTTTTTATAACTGGGGGTCTACTCGCTTTCTCCGAAACGAAACTTTCGTAAGCGAACGATATTCATTTGACATTAAAATTGCAAACAATTCTCTGTTATAATTTTTTTTTTTTTTCGAAACAACTAATTAGAGTAGGTTTAGAGATTCGGTACGTCAAACAATTTTCGTCCGTGTGAAATTTCGGGAACGAAAGGAACCGTGGTAGGAAACACGCGAAATTTCAATCGAAACTTCGTTTTTCGGAGAAAGCGAGTAGAAGTAGAGTAGAAGGCTTGGAAAATGAGCGTCTGTAGTGTTTTTTGCCGGTTCTCCTAGATAGGAAACAGCCAATTCAAAACATGCCCTAGTTTTTAAAGTTCTATAAGAGGCTATAAATGTATTATAATGTAGCTCGATACACCTCCCATATACCGGGTATGCTAACATTGCTTAACGCGCTCGCAGAGACCAACCCTGGATTGGATTTGTTTGCTGATGAATGGAAGACGATATTATTAGAAATTTTGCAGTTCTTTGAGAAGATAGAGTGCAATGATTAACGTATACTAGTGTTGAAGGTTATTTTTCTGTACTTGCTAAAGCCATTTACGTTTGACCGTAAAGAAGTAACAAACTTACGCACATCAACATACAATTTTTCATTTTTATAATACCTAGAAGTGAGACGAATTTGAAAGAGATATTTGTAAAACACAACATGATTGAAAAGAATATACATGGAGTTTCTTGCACATTCTTCTCTACGCTTTGGAATGTGCAATTAGCATCATTTTTCTGACTGACTTTTTGACATTTCAAAAGTGCCTATAAATGGTTTATTTAGCTTTTACCCGCAATTTCGTCCGCGTAGGTACATAAAATATAGCCTATATCACTCAGGAATAAAGCAGCTTTCTGAATTTTAGCTATCGGACCAACACTTCCAGAGATTACCCCCTACATACAAACTTACAAATTTTACCTCTTTATAATATTAGAATAGACATAGATAAAATGCTTTGAATCTTTGAATATTGATTTTAATCTGATGTTGCTTGAATAAATTTCTGTTCAGCCAGATGTTCTGTAAAAGGTCAGGTGCAACTAGCGCGCGTGTATGACCAGTTGTATGAGCGTGTAAACGAAGCATGTGGCATATTGAAGTTGCTGTTTGTTTTCCATCGAAAAAAAGTGAGCGTGATTTATGATCAAATCTGTCGACAGATTGGCGATGGCTTTTTTATGAGGTGGGAAGTCATTAAATAACTCCTCCTGCTGTGTGGAAGAAGACGTGATGTCAGAGTTTTAAAGTATGTTGGGTTAAGATCGACATAGGGGTAAGAATGTATAAGTATAAATTATACCACTTATTTAGTTTTATTTTTAGTGTTAGTCATATTGCGTGCCGCGTCATTATGTCCACCTTGCCCAGCAATGTGGCTGGCATTAAAAATAAAGCTAGATAAGTGGTATAATTTATATTTATACGTTCTTACCCCTATGCCGATCTTACCCCAACCCACCTGACTGATTAAAACCCACTTTTGATCCAGCTATCAGGAAACACAAACTTCAGTATGGAATTTTAGTCCTTAGCTGTCCGCACAATGAATGTGTTCCCAAAACATATTGCACGCAGGTGTGTTTTAACTATTTTCTCACCATCATCGTTTGGAGGTAAGCGGATGATGACGTCACGAAGTAGTGGCTGCATGAAGGCTGCGCTGACGTTCTTTGTCGAGGGTCACCAGTTTGGAAGTAGGTGGAACAGAGAGTAAAATCCCACAAACCTCCTTTGAAAAGGGAGGATCCTCCAACCAGACAAGGTGTTATGGTCTGGTGGGCGACTGTCCGATAGTCGTCGTCGGGCTGTCGTATATGTTAAAATCGCACGTAAAACTTTGATTGTGCGATGCAGGATTTCGTATTTTCTTCGTAGTTCTTATGTGGCGTCATAGAAATGTTCTTATGTCGCTACAATCGCATCATCGTTTCAGCCGCAAGACGTCCACTGTTGGACATAGGCCACTAAGCGTATAAAGACATATTTGTCTTTATACTCTTTTGTTTTTATGTGTTTTATCCGTGCCGGTAGCTGTATTCAGCTACCGGCACGGATATTGAGCGTTGGCTTCAAGTTGCGCAGAAGTCAAATAGTCGGTCTCTATTCGATCTCCATTGTGATGACGAGCTCTCAAGATCCGTGCCGATAGTTAATACGCGTCTAGGAAGCTTCACGCAGGCGTAAACCAAGCGTGAATACGCGTAAATGAACATCAGGGCTTTACCCATCGACCTTCAAACACACACAACACACAAAGACCTAGTTCTTCACTTAAAATGTTAACAACATTAGACAATTTAGTCATTATAAATATTTCGCCACTAGTGCAGATGTGGTGAAAGTGTGTGATTCAACTATTTGGTAAGAAATGCTAATTGGATTAGCGGTTGATATTTTAAATGGTGTGATGGTACAAAATGTTGTAGATTTTATAGTGTGATTTGTTATTAGGTAATTGTGGTTGTTTTGACCCGATTGCAAACCTGCTTCTAAATTATCAGATATTGAGTTAAATCTCGTCAAAATACATAAGTAAAATGCTACTTTTAGCTACGTTAATTTACTTTTAGGAGCGATTCAAATAAAAATCTCACTACACTTAGAGCGGACACTGCCGGTGAGCAACGGGTAGCTCACCGTCCTACCATCCGGTAACCATCAGGGCCGAGCCCAAGTTGTCGACAGCGCGTTGTGTTCCACGCGCAACTCAAGGAGATGCCAGCAAACCGTAGAGGCCTAGCAGGGTCGAAGTCTATTTTACTGGGGCCATGGGTTAGCTTCTAAAAGGAAAACCCAGGACCTGGAACGCAAGGCAGCGAAGGAACATAGCAGTGGGTTTTAGTCAGTAAAAGTCTGATACTAGGGGGGGGGGGGGGTATCATTGGATGATTTACCACCTAAAAAAAGGGAACCATGTATGTTCTTCTTCTTGGTCGTTTCACTCTTGCCAGAGTGGTCGTGGTCATCACGAAGGTAGCTCTCCGGAAGCTGTCAGGGTACCCTGCTTTTTCCCTTCACTTCCCCCCACTTTTGCCTGCTGGCAGTCATCGGGGCGTACTCGTTCAATGGACCACCAACAGCTGTTTTTATTTGGTCCTTCCATCACATCGATGATCTGCCACGCGGCTTTGTTAAATATTAGTCTAAATAAAATAAATCCAATGCAGATTCTCTCATTACATAGTTAAAACTTAATGATGCATCTACGAGCAGGTACATAACATTATCGTGACTCGATCAGACACCGCACCTAGTTAGACTGACCGAAGGTTATAGACATAGTAGAGGCCAAGCATTCTTTGTTAAAGGAGCGTGTTTTAACTCAAATGCCAACTACGTAATATTACGTAGCTGGTAATGATTCTGGAGGTCTTCTTTATGGAATAAGGGAAGCATTCTGGACAGAATAAATATTAGCGGTGCCGACATACGCAATATGCTGGTCTTTAACGGACGGCGAGTTACCCATTGCTCGACGTCCACAAACCCGCGCCTTCTGTGGCTTCATGTATATGGCATTCTGGTGCTTACGGTACTGATCTCTTGGGGATCGGGGTCCTCAGAGAATAGCCCCTAGGAATAGCCCTGTGACTTCTAGCACCCGGATCGTATCCTAAGGTGGATTCTAGAAGGTACTAATTCCATTTGAGCAAAGCATTGCCGTCAATGGTTTTTGGTCCATAGTTGGACTACTACCCATGGATTGGCCGAAAGGGCCGAAAGGGTTTTCTGGAGCGCAAGGTAAAGAAGGTACAGTCTTACAGTTGGTGTTAGTCAGAAGAAGAAATGCCTCCCCGCTTCGCCATAGAGCAGGAGATTGGATGAATTACCATCTAAAAAAAAAGTTGGACTATTACAGAATGTTTTTTTTTATTATTACTTATCTACATTGTACTCACATATTAGAAGCGATAAGAAATATGTTACCAAGATTTAAGTAACCCATAATATGATTTAAAACAGTGTCCATGGAGTTTCTTGCACGTTCTTCTCCATAGAGATCTACGCTTTGGAACGTGTAACTTCACTTTTTTTTGACTGACAGACATTTTGATAATTCAAAAGTGCCAGTAATTGGTCTGTTTGAAATAAACGTTTCTGATTTCTGACAAGATACGTAATCAAGGTCTTTAATCCAGTCTTTCACTCCCAAATAAATGATTAAATTATTCATCATAACCTACCTATACAATTCTATATATAAACATACATAGATATATAATTAACGCGCTAATTAACGGATGGGCAGTAACTGAAGCTTAAATCAAAGTATAAGCCGGATTTACGTTTCTAAGGATGAAGCTAGCGAATTCCCGAAACGACTCGTTTGATAAAGCCAGTATTTCAGTTCAAGCGAACAGATATTAAAAGATATTTGAAGCTAAGAAGATAAAACAATGTTATTTTTTAGTTATCAATTACGTGGTGTGGTTTTCCACTCATCCCTAAACTCGTCAAATTCCTGGTCTCTCAGACCCATCCAATAACAGATTGCTCTCGCACTAGGTGGAGTGCCAGGGCGTGTCAGACTTACTGACTAAAAAACACATCTATGTTCCTTCTTTGCCTGGCGTTCCAGGACCCCGGAGTTTCGAGTTCCCATTCGGACGAACCATGGAAGATATTTGTATCCATGTGTTGATTTCTTGATATCGCTATTAGTAACGTTTCGTTTACCACCATGCTGTTCCTAATGCTGGTATTCAGGAGCACTCTGGGACTTCACTAAGAGAGGGAATGGGCCGTAAATCACCACCAGGGCCCAATGCGAGTTGGTAGATGTAACTTTCATCGATTTATTTTGTTCTAGGATATGTGCTGATTTTCTTCACCGTTTTGAGAGCAGTGGTGCATATTTCTTTAGGTTAGATTTAATACGACATGGTATGACCCCTGATAGATTGTGATATGAGAGAAAAGGGCTCAAGGGAGAGGGCAGAAAGATGATGATGATATGACCTTGGTGTATTCTGGATGTAACTGAAAAGACTATTTATTAACACAGTATGACCCCGAATAAAGCTTTGCTAAAAATATAAAATATTATCGCTCCCACTGGATAAACACATTCAAATTTAAATCTAAGAGATAAAATAATTATATTACACACGAAAATGAAACTTATTTCTATAGTTAACGTGCGTCACACCGCTAATTGTTTAAATAATTTTGTACTTTTGGGACAGGATTAAAACTAATTCTAAAATTATATAGACCTACTTACCTAGACTTACAAATAATAATTAATAAAGACTTACGGTTTCAGTAATTTAAATAAATTATTTTATTAGAATTTCATGAGATATATTGTAGCTAGGTAAAAAGAAATTATCAGTTTTTGAGGCTCTTTAAACTACATATAGGTAGTATAGGCACACTAATATTAAAAAAGTAACATTAATATTTTTGTATGTAGGAGGTAATTTCTGAAAGTTCAGTTTTCAACGACAGTAAGCTGATTTATTCCTGACTGACGTTATATTTTATGTATGCGGGGGAAGCCACCCGCAAAAACTAGTTTTTAAATATATGTAATTGAACTTCATTAATGGCATTGTTAATAAAATAACTTAAAATATATAATTATTCGGACCCGGCCTAGAAAGAGGTGGCGGGATGATTTGGACGCCTACCACGAGGTCTGGTTAGAGACGGCGCAAGAAAAGAAATTTTGGAAGAACTTGGGGGAAGCCTTTGCCCAGCAGCATATAATTATTCAAAAGATACACCATGACCTCGTTAGTTACTTGTCTTTAAAGCGAGACAACTAACCAGTACATAATATTATCAAACCGATCAACAATATTTATACACCTACGCTACAGTGCAACCATCAATCGTCTTGCGAAAGTTCTCATTGTCTGTATCTGCCATTAAATATTATTGTGGACTTTGTAACAAGCTTAAATGATTAGGCCACTTATACCAGATGCTTGCTTTCGCATTATATGTTACATAAACTTATTTTATTTGGTTAAAAGTTGGTCACTTACTGAACAACAAAAGTCCACATTCAAGATTTTAGTAGTAGGCGCAGGCTTGCTGACGGCGAGCAATGGGTAGATCGCCGTCCGACTGTCCGGGCCGGGCCTAAGTTATCGACGGCGTGTACTGTTCTACGCGCGCACCAAGGAGATGTTAGCAAACAGTAGGGGCCCAGCAGGGTCGAAGCCTACTAGGGCCAAGGGTCTGCTTTTGAAAGGAAGACTTGGCCCTGGTATGAAAGGCAACGAAGGAACAGGAGTCGGTTTTTAGTCAGTAAAAGTCCTACACGCCCACCTAAAAAAAAAACAACTCAAGATTTGTCAAAGGGTAATGGAGCGCAGCATAATAGGTAGTTAAGCGAATAGATCGCGTTAGAAACACCACGCTGCGCTACACAACTCAAATAGCAAATGCCGGGAAAAAAATAGCCGGGCTGAAGTAGGAGTGGGCTGGCCACGTCGCGCGAATGCAGGTGGGGGAGGATTGTCACTCACTAAACGCCTGAGGGAGGTCGAAGGTAGTGTGATGATCTGATCATGTTCGCGGGGCAAACATGGCAAGAGATCGACCTAGACAGAGAGGTTTGCACGGAGAAAGGGAAGGCCTTTGCCCAGAATTGGGATATTACAAAAAAATTCAAGTGTTTTCAAGAGTCAGACGCAGCCTTGGGATAAAAGCGCACCGTCAGCGCGCGTTAACGGCGGCGCGTTTAAAAAACGAGCTATGCACAGGTCCAAGGTCGAGGTCCAGGCAGAAGTATGAGAGGACATTGTAGACCAGTCAACTGTTACTTGCTAGCACCCACATAACTCGCCTTAGCAAGTTGCTATTGCATCTAAACGGGGCATAAGGACATAAACTTTAAGGGGACATCATGACTTTGTTCAAATATTTGAGTTGAAAAGCTTAAAACGGACCACAGTGAGTAAAGAATGAGATCCCGAGTTTGCCTGTTATTCAATTTAAATTATTTCTACGCGAAAATTTCAAGCCTTCATGGTAATGACCGAAATAATGCGAAGAATTCCGCGATATTTTGTAAAATTTTCGACGTAATGTTTTTAGGTTTCGGTATAATATAATAGACTAGCTTTTAATCGCGGCTTCGTCGTACATAAATTATATACAAAACTTTACCTCTTTATAATATTAGTGTAGATAATATTCAAAGTGTCTAAAAACATCTACGAGTTGGTTTCGGCTCCTCATACGCCTTCCAAAAGTCTGGGACTTTCTCAGAGATATACTGATATATTCTTAATTGTTGATTCACACAAACATTTGACTTGGATGGGAATGGAACCCACGACCTCCGGCATAGCAGTCAGGCTAAACACTACACCGACAGGTTAGGCCAGTATGTATTAGCGAATTGTTGATTTGGACTATTCGTATAGATAAAAGCTGAGGTCCATATTTTGAAAGAATATTTTAAAAATTGTTTTGTTGTATGGTTCACAGAAAAGTGAACAGCAAATGCTTTTGTTTTTATGTATTTTTTTGTTTGGTTATTTTAATTCATGAATCCCCAAGCGACCACCGGTGGCCGCGCATCTATTGTCTTACTATTGTGTCTCTAATTGACGGTATCTGAAGGGTTAAAAGCGAAAAAATAGTGTTTTCATCTCACCTATTAAGTTTTTCCAGCTAAAAAATATGGTAAAAATCAAAAAATGTTTACAAGAAATATTTTTTCAGTTTATTTTTTTTTTAAATATAGTGCACACAGCACTACATCCTACATAGCTCGTAGAATCGCCAAACTTAAGTGGCAATGGGCAGGGCACATTGCAGAACAGATGGTCGATGAGGACGAAAGGTTCTGGAGTGGCGACCACGTACCAGAAGACGCAGCGTAGGAAGGCCTCCAACAAGGTCCGGCTCTCGGGAATCCGATGTATGCGTGACGCACAAGACCGGTTGTTGTGGCGCCGCTTGGGGGAGGTCTATGTCCAACAATGGACGTCTTTCGGCTGCTATGATGATGATGATGAGATATAGGTTATTATAGGTTACTTCTAAGCAACTGTGCTCCATCGTCGGCCACATCATCGTTTCCCATCAGGTGAAATAATGGTCAAATGTGAGCCTATACATAAATCATTTAATCATTTAATTTGCAAATTTGCAAATAAAAATGAGTAAAAATCTTTTTATAAAAAAAATACCGGCTACACTAAAAATTTAATTGAATTTGAGGAGTTCCCTCGATTTCACCAAGATTCCATCATCAGATCCCAACTTGGTGACTATGGGACCATTTGGGAAGTGTACCCTTTCCAATAAAAAAGATTTTTTTCAAATCGGTTGGCAAGCGACGAAGTTATGCGCGAACAAACATAAAAAAAAATACAAACCTCCTAATTGAGAACATCCTCCTTTTTAGAAGTCGGTTAAAAATATACTTTGGTGTTTTGTTTTTAAATGATAAAGTTCTCCATTTTTAACTATCGCATGGTATGCAAATAATGAAAAAAGTTACAAGATAAAAAAAAAATATGTCAGCTTTATCAGTCATAGTAAATATCAGTTATGGAAAAAATATAGTATATATATATAATAATAATAAAATAGACAGATTCGTGCGGCTGATTTTATTTTAGCAGCGAGTTCTTTTATTTATTTTTATGTACAGTCGTGTAAAAAATTACCTATCTAGTTACATATATCCTGGTAGGTATTTCATTTAGTAAAGTAACCACTGCTATTGATGGTCACTATCAGCTGACCGTACTTGGCTCAACTAGAATAAACTAGTGTACGTAGTTGTTTCAGATATCTGATCGAATATTTATTTTGTTTTATTCAATGTATACGGGCTGTACTGGGCTTGTGGACGGTGAGCAATAAGTAGCTCGGTGTCCGTAAGTAAGAAGTACCTAGTAAGAAGCGTCAAAGAGTTGTCAATAAAAAGGATGGAGCCTACTAGTGCTATGCCGAACCGTCGACGACTTGGACTCGGTCCGGACAGTTACCGAACAGTCGGACAGCGAGCTACCCATTGCTCACCGTCCGCAAGCCCGCGCTCACGATGGCCGGAAATCGGAATCGGAATCCTGGCGGCGGCGGGAGCGCCGTCTCCTTTACTAGCATAGGCAAAACTATGGTGAAACTAGCGCGTGTGGTAGGCCCATAAGTCTAGCTTTATAGAAGTTTATTAACCTCTGACGTCATTGGTTAACAATTTCTCACAATAAGAAAGAAGCGTAAAATAAATCTTGCAATTACATTGTATCGAGATAGTATTTTGTTCCATCGAAAGCAGACACTATAGTGTTTGTCTTAATTAACAGTTTACAAGTAAACTGTTAATGCAATCCAACGCGATGTTTGACGAAAAGGCAACGCAAAAAAAGAGAGATAACGCCTGGAAACTCTGTTAGTATTCGGTAATTCCGAGATTTACTCGAAAATTTCACAAAACTTGCTCCAGGAAATAGCTGTTTTTTTTTAAACCCTTAAAAGTTTTTGGTAAAAGTTGTCATCATTTAGAATCTTAATAAAATTTGCAAGGTCTCTAGAGGATTACTTTTTTGACTTTTTTAATTTTTAGGCAAATTTAGAAGTTCATACAAAATAGGACATTTTCAGAGGTTTTTACTGGATTAGTTTTACACAAATTTAGAAATTGGTTTCTTTAGAAACCTAGATAATATCCACAAGATGCTGTGTTTCCAAAATATCTAATGAAAAATGTGTAATAACGTCATAATCAGTTATGAGCGGTTGTATGAAAAACAGTGAAAATGTGAGTCGTGATGCACCACCTTAATTAACAGTTTACAAGTAAACTGTTTATTGTCATCATTAGTTTTCTCTAGAGAACATTTGTAGAACGTTGAGCCCTTGTTGCCATCATAATTTTTTTTTTCGGTGGGAAAAATCATCCAATGACAACCCCCGCTGGGTGGAGCGGGAGATAGTGTCAGACTCTTACTGACTAAAAACCCACCCCGTTCCTTCTAGCCTCTTCATACCGGGACTCGAGTTTCCTTTCGGATAACCCTTACCCCAGTAGGCTTCGATCCAGCTGGGCTCCTCCTGTTGCTGACAAATGAGGCGCGCGGGAATAGTGCTCGCCGTCGACGTCTTGGGCTTGGTCCGGACAGTTATCGGACGGTCGGACAGCGAGCTACACATGGCTCGCAGTCCGCGAGCCCGCGTCTACGGTGGCCAGAAATCGGGATCGGAATCCCGACGGCGGCGGCGAGGGCGCCATTGCCTGATGCGGTCGACCTCCTTTGCTAGCATTATTGCTACGCAGAAGGAGGCGACCGCCTGCCACTCCTCATCGCTCTGGACCATGGCCTCAACCAAGGCCCGGCGCAAGAGGTCTCCGCCCCCGCGAGGGCACGGCGATGCTCCGCCCAACGGCATCATCATCATTCCAACCAAAAGGCGTCCATTGTTGGACATAGGGCTCCCCCAAGCGTCGACACAATAACCAGTCCCGTGCGTCTAGCATCTATCGGATTCCCGCAACCCTCACCAGGTTATCGGTGCACCTTGTGGGAGGCCTTCCAACGTCTTCCGGTACGTAGTCGCCACTCCAGAACCTTTCGTCCCCATCGACCATATTATTTTCATACTTCGGGCAATATTCCCACCAATATTCCCATTTCACGGCAATATTGCCGGCAACGATACATATAAACTAGTCCTGCGCGTCACGCATCTATCGGATTCCCGCGACCATCACCAGGTCATCGGTCCACCTTGTGGGAGGCCTTCCAACGCAGCGTCTTCCGGTACTCTCACTCCAGAACCTTTCGTCCCCTTGACCATCTGCCTATTCTACCTCTACATATCCTTAATACACTTAGATATTCCGGGAACAATTATTATTTATATTCACCACTCGACCGATTTGAGTACAAACGCATTACGTTGTCCCCTTTCAAACCTTAGAGTACCCACGCATACTTGACCCACGGCAACATTCGGAACTAAAACCAAAATGTACTGATTTTGACGTAACCTTTGACTTTTCTCTTGACAAGCAGCGCCATCATGAAATGTCAAGAATTCTTGGTTTAGGGTGGACTTTCCTTATATAAAACCTTTTAAGCTTTTAGCCGTTTTTCCTATTGTATGTTAATCTATATATATATATTAATAAAATGGTAGTGTCTGTTTGTGTTTTCAAAATATTTTTTTAAATTAAATGTTCGCGGGGCAAACTTTGTCAGATATCGCCTTAGACAAAGAGTTGAAAGGAGAAAGGGGCTGTCTTTGCCCAACAGTGGGACATACCACAGACTATTAAAAAAAATGCATATGAAAGTATATTCAATACATGTCTGTCTGCATTTTCCAGCTCATCTCCGAAACGGCTGGACCTATTTTGACGGAACCTTCACTGGCAGATAGCTAGTGTTATGAGGAGTAATTTAGGCAAGTTTTATTTTAGAAAAAGAATTTGGGTCCCGCGCAAAAAAAAACCTTTTTTAATTTAGGACCAAATGATATTGTGCTGTTTTACATATCTCATGCGGACAAAGTCGCGAGCACCAGTTAGTATATTATGTTAGATACATACGTCGGCTTGGTCTACCTAAGAGTGCAGGACTTATGTATATGAATTTTGAGGGTAAAGGATTTAGTAGAGTTTTTTGTGTCTACCTTTTTTATTGGTACCTACTGATGGATCTTACGGTTGAAATGCTTGAAACTCCCTCTAGCTCCCCTTCAGAGCGGGATAAAATTCAGTAAGATTCAGTTGGAAACCGGCGTCAGGCAGTTTTCTATTGTCTCTAATTACGGTAATTATTCGAAAAGTTAATTTAATTTTAAGGTTCTACATAATATGTTGTTTTTTCATTGTGTGTGTCTATGTGTCAAATAAATCATTTTTCTTTCTTTAAAAGCCATTTGACCCTAGCTAAGCCCTATTCCGTAGATGTTGCTACAAATGTACATCTATATCTATTTATTCCCGTTTTGTTTTTGTTTAAACCATATCATATTCAGCAAAGCTCAAAGAAAACCGCGTCAAAACCTCCCTCACATCAAGAGATCTGTTAATAACCAACGCTACTGCTTACCCTTCTAATTATAAAGCGTAAATTAACACTAAGAACAGAGTATCAAAGTACACAGTTGTATGATTAAAATTCTACGTTTAAAAGAGAATTTCCAAGTGAACGGGATATGAAACCTCGGGGCTCAAGGGCCCCAAAAATTTGTGAGCCCCCGACCTCGGAATTTGTGGAATGCCGACATTTCTCGGAGATTCATTCGGATTAATACGGCGTCTAAATATTATAAGGGACATTTTTGGAATATGATTCGTCTTCAATAGAGTGGAATGAGTCTTTTGACGGCTTTTGATAGGAAGTGAATGATAAACCACACATTCTTTATTTGATTTAGTCAGAAGCTGTTCCTGGTCTCTTGCAAGTTTGTTTTTTATTGCGGACGTATAGCGTTGACAGCCTTTAAGCAATATAGCAGCATTAGATCTATACGCTAGTTTCTTATTCATTTTTATATTATTTTATTTATTACTAGCGGCCCATCTCTGCTTTGCATGGGCAATAAATATAGCCTATGTTACTCAACGTGAATGTAGCTTTCCAATGGTGAAAGAATTTTTGAAATCGGCTCAGCAGTTTTTGAGTTTATTCATTATAGCTTTTCAGCAGCATCGGCCCCGTACATAAAATATAGCCTATGTCACTCAGGAATTAATTCATGAATCCCCAAGCGACCACCGGTGGCCGCGCATCTATTGTCTTACTATTGTGTCTCTAATTGACGGTATTTGAAGGGTTAAGCAGCTTTCTATCGGTGAAAAAATTTTACCAATCGGACGAGTACTTCCAGAGATTACCTCTTACAAACGAAAAAATAAAAATAAAAAAAACTTTACCTCTTTATTATACATATTAGGGTAGACAAACATATATACAAAATTACAAATTTTCCCTCTTTATAATATTAGTGTAGATTATGGACAGGCTCGCATTTGACCACTATCTCACCTGATGGTAAGCAATGATGTGGCCGACGATGAAACGCGCTTGCCTTAAAGCATTCTATTCACTCTTGACCTAAAGTCACCTAGGTTATAGCTATCAGGAAGCACAGACTTCGGCAGGGAATTCCACTCCTTAGCTGTATGCATAATGAATGTGTTCACAAAACGCTTTGTACGAATGGGTGGGATGTCCATCATGTACCGGTGGCGCAACGCGGTACGTCTTGTGGTCTGATGATGGAATGGACTTGGCGGCATTACTTTATACAAGTCTAGTGCACACTCCTCGAAAGGTAAACGATAGAAAACGGACAGGCAAGCAACTCGGTGTCGATGCTCAAGACTTTGAAGTTTTGACTTGACAAGTGCATTGCATTTGATAGGTAGGTAGAGCTTTTTTTTCAGGTGGGACATCCAGAAATAGCTCCCTCCCACTCAGGATAGAGCGAAAGGGAGTATCTGACTTTTACTGACAAAACTCACCCTTGCTTATAAATATTATTTCTTTATTGTCGGACAACTAGGACCTAGGTATAGATACAATATATGATATTATTATCTTACAAAATAATGTATACTCGTGCCTACTAATATTATAAAAAGGAAAGATATTATTTTTACTTAGTTTGTTTGTTATTTGTATGTTACGATATAACTCAAAAACTACTAGACCGATTTTCAAAATTCTTTTATCAATAGAAAGCTACTTTATCACTAAGTAAGTAAATAGGCCTATATTTTCTATTATCATGCGGTGTTTGTGTTGTGTATGTTTAACTGCGCATTAGAGAGAGTATACTATTTTTAATTAGGCAGTTACAAATCTTGGTTTAGGATGACCTTTCAGTATTCGTTGGAATAATAACTAATTCCATAGACTTCGAGGAATGGACTGAACTTTCTTTAATCCGCTAAAAAGTCTTTACGGTCGAAATAGTGTGAGTGTTCAGTAGTTGTTTTTTCTTACAATTGATTCTTAATATTGTGCTGTAAAATTAGTGTAGTTTTTGCTGTAAAATTGGATAATAAAAGGAAACGTGGAAACTGGCGCGATCGCAGTGAAATTAAGCTAAGCATTTTATTGTAGTGTTGACTACCTCAGCAAAGCTTGCCGAGAAGAGGATAACTAGATATATTTGATGACAAATACTGCAAAACAAGAGACGAATGTGAATTCGAGAAAATTCAGTTAATATACGTAGATAAATTAAAAACAAACAAGGAAGTGGTTGCTCATATTTTGTTGGTGTTTTTCGATAGAGTGGTGAATTCTGTGATGGTACCAATAAACCACGTAGAGAATGTGAAACTGAGGTGGTGGCCGCTCATTTGTAGGTGCCTAGGCAGGCGTGCTCCATCATCGCTTACCATCAAGCGAGATACTGGTCAAACGCGAGCCAATCAATAACAAAATAAAAAAAAAGAAACTGCTCAGTCCATTCTCTAGGTCTAAAACCTCCTTCACTGATGACATTAATTAAGGCACTCTCGTCTAACCCCAAGGCACTAGGTCACCGGTCACCGGTCACCGGTCACCGGTCAACGGTCATACGTAATCGGACAGGGATTAATTAAACTGTACGTTTGTCATTCTGTATCAAATTATGACAAATTCCAAAATGGCCTCCACGATTCGCATAATAACTATACCCTGTATAAATAAAAATGGATCCCTATTTCCCTTGATCACGACATCACGAATGAACGGCTGGACCAATTTCACTAATTCTATTTTTGTTTTGTTTGTTATTGAAGAGAAGGTTCTCACGAAAAAAATTTAAGACACGTGTGCAGAAAACTACGACTATTTAACCTTTGAGCGTTTGATATTTCGCGCACTTTACGTTATTAATTTCACATCACAACATTCACTGAAGTTCACTCTAAAAATCACGCTAAAAAGCTCTTAGAAATTCTTTATACATGTGTATTATATATATAGGAAGGTATAGGTATACTATCTATATTCACATTTATACATCAATACTATCAATACGTACTAATATATATTAAAAAAAAAATATTTTTTTCCGTTTGCGTCGTAGCGTCGCCTCACAGTGGGTTCCTACTGAAGGAAAGTGCCGTCGAGGCCGGCCTAGAAAGAGGTGGCGGGATGATTTGGACGCGTACCGCGAGGACTGGTTAGAAACGGCGCAAGAAAAGAAATTTTGTAAGAACTTGGGGGAGGCCTTTGCCCAGCAGTGGGACAGTAACGGCTAGTTTATATTACAATATAAACTTATATTATAATATATATAACTTATATTATAATATATATAACTTATATTATAATAATAAATTATATTATAATATAATTTTGCCCGTTTGTATTTCCGTATGTAATGAATATACTCAAAAACTATTGAAGCGATTTAAAAAAAAATATTTTATTAGCAGAATGCCACTTTATCACAGAGTGACACAGGCATATATTTACTACTTTCAAGCAGGTGAAGTCGCTGGCAGAAGCCAGTTATTGTATAAAACCACACACCAAACATCACAGGCACACACACAAACACATACAAGCAAGTCATAAATCCATGAGCCAAACTGAAAACAATTGAAGACAACAATACTGAGTCGTTAAACCCATCGGTGGGCAATTAAGGGCCGGAGCACATCAGCGGCAGACCCGCCAAATTACCTGAAACAAAAATAAATATCTGTTAGTAAATCATACTTCTATTCTATTTGCTGTTAATGTACACTACGCCTTATTTGGTGGGGCTTAGATTGATGTGGCGAGAGGGTTGCTGGTTAGGATTTTGGGGTGAAAGTTCCTCTTATTATGGAGTAGTTCCTGCCAGCTGTTTCGTTCTAATGAAAGTACAAAATATATGTCTATATCACTATTGAGTGAAAAATTCTTTCATCAAATTAAAAAAAGAAAAAAATGTTAAAGAAAAAAATGTTTTTTTAAAGAATTTTTAAAATCAGTTCCGTAGTTTTTGTGTTTATATCATTACAAAAAATATACTCTTTGTGATTATATTATTACATATTTTTTATTAAATATTTTAAAAATTTGTGTTAGACTAATCCAGTAAAGAACTCTGAGACCCTTAATAATGCACACAAAAATTTAAAAAGCCAAAAAAATATAAAATAAAGATTTTGATTGATGAAAACTTTTTCAAAAACATTTAAAGGTTTAAAAGAATACTTATTTCCTGGAACAAGTTTTGTAAAATAAACGTGTAAGTAAATCACAGAATTCCGAATGTTAACAGAGTTTTTAGGCGATATCTCTCTTTTTGTTGAAGCAACAAGCTTTTAAACCAAGCTCAATGTTGACGATAGGCGAGTGGAAAAGGAACCTCTGAATGCTGACTCAAAAATCTTAGCTGTAGGTGTAAGCCATAATGGTAGGTACAAATATATCCTTAATTAGAAAGGATATATTTGTATTATAAAAGCGAAAGTGAGTTTGTTTGTTTGTTTTTTACGTCTTCACGCCTAAATAGCAAAACCGTTTTTGATGAAACTTGGTACACGGATAAACCATGTCCTGGAATAGGACATAGGATACTTTTTATCCCGGAAGTATGTTCCCTTGGGATAATTTTCTGCTATCACGCGGGTGAAGCCGCTGGGAGCAGCTAGTAGGTCTATAAACTGTTAGTAATCGATCGGCAATTGCGCGATTCGCGAAATAGATGATCGTCATTTGTTAGTTTCAGTACCAAAGCTATTATTTATTGAAACTTTTTCTTTACATGCTGCTACCAGCGGGTTTACCCTCTTGAATGTAGAAAATTAATCCAAAAGAATAAAACCTGGGATTTAAAAGTTTTTTGTGTGCTGGTCGATTGGTAATGGACCCAACTTACGAGTTGTAAGTCGCGGGTTAGAACCCAGCCAGGCGCATTGTGTAATTTATTTCATCACCACTGCTCTCAAAACAGTGAAGGAAAACATCGTGAAGAAACCGGCATGTCCTAGAACCAAAAAAATTCGAAGACATGTGACATCCCCCATCGCGCACTGGGCTCGCGTGTTGGATTACGGCCCATTACCTCTCCTAGAGAGGAGGCCTGAGTCCCAGCAGTGGGAACATTAAAAATGCTGATGATGATGATGTATTGTTACAGGATGTGATCTACCCGTGTAGCAAATTTTATCCAAATATGTTCAGCCGTTCGAGTGTGAAGAAGTGACAAAGATACACACTTACAAACTTTTGCATTAACAATAGTAGTGTGATTGAAAAAACTTTTACCAATTCAATAAGTGTGCAGAACTTTTTACTTTTACCTGAAAATTTAATCAGCTTCGAGAATAAATTTTTACACAGTAATAAATTTTTAGAAAAGGTACTTTAAATTACTAAGTATGCATAGAATTTTAATGATTTTTATTAATAAGTTTCAAAAAAATTAACTGCGGGTTTGAAATTTTTTATGATTTAAGTACTACAACTATTTTATAGCTACTACTATACAGATAGTATAAAGTTTTTTTTTGTTCGTAGGAGGTAATCTCTGTAAGTACTGGTTTTCTACCAATAGATAGCTGCTTTATTCCCGAATGCGTTAAGCTATATTTTATGTATGCGGGCGAAGCCGGGGGCAAGAACTAGTATTATATAATAAAATCCCCGTCCCTGTGTCTGCCTGTCTATCTGTTTGCAATAAACTCTAAACTACTGAACGGATTATCGTGCGGTTTTAATCAATAGATAGATTAATTTTTGAGGAAGATTTAGATTTGTGTACTTGCATAATATAGTAAATAAAAGCTCTGATTTTAAATGACTTGTAAATGTTTTTTCTGTTGTTACAATTTTAACTTGTTTTCACAATATCGATGCTGATGTCGTTAGAAAGTTCGACTGCTAACCAGTCATATTAATATTATTGAATTTATCACCACATTTAACAAACTCAATATTTTTTAGGAAATTTTGTCACGTTACTACCTATTATCGGTCTCTCAGACCGCTGCCGCTGATGAAATTTTTTTTGTTCATCAAAATTAACTGCAAGCACTTTAGACTTCAGTAAGAATAAGTACTAGCTATAAGACAGGTGGGATGAAGGTAAATACCTACATCAACTAACATCAAAATAACTTTACCGGGGTCTGTAAGACCGATGTAGGTGGCTTAGGATATAAAAAATATACTTTCTTACGACACAAAAAACTGAAAAAAAAAACAAATCGAAGAGAAGTTGTTTCAAAATTATTCATTATTGACACACATTTTAAAACTAGTCTCCTATTATATTTATTTCGTTGTGTGTGTCAATCTTTTACAGCATATCATGTAAACACGTTTATGGCACAGACTAACTTATTTCTATCATAAAACAAAGTACAACCATAAAAATGTAAAATATTTTTATGACTTTGCTTTTAATAAGTGAAAACAATCTCTATGTTAGTGACCGCTTAAGTTTTAAGTTCATGTTTAAGTCCCAGTTCAATACTTGACTCTGACAATATTAACATAAGACCTTAGGCTGCGGACACACTGTTTTTTGAGGCGAGTAAAGTTAGAACTACATTTGACTGACGCGCAAGAGTAACACGCCTGATTTGTACGTAGAACGACGTCGCGTGGCGTTGATCTAGAGTAGTTCTACAAGTCTAGTTTCCATATAAAATATATGGAGACCATCGTGCCCAGATCGCCGTGTGTGGCATACGTGAGCGCAGTGTAGTTCTACTTTTATCCTTACTTATTACAAAAGACGTCAGTCATAAAGAGTGGAATTCCCTGTCGAAGTCTGTGCTTACCATCCGGTTAGATAGTGGTCAAACGTGAGCCTATCCATAGTAAATAAAAGTTTGTTGGTCCGTAATATACTCAAAAACGAATAAACAGATTTCCATGCGGTTTTCAGCAATAGATAGTGAGTCATGACGAAAATTTAAGTGTAAAATAAAATAATGTTTATTATAGTAGAAAATCTGAGAATTTCAAAGATTTCTAAAAAACGATTTATTTTCAAGATAAGAAATAATGTAATGATTAATTCTGCTCTAGGGTACGTCATCACACTCTATGAGATGACGTATCAGAGTTTTACTGACTAAACTACTCCTATGTTCCTTCTTTGCATTACGTTCTAGAACTCCGGAGTTCCATTTCTAGTAGGTTAGTAGATAGGGTTAGTAACTCTCCCAGTGCAACTGCAGCCTTATGTCCCACTGCAAGTTCCTGCAAGTTAATCGATTTAACTAGTTAGGAATCACTATATTATTTTACTGATAAAACAGCTTTGGAGCTCTGACTTCCGATCGCTCTCCGTTTGTTAGCTAAGAAACTGAGAATCGTATTATTTCACTAGGATGTACTTACTTAGTGAAAACTTTGGAGACCGGTGTGATGATGACCCACTAATATTATAAGGACGACAGTTTGTGTGTGTATGTTTGTTTCTTCTTCAAGTTCGAACGGCTGAACGGATTCCGATGAACCTTGGTACGCGGGTAGACTAAGGCGTTTATCACACTGCCACGCACCACACAGCGTAGCGCGTGAAAACGCATACGCGCGTACTTGCGGGTGTGAAGATCTGCATCATCGTGCGCGTTTTCTAAATTCACGCAGGCACGCACTCATTTCATACAAAATCACGCGAGGTACTACGAGACTCAGTGTGGCATACCTTGCGTGTCACCCCGCACTCAAACTTCAGTGCATATTTCTCCGCATGTAGACGCGTGATCTGCATGAACGCGCGTGGATGCATTTTCAGTGTTGGACTGTGCGTGGTTTCTATACAAACGGAGATACTTACAAGCAACGTTAAGACAAGCATTCACGCACTACGGTGCGGTGTGCGTGACGGTGTGATAACCGCCTAAAGGTGTTTATAATATCGTGCGGATTTCATCACGCATGCGGGATTACCCCACATGTCCTGCTTGCTTTATCATCATATCAGCCGAAAGACGTCCACTACTGGACATAGACCTCCCCCAAGCGTCGCCACAACGACCGGTCCTGTGCGTCACGCATCCATCGGATTCTCGAGACCCTGACCAGGTCTTCAGTCCACCTTGTTGGAGGCCTGCTTGCTCACGGTCTAGTTTTCTGCGGCCTGCTGTGCATGTTGTGTACAAAGGACGAAAAACGCGCGGTGGCCCCGAGCGTGGCTGTCCGGGTCGATCCCGGCTACGATGGTGAAGGAAAACATCGTGAGCAAACCGACATGTCCTAGAACCAAACAAGCTTTTAATGAAAATCACTTTTTTATAGCAAGCTTTTATAGCTTCGTATACCTATATAATTAATACTCGTCAAAACGAATCAAACGAGCCCAAACTCGATTGGGTTGTGTCGTTTAACTACCAAGTTCCGGTTCCATCATCAGATCAGCTCCATATCATAATAATATTGCATTGTCATCTGATTGTATTTCATTGATCATGCATGCAAAATTTCAGCTCAATCGGTAACCGGGAAGTGGATCAAATTTATTTTATAAGATTTGAAGAAAGACAAACATCGGGACAGGTGAAACTAAATAAAAGCTTGTAAAAATCGAGACACGTGACATCCACCAACCCTCACTGGGCCCGCGTGGTGGATTACGGCCCATTCCCTCTCCTAGAGAGAAGATGCCTAAGCCCAACAGTGGGTATATTAAAAAAAGGCTGACTATATCTAAGCAATAGCCGTCTTCAAGCTTGTTTCATAATAAATCTAAAATTGTTGGGCAGAACAGGTATTGGTACCGCCCTTGCTACTAACTAAAGAACCACCTACGCAGCATTACTGCGAGAAACCCACAATATTATTCTCAAGAAGAATAGACCAGGCATTTACAGAAGATTCACTCCGTATTGAAGAATTTAAACAGGCAAGGTCAAAGTCAACATAAACACCTACACTAATATTATACACTAATATAAAGAGGTAAAGTTAAAGGAGATAATCTCTGAAATTACTGGTCCGATTGCTAAAATTTTTTCACCGATAGAAATCTGCTTTATTCCTGAGTGATAACCATACTTTTTGTCTGCGGGTGAAGCCGCGATTTAATTAATTTCCTACTAGCTAACGATCAGCATAGTCATTTCATAATTGGCCTTATAATGATCCTACTGTTGGGACACAGGCCTCCTCTCTAGGAAAGGGAATGGGTCGTAATCCACCATGCGGGCTCAGTCGGGTTGATGGATATCGCGTCTTTGAATTTTTGGTTCTAGGACATTCGGTACACGATGTTTTCCTTCACCGTTTTGAGAGCAGTGGTGATGAAATGTGCCTGGCTAAGTTTGAATCCGCGACCTACAACTCGCAAGTCGTAGCCGTTACCACTCGGCCACCACTGCTACGTTAACGATCACAGAAAAGATGAAAGAGGTAAGAATGGCCTTGTGGGCGGGGCCGGCGTGTCTCAAAATATGATCAAGCTCATAATTGACACAACCAATAGCAAACTTGCGATCTAAGTGTGCGTGGTCTGTTAGTTGCATAATGCTCGTTCGTATTGGTGTATTGCCTGCAGTAGAGTTAAAGGGTGGGAGACAAGCGGCAACTCTCGTAGTAGTACAAATCGGAAAGTATTTCCTTTCTAACCTCTTTAATCTTTTCTGTGTTAACGATTGTAGATTATAAACTTGGTTAGCGTGCCGTGGGCCTTCTGTTTATTTAGTTACTCTATGGTCACATCACACTTTCAAAGCAGCTCTACACTGCGAACGTCAACAAAGCATTTCATTGGCTTATAATAGATTTTAATATTAGTACTAACGTCACAATGAATATGTGTGCTGAGAGCAATATTGTTCGGAACGAATTCAGATATAGACTTGAAAGGTATGGAAATTGTAACTGGCATAATAAAATTAAAATACGTTTCTTAACTGCTTTATTGCTGGAACTAAAATTATGAAAATACATTGTTTTGAAGAAAGCGAAATTGATAGGAGATAGGCATGACGCGCAAATCAACACATACCTATCTCGGTATGTGTTGATCTGAGTGGTGCTGATATGCGCTTCATGTCCGTGAACGGACGCTGTCAGTTGAGATTAGTCATCTCTTAGATTGTTTTTTTAAGTGGGAATATCATCTTTAAACTTCTTTGCCATTGTTCCAGGGCCCCGGGGGTCTCTTTCGCATCACACCTGACCCTGGTCATATCTTAGCTGCCAGTGGCTTATTTTAATTTGTATATTTTCTTTTGTAGTTCTCACATAATATAAGCGACAAGAAAGTTCACAACAACGTGTTCATGGAGTTTCTTCCACAGTCTTCTCCATCGAAAAAAAAAGAAAATCGCGTTTTGGGAACATATTCATGATGCGCACAGCTAAGGAGTGGAATTCCTTGCCGGAATCTGTGAACCCGGGAATCTTTAAGTCAAGACTGAATAGGTTTCTTTTAGATAAGCGCGTTCCATCGTCGGCCACATCATCGCTTTCCATCAGGCGAGATAGCGGTCAAGCGCGAACCCACCAACAATAAAAAAGAAATTCCCTATGACCGCTCCAAAGCGTTCATTCACCATATTTGAGGGTCAAAAGACAAATGAACTCCCAAAACTAAAAGCCGATAATCTCCTTGGAACAACCCCTAAAAATTATGAAGAAAGCGATCCACTAGTGACTAATAAAGCGTATTTAGCTAGACTTAATAAATAGGGGTGGTTCCAGCATCGTTTCTCACTGCAACCCTTATTGCTAAGTGAGAATGAAGGGAATTAATTGAATCAATTTTGAATTTGACTTAGGTAGAGGTTGGAGGGATGCAGTAGGAGGTGTATAGATTAAATTCAATTTAAGGCGGCGTTTCATTGTTTTTTGGTGTTAGTAGCTCTTCTTTGCAGGTCAATAGGAAGCTTAATATAGGTACTATGAGCAGTGGTGGCGGAGTGGTCACGGCCCCGACTTACGAGTTTGTAGGCCGCGGGTTGAAACCCAGCCAGGCGCATTACTTTGTGTAATTTATTGCATCACCACTGCTCTCAAAACGGTGAAGGAACACATCGTGAGAAAACCGGCATGTCCTAGAACCAAAAATTCCAAGACGTGACATTGATCAACCCTTGAGCCCGCGTGGTGGATTAAGATCCATTCCCTCTCCTAGAGAGAAGGCCTGAGACCTGCCTCCCTCCAGTCACTCCTAATTTACTTACGCTTAAGATTTATTGTTACTAACGCTATGAGTTTTGCTCTAAGCAAATATTTTATTATTATGTCAGTCTGACTGTACTTTTGTGTTCCATAAAGTTTTAATGAATAAAACCATAGAGTATAGCCATTATCGCATAATTATTAGCATAGACTATGCATAATTTCCATGAACATAACCGCAATGACAGGCTAAAATCGCCATTCTGATTTGAGGGCTTCATACTTCCGTATTTACCCTAAATAGTTTAATAAACCGGAATACTGCCCTCAGAAGCCAAAAAGTAGTATCTCAAAATTTACGAAATCTCTGTTTTTTTTTTTATAAATACAGGCTCGTCGAAAATCACGTAACAATTAATAAACCAAATCTAATTATGCTTACTTATTTTAAAAAAGCGATAATAAATCTGTTTTTTTTTTCAATAGTACGCCTGAACTACTAAAACGATCTAAATTAAATTTAACATATACATATATGTTAAATTAGACTTAGACTTCGAGAAAGACTAATGATACTTTTTTCTACATTCCACGCGAGCAAAGCCGCGGCCCGAAGCTATTCATAAATATATGTCATTAAAACGTAAATATTTTTTCTACAAAATCCCGTTTATTATTCCTCAAAATAAAAAAAAAGGTCCGTATTCGTACTACATAGATTTCTCCGGGGTCTAGGGTGGACAGGATGGCATGTCAGACTTTTACTAACTAAAAAAAAACCTGTGTTCTATCATTCAAACATTTTCGTAGCCCTAGCAGGCATCGACCTTACTGGACCCCTTATGACTTGATCACTCGTACCGAGTAAAAGGGCGAGACAGTAAAATGTTGCTCGTCCGAGACAGTGATGTAAGCGAATAGTAGAGATAAGCGCTCGGCCGAGCACTCGGCGTTCTGTTTACACTTACCGAGTACTCGGCCGAGAGCACTGTCTCGCCCGTTTACACGGTACGTGTGATCAAGGCATTGGAGGCACGCGAAACACTACATTCGTCGACTACGTGCTGTTCCTTACCGGTCGGGCAGCCGACGAGCTACCCATTACACGTCATCGCCTGCGTCTATGGTGGCCGGTTAAACAAAATTCATGTTATCTCGAAATTCAGTTTTTTTGAGTTACCGGTCTTTGGCTTTAGATGGCAGAATACATTTAAGTAGGCCAAATAAACATAATGAATGTACTCTCTCGTTACAAATCAAATACAAATTATGGAAGCGTGGCCTAGATTAATAATATGAAAGGTTTTACAGATTGGAAATGGATATTTAGAAATTAGTTTCAGTTTTGGTTATTCGTATTTGAGCATTAATTTTTCCTGTCGTGGATGGACTGTGTGGAAGAGTTGAAAGTACTTTTTCCGTATAGTCTGCTTTATAATATTTCCACTGCTGGGAGCGAGGCTTCCTCTCTGGGAGAGGGAATGGAGCTATACCAGCCTAGTCCAGTGCGAGTTGGTGGATGTCAAGTCTTTGAAATTTTCGATCTAAGACATGTTGTTACCTCACGATGTTTTCCTTCATCGTTTTTGAGTGTAGTGGTGATGAAATAAATTACACTTAGTATCCATAGGGAATCTGCATTCACGTGAATGCGATGGCTGTGAGACGCACAGGACCGGTCGTAATAGCGACCCTTGGGGGATGCTTATGTTCACAATGGACGTTTTTCAGATGATAGTGAAAGCGGCTGCTTTGGTTTGAATCCACAACGTACCTATAACTTGCAAGTCAGGGCCGTCAGCACTGACCCATCACTACTCTTGATTGACCTCAGTGGCATTTATTTGGACCGATCTATACCCAGGAGTGAAATGAGGCCGATGCTGATAACGACAGGAAAAGGTAGGTAGATAACCAAATTTTTCCCAGTATACGGTCTCAATTACATTATCACCTTATATATTATAGAGAATAAACAGAGAAATCGAATAGTAAACAGTACACAGTGGGAACCAAGCTATCTGCTGACCTCGTTTCGAAGTGAGTCATGCAAATACAAGCTTATCGACTTCGTAGTCAGGTTTACAAGAATGAATCATAGATTCTACTCCTATTAACACATTACCTAACTAAAAGGTGGGTTTATTTTCGAAGAAACCTATTGTATGTTTCTTATGTAAATTGATGTCATTAGTTTTAACAGCAATAGGTTTTTCGTTGGCAGAATTTTAAGGAGTATGTTCCGTAACGCTTAGTTCATTAACTAAGCGTTTTGCCTCGTCGTTTGCCGGTATAGTCCACCCACTCTCGGCCCCTCATCATCATCATCATCTTCCTGCCCTGGTCCCGTTTTATTTGGGGTCGGCGCAACACGTGTTTTTCTTCCATTCTGTCCTGTCACTCGTCACGCTATCACTAACCCCCCCCCACCCCCCTCGACCCCTAAAAAAAGATTTGTCTATTTGTGTCCTCTCAATCCTTAAACATAGTTCACACTCGACCCCGAGGCTAGAAGGAATGGGGTGGGTTTTTAGTCAGTAAGAGTCTGACACTATCTCCCGCTCCACCCAAGGGCGGGGGTTGTCATAAGATGATTTTTACCCACCGTAAAAAAAATATATTAAAAAAACCCCCAGGGGGTTTGACGGAGTACCACCCAATTACAAAGTTCCCTATAATTTCGCCGTTTATTCTCTGGGTAGTCAGCTAGGAAACACCGGCGGGTGTTTCCTAGCACAGTTTCACATAGTTTAAATTGACATAAAAAATGATGAGTAGAAGTGTTTTTATAAAACCAATATACAAAATAAAAATCATTTATCATTTATCGTTTCTGTGATCTCCTCAAATGTCTCTTCCTTGTTTTTGTTCGTCAAGTCGTTGAGCTCCTTAGCAGCCCTGAGTTGAGCTTTGCGAATACTGACAAATGCTTGCACTGGCTGGACAGGTCCACTGCAATCTGTATGGTTCTTTCTTCAAAAGACCATCTCAGATAAATCTGCATGGTTCTACCAATACATATTTACTGTATGGACTTTTAAAAGAGACTTTGATCCCTGAGTTTGTTTCGGTGTTTCTTCTCAGGGTATTCAGCTAGGAAACACCGGCTTCATCTAGTTTAAACTGACGTGTAAAAGTTTTTTTCAAAACCTATTTACAAAATAAATATGATTTATCAGTTTATACTGCGTACGTCGAAGGACTGGAACAATCTACCTGCTGTGGTCTTCCCGTCCAAGTATAATTTGAGTGTCTTCAAGGCAAGAGTGAATAGGCTCATAAACTAGTGTGCCTCACCATCAGAGATTGCATCACTGTTTACCATCAGGTGGGATCGCAGTCAAGCACTAGTTTATAAAAACTAGGTACTTCCGTGAACGGTAATTACCTGAAAGATTGTTCGTAAGAGTTACAACGGCCCTGGACCGCAAAGGGCAACGGAAAGAACACGAGTGAGTCCAGGTGTTAAGCAGTTTATTAGGAAATGTAGAGCACTTGTTCCTTACTTCGGAAAAATTTACCTGGCACCCTTGCACCGTGAGTCAGACTGTACGCAAAGGGCAACTGAAGGAACACAGGTGGGTTTTAGTCAGTACAAGTCTGATATAGCTTCTCACTCTAGCCCAGAGCGGGGAAAGTTATTTGATGTGTGTGACTTAAAAAAAAACATCCTGACTGCTTGAGTCAGATTATACCGTATTACAGATCTCAAAGTTCCTAGATATGGTGACGACTATGTTGGCATAAAGGTTTCTACTACTTAAAATGCTGACAGCGAAAAAGTAATTGCGGTTTCCTAATGACACTAATACACCCATCCACAATAGATTTCTTATTCCAAGGATATGATTCATTTGCTTGCCAAAATCATTCACACCTTGGCTCAACCAAACCGTTTTTTTTACATGGCAGCCTATTGTTGTGGTTTTGAGGAAAAATCGATCTATTGAAGCAATTTGGCATGAGTAATGGGTGCGACTGTGTGGACTTACTGATGATTCGGACACAGTGACCGAATGGACACATTTTTATATGCACTAAGTGTTTTGGGAACAGATTCATTGTGCGTCATAGCTAAAGAATGCAATTGTGCCAGAGTCATTTTACTAATAGCTACAACTTCGAGGTCTTTAAGTCAAGAGTGAACAGGTACCACTACTGTACATGAAGTTTAAATAAATAGGTTATTTCTAGGCAAGCGTGCTTCATTGTCGACTATATCATCGCTTACCATCAGATGAGATAGCAAACAAACGCGAGCCTATCAATAATACACATAATCAAATAAAAAGTTTAAACATATGATATATATTTTGCCCGCGGCTAAGCCCGCGTACAAAAAATGACTGTACTGTACTGTACTAAATAGCATCAATTTTGGTTGGAAAATAATATGTCTCGATTTGGACACTGTGTCCGAATATATTGTGTCCAAATCATCAAGTAAGGAAGTCACTGTGTGGTCTTCGAATTGCAATTATTTATAATTGACGACGATTATCTGTAGGTGTTATAATTGGAGATTTTGGGGAACTTAATTCATTTTTTTAGGCTGTGATTTCCGTTGTTGAGAATTCTTGATTCATGAGAGGTAAAGCTATACTTTATTTAAATATGATTAGACATATAAACAAGCTGTTTTTACGGTTCTTTCAACCGATTTTCACTTCTAGGGTCATCATTGTGGTGTCTCACCATAGTGTGAACCCACCATCACTCTTGAGTTAAAGACTCCTAGGTTGTAGCTATCAGGAAACACAGAACGAAAATGTTTTGTAATTAACTTTATACACGAATCTGTACCAATAAACAGAGACAGAAATGAAACACAGATACAAGATATCTCTCACGAAAACGCTGTACCTCAAAATGAGAGCCATGTTACCAAGGGCAGTTAACAGACCAATAGTTTAACGAACTACCAGTTACACAATCAAAGTTAACCTAAGTTCAAATAATCGTTTCTTGTATCGTTAAACCGCGCTTAGCAATTACTGTTTAACTTCTAAGTGGGAATCTACTTAGCCAGATTATAATTAAGGGGATAACCTTAAGGTGGCTGGTAATGCGAGGAAGCCTTAGTACTGAGCTTAAATCAATATATAATTTCTCTTCACATTAGAAGCTTTAGAAGCTTTTAGAGGATTAGTTTTATTGATGCTTTTTTATCAAGTGTTGTGATGTTCACCAATCTGGTCGTATTATCATTTCAGACGAAAGACGTCCACTGTTGGACATAAGCCTCTTTCAGGCGTCGCCATAACGATCTGTCCTGTGCGTCTCGCAGCCATCTGATTCCCGCTCTCCAGGTCTCCTGATCTCTCTGGATGTAGAAACCGCCATCTGATTCCCGCGATCCTCTCCAGGTCTCCTGATCTCTCTGGATGTAGAAACCCCATCTGATTCCCGCGATCCTCTCCAGGTCTCCTGATCTCTCTGGATGTAGAAACCGCCATCTGATTCCCGCGATCCTCTCCAGGTCTCCTGATCTCTCTGGATGTAGAAACCCCATCTGATCCCCGCGATCCTCTTCAGGTCTCCTGATCTCTCTGGATGTAGAAACCCCATCTGATTCCCGCGATCCTCTCCAGGTCTCCTGATCTCTCTGGATGTAGAAACCGCCATCTGATTCCCGCGATCCTCTCCAGGTCTCCTGATCTCTCTGGATGTAGAAACCCCATCTGATTCCCGCGATCCTCTCCAGGTCTCCTGATCTCTCTGAACGTAAAACCAACTGACTACAAAACCCTCCCCGTCCGTTCCTTCGTTGCCTTTCATACCGGGGCCGAGCCTTCCTTTCAGAAGCAGACCCTTGGCTCCAGTGGGCTTCGACCCTGCTGGGTCCCTACGGTTGCTGACAAGCCTTGATGTGCGCGGGAACAGTACGCGCCGTCGACGACTTGGGACTCTGTCTGGACGGTCACCGGACGGTCGGACAGCGAGCTACCCATTGCTCGCTGTTTGCAAACCCGCGCCTACAGTGGCCGGAAATCGGAATTGGAATCCTGGCAAATGTGGCGTGAGCGCCGTTGCATCATGGGGTCGGCCTCCTCCTTTGCTAGCATTACTGCTTCGCAGAAAAAGCGTCCGCCTTCCCCTCCTCCTCGATGCATTTAGACGCCATATTCAATGGGAAACACAGTAAATTTCATTAACAAATTAAAGCCCATTGAACGATTTAATCTCTAGTCAATATACCTGTTGTGCAATTTACTTAATTGCAAACATAATCCACAATATCCGACAAGCTAGGACATGTCGATAAAATAAATAATTCAAAAGCATTGCCGCGAAACTGTCGGATTAAATCGAATAAATCCGACAATGATATTAATGCTAACATATTCTGGCGCGAGCGGGTATTGTCGCCATGAGACATTATGAGGACGACAGGATAGCAATATTTATTGTACTCCTAAACTGTAATAGCCCGTAGTTCAATAGTAACAACTGCACGAGGTTATCTTGGAGCGAGAGGCAATGGTCGCCTCCTGCCAAGGAGACCACCGTAGCCATGAAGAAACTGATGTCACGCGTCGAGAGTAGTAAGACAATTTCCGTCCATCGTAGCCGTGATCTTGTGGACGAGGAGCTGGGTAGCTCGCCGTCCGGCTATTCAGTAAATTGTGTGTCAGATCTCAACGATATCCAATTGAACATGAGAGCTGTCACCCGCCATTATGCTACATTGACAGCTTTACTACCAGCCTCCCTAACCAAGTTACGACCGTTTTCTCAACGCTCAGTCAGATGGTCAGAACAAAGGAATCGGAGGCGTGGCCAACTCGAGGCGTTCGACGCAAGAGAATCGAAACGAAACGGTCGTAACTAAGCTCTGGGGGCTGATAAACACAAATACGTTTCGGTATTCCCAGCACGATTAGTCAATTGCAATGAATAATCGAAAAGAAATTAAATTTTAGGTTACAAAAGAAACAAAAAAAACAAAGTAAATAATCATGAGAACCTAACGCCAATTAACCATAAAATAGGTAGTCTCCATTACTTTTAATACTAAGAACCTATCAGGACAATTCTTATCATGGTCACCGCAACGCCATGGCCAATCCAATCGCATTACCATGTGAGCTTACGATACAAAAATACAGATTTGTACAGGTATTCATACCGCTATTATACCTTATTACTATACCGCAATACCTGGATTTATAGACATGGAAATACACTAGCTGTTTCGAAAACAGAATCTAGTTTTGTAAGAGGGTAGGTGAAGATTGTGAATGGATTGGCAATGAAGTTATTTTTCTGTTTTCATTGAGGCGTGTAAAAGGACTTTAAAAAAAAAACAAGGGAAGGTACTTACTACACGCTCTAGGAGGATGAGAAACACAATCGTAACATTGCTAGTAACTATATAGCATAACATAATCAGCCTTTTAATGTTCCCACTGCTGGGACTCAGGCCTCCTCTCTAGGAAAGGGAATGGGCCGTAATTCACCACGCAGGCCCAATGCGGGTTGGTGAATATCACATGTCTTCGAATTTTTGGTTCTAGGACATATCGGTTTCCTCACAATGTTTTCCTTCACCGTTTTGAGAGCAGTGGTGATGAAATATATTACACGAAGTAATGCGCCTGGCTTGGTTTGACTTACATTTATTTTTGAACGAACTAAAATTAAACTACACCCTTATTTCAACCCTATTTACGCCCCTATTTCAATAGCTATGGTTACGTAATCTCCAACAGGTATACAAGCTATTAGTTAAAAACAACGTTATTAACTGATGTTTCATTAATCTTCGGTTACTTAAATAAAACGGTGTTTTATTATTCATGTTATTTTTTATGTAATCTTGAATATGGATGAAATGAAATTATAACGCTGTCGGTTGAGATAAATTGACGGTGTACCTAATCTTACTTTTTTATTATTGGCCTGGCTGGGTTTGAACCCGCGACCTACATCTCGTAAGTCGGGACCGTTACCACTCGGTCACCACTGTTCTAGTAACTATACTTGTTACTTATTAAATTAACTAAATATAATATATGAAGACAAAGTATTACAACCCCAGCAGCTAAAGAATGGAATTTTCTGCCGGAGTCAGTGTTTCCTGATAGCTACATCTTATGGCTCTTTAATTCATGAATCCCCAAGCGACCACCGGTGGCCGCGCATCTATTGTCTTACTATTGTGTCTCTAATTGACGGTATCTGAAGGGTTAAACCAAGATTGAATAGGTTACTTCTAGGCAAGCGTGCGGCAGACACCGATCTTCAATAAGGGCACACAGTTTACTCCCGAAAGCTCATACAATTTATTCGTAATCTCTATCAAAGTTTTACTACAAAATACCTCCTACTAATACATTGTTTATTTGCAATAATGACGCACTATAAAAAAAAAAAACAAGTACGAGTCGAACTCGCGCACTGACGGTTCTGTACAAACTAAGCTATGAAAAGCTATTCAACTCCCTAATTGACTTACATTGATATTTCCGAATTACAAAAAAAAATAAAAAAATGTGACGTAACTACTAATTTACTGTTTTCAGATTTATCATCAGAAATGAAGATATCCGCAGGAGAACCAAGGTTGCCGACATAGCCCGAAGAGTTGCCAAACTTAAGTGGCAATGGGCAGGGCACATTGCTCGCAGAACAGATGGCCGTTGGGGCCGAAAGGTTCTGGAGTGGCGACCTCGTACTGGAAGACGCAGCGTCGGAAGGCCTCCTACAAGGTGGACCGATGACCTGGTGAGGGTTGCGGGAAACCGATGGATGCGAGACGCACAGGATCGATCATTGTGGCGACACTTAGGGGAGGCTTATGTCCAACAGTGGACGTCTGTCGGCTGAAATGATGATGATGATGAGATTTATTCCTATACTTTGCTATAAGACCTTGCTTTATGCCAAATTTCGGATTCTGGGATAACAGAAAGTAACCTATGAATTTTGATCTTTGAGAGTATCAAAATATACATTTTTTGCGATATAAACGGCCGTATCTTTTTTATTCGTTAACTCAGAAGTTTGATTTTTGACTTCAAGCTTCAAGTATATGGTTTTAATTTCAACTCGATACCTTCACGCGTTCCTGAGATAAAGGGTCTTGACAGACAGGCAGAGAGAAGGACAACATGGTGATCCCATAAGGATTCCGTTTTTTCCTTTTGAGGTACTGAACCCTAAAAAAAACTATCCAGAATTTTACGGTCTTTGACCATCAGACCATAGAGATAAAAACTCCGAGATAGACGTCAAATTATTTATACCCGTCGTATCTATAGAGCACTTTGTTAAATGACATATTCAGACATAACTATGTATTTTATAGGATACACAAGATTGTTGAACCGAACTACAAAATGTCGGGTTATCTGAAACTCTTTAGCATTTTATGGGGTTAATGTGAAGGAAATAAGGAACCATTATTGAATATAAGCTATAGAGAATGGTAATAAAGGACCAGGCTATACTGTAATGCTTGGCTGATGGGTTGGTGGTGAGTGATTGCAGTCCACGCAAGCCTCGTTTGCCCAGCTGAAGCAGAAAGTGGTGATGGGCAGTGGTTTCTAAGGTCATCATCATTTCAGCCGATAGACGTCCACTGTTGGCCTCCACAATTTACGATATTGTGCATTCATCGGATTCCCGCAACTTTCACCAGATCATCGGTCCACCTTGTAGGATGCCTTCCAAATTTGCTTTTTCAACGTTTCTGGGGTCAGTCTTACGTAATGTGTGCTGATCAAAAAGTGCTGATTCTCCTCGAAATTTGAATATTAGTCACTGCATACTTGAGCATGGAGGTGCAACTCCGGGGCGGCATCTCGTGTCTTACCCTGGTTTAAGCCAAATTCCGGAGCACAGAACAGATGAAAAAGGTTAGAATGGCCTTGTGGGCGGGGTCAGGCGTGCCATAAAGTTGGGCAATGCTCATAGTTCAACTACCAATAGCAAACTTGTGATCTAAGTGTGTGTGATCTGTTAGTTGCGTAATAAGTTTATTGCCTGTAGTGGAGTTAAAGGGTTTTTTTTTTTTTTTTTTTTTTCTCTCGACGGGGAAAATCATCATTGACGAAACCCGCTCTTGGGTGGAGCGGGAGACAGTGTCAGAGTCTTACTGACTAAAAACCCCGCGCCGTTCCTTCTAGCCTTCATACCGGGGCTCTAGTTTCCTTTCGGATAACCCCGACCCCGGTAGGCTTCGACCCCGATGGGCCCCTCCTGTTGCTGACAACTCCTTGAGGCGCGCGGGAACAGTGCGCGCCGTCGACGCCTTGGCTCGGTCCGGACAGTTACCGGACGATCGGACAGCGAGCTACCCATGGCTCGCCGTCCGCGAGCCCGCGTCTACGGTGGCCGGAAATCGGGATCGGAATCCCGGCGGCGGCGGCGGGGGCGCCGTTGCCTGATGCGGTCTGCCTCCTCCTTTGCTAGCATTACTGCTTCGCAGAAGGAGGCGACCGCCTGCCACTCCTCCTCGCTCCGGACCATGGCCTGAACCAAGGCCCGGCGCGAGAGGTCTCCGCCGCCGATCGCCCCCACGAGGACACGGCGTTGCTCCGCCCAAGCAGGGCACACCTCAACTGTGTGCTCCACCGTGTCCTCCGGGCGTTCCGCACAGTGGCGGCACCCGGGCGTCTCTTCCGCTCGAATCCGATGCAGGAACCTCCCGAACTTGCCATGTCCGGTGAGGACCTGCGTCATGCGGAAGGTAAGGACGCCGTGAGGTCTTTCCAGCCACGCCTCAAAGAGGGGACTTACCGCCATAATTGTGGCGTGCCCAGCACTGGGTTGCGATAGTCGCTGACGCCATTTCACCGTGAGATCCCGTCGGAGCTCTGTCCGCCATACCTCGACCTGTCGCGGTAGTGGACTTTCACCCCGGCGTTGCATCTCCACGCGCTTATCGTGCATGTGTGCAAGGACTGTTGCCTCCAGATCCCACGGTGGTAGGCCAGCCAGAAGGCTCGCCGCTTCGCGGGAGATCGTGCGGTAACCCCGCACCATCCGTATTGCCATGACCCTCTGGCAGGCGTTCAGTATGGACGCCGGTCGCTTTGCCAGCGACGGCGCCCACACCGGCGCCCCGTAGAGGGCCATGGACCGAACGATCCCCGCGTAGAGCCTCCGGCAGGAGGCGTCTGGACCCCCAAGGTTGGGCAGGAGCCGCTTGAGAGCAGCCCCGGCCCGGTTGAGTTTGGGAGCCAAACGTCGGAAGTGTTCTCCGAAATTCCATCGGCTGTCGAGAACGAGTCCCAGGTACTTCATCGTCGACCCGACGCCGATGCGAACTCCTCCTACCGTAAGTTGGGAGTCTGATGGTGGCGCATTCCGAGGGCCGTGGAAAAACATGGCCTCGGATTTGTGCAGGGCCACCTCGAGTCCCAACTCCTGGATCCTACCAACGACTATCGCAACCCCGCGTGTCGCTAGAGCGACCGCCGCCTGGTGCGACTCTCCCTGCGCTAGAACCAGCGTGTCGTCTGCGTAGCAGACCACGCTGACCCCGTCAGGGAGGTCGCCGCGCAGCACGTAGTCGTAGCCGATGTTCCACAAGGGTGGGCCTAGAACCGACCCCTGCGGAACACCGCACGACATCTCTCGACGTTTCCACTCTCCCTGGTGACAGGGGTAGATAATGGACCTGTCCGACAGGTAAGCCTCGACCACTCGACAGAGGAGTGGAGTTAAAGGGTGGGAGACAAGCGGCGACACTCGTTGTAGTAAAAATCGGAAAGTATTTCCTTTCTAACCTCTTTCATCTTTTCTGTGAGTATTATATTACCAATAAAGAATCTACTTATTTATGATCCATTTTTACCGTACAACATTTCACATAGGTAGATATTAATATTTATCGGAAATCATCATACAAGGAAATCCCAAATGAAAACTCTAATTTAACATTTCTTACATTCTACGCACTATAAATCTGTGTCCATCCCCAATATATTCCCCTAACAAACCAAAAAAAAAAAAAAAAATACAATAAACAAACAAATTCTTCCTAGAACCTAGATATTTCTTTTTATTTAAATCCCATGCCATTGGTTCCTATCAGACTACTCTCTGGATACCATTAAGTAATTGCTAGCTCATCTGTCTATTTACTTAGCTGTCAGGATAAGGCTATCTACCGGATAGGATGGGATAAGGATTCGAGAAAAGTGGGTTATGTATGTGCATTTTGTTATAGTGGATTGCTAGTTTTATTGTTCTACTTCATCTGTTTACGTAGTTTTAGCTAAATGTAAACAATCTCAACATGTTTTTAGCATTTATTTCAAATAGACCCTTTGCAGGCACTTTTGAATAGTGAAATGTCGGTCAGTCCAAGAAAAGGGAAGCTAAATTGCACGTTCCAAAGCATAGATCTCTATGGAGAAGGACGTGTAAGAAACTCCATGGACACTCTTTTAAATCATATTATGTGTAACATATAATTCTTGGTTGGATATTTCTTGCTGATTCTTTTATGTGAGCAAAATGTAGATAATAGAATAATCTAAAAAAAAATCCAAAAACTTTTATGTAAAAAACGATTTATCTATATACTACTCTGTCAAGAAAGTACCGGGAAAAGATCAATAATACACAAAATGTCTGTTATTCATCCAAATTTATTTTATCACCTTCAAAGTATGCTCCTTTAGTAACGATAAACTTGCGCCAACGAATAATCCATTCATCAAAACATTTTTTAAACGCTGCTTCCTGAATTGAGTTCAGTTCTCGCCGCGAATTCTCCTTTATGTCTTCTATCGATTGAAAACGGGTGCCACGAAGTGGTAATTTGAGTTTAGGAAAAAGAAAAAAGTCAGCAGGAGCCATATCTGGTGAATATGGTGGTTGCTGGATGGTATTTGTTGAGTGTTTGGTCAAAAATTCGTTCACAATGATAGCCTTGTGCGAAGGCGCATTGTCGTGGTGCAAAATCCAAGAATTTTCTTTCCACAAATCTGGCCTTTTTCGTCGAATTTGCTCTCTTAAACGCCGCATAACGCTCAAATAATATTCTTTATTTACCGTTAGACCTTCCGGTAAGAATTCAGAGTGCACAACACCGCGATAGTCAAAGAAAACAGTCAACATGACTTTGACTTTTGATCGACTTTGGCGTGGTTTTTTCGCTTTCGGATCAGTTGGAAGGCGCCACTCCGAAGCTAGTTGACTAGTTTGCATGTCAATCTCGTAAACCCACGTCTCGTCACCAGTAACAATGCGTTTCATAAATGTTGGGTCCGAACTGACTCGTTCTAGCATGTCCTCAGCGACTTTCATGCGATTGAGTTTTTGGAGAAAATTCAGATCTTTTGGGACTAGCCGAGCAGCAACATGTTTCATACCCAAATGATTAGTTAAAATGGTACGGATCGACTCGTGAGATACAGAAAGTTCGGCAGCTATCTCTCTTAGAGTTGAATGGGGATTTTCAGTCACTATTTCCTTCACTTTTGCGATGTTAACTTCAGTTGCAGACGTTGACGGCCTACCAGAGCGAGGCAAATCTTCCATCATATCTCGACCGCTTTTGAACGCTTTGAACCACTCATAAGCACGAGTTTTTGATAAAGTCGATTCACCGTAAGCCTTCTGTAACATTTTCAGTGACTCCGAACACGAAATTCCATTGGCGATGCAATATTTAAGACAAACTCTTTGTTCGATATTTTTGTCCATTATGAAATTCGCAATACACACTATATATGATATTACTAAAACCAGCACTGTATTTAATATAAATAACAGATGCAACTCAAACTCCGCGCCAAAATGGAAAACAGTTGTGCCAATCTAACAACCACAAAAAACAAAAATTTGAATTTGGAACCATAAACAAATCATCCATTCCCGATACTTTTTTGACTGAATGTATATAAAAATGACCCCCGTTTTCCGTTGTCACGACTTGGCATGAAAACGGCTTGACCGATTTGGCTGATTTTTTTTTGTTGTGATTGTTATTGTGAGGAGAAGGTTCTTATGGAAAAAAAATAGGGTAGTGTAGGGTAGGGTAGAGTAGTAGGGTAGAGTAGGGTGGAGTAAGGAAGAGCGGGAGCGAAGCCGCGCGGGCAAAAGCTAGTTTTAAATAAAATGACATATCAAGATTGTTAACTACCTGTCCAGTAGCTAAATATTGGTCGGACAAAGTTTGAGTCAAATCGAGACGAGAAGAAGAAGAAGAAGAAGTTAACTCTGGAATCCTCGCAGCGGCTGGGGCACTGTGAGCGTCGTTGCCTGATGCGGTCGGCCTCCTCCTTTCCTGGCATTACTGCTTCGCAGAAGGAGGTGACCGCCTGCCTCTCCTCCTCGCTCTGGACCATGGCCTGTACCGAGACTGTGGCCCGGCGCGAGAGATCGCTGCAGCCGATCGCCCTCACGAGGGCACGGCGATGCTCTGGCCAAGAGGGGCACACCTCTACTGTATGCTACACCGTGTCCTGCGAGCACGGACGCCGATCTGACCGTGTCGGTCAATAAATATACAATGTTTGGACATTGTATATGGCAACTAGATTAGTAGAGCTACATTAGATCCACGCCACGTGTGCGTGGGTCTTATGTAGTTCCTGCTTTATCCTATGTCCTGTTCCAGAAAATGCAAGTTTCATCGAAATCTGTTCGGCCATTTGAGTGTGAAAATATACAGACACATTTTTTTTTTTTCGGTGAGCAAAAATGGGCCGAGTAAAGGAAACCAGTGGTCCTAGCACGCATAGGGCAATTGAAGGACACAAGTGTGGTTTTAGTCCGCAAAAGTCTGACATACAGAGTCATTGGATGAAGTCTCACCTCAGAAAAAACAACGCGCAGACACACATACCTGCAAGTGCAAACAGACAAATTTTCGGTTTTATAAGCGTGGTGGCTAAATTCGGATATATACGCCTTTGAAATACATCCGCCATTTTAATTTGAATACGCTCAATAAGCCATTGATTCCGCATCATCATTGGACAAATAATTGAGGTGACCAATTTGTAACTAGCGCCGTCTCCTGGCGTCGCCTGCGGTTTCACTCAGACGGTAATGTCTGGGTTGTAGCTATCATAACTAGTGATGGGAGTGGGTGTGTGATTTCGGGATCTATTATTCCCGGGAATTTCTTAGTTAAGATTTTTAGCTATAATATGACTTTGAAAATGAAACTTTCTTTCAAAATCGATTTACACGAGATTTATAACGGTTAAGACTGGTACATGCATAGTTCAACATCATTCCCGAAACTATACCACAACTATGAGATAGAGTAGATAATCACAGTTCAAAATCGTTTTTTAACCGTTGTTGCCGGAACGCAGAATTACGCGGGACACAATGACTTTTTCATTGTGTGTAATAAACACATTTTTTTAAAGAGTAACCATGGAGTTTCTTGCCGGTTCTTCTCCATAGGAAACGACCAATTTGGAACCGTGCACTAGCTTCTGACGTTTTATAAGTGCCCATGTAGGCCTATGTGAAATAAAATATTTTGACTTTGACTTTGTCTCTAATTACGGCATACGAAAGGTTAAGGAAGATGCTCAAAGGTAGCCCACAATATTCATTTGTTTTTTAAGTTTTTTTTCAATTGCAAAATGCAAAAAAAATTGCCACACAGACAAGTTGTAACTATATTAAAATATGATTGACAGGCATAAAACGTATTTTTTTTTTTAAATCATGAAATCATCAATACAACCCTCTCCGTTCACCTTATCGTATAGAATGACTATTTCATGAAAAGTAATTAAATAAGACCTTAATTGCTCTGCAAGATAAACACTTCATCTCATTACCAACACAGAAGAATATAAAGCACATAAAAACAAAGAAAACCATCATTCTTTCACGGAACTAACAAAAAACGCCAGACGAGATTTATCCTCCGTACTTTTTACTATTCACCAAGTATTTTCCAAGTCCGTAATCCCGGGATTTCCCGAGAACTATCACGTAACGTCACTATTTGTGACCCACCGCAAATGATCTAACGGCGCGCTGTCTGAAGGCATATTGAATGTGGGTTCTGTTTCGGGAGACGTGAATATATATCTGTGTGACTAACTATTGGGATTGTGGGATTGAAAATTATAGTTAGTGGATTTTTGCTACAATTTTAGTTGACCGCACGTTTTATAGTATTTTCTTAAGGGTTTCATAGGTGGGTAGCTCTCTGTCCGGTCGTCCGGTATCTGTCCGGAAGAAGCCCAAGACGTCGACGGCGCGCACTGTTCCCGCGCGCCTCAAGGAGTTGTCGGCAACAGCAGAGGCCCCGCTGGGTCGAAGCCTACTGGGGCCAGGGTTATCCGAAAGGAAACTCGTGCCTTGGTTTGAAGGCTAGAAGGAACGGGGTGGGTTTTTAGTCAGTAAGAGTCTGACACTATCTCTCGCTCCACCCAAGGGCGGGGGTTGTTATAAGATAATTTTTGCCAACCGTAAAGGTTTTTTGCCAACCGTAAACATAGGTTATACAAATGCAAGCCTAATCAGCCTTATTGCCTATTTATCTTTTACTTACATAGTTTTAAAGGGTGTGATTACTAATATAGACTAAGGTTTGGAATAAAGTTTTTTTTTTAATATGTCCCAGGACCACAGTAAATTCTGCAGCCTTAGCAAGTATCGCCTTAATCGGGCCTGACCATTTTGCTGATCTCTTCGAGACGCGCGTGGAACGCATTGTGCCGTCATTTCAGGCTTGTTCCTCACCGAACAGCGAGCTACTCATTGCTCGCCGTACGCGCTTTTGGTGGCCGGGAACCGGATGCGTCTTCTGACGTGATGATGTTCTTTCCCACACGTTTTCCGACACCTCCTTGAAGAAGAAGATGCCAGCTTCCCATTCCTTCTAACCTCATTTACATCAGGGTAAATGCCTCTTACTGTACAAAAAACCACCACGCACAGAAATCTGTCACCAGTCTTGCCAATGAAAAACTTTTTTTTAAAGGTCCCACACATTGGGAATTACTCCAGTATCATGTGTGCGTGCACAAACATGTAATCTTGCATACACAAGGCACCTAGATACGGAACCATTACCGTTGCTAGGTCTTCCAAATAGGTGTTACCCCATTACTGGGTAATGGAGGTCAGATAGGCAGACGCTCCATGTAAAATCAAATCAAATCAAATCAAAAACGTTTATTTCAAATAGACCAATTATAGACACTTTTGAATTGTCAAAATGTCGGTCAGTCAAACAAACAAGTGAAGCTAAATTGCACGTTCCAAAGAGTAGATCTCTATGGAGAAGAACGTGCAAGAAACTCCATGGACACTCTTTTAAATCATAAATGTGTTACATAGAGTGTTTGGTTACAAAAATATTGGTATGCAGCTGCATCCATTTAAACTGGAATCCTACCCCAACACAGTTGGAAAAAGGGCAGGCATTGGGCGAGATCAAAGGCGATGAAAATGAATTCGTACAAAAAATTCTCCGAATGCGATCGAGTACACATCAATTTCCATTACACCTATTCCATGTATCCAAATAGAAAAATTTCCAATATAAAACGTTCTAAAGAAACCGTCAATTCCCACGTCCACTCGAAATCTTTTAACATTCACGAATATGTTACCATTTTAGTTCACATATCCGTTCCCGATGACTTTCCGTAAGAATTCAATTTTGACGTAATATTCTCGCATAAAATATGGCATCTCAATATCAAATATGACTCCCAATAACTACATTTGTAATTCCCGGAGCGATCTAGTGCTGGGATCCCGGGAATAGAGAGCATTTCGCGGGATTGTGCCGATATTACACATATATTATCGGATTTAATCATATTCGAATCTGAATCGTGTGGGAAGTCCCGTTTAGTTGAATTTTTGGGGTAGTTTTGTTGCTAAAAACGACGTAAGTAAACTTTGGATTATTTACCGGGAAAATAAAAGATAGGTATGTTCACATTCATTGTGCGTACAGCTAAGGAGTGGAATTCCCTCCCGAACTCGGTGGTTCTTGATAGTTGTAGCTATAGTATTTAAAGGAGGAGGAGTATTTAAACCTAGGAGTATTTAAATCGTGTGTATAAAAAAAGAGTGAATAGGTTACTTCTAGGCAAGCTCCATTGTCGGCCACATCATCGTTTACCCATCAGGTGAGATAGTAGTCAAATGTGAGCCCATCAATAATTATAAAAAAAAACTGGTTGAGATTTAATTTGTAGATATTTTATTGATTGACAAAACTTTCATCAACATCACATTCAATTTATTTATTTGCTCAAATACATTTTATTTAAGATTTCTAAAACACAAATTTATTTCTTGTCAAATCATGCCCAATACTTTATTTATCACAGGAAAAACAGCCGAAAGCAATACACCGTCTATAATTAATCTCAAGTATAAACAAAGTCAGAGTTCAAAAGAATATTTTTATAATTCATCATCTCCAAGAAACTCTACATTGAAGGTATTTTAAAATTTATTAACCCCTGGATTCACTTCAAAGGCGACATGATTGGCTGCCTGGAAAGTGGTGGGGGAAACACAAAAGGCGCTGTAATGCATGTTTCATTATCACTATTGTGTCGACCGAGACGCCGTGCAGACGTCTGGGCGGCGTTTTATTGAGAACGGGGGCGATTTAAAATGAGAATATGCAGTGTGCCAGGCACTGTTCGATTGTGAAATTATAGAACTGAATCGGAAGAGGTACTGAAACCAATAATTGAGTATCGATTCTTGAATCCTGAAACTGATTATGAAAGGACAAAATTTCTGGTTTCCGAAACAATGGCTTCAAAATTAGTATGCGTAACCGATTAATTAAACACAAATTAATTTGCCTATAAATACTTCAGTGTTATCATTTCATCATCGAATTTGCATATCGATTAACTCAAATATCTTGGTCGGTGTAATCGAATGATAAACTAGCCAATCTGAAATCGATTAAACGTAGTCTGGGAACACTGGGATCCTCTCCAATCGATTAATGGAAGCTGCTTCTATTTGAATAATTTGCTTGAAGACAGAGGCAGCCTAATCATTTATGTAGACCAGAGTCTAGAGTCGAATATCACGATTGTCTATGGCAATACTAATGCATTCTATTTTCGTAACTGTGAATACATTTCAACTGACGTTGTCATTTGAGAACTAAGTAAGCAGATTTAGAGACGAAATATCGTCAGACGTAGTGTACATGTATAGTTTGTGGCTTTGCTACTAATATAATTGATAGGTTCGCATTTGACCACCATCTCACCTGATGGTAAGTGATGATGTGGTCGACGAAGAAGCACGCTTGACTAGAAGTAACCTATTCACTCTTGACTTAAAGACCCCTAAGTTGTAGCTGCAGGGAATTCCCCTCCTTGGCTGTACGCACAATATAATATGTACTATGGGTGGGATGGCAGCATTGCCACGTTAAATGGCAATGCTAATTCTTTGGCCAAAGAAAAGCCCAGCCCTCTGGTCACGTAACGATAGTAAAATGAATTTTCTTCAACTATATTATTATAAACCATTTGCTTGAATATTAAATCGACCTTTGTCCGTCCGTTCGTTTCGAATACCATCGGATTAATGTAAATAAATCTAAATCTCGTCTGTCACGTCAAAAACAGACGCGATTTAGAACAAATTTAATATTTAAAATGTCTGCTTGCTACTTGAAATTAAAATTAATATATTATGATGACCTTGTTTTGTAGGTACTAAAAATGTAGTTTTAATGTGAAGTTGTGAATCGCTCACAGATGCTGGATAATCATCTTTCCACAATAAAACGAAGACAAATTAATTTTAAACACTAATTGCACTACATGGCTTCAGAGCAATAAGTGACTAACAGGACAAAAAAAATTAACAAATCATGTTCAATGGGTGGTCTTACCGCACAGGGCGATCTTCCTTCTCCTTGTATATTATAAAACGCCATCGAGGTCCACCGCACCTATGGTGACACAAAATAGGTAGGTACAGAAGACAATCTCATGTACGTACTTCACTTTTTATACCTACACTCTGTGGACGCCCACTAATGAGCGTTTGAGCCGGAACTGTTCGACGAGCGGGCTGAGGCGCTCCGAGATATCGTGTCCGTGAGCGGTGTCTATGTGTGCGTTGCTCGAACGCGCTTTGTATGTAGATTGACTTCTGTACCTATATATTTTGTAATGGTGGTGTGACGATCTGATCATATTCGCGGCGCAAACTTGGTCAGATATCGCCCTAGAAAAAGAGAGGAAAGGAGAAAGGGGAGGCCTTTGCCCAGCAAAGGGATACAAAATAAAAAAGTACTCTTATTACCGCGTTTGCTTGTATGTTCGCGAAATCAAAAACTATAGAACGGTTATAGCTTATATTATTATGCAGTTTTCTCCTATAGACAGGGTGATTTATGGGAAAGGTTTAGGTGTAAGGTTTAATACATGCCGATAACTGTAGAGAGAGCCGAGATTTCCGAAGATTAATAAAATCCGACCAAAACTGGGGCGGGACGCTAGTAGACTTTATGAAAGGCATTACTTATAATTCTACAAGTAAAAGAACCAAAGCTACAAAAGAAATTCCTTCCACAATTCACCGTCCACATTATGAATTATGAACGCAATGACGTGAATCCATCATTACTACTAAAACAAATTTAGCGCCCAACTCTATTAATATTATAATAACTAGCTCACAATATCATATAAACGAAAACTTTTACCGGACTTAGCTTCCTTCTCTTTCATGATCGCGCCGCCATTTTTTATTCATGTCACACACCAATATTTGATCACGTTGACGATTAGGAGCAGAAAACAAACGCGCCCTGATACCCAGAAAAAAAAAAACAGATGGAATAATACGTATATATTATTCATATTGTCTGTGTCGGCCAAACGATTAAAGTCTAAAAATGCGTTCTCCTTTTTTTACGGGACCCATTAAAATTTCCTACTTATGCCAAATAAAGCAAAGGGTGGGCTTCAGACAAAGGACCAGGGATCTTGATGGGAATTCTCCGAGGATTTCATTTGAGAGGAAAAAAACTGTGTTAGATATAATATTTTGTGGGGTCGCTGTCCAGTGATGGCGATGTTGAAGCTTTTTTTGCCCTGTGCGATAAGACCGCCCATTGGACACTAATTTTATTTTTAATAATGTTTGTCCTGTATTTTTTGTTTGTGTGGTGCATAATAAAGAATATAATAAATAAATAAATATTTTACGAATGAATAAATCGATAAGTCGGTGTCTGAACAGATTGGATATCAGCTTTTTTTTTTATTTGTGTTGCATATTTTTAATGACTAAATATCACTTTTACTCCGTCAGTTACCTTAGTGTACCAGGGTTGCGGTAACTTTAACCTGTAAAGGCTTGGTCACGAGTTCGGTCTTGGCGGTGCGGCGAGCGGAGCGGCATCGGTAAGCGGCGTCTCGTGGTATGCTTCAAACGTTTTCATATTTTTTATTTTACCGCTCGTCGCCCCCCGCTAAGCTACCGCTCACAGTGGCAACGTCGTAAATGGGCCGTTAAAAATAATGCCGGTAGCCTCTAAATTAGGGCATAGGATACGTTCTATAGCAGTGGTTCGTTTCTATGACTTAATTCACGGCTACGTAGACAAAGCCACTGACAGTAACTTGTTACATTATAGAGAAAAGTTTGAGTTGTACCACAAAATACATAAGTACAGAAGTCAATATACATACAAAGCGCGCTCGAGCAACGCACACATAGACACCGCTCACGGACACGATATCTCGTAGCGCCTCGGCCCACTTGTCGAATAGTCCCGGCTCAAACGCTCATTAGAGTGCATCCACCGAGCGTAGGTATAAAAAGTGAAGTAAATACGAGGTCTTCTGTACCTATCTACTTTGTGGTTGTACTGTTAAATAAGAAATACATCATTAATCTAATACAATAGAAATATAAAGCTTTATAAACAAAACTTAGTGTTGAAACCTCATCAATCATTTTTACATGAAAAAAAAAACTACAATATCATTATTTAACTTTGAATGAGTCACAAAAGTCAGTCAGTCGACAGATTAATTAAGTAAAAACTTCTAGTTAATTTACGTTTTGCAATTTATTATTCAGATGAGAAAAGAAAGTTCTAATTAGGACTGAATATTTAGCACGTTTGATGCTGGATGCAAACGAAGTTTTTTAACTTTTAAGATTCTTTGCACAGAACTAAACATATATATATATATATATATATATGATAAATCACGAAATCTCAGAAGCCGTAACACCTAAAAGCTTAAAATTTGGCAGGTTGGTTCCTTATGGGTTGTAGTTATCTGCTAAGAACGGATTTTATGAAACTCCATCCCTAAGGGAGTAAAACGGGGGTTGCCATATGAAAACGAAATACCACTGATTAATCACGAAATGTCAGAAACTATAAAACACCTACAAACTTAAAATTTGGCAGGTAGGTTATAGGGTGTAGACATCCGCTAAGAACGGATTTTATGAAACTCCACCCCTAAGGGGGTAAAACGGGGGTTGGAATTTCACGCGGGCGAAGCTGCTGGCAGAAACTAGTTAAACTAAAAACCACCATTCACCACCATCATCACTATTTCAGCCGAAAGACGTCCATAGCTGGACATAGGCCGCCCCAAGTGTCGCCACAACTACCGGTCATGTGCGTTTTGCTTCCGTCATATTCTAGCGACCCTCACCAGGTCATCGATCCACCTCGTGAGAGGCCTTCAAATGCTGTATCTTTCGGTACGCAATTCCGCAAGCAGTCGCCAAATATCTTTATTCCTGCTTCAGTCGCACAAGGAAAGTCCAAGCATAGCTCCTCTCTATTGCCCATATTCTTTTATTTCATTTCATATGTACCTTGTTATTATGAATTTTAAAATATTAACACAGGTGATTTACACCTGTCAGGCGTCCCGTGATGATTTTTCTTTTTTATGATTATGTTTTGCATAAATTGTATCTTTGAATGGAATTAAATGCTTGGGAAACATGCAAACGGCGAAAAAAAGAAGCAGGTCTACTTACCTATACAAAAGATAAAGGTAAAGTTCAGCGGATTATAGCATAGCTTGAAGTGGAGCACCGAAATTAGACGAGATGTCCTTTTACCTTAGCAGTCAAGGGGAAAGTCGAGTATAATGTATACCTCATAAAATATGGAAGAATTAATTAATGAATACGGGAGACGTCGACATTTTTGATCCTGATAACATTTCTAAATATTGTTCTTACGATTTTTTGGAATGCAGCATTGTTGAATGTGACATAAAAATTATACTAGATCCATTATCTAATTGGTTGGAATGTTCATGAGAGAACGTGACTGTTCGCTATAGAATAATCATAACGTATGTGGCGGATCTGTGTAATGGAACTGAGCAGTGGACGAGCTGGGGGTGGTGGACGAGTGGTAATACCGGGGGAGTGCCCCCGGCATTACCACTCGTCCACCACCCCCCTTACAAGTTGTAGGTCGCGGGTTCAAACCCAGCCAGACGCATTGCTTTGTGTAATTTATTTCGACACCACTACTCGCGAAACCGTGAAGGAAAACATCGTGAGGAAACCGGCACGTCCTACAACCAACAATGGATTATAGCCCATACCCTCTCCTGGAGAGGCCTTTTTTTTGTCGACGGGGAAAATCGTCTTATGACAAAACCCGCTCTTGGGTGGAGCGGGAGATAGTGTCAGACTTTTACTGACTAAAAACCCCGCGCCGTTCCTTCTAGCCTTCATACCGGGGCACGAGGTCCCTTTCGGACAACCCTGTCTCCAGTAGGCTTCGACCCAGCTGTGCCCCTCCTGCTGCTGACAACTCCTTGAGGCGCGCGGGAACAGTGCGCGCCGTCGACGTCTTGGACTCGGTCCATTACCGGACGATCGGACAGCGACTCGCCGTCGCGAGCCCGCGTCTGCGGTGGCCGGAAATCGGGATCGGAATCCCGGCGGCGGCGGCGAGGGCGCCGTAGCCTGATGCAGTCGGCCACCTCCTTTACTAGCATTACTGCTTCGCAGAAGGAGGCGACCGCCTGCCATTCCTTCTCGCTCCAGACCAAGGCTTCGACCAGGGCCCGGCGCGAGAGATCTCCGCCGCCGATCGCTCCCACGAGGGCACGGCGATGCTCCGCCCAGGCAGGGCACACCTCGACTGTGTGCTCCACCGTGTCCTCCGGGCGTTGCGCACAGTGGCGACACCAGGACGTCTCTTCCGACTTGACCTGAAACAGGCACCTCCCGAACGTGCCATGTCCGGTGAGGACCTGTGTCATGCGGTAGGTAAGGACGCCGTGAGGTCTTTCCAGCCACGCCTCAAAGAGGGGACTTATCCTGGAGAGGTCTGAGTTCCAGCTGTGGGAACATTAAAAGGCTGATTCTATACATATAGATTGCAATAAAGTATTAAGTAACCCACCACCTCATGCATGAGAGGCGGGTGGCTTAACCAGTGAGCCATCATAACTTCATACACGGCTAACTTTAAGATTTATTGTTTCAAGAAGATTGTAAAACAAATTATTATTTTAAATGAGCACCTTCGGAGTTTCCTCCTTGTTTCTCCACCAACTTTTTGGAACCGTACAACTAAAGAGTAAATTCATAAATATTTCAAACTTCAAGTATCATGGAGCTTTACGATACACCGATTCTAAAGCCGGCGACACACTGCCAGACTTTTCGTAGCGTTCATACTAGAGAAAGGCCGACTAGGGATTTGGCCGACTAGTTGACTAGACGACTAGTTTGCGTACCAAATGGTTGGCGGACTGTTCATCTTTCCCAACTAGTCAGGACTAGATCATTATGTGAATTAATTACGTTTGCTTCTTGTTTTAAAATGTTCAAGTTTCGTTGACTAAATTACAAATACTTGTTCTTGTAAAAGATTTAGGATTATTTATTAATCACATAAATCTCAAACTCAGTAAATGCTAGCGATTTGTTTATTTTATCTCGTTTTTACCGACTTCTAAAAAGGGAAAAGGTTCTCAAATCACCTGTAAATATTTTTTTTGTATCTTATTAAGCATATATTCGACTATATAACTGTCCGGACCGAGCCCAAGACATCGACGGCGCGCACTGTTCCCGCGCGTCTCAAGGAGTTGTCAGCAACAGGAGGGGTCGAAGCCTACTGGGGCCAGGATTATCCGAAAGGAAGCTCGACCCCCGGTACGAAGAGGCTAGAAGGATCGGGGTAGGTTTTTAGTCAGTAAGAGTCTGACACTATCTCCAGCTCCACCCAAGAGCGGGGGTTGCCATAAGATGATCTTTGCCCACCGTAAAAAAAAGTGCCAAGTATTCTAAGACTAGTTGCCGGCAATAATAGAGTCCGGCTTTCCCAACTAGTTGGTAACTAGTCTTGTCTAGTTTAACTACAAAATAAACACAGCCAAGGTAATCTAATTAATATGTACCTACATTACGTATTCACTCAGGGCTTCCAATTTCCCAGTCTCCCTTTATTGTCTACGTCATGGATGTGGAATCAAAATCCTGGTAGTACATAATTAGACGACGGGTACCGGCTACAGTCTGTTGATGAGACCCTAGTGTGCGAAATTTTATGTTGCGCTGATGCACACTGGGGCAGGCAACCCTCATAACTACCACTACATACTATTATATACTACTATCATATATTTTGTAATATTGCATATGTTAACAAAATATACAACGTGTAACATAAAATTCGCAAAACCTAAAAATAGTTTGATCGGAATAACGAGCAGAATCAATTAAACCACTTTTTAATACAGGTAACATTTTTCAAAAAAAAAATCATTAAAAACGTCGACCTGTCTATTTATGAATAGGTAAAACCATCACGTGCGCTTACCCACCCAAATAGGTAAAACAAACACAAATAGTTGTAGTCCAATCAAATTTTCTTATATACGGGACAATAAAAGTACTTATTTCAATGCAGTTATGAAAAACTAAAAATGCACATAAAACCTTCAATTATTTTTTTAATGTTTTTTTTTTCACATAATTAGGTCAATTGAATTCAAAATCATATGGGGTGCCTGAGGTTTTGCGCATTTAACGTTCCACGTTGTATATACAATATTACAAATAAAAATAACCCTAATATCTTACTCGGGCACGCACTTGCTTCACGCCGCTATGCCACACTACAATTTGGAGTTTGTTTTGGAATTTGTTGTTTTTTATTCTCATAGACAATATATAGTGTAAAAGAAATAACATCTTTATTATAAAAAAAAAGTAAAAAAAAAAGTGTGTATTTATTACTGTATAGATTTGTTTTAGAGGTTAAATAAGTCCTCCCACTCCGGTTGGAGCGAAACTTCTACTGACTTCACCCACGGTAGGTAAAGTATTAAAAATTGTGATTGTGAAAAATATTCTACCAAATATAATTACAACTAGGCTGCCAAGACTTCTCAACTAAAACCAATCAGCAATTTTTATAAGATGGCTTTGTTGAAATGAACTGTAAAAGAAATTACTAAAACAAAATAAATATTTTTGAACAATGATGAGAAATTTTAAGAAATAATTGCTGCTTTTTACAAAAAAAAATATATAAATTCGAAAGCCGAATATTGAGGCATCACTATCGGCATTATTATAAATAAGTTAGTTTACGGATTTACGAGTATATAAGTCCTGGCTGGAGCCTTTAATTTTATTAGACGTTACATGCAAGTCCAGCTATACAAAGTGTAACGTTAAATGCGCAAAACCTCAGACACCCCAAATGATTTTTAATCTATAAGACCTAAATTCTGTGAAAAAAAAACATTAAAAAAAATATTTAAGGTTTTATGTGCAGTTTTACTTTGTTTAAAATTTGGAAGGAAAAAGGACTTACGGAGGATGAAAAGATGCGTTGGTTCCTTCGATAGCAGCCTCCAAAGCGCGCCGGTTCAGGCGATATTTCCTCCAAGATTCGCGAGAGAAGAGAGTTTGAGAATTTCACCACACAACACCAATATTTTCACTTTTTAGAGTTTTGTTTGGGAGGGAGCGCGGGCGCACGAAGATACGTGTCACCAGAAGGAATGAACAGGAAGGAATGGTTTTGGATGGAAAATCCTTCTCGAATGAGTTATTGAATGAAGTGTAATATAATGTTGCAAGTATGTGTTTATGCTTTTATAATGAGGTACAGATAGAACAAATATAGATAAAATAATGCGAATGGCGCAGACAATTCCCCCGGCCTAGAGGTTTTCCTCTAAATTACAATTTTATGAGAACTTAAATTGAGAAAAAAAAAAGAATTTAATTAAAAATAGAGTTAAGCGCAACTGTAAAGTAATTATTGAGTGGGTAGAGGACAAAGCCGCACTACCGGGCGTATGTAGGAACCGGAAGCAGTTCTAACCTTCACAGTCCTAACTATATTATCCTTTCCAGGATAAGTCGCATCTATGACACCTAAAGGCCAACAAAGCGGGTGAGCGTTGTTGTCTTTGATAACAACAATCGTACCTACTTCAATAGGCTTTGACGGTGTGTTCCACTTCTCACGCTGTTGCAAGGAAGTGAGGTACTCCTGGCTCCAACGATGCCAGAAGGAATGAGTTATTTTATTAAGAAGTTGATAACGCGATAAGCGATTGTCTGAAATGTCTGTGACATCTTCAGCAGGTAAATACTTAAGCGGAGTTACGTTTAAAAAATGATTAGGCGTTAAAGCACTAATATCAGACGGGTCGGAGCTTAAAATGCTTAGAGGTCGATTGTTTAAAAAACATTCAATTTGAACAAGAACGGTACTAAACTCCTCGTAAGTTAATATTTGAGAACCAATTACTTTAAAAAGATGAGTTTTGACACAACGAACATTAACTTCGCTGAGTCCATTAAAATGAGGACCGTATGGCGGGCTATGTTTAAATCGTATACGATTTTCAGCTAGTTGATCGCCTATGTAATTTATATGAGATTTGGATTGAATTAGGGCGTAAATTTCGTTCAATTTGCGCTTTGCGCCAATAAAGTTTGTGCCTCCATCACTATAAATCATAGCAACAGGACCTCTACGAGAAATGAAACGCTTAAAAGCGGCGAGAAATAAATCTGAACTAAGGTCAGAGACTAACTCTAAGTGTACTGCCTTAGTTGTTAGACACACGAACACACAAATGTAAGCTTTGTGGCTTTTAATTCCGCGTTTTCGGATATGAGTAATATAGAAAGGGCCACAATAGTCCACAGCGGTATTAACAAACGCTTTCGCTTGTGAAACGCGAAAGTCGGGTAGATCACCCATAGGAGGGTAAGTATTTTGAGGTTTAAGTTTAAAACATTTGTTACAACTATGTACGCGTTGTCTTACAATATTACGAGCGGATAAAATCCAGAATTTTTGTCTAATGATAGATAATAAAAGAGCGGGACCTGTATGCAAATTAGTTACATGATAAAAGTCAATTACGAGTTGGGTAAAACGTGATTTAGTTGGAATTAAAATGGGGTGCTTTTGACCATAATCAAGTTGAGAATGAGTTAACCTTCCACCTACTCTGAGAATATTATTTGAATCCAGAAAGGGGTTGAGTTTAGCGAGACTTTTATTTAATTTTTTATTTGATTTTAAAGCGTTCATTTCTTCAGAGAAATATCTACTTTGTACGTAACGTATAAGGTATATTTCCGCGGCTTCTAAATCAGAAACGGTGATGGAACCATGCGAAGTTAATATCTTGCAGAAACGTAATATTAAAACCAGGCTACGTAGTAAAATAGAATATTTAGAAATGCGGTCAATTAAAGATTGAATAGGTTGAGAAACTTCTTGCGTTACTTTAACTGCGAGAGCGATATTTTTAGTTTCCATTACTTCCGAATTATTTTTATTCAAATTGACCTTAAATGGCTTGATTGGCCACTGATTTAAGGGGAATGAAAACCAATGCGGAGCGTTAAACCAAAGAGTTAAATCTAATAATTGTTTAGGCGTTACGGGACGAGAAACTACATCAGCGGGATTTTCAGTTCCATCGATGTGAAACCAATGTTTAGCAGGTAATTTTGAATTAATTTCAACAATGCGATTTGCGACAAATGTATGAAATCTATGCGAGGGCGAGTGGATCCAGGTGAGCGTGACTGTAGAATCAGAAAAAGCAAAAATATTATTAATTTTGCAGCGTTTACTTAAAACTTCTACAACTGAGTTAATTAAATTTGCTAAGAGAAGAGCAGCACATAACTCGAGGCGAGCTAAGGGCGTATTTTTAAGCGGAGCGACGCGTGATTTAGAAGTAAGTAAGAGGACTGATCCGTTATCTTCGTCATTAGAACTAACCCTTATGTAAACAGCGGCACCATAACAGCGCTCACTGGCGTCTGCGAACCCGAGGAGAGTGACATGAGAAACCGAGGTGATACCTACATGTCGCGGGAATTTTATTTGTTCGAGATAGGAAAGTTCTTTGTGAAATTGATTAAATTTATTTTCAATGTAAGCTGGTACAACGTCGTCCCAATCAAGGTCATGCTTCCAGCATTCCTGAACTAAAACTTTCATGAACGCGGTAACTGGACCTATAAGACCTAAGGGGTCAAACAGCCGTGCGGTTGCGGATAAAACGGTACGTTTCGTACATTTAAGAGAATTATTATTTATTTTAAATTGAAAAGAGTCCTCTACAGGATTCCACTGCATACCTACAATTTTAGTATTATTATTAGCGTCCGCGTCAAATTCAATATTTTGCGAACTTAAATGAGTTGAAGGAATTTTATTTAAGAGTTCGGAACTATTAGAGATCCACTTTACAAGGTTGAAACCGCCTGACCTGAACATGGCGACCATTTCTTGATATGTAAGCTCAGCTATTTCAACGCCATCTAGCGAACATATGTAGTCATCCATATACATATGGTTTTCAGCCTCGTAAGCCGCGAGCGGGTAATTATCCCGACTATCAGATGCGAGTTGGCGAACTATCCTCATAGCTAAATAAGGCGAGCTTGAGACACCGAAAGAAACGCGGTTAAATTCAAAAGTTGAAATCTCAGAATCTTTATCGAATCTGTATAAAATGCGTTGAAATGCGTGATGATCAGCGGAAAGATTAAGTTGAAAATACATTTTTTCGATGTCTGCAACTACAGCAACGGAAAACATGCGAAGATTAATTAATAAATCAAAAATGTTACTTTGTAGATTCGGACCTACGTAAAGGAGATCATTTAGCGATTTACCTGAACTAGTTTTACAGCTAGCGTCAAGCACGATGCGAGTTTTACTGGACTGTTTATCCGGGCGGTAAACAGCACGGTGCGGAATATAATAATGCGGGATATTGAGAGAGGGATCTTTGACCTTGGCTAAATAACCTTTGTCAAGATAATCTTGAAGCGTAGCGTTGTAATTAGTTCTGATCTCGGGATCAGAATCTAACTTTTTTTCTAAATTAATGAGGCGACGCATCGCCGTTGAGTGCGAATTTCCTAAGTCTGTACACGGAGCCTTAAATGGTAGCTGCACTGTGTATCTACCTGTTTCATCGCGAGAGTAAGTTGAATTAAATATTTGTTCACACGCCTGATCATCAGGACTCATGTGAACCTTATTAGGGACGCTTTCCAGCTCCCAAAAGCGTTGCGTTAGCGTGTCTAAGCTAAGCGTGCTAGTAGCGCACAGAAAAGTTTGCTCGCTTTTATTTTTATTTATTTGAGCGGGGCGAGAGCGCGAAGTTATGCGAGGTTGACAATCAGCCCGACCCATGGCTATGTAACCAAGGGTGGTTTCCACAGCGACGACCGAGGAGCCAGGTAAAGTTACCTTTCCACTTCCCAACAAAAGCGGGAAAAGTTCATTGCCGAGGAGGCAATCAATCTCACCGGGAACGTGGAACGCGTCATCAGCCATAGGTAAATTACGTAATGGAGTGAGATTTGTGATATCTATGAATACGTTGGGCAAGTCGTCAGTAATACGATCTAAAACCCGAGCGTGAATTGTATAACAACAGCGGTGATCAAAGCGAGAAAATATTTTAAATGTTGTAGTACCATACGTGGGTATTTTTGCGTGACTTATACCGAAAATAGAAGATTTGTCAGGAGTAATTTCTAAGTTTAAACGTTTACAGCAAGCCTTTGTAATAAAATGACTCATTGAGCCTGTATCAAGAAAAACGCGGAGAGTATAAGGTTTATTATTATTATAAGTGTATACGGAAGCGGTAGGCAACAAAACAGTTGTATTATTTTCAACGCACGAGGTAGCCGAAGTCATTGATAAATAAGGAGCGTTTGAATTTTCGCGCGCAACGTTATCACCTGTCGATACGCGTGGCGAGTCGAGTGTCGCGGGAGAGGCAGTCGGTGGAGGCGCGGAGGCCGGTGCGCGGGGCGCGCCGGCGCCGTTCTCAACCGACGCGGACGGTTGTGCGCGAAGTGCGAATGGAGCGGAGCTATGTTCAACTACCCGATTGTTGGAAAAGTTAAAGTTGTTTAGATGTAATAGCGAATGATGTTTACGGTGGCAAATCGAACACGTATTTGTTGACTTGCACATTTTAATATCATGAAATCCTAAACAATTACGACAAAACCTATGTTTGTTTACAAGATCTGATCTATCTTTTGCGTTTTGATTCATAAAACGAGAACATCTATAAAGTGGATGTGAATCAGGGGATCCACATACCTTGCAGGAACGCACTGGGGTGTCCTGGGTAGTACTCGCGAGGGCTTGACTGTTTCTAGGTTTAAATGAGGATTTATTCTTTTCGTTATTATTATTACGAACTTTAGAGGGATTAGAGTGATTACGAAGCGTTATTATTTTACTTTGTTCTTTTAGAAATAGCGAAAGATGATCGAAAGTAGGTATTGTAATATGCCTATGCGATTGTTCGAAAAGGTTAACGACCTCTTTATCTAGCTTACTGAGTGCAATATCAGTTATTATAAAATCTGACAAATCTTTTATGTCTAAGCGACGTAAAGCGGCTTGTGCCGAATGAAACTGCTCGAGAAACGAATCAATAGATTGATAAGGTTTAAATTGAATCATTTGATGTAAATACATGGAAGCTTGTACGCGCGTATCTTGATATTTTTCTATTAAATCATTCCAAATAAGTAGGTACTTATTAGCGGTAGGTATGATACCTGAGCAAACAGTTAATGCTTTGCCCGATAAACAACCAATTAAATACTGAACCTTTTCGGCGTCAGTAAGATGCGAATTATCATGAATAAGACTTTTGAAGTTTTCATGAAAAGTTGTCCATTTGCTGGGCGTGCCATCAAATGAAGCAAGTTTTAAAGGCGGTAGTTTACGATTTAAAAACTCGAATTTATTATTAGTGTTATCATTACTCGTATTTTGTGACTTCTGAATGTTAGATTCTATTGCTTTTATTTCACAATAGATTTCATCAAATGCGGATAGTGAGGCGTAATTCGGGTTTGTCTTCGAACCACTTTCTAATAATGCTAAATTATAAGCATCAAGAGTTTCCATAAAGTTTGTTCTAATGTGCTCAAGGGAGCTAATTCGAGCTAGAAATTGCGATTTTAATGAATTATTTACGGAAACTTGTAGGCCGAGATCGTAAATGGATTGCACAATTTGAAATAAATTTTCTTTTTTAGACTCAAATAGAAGAACTTTAGGATCTTCCTCGGTCGAAGCATAGGATTCTTTATCACATTCCCTAACCTTACTACGCGTGGAAGTCATTTTAAGCGTTGAGAAGTACCTACTCGAGTTTTTAACCGTGTAATAAAATAGATGAATGAGTGAATGTACGCGAGCGTGCGTGAACAAAAATGGACTTGTCCGTGTGCGTTATATTTTGAGATATATGTGAAAATATGCGTGAGATGACTAAAATATAATTATAATACTTTAGATAATGGGTGTTTATATTAAAATATGATGCGTTTTTATAAAAACAACTAAGCGTTGATGAGAGATTGAGCGGGAAATGTGCCCTATTGGGCGCGTCTCGTGTATCACGTAGACGAGTAATGGCGGATGCGTAATTGTGCGTTTTTAGCGTTTTTTATTGGGTGAGAAGGACCAGAAAACTTGGAAGGAAAAAGGACTTACGGAGGATGAAAAGATGCGTTGGTTCCTTCGATAGCAGCCTCCAAAGCGCGCCGGTTCAGGCGATATTTCCTCCAAGATTCGCGAGAGAAGAGAGTTTGAGAATTTCACCACACAACACCAATATTTTCACTTTTTAGAGTTTTGTTTGGGAGGGAGCGCGGGCGCACGAAGATACGTGTCACCAGAAGGAATGAACAGGAAGGAATGGTTTTGGATGGAAAATCCTTCTCGAATGAGTTATTGAATGAAGTGTAATATAATGTTGCAAGTATGTGTTTATGCTTTTATAATGAGGTACAGATAGAACAAATATAGATAAAATAATGCGAATGGCGCAGACAAAATTTATATCTGCATTGAAATAAGAACTTTAATTATCCCGTGTATAAGAAAATTTGATTGGACTACTACCATTTGTGTTTGTTTACCTATTTCGGTGGGTTTGCGCACGCGATGGCTTGACCTATTCATAAATAGACAGGGCGACATTTTTAATGTAGATTTTTTTGAAAAATGTTACCTATATTAAAAAGTGGTTTAATTGATTCTGCTCCTTATTCTGATTATAATTATTTCAGGTTTTGCGCATTTAACGTTACACGTTGTATACCTCCACCTAAAGTTGATCTTTAAAAAAAAAAAAAACAAAATACACTAACGAATTTTGTCATTCAACATTTAGACTATAAAATCCCACATTGCACACTACTTACCGTTCCACTACCAAGGCACAGACACCGAAGGGGAAGGTAAATTGGCCACGGAGGGAGACACAGGCAATGACTATAGCAGGCAAATTGACCCCCGTCGGTTTAAAAAAATAAGACCCTCTACAAAAGGTAATTTGGCAATTATACACTGACGTTTTTGAGAAGTTTCTGTTGGTAATGAGTACCTTGTGTTAGAAGTAGCTACTTTGATATTTGTGAGGGGGGAAATATTAGTTTGTCAATGTGGACCCTAGTATATATGGAGTTGGTTTTATTTGAAACCCCTTTTGGTCATGATTTTGTATATAAATGCAGATGAGTATAAAACAAACTTACAAAGTGGAATTGAAAAGCCATATTTATCTACATGTATTAATAATAGAAGCGCATTAAAACTAACTAGTCCGCCATCTTGGGTGTGCCGCCATGTTGGATTTAAAATGATATCATATTCTTATTATTATTATGAGCCCGTTCCGCTTCCGTTATTTTAATCTTTTCTGTCCTTACCCATTTCTGGCCAAATCAGTTCTTCTTAAATCAAAATATTGAGACTTCCAATCTAGTTATTTTTGAGACAAGACCCCATTACATTCACCCTATGCCTATCCCACCACCCCCTATCATCATTGTCAAACGCACCTACATATACACACGAACGCATGTGACATTGTATTTCATTATTTATTCAAAAAGCGGGGTGGTGTCGTGCATAAATTATGGCCAATTAGAATATAGACGCTCATATCTATGTTATTTTGAGTCTCGAATATGTAGGTATTACAAAAAATTCTATGACTCGGTGTCAGAAGTAGGAATTTGAAGATGAATATTTGACAAAAATGCAACATGTGACAAGATTTTATGCTAGTGTAGAGAAAATCATTTTTGTTGTCCTCTGCAGCAGGATGAGGACGTTTGTCGGGTGAGCTAGGATTATATAGCACTGTTAGGCAAAGCTCCATTCCTTCCATTGTTCCCGGCTCTGGAATTCTTCTAACTAATTCTTAAGGAAGTCAAACATCTAAGTCTTACCGTAACTTGTAACCCCGTCATGAGATTTCAATACATCAATTTTGTGTTTCATAATGACACAATTTAAAATGCTAGGCTCTGATTATAATACGAAACTGCCACGAAGTAAAAAAAAAAGTTGTAATATTCCAAAATTGAAATTCAAAATATTACATAGGCTAGTAGGAAGTACTCCTAACTAATAAAAAAAAAACAGTTCTAATATTCCAAAATTGAAATTCAAAATATTACATAGGATAATAGAAAGTACTCCTAGCTTAAAATAGTAACCAGCCAATAAAAAAAAAAAAAACATTTCTAATATTCCAAAATTGAAATTCAAAATATTATACTCAGCCACTATTCCTAGCTACAAATGGTAATCAGCCAATCAGCGTCTGTGACATGCCTTAATCCGGTTACAAGCGGAATATTTGATGTCTGATCAGTGCCTATGTGCAGCGGGTATTATGCACCCCTCCGGAATTATGGTGTTTCAGTCGGATAGGGATCGTTTGTCAGGTACGGTCGTCACTGTTTAGTGGTGTATTGTTATTGTATTTGCTTGTCTTTTTTTAAAATAAGATTTTGATAAGACAACGTAAATATGGTTTCTGTAGGTCAGGTTATGGGAGTAGAAAAGAACTAGTGTTTAAAAAACTATCCAGTTAGTTTCAGAATAACTCCTGGTTTAAAGCAACGTTTCTTCCTCATTGTAGAAACCTTAGAAATCATCGACAGACTCCTTCCATTTTGGATGGAGCAAGAGAGTGTGTCAGATTGTAAACTCCCTCTCTTGGAAGCATTGGCCTTAGCATCCATTTTGCTGAAACCTCTTTATAGCGTGTGGAACACGACGCGCCTTAAACCGGACCTGCTTCTTTTAGGACGGCGAGCTGCCCATTGCTCACCGACTACAACCCCGTGCAACCAAGAACTTATTCTGTCGTATAATCAAAAACTCCTCTACGGTCCTGAACTTCGGACTAAGCGTTTCGCCTTGTCGTTTACACCGCATACATAGACGGACTAGAATAATTCGCCTGCAACGGTCTTCCCGCTAGACGCCAATTTAGGTGTCTTCAAGACTAGAGTGAATAGGCTCTTAATAAACTAGTGCACCTCATCATTAACGATTGCATCACTGCTTACCATCAACAATAAAAAAGGAACAGGTTCCAATATGGTCGATCGGTTTGAAAAAGTCACTGTACACCTGGAACATAACAAAGCTGAATATGCTTACCTATACAACCTCATCATTATCATCATTTCAGCCGAAAGACGTCCACTGTTGGACATAGACCTCCCCCAAGTGTCGCCACAATGAACCGCCCTGTGGGTGTCAATGTGAAAATGTAGTCCAGGATCGTATCAACCATTCTATATTATTAAAAAAAAATTCTAGAAGTCACATGCTTAATCATAAAGAGACCTAACGCAAAAAAGAAAGTAATTGAATATTAAAACATAATATGTTTCAATAATAAGGTTCAATTTTCAAATACCCACATTTTTGAATTAGGGCTGTTTTCCATTAAGCATGAGAAGTGGTAAAATATTGTCTGGCTAACTTGAGAAGCATAAAATTAATTACATCACCAATTAATCGCAAATTTAATCAATATTACGTCCAAAAGACTTCTCAACGCGTAGGTACAGTTAATCACAAAACAAGAATAGCTAAGTCCCAATTAATAAGATCTAAATTCTGAAGGGACAGTGGGTCCGGTTTTAATAAACGTATTTGCATACGCACAAAGGAACCTCGAGTCGAATCACTTCTCATCGCGATTGTACCAAATTCAGACGGAATATTCACGATTTTAAGTAACGTTGAATTGTATATTCCCACTTTAAAATTAACTTTTGAATTGTATATTCCCACTTTGAAATTTATATTCGAATAAAGTGAAAAAAGGGCGATTTTTTTTTCTTTTTAGGGTTCTGTACCTCCAAAGAAAAATTAGGAAACCTTATATGTTGCTTGTCCGTTTGTCAAGACCTTTTATCTCGGGAAAGCGTGGAGGTATCGAGTTGAAATTAAAACACTATACTCAAGTCTGCGCTCCGTTGAGGCTGTATAAAAAAAAAACGTCTGAGTTAACGATAACAAAGATACGGCCCTTTATGTCGCAATAAACGTGTGTTTAGTCACTCTTAAGGGTATCAAAATTCATAGGGTACTTCCCGTTGACCTAGAATCCTGAAATTTGGCATGAGAAAGGTCTCATAGCACAATTATAGCAAAAAAAAACATTATTTGCGGTTCGCAAAAAATCTTCGTAACTGAATTCGGGAATTGAATTGTTTTCATAGGTAATTTTGTACTGAACCCTTAGTGCACGAGCCTTATTCACACTTAGCTGTTTTTTTTCTCATAGCGGTGCAATATTTTTCTGATTAGCAATCTTGTGACGGGCAATGGAAAGTGCAAATAGCTCTCCACTTCAGAAAAATTGCGCTGGAGGAAAACTGAGCGGTTACAGTAAAGTGCTTAATTTTAAATGGAAGTCGATAAAGGAAAAGTGGACTGCAAATATTTTTACTGGAATACGAAAAGTCAACGAGTAGCAAATGGACAAACATAAAGCAATTACGGAAAACTGTGACAAAAATACTACGATAATTACCGTACTAAAAAACCTGCCAAAGTGAAATAGACTCTAGTGAGACATGATATTGGGTACATTTTTGATTGACTTTAAAAATTCATTCATGATATTTTCAAAACAGTAAGACCACAGGAACAAAACACTATTGTCGTTCACTAAACATTATTTTCTAAGAAGGTACAGTCGCGAACAAAAGAGAATCTTTTGTCTAATAATTATTAGCTTTTAAAACGTACGCTGTTCTCTCGTCACTGACAAAGGAACGTAGATTTATTGCTTTATTTTGAAAATCGAACGTCTTTTATGGATGCGTTCCCTGATTTATGTTTTTTTTTTTTACTTTTAATCGACGGAACGCAATATTGTCGTTGATATTTTGTTTCATTTATGATACGTCATTTATTTAAAACTATAGAGTATTTTTTGTCCAAACGTGTCAAAGAAAACATAATTATGTCATCGCCAAGAATGGCGGAGTATTTATGTTATTCATTTTATGCTAACGTGTAATATGATACTTGGTGATTAGATGAGATTAATTATGATAAATTATGATTGTTTTGATGATTTCTTCTATACATATAAACCCAAAAATTATTTCTATTTTTATCTATGTCCATTATAGACTTAGAGACCATGCAACCGATATGTCGCAAATCAATTCCTTTAGAAAAGTAATTTTGCCAATTTGGTTCTAGATCAATATAAAAATGTATAGAATAATCAGCCTTCTAAAATTTCCACAGCTGGGACTCAGGCCTCCTCTCTAGGAGAGGGAATGGGCTGTAATCTACCACGCGGGCCCAGTGTGGGTGTGTAAGTCACATGTCTTCGAATTTTAGGTCCTAAGAAATGCCAGTTTCCTCACAATGTTTTCTTTCACCGTTTTGAGAGCAGTGGTGATGAAATAAATTTCACAAACTAATGCGCGTAGCTAGGTTTGGACCCGCAAAAAAAAGCGAATTTCCGTTGTTTTTTTTTGCAACAGACAAACATTTTTTTTTATCTAGCATCGGTTATCCGCTAGTTTCATAAATCCTTACTAATATTATAAAAGGGAAAGTAAGTTTGTTTGTTTGTTTGTTTGTTACGTCTTCACGCTCAAATAGCAAAACCGATTTTGATGAAATTTGGTGCAGAGATAGTTGGGACCCTGGAGACAGACATTTTAATATTTTTTTTTAAAGTGAAAAAAGGTTTAGTAAGAGGGAAGTCAAGTAAAAATATTATTATTAAATTAAAATATATAAATAAAAGTGGGCAAAGCCGCGGGTAAAAGCTAATAACTTTTTTTTCTCTTTTTTTAATGCTCCTGCCATATTGTCTCTGCACTACCCTAGGTTGACTGGTAGAGGACGCCTATGGCATGAAGTCCGCCTGTGTACTGTTTTGTTGCATAAAGACTAAATAAATAAATAATGTCACAAAAATTTCGCACGGCAAATGGTATTTGAATCTTCCATTTGGCACCCAAGTGGAAGGAAGCAAAAAGCATATTATATCCGTAAGCCGTAAGTCCGTGACCGGTCGTGTGAATATTTCTGCGTACCATGGAATATGGTTGCACTTAGTATCTTTAATATTTCACAACACATTTCAAGATTTATTTCTTATAATATTTTAAGAATTTGTTTGAGAATATTATCTGTATCTAGAGAGTATTTGTTTATTTAGATTTTAGGGATCCCAAACGGTAAAAACAGGATCCTGATACTAAGACTCCACTGTCCCTATGTCTGTTACCTGACAATATCTCATGAATCGTGCTAGCTAGCTAGACAATCGACGTTTTTACAGATGATATATATACCTATTTGACTGGTCTAGCGGTTAGTGGCCCTGACTGCTATGCCGCAGGTCGTGGGTTTGAGTCCCACCCAGGACAAATGTTTATGTGATGAGCATGATCATTTGTTCTGAGTCTGGGTGTAATTTATCAATAATATGTATGTATTTAGAAATATATAAGTATGTTTATCAGTCATCTAGTACTCATAAAACAAACTCTGCTTAGCTCGGGACTAGACGGCGTTGTCTGATAGTTGTGAACAAAAAAGAAATAACATACGACTGAAAATAGAACCACCTTTTTTTTAAGTCGGTTAAAAATGGAAGAAAACAAATATTTAAGTGGGGCTCCCATAGAACCAACGTAATTTTTAACAAACACCAGGACAGGTAAAACATAAAAAAGGTTATAATATACTTAGTGTGTAATTTTGCACTGGTGCAGAATCCTATGAGCGCGAGTTCGACACGCACTTGGAAAATAGGCTAGTTTCCATGGTCAAAATAACTACATTTTATTTAGTCCGTATTTTAGATTATGAAAAAATATTGGACTCGTATTTTTTCTTTTTTCGATTAAACAAAAAAAAAACAAAGATATAGCCCATTAAAGTTACATGTGACGTCACTCCGTGCGAAAAAATGCAGCACGGCGTGACGTTACACGTAACTTTAATGATAGCTCATTAAAGTTATCTTTGTCATTTTTGGTTTAATTTACAAATAAAAAAATATGTGTCCCTTTTTTTTTGAATAATCTAAGAGACGGACTAATTACATTTTTTACGGCAACTAGCCTATTGTTTTTACCGTTTTCTTCCTTTCAAGTTATTATATTATTTGAGTTTCATTGTTTAGTTCTCATAATATCATTGAAGAGTTTAATAAATGCTTAGTTACAGAGTAAACATCTAGCGTCCATTCATCATAGTTCATGAGCTGTAGTCTGATAAAAGCCTTTAAATGTTGAAACCAGGCTTAGAACATTTTTTATGTCTCGACTTTTATTTCACAATATTTGTTCATCTAAACAAAATTAATTATAGAAATCAATTTAAAATGTTTCATTGCAAACACAATCAACATACTAAGTAATTTTTAAACTTTATAAATTCAAGAATAGAGAACAAAAAGAAAACTATTTTTGTAGCTATCGAAAAAAATACCCAGTTTTTAACCGATTTCTAAAAAAGGAGGAGGTCCTCAATTCGGATATTTGTTTTTTTTTTTAATGTTTGTTCGCGCATAACTTCGTCGCTTGCCAACTGATTTGAAAAATTATTTTTTTGTTGGAAAGTATATACTTCCCAAATGGTCCCATAGTCATCAAGTTGGGATCTGATGATGGAATCTTGGCGTAATCGAGGGAACTCCTCAAATTAAATTCAATTTTTTAGGGAAGTCGGTTATTTTTTTTTTTATAAAAAGTTTTTTCTTTTTTATACTTCGTGCTCCAAAACGCTCATTCTCTTTTAGAATAAAAAAAAAACTTATATGTTAACAAGTAATTTAAGAACAGCTACTTAATATTTAAATATTAATGGTTTATTTTAACACGTTTTGCTTCTTAACTAATACAATAATAAAAAAAAAAATCCCTCATAAATAATGTAAAAGACATTTCTATAACGATATCAAAAAACATTAAAAGAATGTTTATCAAATATTAATTAACAAAAAAAAAGTCACAAATGGATTTTGTAATTTGATATTTTAATTTAGTTAAATACTTACAACTACTTTTTTATTCACTTAAGACTTTTCTTCGCGATTATAGCATGAGTAGAAACATGGGCGAGTCTAATGAGAAGCGTTTATGTTTTTTTAATAAACATTATGCAAATAAGATGTTTGTGTGTCGGTAGGGTTGGCAGAAATCGGATATTGTCATGTTTTATACGGAGATATTACTAAAGATAAGATTTTATTAGCAAACTAGCTGCTGCCAACGGCTTCGGTCACGTGATGGTAGAAAATGATCCCGGAATAAAAATATTCTATCTACTATTCTACGACATGATCTAACCAAGTACCAAGTTCCATCTAAATCCGTTCAGCCATTCGAGCGTGAAGTAGTAACAAACATACACACTATCACAAACCTTTTCTCCAATGACCCTTTTAAAAGTTGAACTTTTTCTCAAATGTATTTTTTTTTTACTTTCCCAATTTTAAAACGATTTTGTTGTATCATATTTGAAATGTTTTATTTTTATTTTTAATAATTTGAGAAGAAAACTTAAACTATTCACGAGCTTCGATAACTGAATGAAAGAACCGTTATTGAGAATTTTTCTCAATTTAATTTAACATGAGTACTCGTCAATCTTTAAAACTCTCTAGTTTACTCAATTCAAATTACATTTGAGAGTAGTTGAGAGTGACTTTTGACCACTATCTCATCTGATGGTAAGCGACGATGATGCGGACACTTGCCTAAAAGAAACCTATCAGTCAGTATCAGTCTTGACATAAAGACTCCCAGGTTGTATCTTTCAGAACACACAAAACTCCGGCAGGAACAGGAAATTCTTTTCCTGCCGGAGTTTTGTGTTTTCTGATAACTCCTTAGCTGTACGCACAATGAATATATTGAATGTTAGGTAAGTTTTAAAGTAACTGTACTAACACAATATCATGTAAAAAAAGATCTAAGTTACTAAACACGCCTCTTAAAAAATGATTTTCACATACTATTACTAGCTTTTACCCGCAGCTTTGTCTGCGTGCATAAAATATACCTATCACCTAGCCTATGTCACTCAGGAATAAATCAGCTTTTTATCGGCGCTAAAATTTTTGTAAACGGACCAGTACTTTCTTCTACAAACAAAAAAAAAACTTTACTTCTATAAAATATTAATGTATATTTTCTGGAATCTGTTTTGCTAACCCTACGCTTATACTTAGCTGTCTTCGGAGCATAATGCACTTGCATAGTCTTGCATCAGATCCAAGCGATGATAATATCGCTTTGTGCTTAAAAATTAAAAGGAAAAATCTTCTTTCTTCCTATATTAAAAGATAAAACTGTTGCTATTTTTAGTATAGGCAAAACCTGAATATAGTTTGTTTTCTGAATATAATCAGTAACTGAATCGATTCCAATCATTTTTAAACCATATTATATTTTTTACCAAAAATATTTAAAAAGGTCACAAGTTGGACACCACCGACACTAAGTACAACACAGGTCATTGCGGGTATTAGGAGCCAGCGCACAGCTGGGTGCGGAAGCTAAACCTCTCCTCAGTCGCCCGGGTAGCTCGAATAATTTCTCCCGATCTGGGTAGAATGAGAGGGAGTATCAAACTTTTATTGACTAAAATCCACCTGTATTTCTTTAATTGCCCTTTGCATTGCAGAGCTGCGTAAGACATTTTCCTTCAAATATATTTATTTTTATGCGAGTGAAGCCGATGACCGAAGCTAGTGGTAATATAGAGCCGTAGAATAACATTAGATTAATTCTATGTTAATTTAAAAATGGTAGCCTTCATACAGAACTCTGACGAGTTATTTTACAAAATTACAAGAACCTTTTTCATTGAAATTAAAGCAAAGACGAAAAAAAAACTTCCCGTAAAAGTTTCCAAAAACATGTTTTCCTAACTAGTTACACGAACGCTGTCGCAAAACTAACACTACATTCATATACTCATATCTCCACCATAGTCCTCATATGCAGGGCCGCCCAACTAATTTTAAAGGTGGGCCAAAATGTGGGCCAATTTTCAGCTAATGGGCCAACTAGTAAACATAATTTTCAGATCACATTAATATTAAAAGCGAAAGTTTGTATGCATGTGTGAATGTTTGTTACTCCTGCACACTGCAAGGGAATTGAATCTTTGCGTCATCCTCCTCCCTGCGTTGTTCTCAATACCGGGGTCGTAACCTCGATAAAACCTCTTTTTGTGAAAATAGTGTGTTGAAAAGGGAGTTAGTGATAGCGTGACGAGCGACAGGACAGAATGGAAGAAAAAAACGTGTTGCGCCGACCCCAAATAAAACGGAATAAGGGCAGGAAGATGATGATGATGATGATGAGTGTGTTGCGAAATATATTTCGCCATGTCCTATCTCTGGCGATGTGGATGGCGTCGCAGACTGTGATCTCTAGTGTGGAACAGATTTGGTATGATCAAAGGGTCCTATGTCTGGGTTTTTGAACTACCTTTTCCGCAGCAATAGTTTTTCCTGATTATCGCATTTTTTTCTGGCTAAATGGCCAAAACATAGTGCCACAAAGAAATCAAGAAAATGGGAATCACACGGCGTTTTTTTTTTAATTTGCCCCACATTAGGAATTACTCCTGTGTCGTCTACCTGTATCGTCGGTGCGTTCACAAACATGTAAAGTCACATAAATAAGACACCCAGTCCTGGAATAACTATGTAGGTACATAATATGCCATTCAAATATTTATTCCGTGCGGTGATCAAACTTGCGACACGTAGCCTAGCAGCCGATCGCTCAACGACTGCGCAAACCGACAAAGTCAAAGTTGTGAAAAGACTAGACAGATTTATCCTTAGCGGGCAAATCCAAATCTTTCGCCAGGGCCATTCTTGGCCCGCGGGCCTTAGGTTGGGCAGACTTGCTGAAATGCAAACTACAACTCACATACACACAGAGACATCCATCATACTGAGTCACTGACCCAATTTTGACAAAAAGGGTCGCGTTCCACTAAATCTAATTAGAGCGAGATTTTTTCGCGTCAACTGTAAAGCCGTTTCGCTTCCGTTGTGGACGACACTCCTATTTACTGGCAACACTTTTATTAAACTCTAGAAACTTTGTACGCGTTTCAAAGAAAATGAATATGTCGGGGTGAGGGTGCAGTGCGATTGTTAGCGACAACAAACCAATTACAGAATTACTAACAAGTAAAGCTTTAATGAAGACAAAACCTTATTTTTAGAAGTATAGTAATAAGAGAGCAGTGTTGGCCGAGTGGTAACGACTCCACCTACGCGCATTACTTTGTATCATTTATTTCATCACCACTTCTCTCAAAACAGTGAAAGAAAACATCGTGAGCCCAACGTAGTACGAAAGTACCAGCCTAACATACAACAAATTGTTAAATTGTCATACAAAATGTTGACTGTCCAACCAGAATTACCTACCACAAAGTATATGACACAATCACCCTAATATTGATTTTAATCAACTGATCTAATCCACTCTGTGACGTGACATCTTTCACATAACTATATACAGAAGGTATATCCGTAAAGATATCCAACCTTTACGACATCAACAGTAAGGTGGCCAGCTTTCTATGTCAATGCGGGACACCCATCCCTATCCACAACAAGACTAAGTTTGTGTTGGTGGTGCATTTAAATTAGGAACAAACAACACTATTAATTCAACATTTATTATAAGTTTAAAAATATGACTTAAATGACTAGACTCTCGTCTCGTCATATTTTTGACTAGCTGACCCGGCGAACTTCGCACCGCCTAACAGTCGAGGTGTGATAGTTTACTTCTTGAATACTTTAAATTCATTATCTTTCGACATAGTCAACCGATTGCGATGAAACAAAGCCTAAGTACTATAATCTTGTACAAATTTATTATATTTTTTTAAATATTTGCGACCTTCCGGTTCCATCATCAGATCAGCTCCATATCATAATAATTTTGCATTGTCATCTGATTTACACATTCTCAATTGTTAACCGGGAAGCGACTCGAAGTGAATTTGCAAGATTTAATTACAGACGAACAAACATCAGGCAAGGTGAAACTAAAGAAATGTTTATAAAAAGTGAAGCTAAGTTGTACATTCCGAAGTGTAAAATATTGCAATGCCGTTTTAAAACTGTCATTACAGGACGGTCCTGGAAAATGCGGGACGGTTGGCCACCATAACCAACAGGAAACAACGGGGTGGCCATATTCATAATCGGAAACCACAATGTTTATGGGATTAGGGACATAAAATTCTGATGATAATGCCGCCATTAAAATGATTACGAAAACAAACTACAACCACGCACGACGCGGGCTATAAAGGTAACATAGAATATATGTTAAGCTTCGTATTATATTTTTTTATATGATCTCTAGCTTTTGCCCGCAACTTCGCTCGCGTTGAATTCGGGGTAACACAGTTCCCCTTTCGGCTATTTTTTTCCCGACGTCTTTTTTTGTAGTGTATAGGCTCACGTTTGACCACTATCTAACCTGATGGTAAGCGATGATGTGGCCGACGATGGAACACGCTTGCCTAGAAGCAATGTATTCACTCTTGATTTAAAGACCCATAGGTTATAGCTATCAGTAAACACAGACTCCGGAAAATATCGTTAATGTACACAGAAATAAATACAAAAAATTAACAAATCATTGTCTATGTTGATTGCAAAATGGCGGCCTATGTCTAGCTTTATAGAGGGCTTTGTTGTATTCAAACATTTGATACTATCACCTGGTAAGGGTTGCAAAATTCGATGGATGCGAGACCCACAGAACCGATCATTGTGGCAACACTTGGGGGAGGCCCATGTCCAACGATGTACGTCTTTCGGCTGAAATGATAACTAGTTCTCTCCTGCGGTGGGTGATACTCGTAGTCCTAAATAAAACGAAAAAGGCAACTGAACGGACTTAGTCAGTAAAAGTCTGACACGCCCTCCCGTTCCAACCTAGAGAGGGACATGTCATTAGACCATATTTCCACCTCAACAAAAAAAACATCTTAAAATGACTGGCACGTGTGCCATACACTCATCTAACTAGACGTTACAATTTTATTCGGAGTCCAAACAGTCATTAAAAGTTTGTGCTGGTGTGGGTGTTCGCTTCAACATGTTTTGAAAATGTTTTCAGTCAGCTTGTCTACACATTTTTTCTTTACAAGACCAGACATTGTCTGGGGTGGGTAATTAAATCTGATAGCTTAAGTCGCTCTGATTTGAGTGAGAGTATCAGACTATTACCGACTAAATCACACAGTGTTTCATAAATTGTTCTTTGCGTTCCAGATCCACGAAGACTCCCGAACAATCCCGAAGCTCCAAATCGCTACTATCTCTCACTGTGTCCACACCCCGTAACGTTACGTGCACATGTCGCGTACAACTTTGCTGTCATCCTTATTATTTTACTGGTTGCAAGCAACAACTAGTTCCTACTTCATTCGTGTGTAGTCCTAACGTATTTCCCGCTTTAAAACCCAGCCGTGTTCTAGAGCCACGAAGACTTCCGAACAATCCCGAAGCTCCAAATTGCTACCATCTCTCACTGCGACCACACCCCGTAACGTTACGTGCACATGTCGCTTACAACTTTGCTGTCATCCTTATTATTTTACTATTTGCTAGCAACATCTAGGTCCTACTTCATTCGTGTGTAGTCCTAACGTATTTCCCGCTTTAAAACCCAGCCGCGTTCCAGAGCCACGAAGACTTCCGAACAATCCCGAAGCTCCAAATCGCTACCATCTCGCACTGCGACCACACCCCATAACGTTACGTGCACATGTCGCGTACAACTTTGCTGTCATCCTTATTATTTTACTGTTTGCAAGCAACAACTAGGTCCTACTTCACCCGTGTGTAGTCGCGCGCGGAAATAAATTACAGTTTTTTTTTAAGGTGGGAAATTCTTTACTTCAAATTATTATAGAGTTTAGAGCATGCCATACTCTCTAAAATTGACCATAATGCTAGAACTACACTGTGCACACGTGTGCCACACACGTCGATCTAGGCGCGTCAGTCTCCATACATTTTTAAAGGAAACTAGACTTGTAGAGTTACACTTGATCCACGCCACGCGACGTCGCTCTACGTGCAAATTAGACCTGTTATAGGTACGCACACCTCTAATATAGTTCTAGCTTCAATCATAATTATTCCAGCAGCTTGATATCAGGACTAGACGACCTCATTTTATTATGTTTAGTTACTGATCCTATATTGCTGTCTTCGTTTATAGGCAAGAAAAGTTGATAATGAAGATCTTAAAAACTTACTAATGAACTTCTGGTCCAAATCCCTCATAATCCAAGCTAAATTACAGCTTATTTCCGAACAGAACCAAGTAATATTAAAAACATCAGCGTGTACATGTCACGAACACATTTTTGGTGACAGGACATGAATTTATGAGGCCACCGAAAGACTTTTTGCCGTCAAAAAAAAAGGTTTGTTTTCAAAACTGGATTTCCGATTTTTTGCCGCAAACTTAGCAAAGATGTTGAAGTTTTAAAAATATTTGTTTATTCATAACTTAATAAGTCCTTTGGGTTTAGGGGAAGGGAAGGTATTTACATTTTAAATATTATGATGTAGAACATTGGGCTGGAGGTTTGGTCGAAGGAGTTACCGGCGCCTGGAACGGTGAGCTTTAGTCAGTAAAAGCACAAAATAGATAGGTTCAGAAGTCAATCTACATACAAAGAGCGCTCGAGCAACGCACACATAGACATCGCTCACGGACACGATATCTCGGTAGCGTCAAACCGTGCTGCATTTTTCGCACGCGGTGACGTCACACGTAACTTTAATGGGCTATTAATCTTTGTTATTTTTTGTTTAATCGAAAAAAGAAAAAATACGTGTCCACAATTTTTTTATAATCTAAAAAAAATACAATTTTATTTAGTCATAAAACGAAGATTTTTTTGACGCTTTATAATTCCATCAACCATCATCATTTTCCCCATGAATTAATAACCTAATTATAATCAGCACAACAAAACCAACCACTGCACAAATCGAGTTAAATTTAACCGTTTATAGGTGTCAGAGTTCGATGCTCAGTTCGAGTTTAAACTAATTAAACTAAACCAGACTCTGGTCGTAATAACATAATTCTGGGCAACGTCAGTTTAGGTCTCAGGGGTCGAAATAACCCGCTTAGCATCTAGAGGGTTATGCCATAGTCTTCGTCACAAAATATATAGGTACAGAAGACAATCTCACGTATATTCTTCACTTTATGTACCTACGCTCGGTGGACGCACACTCATTGCGTTTGAGCCGGAACTGTTCGACGAGCTGGCCGAGACGCTACCAAGATATCGTGTATCCGTGAGCGGTGTCTATGTGTGCGTTGCTCGAGCGCGCTTTGTATGTAGATTGACTTCTGTACCTATATACTTTGTGTCTTGGTTGTGTCGCGCTTAATTTTGTTATTGTAGTGTTAATTAAAGAGGATCTCAGACACGTGTAAGTAGATATATATGCTCGGAATTTTCATATATGAATATGACATTGTTTAACGTAATGAGGAAGTTTTCATAAGGAGATTTATATCCAACATTAGTTGTAGTAAACGCGACACCCGAAACACGTGTAAAGTATTTCTATCTCTTGACTGGCCTGTTGGTCTAGTGGTTAGTGGCCCTGACTGCTGTGCCGGAGGTCGTGGGTTCGATTCCCGTCCAGGACAAATGTTTATGTGATAAGCATGATCATTTGTTCTGTCTGTGTAATTTATCTATAATATGTATGTTTTTAGAAATATATAAGTATGTTTATCAGTTGTCTAGTACCCATAACACAAGCTCTGCTTAGCTTGGGACTAGACGGCGTTGTATGATAGTTAAAAAAAAAATGGTATTCACTGGTTAAAATACAACAATAAATTATAAACAAAACTAAGATCACATAAATAATAAATTAAATTACATTAAAACTAATTAAAAATAAAATAATATTAAAAAATTGCATTTTAATAAATTAAATTAAAAATTACATCGAAATGTCAGTGAGATAAATTAAAAAAAAGAATAAGTGGTGGGAATCGAACCCACGACCACCGGCTTAGAAGTCAGGGTCACTAACCACTAGACCAACAGGCCTGTCAAATGAATGTGAATGAGTCGTTGGTGTGTCAATTTAAAATAAATAAATAAATTATTGCCTAAGTCGATCCTAAAATCGATCATCTCTAAGAACAAAAGCCATCCCTACCAAGTATCAACTAGTTCTATAATAATTCCTGCCTAGGTCAGAAAACCAAGAAAACTACAAGAGAAAAACAGACAAACAAAATACAGCCTCACTTAAGGAATCGTATTCTACCCATGAACTAGCATAAGCCGAGCTTACACCGATACTTTTTTGTAACCCAACACGGCCTTATCCGCACTCGTGTTGATTTAGGGTACCAAACCGTGAAATAACCAAGTTTTTTTGATACACTTTGATTTTCGGATTAAATGTAGTAATGGAAGTTTTTTTAGGGTTCCGTATCTCAAAAAGAAAAACGCGTGGAGGTATCGAGTTGAAATTAAAACTATATATTCAAATCTGCGATCTCTTGAAGCTGTTAAAAAATCAAATTTCTAAATTAACGTGTGTTTCGATGCTCTCGTCATCATATCAACCGAAAGACGTCCATTGTTAGATATAGGCCTCCCCCAAGCGTCGCTACAACGACCGGTCCTGTGCGTCACGCATCCATCGGATTCCCGCGAACCTGACTAGGTCATCGGTCCATGACGCTCTCAAGGGAATTAAAATTTATAGGGTACTTCCCGTTGACCTAGAATCTTGAAATTTAGCATGAAGCAAGATCTCATAACACAAATATAGGAAACAATCTGAAAATATGTAGTTAGGTCACAAAAAAAAAACTTAGAAAAATCGAAAAACGATTCGTAACAATCTTCATAACTCAATTCGGGAATCGAACTGTCTTCACTCGCGCACTGACTTTAGGTAAGTTTGTACGGAGCCCACAGTGCACGAGACCGACTCGCACTTGACCTGTTTTTCTGTTACTTGTCACATCTTTTCACGTATTGGAGCTGATTTGATGGGTAAAGGAATAAAAGGTTCTATTATTGGGTGATGCTTTCGTATTTCTGTGTAGCGTTGCGTAGTTTATTTATAAATGATTCTACCTAGAACTACATTAGACCGACGGCGACGCACACGTGTAACACGCCTGATTTGTAAGTAGAACGACGCCGCGTGGCGTGGAAGTTTAGTAACACGCTCGATTTGTACGTAGAATGACGTCGTGCGGCGTGGATCTAGTGTAGCTCTACAAGTCTAGTTTCAATATAAAATGTATGGAGACTGATGCGCCCAGATCGACGTGTGTGGCACACGTGTGTGCAGTGTAGTTCTAGTTTCTTTTTTAAAATTAATAGGTTTATCTTCCTATGGTTTATCTGTTTTATCTTCTTATGGAAAGAAGTGGCTCAAAGCCGGGAACAATGGAAAAAAGGAGGGAGGCCTTAAATGTGGGACAGTATAGACTAGGTATAATAATAATATTATATTCCTATTGATTTTTTTTTCCTAATAGTATTTTATAAGGGTTCATTCACATTGTTTGTTAGTTAAAAAAATCCTAGTCCTTCTAATATAATTAAACTTATCTTGGTCTAATGGATGACTGATAATGACCTAACCCTAAATACTGTCAATTTTTTATACGTTTTTGCTGTAAATTGACCGTAGTAAGCCTACCCTGACCTCTTTTTTATGGTGACAAAGAGTCTGAATTATGAGTAACAAAAAAACTTAGGAGCAAAGAATATTAAATATTCTTTATAGTATAAATTTTATACAGTGATGAAGACTTTCGAAGACATTCCCCAACCCGCACTGGGCCCTGTGGTGCATTACGGCCCATTCCCTCTCCTGGTGAGGAGGCCTGAGTCCCAGCAGTATGAGCATTAAAAAGCTGATTATGCTTATGAAGACTTTTATGCTCAATTCCCACAAATTGGGATTTTTTGACATAGGTCTAGGTAGTCTAGGTAGGAATTTTAATGCAATTTAATTCAATTTGACATAATTTATTTAATGTTTTTTTTTTTTCCACAACTATCACACAACGCCGTCTAGTCCCAAGCTAAGCAGAGCTTGTGTTATGGGTACTAGACAACTGATAAACATACTTATATATATCTAAATACATACATATAATAGATAAAATCACACCCAGACAGTTCAAATGATCAAGCTCATCACATAAACATTTGTCCTGGGTGGGAATCGAACCCACGACCTCTGGCATAGCAGTCAGGACCACTAACCACTAGACCAACAGGCCAGTCGATGGATTGATCTATAATAATTCAATCTACCGTATTTCATTGAATCTATTTTCTTTGTTATTGTGTCGTACCTTGTTATTACGAGTGTTTATTAAATGTGAATGATCAATTTATTCAAAATATAAATAATATTGGTTTATCTACCAAATTCTGTAAGTGCAGTGCACACCTATAAGTGGAGAATTCGCTGCGATAATTGTTAATTGATCAGATTATTCCTGTATAAATGTTTTGGCAAACTATTCGTTGGAGTACCGTAATAAATAGATAAATAAAAATTACATCTAGACAGAAAAAAAAATGATCGCGCTCATCACACAAACATTTGTCCTGGGTGGGAATCGAACCCGCGACTTTCAGCTTAGCAGTCAGGGACAGTAACCAGTAGACCAACAGGCCAGTCAAATAAAAAAAGTAACCTAAGGTAGAAGTCAATATAAAGTAAATGATTGTTTTGGATTTCGAAAGAGTTTTATCAATCAAACTAGCCAATATTTACTCCCAGTCCTAAACGAAAAAGTTATCTTGAAGTAAATTGTTATTTCTATTACCAATGTGTGTTCAAAGTTGTTTTTCATTGGAAAAATATTTCTACAACGTTACGTACATTCTATATTATGTCTAAAAGTAAAGTTATTGGATATAACTAAATCAGTTAGCATATTATTATTAGTTCATTCTAATTTAAAATGGTTTTATTTCATACTACATTTTGCCCCCTTCGCCCGTGCACATAAAATATAGGCTATCCCTCAGGAATAAAGCAGTTTTCTATCGGAGAAAAAAAGTTTCGCAATCGGACCAGTAGGTACGTTCAGAGATCAAATGCCGGTCAAATAATAACTGCTCGTTCAAAATGGCTGAAACTTTGGAGAGTGACGCTGCTATCACATTGAGGTCGGAAACTTTTTAGACCACCATAATAATCACTATTATGGCGGTCTAAAACATTCAGATTTTATTAAGTATGTATTCAATTTTGTCTTTTTCTTTGTTTAACTCACTTCAACGCATGACATGCTAAACTCTTTTCGAGCATACTAGCTTCGGACTACTATCTGGGCCTCAAGTCTGCTATTACAATAGTGTAAAAATGGTCTATCATTGACTTCATAATTGTTGATTTTGACAAGTTTGGGTAATCTACTAATATAATGATGTCATTATGACTTTCCAATGGTCAACCACCGACACTTCATTAAAAGAAGAGGCTTAAAATGCTAATCTCGTACATAATGACAAATGAATGCAATTTGACGTATACGGTAATTTGCAAAACTTTTGACAGTTGTTTTGTTCAGTGACCTACCATTAGAACGTCATTGTGCAGTTATTGGTTTTAATATGCTCGATATTTTCATTCTACCACAATTCTATTAAGAGACCATTGAACGATCAATGATCGATGGTTATAATTTAGCAGATTACGAACTTTTAGCAAAGTGACAATGCGATCGTGTTGGAATGACGAATTTATAAAAATAGCAGACTTGGGCCCCTGGTGACCTGTAATGCAGGTTGTTGTACATACCTACATCAGGCACCAGTCCCTCACAAAGTTAGCTCTAAATTATAGGTAACTAGCGACCCTGGCTTCGCTCGGGTGCAATATTATACATTTAAACCCTCCTCTTGAATCACTCTATCTAATAAAAAAAACCGCATCAGAATCGGCTGTGTAGTTTTAAAGATTTAAGCGTACATAGGGATATAGGGACAGAAAAAGCGACTTTGTTTTATACTATGTAGTGATGGTAAGTTCTAGAATAAGATAACTGTGTGAAGGAAAAATAAATTAAAAATCACGTTCTAGAAACTGTAAATAAAGTGAAAACAAAAAAAAAACAAAAGTATAGCAACTACCGCTCCCAAATTAATAAAACACCTACCAATTTACACAAACTTAACCCTAGCATGTGCAAAATGACATGTCCCTGTCGCTAAAGGGTTAACGGACCTGTCAGCCGTGAGTTAGGCGCGCACCTGTCTCCTACGGCTTCGGGGTACGGTTACAGGATCGCACTTGACAGTCTTCGGAGACGCCTGTGGCGGCAGACGGGTTGGGTACTGTGTGACTATATGTATGTGGTGTTTGTAGGGTTAAGTGATTACAACGACGTAGGGATACATATCTACACTAGTGTTATAAAGAGGTGAAGTTTGTTTTTTTTTGTTTGTAGGAGGTAATCTCTGGAAGTACTGGTACGTACCTATCTATTTTGAGGTACTGGTTGATCCGATTGTTAAAATTTTTTCACTGATAGAAAGCTGCTTTATTCCTGAGTGACACATGTTATATTTTCGTACGTGTTCGAAGGCTAGTATCTTGTATGTCACCGGAAAATTACAGACTCCGTATTATTGTAATACATTTTTAACCGACTTTTATAAGAGGAGGTTCTCAATTCGGATGTTTGTATTTTTTTTATGTTTGTTCGCGCATAACTTCGTCACTTGCCAACCGATTTAAAAATTATTTTTTTGTTGCAAAGGGTATGCTTACCAAATGGTCCCATAGTCACCAAGTTGAGATCTGATGATGGTATCTTGGCGAAATCGAGGGAACTCCTCAAATTCAATCAATTTTTTTTAGTAAAGTCGGGTTTTTTTTTATAAAAAGGTTTTTATGTAAGTATACTAATATTATAAAGAGGGAAAATTTGTATTTTTATGTGTAACATACACTAAACTCTATGTATGTGTAATGAATAAACTCAAAAACTACTGTGCCGATTTCAAAAATTATTTCACCATTGAAAAGCTACATTCACCCCGAGTAACATAGGCTATATTTATTACCCATGCGAAGCCGGGACGGGCCGCTAGTCCTTACTAATATTATAAAAGCGAAAGTGAGTTTGTTTGTTACGTCTTCACGCCTAAATGGCAAAACTGTTTTTGAAAAAAACTTGGTAGGGTGTACCTACCAAGTTTTTTTCAAAAACAGTTGATATCAGGATAGACCACGTCATGAAATAGGACATAGGATACTTTTTATCCCGGAAGTATGTTCCCTTGGGATAATTTTCTGCTATCAGCAGCTAGTTATTTATAATTTAAAAAAAAAACGTTTTTTTATACGATAAATCATATCCAAATTCATTAGCTACCAATATAACCGTGTCTTTATAAAAAATATAGGTAATTAACAATTTCTCGCGATGTTTTACAATCTTCCGTCGTTTGTCATAAATGCACACTGCATTTACACATAACACATTGTTTTTATCAAATTTTGTTGAAGGTTTCGATAAAATGAAAACAGTAAACTAAGTTACACCTTGTAACACCAACTATCCTATCTATCTAACACAAATATCAAGAGTTCAAATCAGAATACAGATATACGCCACCTAGAAATGACATAATCACAACATCGGGCGTAGTCACTGAGAAACTGACAACCTCTCAATCACTACTGACAATCCCTACCACGCTCAACTAAGATAATAATCCACTTCGCTAATCACGCATGTTATCTTAAGATGACGTCATGTGACGTATCTAGGCAAATGCATGCGTGCAATGAACGCACGTGTCACAACACATCAGACCTACTTGTGCACCCGCGTGTACGTGTGCGGTGCGCGTGCGATGTCAACACCGCACTCATTTTTATAGAAAATTGGCTCATTTAGTAACTGTTTTATTTTGGAGTTCCGTGTTCAATTTTGCCAAGCGGAACTGGAATTGTTTCGGTGAGTGTTCGTCGGTCACGGGTGGTTTTCTCTTGAACTATCATTTTGATGTTTGTAAAATTCAATGTGCCAAGCTCGTTTAAAAGAGTTACCGTGACAATACAGTGTGCCAAACTCGTTTAAAAGAGTTACCGTGACTCAAGACTGCTAAGGTCAAAAAAAGTCTTAGTTAGTAAAAGTTTGACATGTTTTCTCGGTCCAACCTAGAGCGAAAATAGTCATTTGATGTCGGAAATCTAACATAAAAAAAGATAAATTCAATTTACTTCACTACCTACATATTATTTAATTTTAATGCAAAAAAGGTCAACGAGTTCATAAGAAAATTGAAGGTTTTTGCACTCTTTTATAGCGTTTGAGGAAAGAGCTGCAAATAATCCGGAGATTAGATACAAAAACCGCGAACATTGAAAAAAACAAGTTCCAAAAGCATCAATGTACAATAAGATACGCCCAAGTCAGTAACCAACAAAACTAAACATTAGCTGGTAAATCGTAGCTATCCACCAAATCAAAAAACGAAAAAAATTGCAGCAATAATAAAAAAAAAACTGGGTTAGTGCGAGTCGGACCCGCGCAGTGAGGGTTCCGTACAAACTTACCTATGTAAATAGTTCATCCCGAATCGTGTCTACATGATTATTCCTAGGTTTTGATTTCTTTATGAGTGTCAAAATATGCACCTAACCTAACCGAACATTAACGACCTTATCTTTAGATTGCGTTATATTTGATAGTATATTAATTTTAGCTTCGTACCTCTTCATGTTCCTGAGAAAAAGGGCCTTGTTAGACGAATGAAATGAGATGGATAGACGGACAAACGAACAAATAGATGGATAGGCAGACAACAAAGTGATCCTATAAGGGTTCCGCTTCAGGGAAATGAGGTTACGGAACCCTATAAAATGAAATAAATTGCAGCAATAACAAAAAAAAAACATCATACCAGGTTTAATTGAAAAGGTAGCTTTTCATAACCAAAAATGGACGATGTACAATTGAAAAAAAAAAACAGTTTATTTCAACAAACGATTTTGCTCTTCACTGCTCTCCCGTAGCATTAGCAAGTGAACGCAATACGTTTCATAATTTGTTGAGGGGCGATCACTTAATTACAAACTTCGCTAATTGGGACAGTTGGTGAGAAAATTGTCAAAGAGAAGTGGTCCAGTGGCAACGACTCCGACTTATGAGTTGTGACGTAGTGACGTAGTGAGTTCAAACCCAGGCAAACGCTTTACTTTATGTATCATACTGTCGAAATTTATTACCTTTATTACGATGTTGAAATAAGGTCCGGACTAAGCGTTTCGCCTCGTCGAGGGACTAGAACAATTTGCCTGCAGCGGCAGCGGTCTCCCCGTCCAATTATTTTTTAGGTTTTTTCAAGGCTAGAACGAATAGGCTCTTCATAAACTAGTGCGCCTCAGCATCAACGATTGCATCACTGCTTACCATCAGGTAGGATTGCAGTCAATCACTAGTTTATTGTTGATTGCTCCAAACTTCGAATAATTTGCTGCGCAATCTTTATTTTTAAGTCATATGGCAAATATACAGCGTGGCGATTAGGTTATCACATTAAATTATGCAGCAGACATTTCAAGTTGTTATTATTCCGTTAAAATAATAAAATAAACAATTTGACTAAAATTAAGAAAATGCATTTTTCAAACAAAATAAATAGCGTTATAATTGATAAAAAATAAAACATCCTTTATAATAATAGTTTACTGACCTGTAAAAGCGGCAACGCCGCGGCGCTGGCGAGTACGCGCCGTACCTAAGCGTACGCGGGTTATGAATGAATACCTACTTGTAAAAGTAGGCACGCGCGCGTGGTACTTTATGATGTTGTTTTATGAAATAATCAATAAAATATAAAATTAGTTTAAAAAATCTACACTTAAATGTCCAATTAGTTAATATTATGCATTTTAAATTTTTACATTTTCAAAATGTCCACCATGCTTCTGTACACACAAATGACATCGGCTTCCCGGACTGGCTTATCTCTGTCCAACAAAACCTGCACCTTTTGAGGTTTGAATGGCCGCTGCTTGTCTCTTTTTAAAATATTATGTACAGTGCGGTGGTGAACAGAAAATTGGCGGGCTGCTCTACGAAGACTTGCAGTTGGATTACGAGCGAAATAATTCAGAATTTCCTCTTCACGGCCTACGGCTACTCGATGAGGAATATCTGCGAGGTGTGGAACCAAAGATTGATTGTCTCGTAATCTTTGGACTGCCCGTGTAAAAATCCGTGGATCTGTAGGACATACACGTGTGGTATGAAACCTCTCTCGGTATGTTCGTAATGCATCCGCTGCGTTTTGCAGGCATTCTCCATAAATTAAAATCATATCGGTATACTCCGATGATGTAAAACTGATTCGAGGCATCTAGGAAAACACAATTTAAAAAAAAAAAACAAATATTGTTATTTAACCCTTCAGATACCGTCAATTAGAGACACAATAGTAAGACAATAGATGCGCGGCCACCGGTGGTCGCTTGGGGATTCATGAATTAAGCGTCTCGTTTCGCATAAACTGTCACACACACTATTTTCACTAAAGCACAATGTAAAACTAAAATACTATCGTATTATTAAGCTATTTATTCCTATTACAAAAATAAAGCTAGCACAAAACGATGTCCACAAAATTAAAAAAAAAAAAACAAAATACGAAGGGCGCGCGCGCAGATAGTTAACTCGTCAACTATCCCTCAAGTATTTTGGCAGCGGACTAGACTCATTCATCGGACGCACCTAAGAAATTAGAATTATGCCTATAAACATCTCCGTACCCCGTAATATTCGAACATAGAGATTTAAACCTTAAGTCGTAATTTGTAAGAATATTGTTGCATATTTTGTCATACCTCCCATGCGGTCACTTTTCATCTTTTAATTTGGCGCACAAAAAGCGCCTTCAACTATTAGGCGTAAGGACATTTTTCGCTTGATTGTTTACGTTTGTAGTAATGATTAGAAGAAACATAAACAATTCAAACGTAAACAGTTTGTAAAATGATAGTTTAGTGCTTGTAGGTAATACAGAATGGCAACGTTTGAAGTTGTGAACTAGGTATCTTCACCAACCTCGGGTCTTTGACCTACTTTTATTAGTCAGCTGATTAAGTTCATGCAATACATGATGTTGAGAAATATTAAAATGGAAAAAAATCTCCCACGGGTAGAATATTGTTTATTATTAAATTATTTTAACCGAATATGATAAAATACCTAATAAAGAATATGTGGCTTCAATTAATGTGATAACCTAATCGCCACGCTGTATAATACACTAGCTGCTCCCAGCGGCTTCGCCCTCGTGATAGCAGAAAATTATCCCAAGGGAACATTCTTCCGGGATAAAAACTATCCTATGTCCTATTCCAGGACATGGTCTATCCGTGTACCAAGTTTCATCAAAATCTGTTTTGCCATTTAGGCGTGAAGACGTAACAAACAAACAAACTCACTTTCGCTTTTATAATATTAGTAAGGATTAAAAGCTAAAATATGTTGATCCGGACACTGTGTCCGAATCCAAATCAACAATAACTCGTTTAATTTTGTTGCTTCAGTCACTAAGAGCAGGTGATATTAAGGTCAAACGCGATTCAATCGAAAATTATAAAGAAGTGCTAAAAAAAGGACACCATATGTGAAGTGAGACCAGCTTGAGCAAGCAAAAAAAAACGTGCCAATTTCAAGGGCACTTTAAACACAGGAAGACTTTTTAATGTAGATAGTCTCGCGTTTGACCACTATCTCACCTGATGGTAAGCGATGATGTGCTAGATGAAGGAGCACGCTTGTCTAGAAGGAACCTATTCACGCTTGACTTAAAGGCTCTTTGGTTGTAGAAAGTATCAAGAAACACCGGCAGAAAGTATCATCTCACTCAACTAATAATTCAGCTTGAGTTCTCGATGAAAATATCAAAACCACTTTATGTGCCCTCAAGCGCTGATTGTACATACGTCTGCACAAACGGAAATGACCTTTAAAAACGCTTAATTGTCATACTGTATATAACGGTGTACAAAATTAATTCAGCCGACCATTTTGGTCTCGTTTATCCAAGAAAAATCAAGGAATTATGTCTTATAAATTTTTTTGGTGATTTTTCTAAAAAACGCGCAATTACTAATAATACCCTTATAAACGTTAGGGTGTAAGAATTGTAACAATAGTGTAACAATGATAACTTCATCAGAACTGAATTGTATCAAAAATTAAGATCTATCTGGAAGCGTATCCTTTAAATAAAAAAACATAATTGAAAACATAGTTATAGTGTGGAAGTATACATTACTTTTAATAAGTTGAGTGTTTTTATTTTTTATGTTCTATTTCTTCACATTAAACTCGAAATATATACCGAAAAAAGAAATGAATACTTCCTCCTTTTTTGGAAGTAGGTTAAAAAAACAAGATCAAATTTCTCCACGGCAACAAAGTTTTTCCTGCGCAAACAATCGTCGAGTCCAGGTGATCGGTCTAGCGAGCTCGTCCCTCATTGTCAGCCACTCAGCAATCGACCGGCTTTTTGTAACGGATGCCACGCACTTACAAGATTAATTCACACTCAGCTGAAGATTGATATGTTGTGACAATTGGTATCCTTTGTAAAAATATCTAGTAGTTGTAGCTAGGTGGGTGGAAGTAGTGCGGGGGGTGATATAGTAATTAATTCATTAAACCCCAAGCGAACGCCGGCGTTCGCGCACTCATTTTCTTTCTATTGTGTCTCTAATTATCACGATTGAAAAGTTAATGTATCATCGATACCAGGGGGGTCTACTCGCTTTCTCCGAAACGAAACTTTCGTAAACGAACGATATTCATTTGACGTTAGAATTGCAAACAATCCTGTGTCATAATTATATATTTTTTTGAAACATAACTAATTAGAGTAGGTTTAGAGATTCGGTACGTCAAACAATTTTCGTTCGTGCGAAATTTCGGAAACGAAAGGAACCGTGGTAGGAACACGCGAAATTTCAATCGAAACTTCGTTTTTCGGAGAAAGCGAGTAGACCCCCAGTGCCGTATATTAGGCCAGTGCTATCGGTATCTACTCAGGTACAGGTCGCAGGATCTACAGTCTTGATACTTATGACAATATAATATACATTTTTTTTTTCAACAATTTGATCTATTTCACGATAAGACCAATCGTTCTAATATCTTTTACTTACCTACCTTTACTACAAAATGCCAAAAGAAAATCTACTAGCATTGAAAACTATAAACGTTGACATTTATCGTCTTGTTTTGCCAAAAGCTTTGAAAGCAAACATTCTTAATATGTGAACCTTAATTTTTATGCTGATAGGCGCCATAAAGAAAGCGCCCATGTGCTAATATTGACAGCGTTGTCAAAGTTTCCAGCAGACAGGCGCGACTTTGTGACATTGACGCGAAAACGCTTTCTTTTAGAAACTGTTCTAGGGTATATTGGAAGTGTTGTCGCATTCTTGTCACAGATAATCATCATCACCTTTCTGCTGCTGTCCTATGTTACTTGGGGTTGGCACAATACCTTTTTTCTTCCGTTCTGTCCCGTCACCCGTCATGTTATCACTAGCTTCCTTTTCTTTCATATCACTCCTCACACAATCCAGCCATCATTTCATTGGCCTCCATACATCTGTGTATACTCCTATCTCCTGTTTTTCTCTGGGAATCTTGAAGAAAATTAATTCCGGGCAATAACTTGTCTACTTCTTGGTAACCTGTCGTGCGAAATTGTTGTCAAAAGGACTTTTACCTGTACCGAGTATCACTGTTTATGACGTAACATATAGCATGTGATTACAAGGTATTGTATTACCAGCTCCTAACACCCACGCTTCAGCCACGTGACTGTCGAAATGTACCAAGAAATAAAAACCATGCGATGTCCTATTTCAGGGCATACCCTACTCCACGGGCTTGTGGAGGACGTGCCATGAGTAGCTCATCTTAGGTCCTTCCGGTAAGGACCAAGCCAGGGTCGACAGCACGTTATGTTCCACTCGCTCCTCAAAGAGATGTCAGCATTGATGGGGCCAATTACGGCCACAAAACTATTGAACGAGTCAATCCAAAAACAAAAATAAAATACACTGCCCACTGCCACTTAAGGTTGACGATTCCTCGGACTATATCGGTAACCTTGGTTATCCTGCAAATATCTTGTTTACCGTTTCACAATATATTAAATTCTAGAATTATTTGGAAATACATGAGTGATATTTTCAACGCTTTAGGTTACACTCTGGAGCTCAAAAATGCAATACTAGAAACAAGACCAGCTGACTAGTTCGTCTGTATACGAAAATATTTCAATATCAAATTCCATTTCAAAATACAGCTCCCGTTTTAGTGACCTCAATTCAGGTTACGCAACAAAACTGGCACGAAACGACTAGCAGAAAAGAATATAAAATTCCAGAATTTCAAACAATGTGATCTAAATAGTTCAGGGAGGAGTTTAACAAAGCCGTGCTGATCAGGACTTGGTGGAAACCACTAGAATGCTGCGTACCGTTGTTGTACAGAGTGCCAGCATACCGCCGGCATAGACCGAACGCGGCGAAGCGTGAACTATTGAACTCGTCGGAACGGCAGACATGCGACGAATTGATGGACAAGCGGCGGTTGAGACAGTAGTACCGGTTGGAGAGGACATTTTAAAGAAGGAAAGAAAGAAAGAAAACACGTTCATTCAACAGACAGACACAATGAAGAAACAAGTACATAGAAACTTAAATAAAAACAACATAACAATCTCAACAATTCTACATTTGAAAGAACGGCTGGCATATTTATACTTGCCTTTATTTTTATTGATAGGCCCTTGACCACAATCTCATCTGTTAGAAAGCGATGATGTGGTCGTCGTGATCTACGATGGAGCACGCTTGCCTAGAAGCTGTTCACTTTTCACTTTAAAATACCCAAGCCATGAGGAAACATAGAGGTCGGGAGGCAATTCCACTCCTTAGCTGTACACATAATGAATGTGATCCCAAAACTTTCAGTGTTTATGGGTGGAATGCCCATCATGTACCGGTGGCGTAACATCGTACTTCTGATGGTCTGATGATGGAACGCGCGGAATAAGTTATGTAATTCCGACGCACACTCCCAGAATGCAGCCGGTAAAAAACCGATAGGCTACTAACTCAGCGCGGATGCTTCTGGCTTTGATTCGACGAGTGCATCATTAAAAATGATCCTCTTGGCTCGTTTTGCAATCGACTCAAGAGCGTCAAGTCGGTATGTATTAGATCCGACCCAAAGATGAGAGTAGTGGTTCATACATACTCTAACTTGCGTTTGATAAAATTTGAGCAGCTATTCTGATCTGAAGTAGATACTGTCTCACCTTTCATAGGATTTTCAACGTTTTGGCTGCCAGCTGAGCCTTTGTCTCAATATATGGTCCAAGAACGATCATGGGCGTGGCATAGGTCTCGTAGAGCAGATGGTTGATGGGGCCGAAAGTCTTTGTAGTGGTGACAGCGCGGTAAAAGACGCAGCGTAGGTGGACCGATGATCTGGTGAGGGTCGTGGGAATGTGATGGATGCGAGATGCATAAGACCAGTCGTAGCAGCAACACTTGGAGGAGGCCTATGTCCAGCAGTAAACGTCTTTCGGCTTTTTGAGTTAAACTTCTGCAAGTCATCTCCTTATTGATCAACACCTTGATTAGGTAACGAAATACCGCTTTTTCATACAAATAACACAAATTTTCCGTAAAATTGCTAAGTTCTAAGTTAATTTAAAGATTTAAATGCGTCTAGCGTGTATCAATTTGTAATTTTATCTTACAAAGAAGGTGCGAACAGAGATATTTAATTTGCATATAATTTTACTTGTGGTTTATAGACATTAGGTAGATTAAAATGAGCCAAAAAAATAATTTATGATGATTTGTTAGGAATCTTGATGGGATCTGTCTTATTATGTAATTATTTCCATTTACGATCACCATTATTATATAAATACTTTTAAAATATCTTTCTGGGTGGGAAGTCAATAGCTAATCATTAACTAATAACTTTTTTTTTACTGTAGTTTTATGTTTTAAATTTATGCAATTTTTTTTCTGACTGTGACAGGCTGCCACGACACAGGGAATTCTAGTGTCTTGACTTTTTATATAATATGGAGTATGTTTTTGTTTGGCACAATAAATTATATTATATAATTACTACCACTATGTCTGGAGCGAGGAATCAGGCTTTTGAATATTGCATAATCGTTACATATTTATTTTTTATTTTTTCAACTAATGCTTGACCGCCATCCCACCTGATGGTAAGCAGTGATAGCGCACTAGTTTATGAAGAGCCTATTCACTCTAGCCTTGAAGACACCTAAATTATAATCATAATTATACTTATAGAAATAAAACCCACAGAAACATAAAAATAGCGAACAAGTTATAAGTACCCTACAATTTTTTTTTGAGAAAATAAAATGAATATTAAGCAAACTAATTATCATTGTAAGTCGTACTTACCTCAGATTGTTAATACTTATTAACGTTTAATTTCAATGAAAATACGTTTTACAATCCATACCAGCAATAAAACCCAGCAATTACAAGTTTTATCTCGTTCGTTAAACTTACATTAATAGCTTCTTGAGTGGCGTATGATTCCATAAAATGAATGGCTTACCTGAAAGCAAAGAAAAATAAAGTTTTAGTGCATTTTATTTAAGTACCTATATAGAACAAATAATTATAGAACTTCTAATTTACAGTAAATAATTATGGCAAACTTAACAACGGTATATTTGTATGAACTAATACCAAATCGTCAAAAATTTTATTTTTATAATATTTAACTTTATTCAAATAATTATAGAAGACATATTGTGACGTATGTGTTTGTATTATGATGTAGCAGTTCTCAATCAATAAATTAAAAACAGCCAACACCCAATATCTGAATTAAAAAATACGTTTATGGCTCCATCATCAAACCAGATCCATAGTACCATATTAAAGCACTGTCACCCAAATTACGTAAATATACCAAATTTCAGCTCAATCTGTTGGGGATAACTAGTCCAAAATTCATTTGCGAGATTCGTCCCACACACACTTATATGCAAAAATTGTAAGTTAAATAAAAAACTCGTAAAAACCACGCCACTTATTTCTTTATTCTTACACAAATACAAGGGGATAACAGAAAACCCTACCTCAATTTCGGCTAAACGTTAGCATTATGGAAACTAACCTTAACTAACCCTGAAGCGCCGTGTCCGGTCGTTAAGACCAGCCATGCATGTTTTCTGTCTAACCCATCGTTGCGTGCAAAATTCCATCTTCCCGACTTTGGGTAGGCTAGACCTCGTATTTCGAAATCGGTTTCTCATTTACCGGTACTAGGGATTTCCACATTTGGTTGTATGGTACTTAAAATATATTGAATACAGGATTTTCTACTAAGATTTTATTTTGGTAGAAAAGTGTTTTCGGTTTAAAAGCAGAATTTTGTTTACATATCTCAATATTCAACTCGTAAAAATGGTTGCAGTAATTTATGTTATCACCGTTTCGGTGAGACAAAAAATCGATACCCATTCGCTTAAAATCAATTCGAGAAAAACCAAATTCCCTTCAAAAAACCAACTGAAGTATCCGACATTTTTCCGTCACATCAGCATAGACTTGACATTTATACGGTTCCCAAACAAATCTACAATGCATTTAAAATTTTAATCAATATGACATCCCGTTAGTAACTACCAGTTTAGGCAATAGTTTACAATAAGCATTAAGGAAATTATTCATAAACAAATACTTTATCACGCTGAGGTACCCAGAGAGTTGATAGGTAGTGCTATTAACCCGTAGCGAGCGGTGGGGGGGCCAGTCGGCCCACTATCTATCCCATTACCATCCGTTACCATTTTATTACCCTCTTCTACCATTTGTCGGGTCACAAAAGTTTTAAACCGAATTCTTTTTTTTCTTCTTCGAAATTTAAAAAAAACATTTGTTTGTTTTTGAAATCGGAACCATTTTTTTTTTCGGTTCGTCATCGGAGTGTTATGGTCTTATAGTCGTTGACGTTATTATAGAATTTCATTTTTATGGTCCGAATGTAGATAAATGGCCGTCTGTAAGCTTTATCAACATCATAAATGTTTATTTCTTGTGTTTTGTAAGAATTCGATGTGTTTTACATAGTTGTGATTCGGGTTTCAAGAATATGGTTATGTTTAAAATCGAAATTAACAGTCGTTGTACTAATCGTTTGATTTTATGTTTTAACAGTATCAGTGAAAGGTTTTACTTTTTATTAACAATTTGCTTCTAGTTTAATTTCTGATAAAACATTAATTGATTTCTAAAAGAATTCAATAAAGTTCAGTCGTTTGGATTAGTTTAGTTAACGCCTTCTCATATTCTCAATTAAACGAATAACCTTTTTTACTTTATAGGTACTAAAATCTTATTAGTTTAAAACTTTTTATGTATTCTGTGTCCATCGCGTAATATTGTACTACAATTCGTTTCTACAATATGCAACTGGAATAATGCACATATTATGGAAATAGATTAATTATAAATACATTTGTAGCTTATTGGCATACACCGCAGTGACACAGTCATGATTTTCTTCTTAGAATATATTTTTAAGAAGAATTTTATCTTATAATCTTATCTTAAAATATATCTTGATAATTTTAGGTTATTTTAAGCAAGCTTTTCGTGAAAATAATTTTTTCATAGCAAGCTTTTATAGCTCGGTATAACTATATAATTAATACTCGGCAAGACGAATCATACGAGCCTAAACTCGATGGGGTTGTGTCATTTAATTACCAAGTTCCTATAGCCACCTTCCGGTTCCATCATCAGATCAGATCAGCTCCTTGTCATAATAATTTTGCATTTTCATCAGATTGTAGGTATGCATAATTTCAGCTCAATCGGTAACCGGGAAGTGGGTCAAATTTAATTTACAAGATTTGATTACAGACAAACATCGGGACAGGTGAAACTAAATAAAAGCTTGTAAAATAGCTGAAATCGATTCAGTAGCTATTCGATCCTGAACATTGTACTTTCAGGATAATCATGATTTTGAATTATAATTTGTTAACATATTATAAAACCATGTAGGTCGGAAGGCCTCCTTCAAGGTGGACCGATGACCTGGTGAAGTTTGCGGGAATCTGATGGATGCGGGACGCGCAGGATCGATCGTTGTGGCGACACTTGGGGGAGGCCTATATCCAGCAGTGGACGTCTGTCGGCTAAAATGATGATGATGATGTAGGTATAATTAGATTATAGAGCGTAAAAATCCTACTAATATTATAAATGCGAAAGTTTGTATGGATGGATGTATGGATGGATGTATGGATGGATGTATGGATGGATGTATGGATGGATGTATGGATGAATGTATGGATGATGTATGGATGGATGTATGGATGTTTGTTACTCTTTCACGCAAAAAACTACTGAACGGATCTCGATTAAACTTGGTACACGAGTATACCATATCCCAGAATAACACATAGGATACTTTTTATCCTGAGATTATGTACGCGGGTGAAGCTGCGGGCAAAAGCTAGTAAATAAATAAAATAAGCATTTTATTTCTATTTTAAGTCTTCATAATTTCTAACAACAAACAATAAGACAGAACAACAATACTGGGTATTTATTTATCCCCCATTTCATTTTAATAGACATTAATCAAAGAATATTTCAAAAATAATAGTTCATAGCTCAAAGTTTATAAATTGTTCAAACAATGATAATTGGGAGACAAAAGGAAAACATTTGAGTCTGTATCAAAAACAATATTTTTCTGTGAACACAATATCACAGATGAAATATAAATTCTTGTGTGCTTTTGTTTTGATATCATTTAATAATAAAAAAAATATTTATTTTCAGGGATCGTGTTCTATAGATACAAACTTTACAGACTAACATAATATCTATAGGGTTATTTGTATAACGCTAACAACCTTGCAGGACTGTATTGCTAACATTTTAAACAACAACTTTTGTTCTATGACTTTTTACTAAAGATAAAACATTTACCAAAAACAAACCTTCAAGATTTTGTTGTTCTATCTAACACATTTCAACTCTGTATTTTGCTATACCTACCTACGTCTGTATGATGCGACGCAAGCGCATTAAGCAACCCTACTACTCGATCCCAATTCTTTGCGCTATTGTACTATCGCTTGCTACGCATAAACTTCGTAATATTTAGAACGTTTAATTTGAATATTTTTATTTTTGTATGAAAATCTAATGAAATAAAATATGATAAATTTTTAAAAGTCATAGAAAAAAAGTTGTTGTTTATGATGATCTTAACATAGTCCTGAGAGGTTGCCAGTGTTTAACAAATAACCCTGTATAATTCAAAATGTCATCGCTCGAAGCTCACCAAAGTTAGTTAAAGTTAGTCTAGTCATTCACAAAGTTATAGGTGTTCCACCTCATCCTTTTGTGATCATTTGTAAACGAATATATTTACATACAATAGTAATAAATTCTAAATAAATGAAATCCCGAACAACGTCTTTGAATCTTCACAATTGCAAATTCAAATCTTTATAAGTTTTATGACACTTCTAGACTGCTTAATGGTCTATAACTTTTTGTAGGGTTCCGTACTGAATGCGTAAAAACGGGACCTTATTACTGAGACTACAATGTCCGTCTGTCTATCAATAGGCTATATCTGTTATAGCTAGACAGTTGAAACTTTCACACATGATGTTTCTGTTACCACTGTTACAAAAAATAAATACAAAAAACTGAATAAAAACTAAAAAAAAATATAACAAACGTGATTTTATGCCGTTTTTTGCTTAATATAAATAATAGTTATAATATAGTTTCTGTAACAGCTTATGTTGTATAGATAATTTATTTTATTTTGGCATCAAACAGTCATAAAAAAAAAACAATATAATTCTTAAAACAATTAGTTCCATGCAATAGACCTATAGTGCTGCCAATGTAAGTAATGCTACGGAACCCATCATAGGCGAGTCCGACTCACACTGGGCCGATTTTATTATAAAAGTATCAAGTTGCATTTATGTGAGAACTTTGACGTTTCATATTAGTTTAAAAAAAATACGATGACATAAAAAGTCACAATAGACCGAACATCTTCAAAAGAAGATATAAAAACATAATAATTTTAGTCTCAACTCAGTCTTAAACTCTTTGATTTAGGATAGAAAACATGCATCTAAAGCATAACAACATGTGGATCAAAGACGCGTATAAATAAACCAGTTTTGGTCCGTGTATCACAAATTATCTTGTTAAGAAGTGAACTGATGAGTGGTATAACAAAGAAGCTTGTCTGATGAAGATGTTATAATCACTTACTTCCTTTCGACTTTAAAATTAAAGAGGTAACTAATTGGTAGTATGTTTGGTTCAGTTGTTGAACGATTGACTGTTGCAGTGCATGTAGCGGGTTCTATTCCCTCATGAAACAATTTAACAACAGTTTAACATAATACAATAAGGCGAGTATTTCCCTGGGCACATAACAACTGCGGTAGTAAGACTCTTCTTTGAGGAGAAGCTGGACAGGCGTCTTCACCTTCCGCCTAATGCAGGTCTTCATTCACCGGATACCAGTTCAGGAGATTCCTGTTTCGGATTCTAGTGGAAGAAACGCTTGGGTGAGCGGTTGGTGGAGCAAGAGTGCTCCATCTAGCTAGTAGCGGTAGCCAAAAGTTTCCTATTTTTAGAGAATGTCAGACTTTTACTGAGTAAAACCTACCTGTTTTTCAGAGTTATATTTTTGCAGTTTCAACAAGAGCAAATTCAACAAGTAGGTTAATTTTATTAGAGGGTAGAGCCACTGGCAGAATCTATTCTAACATAGTTTCAAAATATCAAGATGTCACAGTCCGACTATAATAATGTAACAGTGTTGTCAACATAACAAAAACGATTTTTTTTTTTGTTGATTGGTTTGCGCTTGACTGCTATCTCACCTGATGGAAAGCGACGATGCGATCGACGATAGAAAGCGCTTACCTAGAAGAAACCTATTCACTCTCGACTTAAAGATTCCGGGTTGTAGCTATTAGGAAACACAGACTATTTATATAAAGTTGCCCTCAGATATCTTATGACGGTTTTTTTCAGCATAGCCTACTTATATACACGTAACTGATAATAATTATTCCTTTACGTTCCAGGGCTACAGTAACCCGAAAACACTCCGTAGCACTAGCGGGCTTCAAAGACAGCTGACCCTCAAAAGAATTGAAAAAAAAAAAGAAATCAAATCGTGTGCTCCATATTTGTCATGGGGACTTGGGTGGGACACTTTGGCCTTCTGGATCAAAGGATTTTTTTCTATTGAATCTCTTTGCTTGACCATTACCTACATTGGCTTCAATGTGTCGTTTTCGTCTGTACATTATGTGTGACAGCTGTTTAAACGTTTCGTTGAGCAATATGGATGTTTTGAGTCGTATGATTTTTACAAGCTTTTATTTAGTTTCACCATTCCCGATGTTTATCTGTCATTGAAACATGTACATTAAATTTGACCCACTTCCCGATTGAGCTGAATTTTGCATGCACGTGTAAATTAGATGACAATGCAAAATTATTATGACAAGGAGCTGATCTGATGATGGAACCGGAAGGCGGCTATAGGAACTTGGTAGTTAGACGACACAACCCCATCGAGTTTGGGCTCGTATGATTCGTCTTGACGAGTATTAATTATATAGGTATACCGAGCTGGAAAAGCTTGCTATGAAAAAATGATTCTCATTAAAAGCTTTAGTTAAAGTTTTTGCAGTTAATAAGAAACTGAATTACTTTTGCACATGATTAGTAATAATTCCATTCTGAATTATGGCATATTAATATGTGTACACATACACCTCTTAAATACATAATTTAATATTATTAACTAGCTTATGACCGCAGCTTCGCCCGCTTGCATAAAATATAGTCTATGTCGCTCAGGAATAAAGCAGCTTTCTATCGGTGAAAAAAAGTCTTAGCAATCGGACCAGTACTTCAGAGATTACCTCCTACAAACAAAAAAAGTAATTATCCCTTTTTATCTATTATAAAGATGTCAAGTTTGTTTTTTTATTTATAGACGGTAATCTCTGGAAGTACCTAGGTACAGGTCAGATTGTTAAATTTTTTTCACCGATAGAAAGCTGCTTTATTCCTGAGTGAAATAGGCTATATTTTACTATGTAGTATTAATAACCTATGTCACTCAGGAACAATGTAGCTTCATACTGATAAAAAAAAAAAAACAAAATCGGTTCATTAGTTCCAGAGATTACAAACAAAATTACAAACTTTTCCTCTTTATAAAATTAGTATAGATGTCAATAGAAAGCAGCGGAGATGACTTACACTAGGTACCTTCGCGGCCGTCCGGTAACCATCCTAACTCCGATAACCGACCGAGCCCAAGACGTCGACGGCGCGTTCCTGCGCGCCTCAAGGATTTGTCAGCAACTGCAGAGGGCCCAGCTGGGTCGAAGCCTACTGGGGCCAGGGTTATCTGGAAAGAAGCTCGAGCCCCGGTTTGAAGAGGCTAGAAGGATGGGGGTGGGTTTTTAGTCAGTAAGAGTCTGACACTATCTCCCTCTCCACCCAAGAGCGGGGGTTGTCATTGGATGATTTTTGCCCACCGTAAAAAAAGGTACTTTAATGAATACACACAAAAACTTAATAACAAAACCCGCTCACAATTTCCATCCAGCATTTTTATTCAAAACGGTTTACAAAGCACTAATTGTCAACCCAACTCTTTACTTCAAGTCCTCAACGTGATACAAATATGTATGAAAATTCACATTTTGCCGTCATTTTAACTCGAGTACAATGTAGGCCATATTTTTTATTCTGTAAATAGTTTAATAGCAGAAAATTGTTGGGCGTTACGCTGACACGCTCCGTTTGTTGCCTTCTCGTACCTCACCTTGTAAGGGCTGCCAGAAATTATTTAAGTATGTAATAATTATTATTTTAGGGTTCTTTTAATATCGTGCGGTTTTGATAACGCACGCGGGATTGCTCCGCATACGTAATCCCCGCAAATGTACTTTTCATGAAAGTATTTAATCTAATGCGTTGAATACGCTCCTGGGACGCATTTTGACATTTTCTGCACGTGGAGCTAACCCGCATGCGAGAATGAAAATCATTTTTTCATAGCAAGGTTTTATTGCTTGGTATACCTATATAATGAATACTCGTCAAGATGAATCATACGAGCCCAAACTCGATGGGGTTGTGTCATTTAACTACCAAGTTCCTATAGCCACCTTCCGGTTCCATCATCGGATCAGCTTCATGTCATAATAATTTGGCATTGTCATCTGATTTACACGTGCATGCAAAATTTCAGCTCAATTGGTAACTGGGAAGTGGGTCGAATTTAAATTACAAGATTTGATGACAGACAAACATCGGGACAGGTGAAACTAAATAAAAGCTTGTAACAGCCTTTATGCTTGGAGTCGGAAATGAAGATATTCCCAAGTGAACCAAGGTTGCCGACATAGCCCGAAGAATCATCAAACTTAAGTGGCAGTGGGCATATTGATCGCTGAACAGATGGTCGATTGAGCTGAAAGATTCTAGAGAGGCGGCTGAAGAAGCAGAGTTAGAAGGTCTTCCACAAAGTGGACCAATAACCTGGTGAGGGACAGAAATCCGATGGATACTAGGAAACAAGCTTTGAATGAAAATCATTTTTTCATAGCAAGCTTTTATAGCTCGGTATGCCTATAGAATTATTACTCGTCAAGACGAATCGTACGAGCCCAAACTCGATGGGGTTGTGTCGTTTAACTACCAAGTTCCTATAGCCACCTTCCGGTTCCATCATCAGATCAGCTCCATGTCATAATAATTTTGTATTGTCATCTCATTTACACATACATGCAAAATTTCAGCTCAATCGGAAACCGGGAAGTGGGTCAAATTTAATTTGCAAGATTTGATGACAGATAAACATCGGTAAAACAGAACGCAAGAAAGTATTCATACAGTTGAAACTCTAATCCTTCTTGGATTAGAGTTCTGTGTTAGCCAATCACCACTTTTACGAAAGCAATAATATATCATACACACACTACTAGCAAAAGGTCAAATCATAATTCACGTACTCGTCAACTCAAATAATATTTCTTTGCGTATTCGCATAAACACCGGGTCGTGTACAGCCCTACGTTTAGGCACGTTTACCTAACAATTTTCACAAAATCGCTAATTATACGCTACACCTAATTCCTACAAAGGGTGATGACTTATTCTTCAACTCAACACAAACGAAATCCAACTCTAACACTATCAAAATAAACCATGAAGTCGAATAACAAACAAACGTCGATTTACTGCGCAAAAAATCAAAGTGAATGTGTTCTAAGGGATGTTCAGATGCAACTCAGAGTGTAATGGCAAATAGTCTTAAGCGCCACTGTTCAGTGCGCAATTATGGACCTAATCTCCGTATTAATAGAGTAGTTTATCTGTTATTTTCGGGGACGGATTTAAGCAAGATTGTTGATAAAATTCCGGGCCTTTGGGATACAATTCTATTGAGTCCCTGTTTCGTATATCCGCCCTTTTTTCAACGCCAGATGTCTAAAAGCACCGTGCATTGTGCGCAGAACTCGACTCGCTGCCCAATTATATTGTTAATTTTGAAAATATTAAGCATCGAAATATAAAACTGGCAGTACTATAATAAGCCATTATGGCGTATGAAAAGTTTCGCGAACTCTCTTCGGGTGTCGAGTTTCTCTTAATGTGAGGTGTTAAATTAGCACAAAAGATATGCGATTTTGCTCTTTGAATGTTCACGGTTTTAATAAAAAGGGGTCTTTTAATAGCTGGTTAATGAGCGGAGATGTTTGTGTGATTCTTTTAATATTGAAGTTGGGTATTGAAATTTTTAATGTCCGAGGCAAAATGGTTTAAGCCACAATAAAATAGGGTCTTTTGAGATGGTTTTATATTGACACTTGGTGGGAACTCTGTCAATAGCATCATAATCTGTCTGAGCTCTCTCGGTCCACCTAGAGCAGGTACCGTTATTTGATGAATTTTCCCCCATATAGCTTTTGAATAACAACATTTACGTATGAAAAGTGAATAGATTTGCTAAAAACCTTGCCAAGTTTGGTGCCAGAACCGACTGTCCAAATCATAGCGTACTGGATAAAGCACACAGGACACTATACGATCAAGTCAAACAAAATCAAATCAAAGCATTCATTTCAAATAGACCATTTGCAGGCACTTTTGAATAATCAAATGTCGGTCAGTCCAAAAAAATGAAGCTAAATTGCACGTTCCAAAGCGTAGATCTCTATGGAGAAGAACGGATCTATAATTAAATCATATTGAGTTACATTTAATCTTGGTTACATACCACCCTTGTTACGGTCTGCTCGATATCGAGCTAACTAATTTTATAATTGTTCTATTGCGAGAAGATATCGACCTATATCATAGGCTTATGGAATATCTCCTCATTAGCCATATTTTTCAACAGAACAAAGATCTCTCATTACTTTTATAATACGGTCCCGGGACAAACTCCGCCATTGCATTATCAAGTTTTAAAGACACTCATTTTTAAATCAACGAAATAAGAAGAAAGGAAATCAATAAAAACCTTTTGAGTACATTATACGAGTTGTAATTTAATAGGTTTTAGTTTAAAGGGCCGTCTGAGGAGGCCTTTTGGCTCGCCTCTGCGGTAACTAAGTCTGTATCATTCGATACGCCAGTTTCGGGAAGTCTATTGTGCAATTTGCAACTGCTATGCCATTGATAGCCACAGGAATTGCACATCGCACTACTAATAGACGTACGTCCTTTATTGATATCTAGTGAGTGTTGAGTGAGTTGATTTGATTGACAAATCAATTGCAGTGGACATTATAATTTCTATTTCTATTTGGACTTAATATCTATACAATATATAATGTTCTATCCAGATCTTAGAACTGATCATTTCATGATATGGTCAACTAGAACTGGCCAGATAGTTTTAAACGTAAAAGTTTGGTGATATTTCAATGCTCGTTTGGCCTACTTTCTTTAGATCTTTTGTTATCATAGAAATTCTACATCAATGATACGGCCAAACGAGGATTGACATATCATAAAATGTTAACGTTTACAACTGATCTGGCCAGTTTTAGTTGGCCATTTTATGAAGTGATATATTCTAAGACCTGACCACGATATAATTATATAAGCTGTGTCCAGCCCCCTAGCCAAGTTACAACCGTTTCGCTGGCGTCGAACGCTTCGAGTTGACCTTGGCGCCAATTCTTTTGTTCTGACCACGTGACTGAGCGTTGAGACGACGTTATTCCCGTACATTTGAAGATTTTTACAAACGTTAACTATTGCAGATTAGCAACTTGGCTAGGGGTACAGGTGTATGAAGCTACGCGCTTATGAACCTTCGCACCCATGGACAGTATGCCTTACTTTTGAGGCATTTGCAAAACATTAGAACTTTACTAATAAGTTTCAAGCTAATAAGAGTGTATAAAACGGCTTATTAGAATGACATTCTTACTAGCGCCCAGTTTGACAACTACATACAACCAGTGGCGGTTACGCCATAAGCCTGTTACCGCAATCAATCCAACCGTCTCGGTACATTAACATAGTCGCTATTTATCCGAATTTCATTCAATTACACTTGATCTACATTTGCTCGAAAGGTTCCGCAATTGGGTCGATAGATACTTCAATGGGTTTTCAGTTAAAACAAGCAAATTAATTGAAATTAATGGAATATTAAGTTACCTTCGGTTACGGTTTTCTGGTTATTGAAATTGTGTAGTGGTTTTAAATATGGGCGCTTTATAAAGTGATTTCGATCTGTATTGGATTTATCAGTATGGGATTTTTGAATCTGATTGGATTTAAGCTATTTTCTCTGTTATTTATAAAGCATTTTTTTTATTGCTCTTTTTCTTCTATCCTTTCAAATGTTAGGAACTATAACTAGTTAAAAACTTGAAAGATCAGTTTTGGCCCAGTGGTAACTGCTTACGAGTTGTAGATCACGAGTTGAATCCCAGTCACGCGCATTACTTTGTGTAATTTATGTCATCACCACTGCTCTCAAAACGGCGAAGACGAAATATTGTAAGAAAACCGGCATGTCATAGAACCAAAAATTCGAAGTCATGTGACATCCAACGATTCGCACTGGACCCGCGTGGTGCATTACGGCCCATTCACTCTCCTAGAGGGAGTGCCAGCAATGAGAACATTTTAATGCTATTAAAACTTGTACAATTTATTCATTACGCCAGTCAACATAAACAAAGATCAGCGATCACCCAAGTAAAAATATATTTAAAGTCATTTAAAAAACAAAATGGCCGTCTAAAAATGCCGCCAAAAACCAGAGACTAAAAAAATGGCACAGATAAAACATAAAACAATAAGAAGCCAATGTACCGGGATATTTCGCGCCTGTAATATTCACGCCCACACTCGTAAGGGCCCTGACAGTGAAACGGGTAGGTTCGGAATGAATTACACGGTTTTCTTTATTTTCCCGCGTTTCTGAAACGCCTTCTGGACATTTTAGCGGGAAAAGGGAAATTCTGATATGAATTGGCGATATTGAAAGGTATTGCGATTCCTTTTTTTTCTAAATTGTGGAGGTGTTAAAAGGCTCTATCTTTTTTTACATACTAGTTTTTACTACAGTTTTGCCCAAACAAAGTACTTTTTTACATCAATGCTATCAATAAAAAGATTATGTTTCAGACAAAGTCCATAGTTTGTTAGTAAACACATAACTTAAAAACCTGTACCTATACTCTTACTACCAGAAAAAAATACTGAACGATATACGCCACAGGCGCATGCAGGCATACCCAATGCTCCAATAAGGAGTTATTCCATGCAATTCAATGCAAGCGCGTTGAAAAAAAACAGCTTGTCTATAAACAGCCTCAAAGCGACAAATTAATCTAGAAATCATGTATCACAAATGTGGTCTATGTGATAATATAAAAGATTTTTTTTAAAGAGCCTCTACTACTGTGTAACATTCAATAACAAATTGGTTTATAGATTTTGATGTAATCGTTTCGACATTGGACAACTGTTTTGTGGTTAGTCTATGACAGTGACATGACTTCGCTGTCAACTGTCATTTAATTGAGATGATACTTAAGTAGGTCAAACCGTACCATCCCATCACTAATCATACCATCTCTAAAAGTTTGTACCTAAAGGGCAAAAACGGGACTCTATTGCTGTCACTCCGCTATTCCGCTGACGGTCTGTCTGTCACCAGGCTGTATCTCATGAACCGCGATAGCTGGACAGTTGAAATTTTCACAGATGATGTAGGTATTTATGTTGTCGCTATAATAACAAATACTAAAAACAGAATAAAATAAATATTTAAGTGTTTTTTTTATTGTTATAAACTAGTGCTTGTCTGAGATCACATCTGATGGTAAGCAGTGATGCAATCATTGATGGTGAGGCGCACTGGTTTATTAAGAACCTATTCACTCTAGCCTGGAAGACACCTATTATAATCGGACGGGAAGACAGGCAGCAGGTTGTTGTGTGGCTCCCATACAACAAACGACATTTTATATTGCCGTTTTTTTACTACGGACGGAACGGAACCCAAGTTCGACTCCCACTTGGTCGGTTTTTAAGAAATACGATCAGAAGTAGACCCGACTAAAGAACTCGAGGTTATGTATAAAATAATAAGGGCACTAGATCAATAACCAACAAAAAAAAAACTTTCTAAAAACTCCGCTGTTTTCAGCAAAAACATTGCCATAAAGAAAGAAAGAAAGAATAAAAACTGGACCAACAATAAAATTCTATCAAACATTAATTCTGAGAATAACACTTTATCTAGAAAAGTGCTTTATCCGATGATACCGCAGTTTTTAAACTAAAATTACTGAACTTTCTTTATTTACTACGGGACATATATTTTATGGGTTGCACTTACACTTGGACCTTTTTTGCTCAACGTGATAATATGAGCTTCGTTGCAAGTTCTATGAGGAAAATAGAGAAAGAAGAATAATGGTAATTTAAGAAGCAGTTTCTCTTTGTTTCTGTGCGATAACAGCTGTATTTTCCTTGTACTAACCGCCATTTTGTTTTATACACCATTTATAATATTTTTATGATTTAGTTTATTTAATGTGATGTCATGTAGATATGTTTTTACTTCTTTTAAACCTCAAGTCAAGATACCTATGTATCTTACCTGAAATAAGTGCTAATTATTTATTTTACAATTCATGTACACACTGAACGTATAAAATAAAACAAGACAGAAACAGCAAAAACGCCATTTACTTAAATATTTGTTTAATTCTGTTATTAGTATTTGTTGGTATAACAGCAACAGAAATTCATTATCTGTCTAGCTTGACAGCTACCGTGATCGGTTCATGAGATACACCCTGGTGACTGACGGACAGACAGATGGACAGGAGAGTCTTAGTAATAGGGTCCCGTTTTACCCTTTGAGTAGAGAAGTCAGAACTCTAAAAAAACGACATTATATTAATAAAAAACTCCAGCCAGCAATCGTGAATCGATTGACCAAAAATGGTGATTTCTCTACCAACCAACTATTTTTGCAAACAATGAGATCGAAAATAGCAATTACTGTCAATTATTCTTAAACAATCGATCGTGTAAATATAAGTTGCCGAGACTGGATGCCCTAGAAGGCTGCTCAGACCATATTAGTGGTATGTCCTTGCAGAAGGACGGCTCCGCAGGTACTCGAGATCTTATAGGTAGGTAGATATTATTGTATTGTTATGGATGTGGAAGAAGTTGGTCTAGTAAGCGAATAAAACTTAAAATATATAAGTTGGGCCTACTGTCATATGGATGCGCAGCTTCATAGACGCGTATTCGTCACTACACGCTTGGGGTACGCCAGCAGGCCTGGTCAAGCTACGACCGTCCCATTTCGATTTTCTTGCGTCGAACGCCTCGTGTTGGCCACGCCTCCAGTTACTTTGTTCCGACTTCATTGCAACGCTCAGTCAAGGGGTCAGAACAAAGGAATCCGAGGCGTGGTCTACTCGAGGCGTTTGCTGCAAGTCAGTCGAAACGAAACGGTCGTAACTTGGCTGAGGCTGTTCACGCGGTAACGACAGTATGACGTAGCAACTTTGTCGATAGAGTTTCATAGGTTTGTACGTAAGGTTCATGAAGGCGTGGGCACGCCACGATTATGGCGGTAAGTCCACACTTTAAGGCGTGACTGGCAAGACCTCACGGCATCCTTACCTTCTGCATGACGCAGGTCCTAACCGGACATAGCACGTTCGGGAGGTTCCTGTACCGGATTCAAGCGGAAGAGGCGCCCGGGTGTGGCCACTGTGCGGAAGGCCCGGAGGACACGGTGGAGCATAGAGTCGAGGTGTGCCCTGCCTGGGCGGAGCATCGCCGTGCCCTCGCGGCCTCGTGGGGGCGATCGGCGGCGGAGACCTCTCGCGCCGGGCCTTGGTTGAGGCCATGGTCCGGAGCGAGGAGGAGTGGCAGGCGGTCGTCTCCTTCTGCGAACCAGAAATGCTAGCAAAGGAGGAGGCTGACTGCATCAGGCAACGGTGCCTTCGCCGACGCCGCCGGGATTCCGATCCCGATTTCCGGCCACCGTAGTCGCGGGCTCGCGGACGGCGAGCCATAGGTAGCTCGCTGTCCGACCGTCTGGTAACTGTCCGGACAAAGCCCAAGACGTCGATGGCGCGCACAGTTCCCGCGCGCCTCAAGGAGTTGTCAGCAACAGCAGGGGCCCAGCTGGGTCGAAGCCTACTGGGGCCAGGGTTATCCGAAAGGGAAGCTCGGTCGCAGTATGAAAGGCACAAAGGTCCCGCTCCGCCCAAGAGGGGTTGCTATTGGATGATTTTTGCCCACCGTAAAAAAAAAAAAACTATCAAAAGAACACTCCTTTCAACGGTAATAACTTCACAGCCAATCAAAAGCCTTGAACAATTCAGCAAAAGTAATATCGTAATAAGTGTAAAATTCTCCATACCTATTGAAATAACTCCAATTTCGGTTACAGTAACCATACGCTACGGCGGGTGCAGTAAAAGTGCAAATTATTCAGCTCATTACGTATATTTCGCATCGATTACTGCCTGCGTTGGAACCGCATCGGCGATGACTGTGGGTCAGGGTTGTCAGTTTCCTAAAATGCTCTTTGGAAAACGTTTGTCCGCAGAAATAATTCATTTATTAAGAAAAACATTCATTGGACAACAAAAATAAAATGATACCTAATAATAAAAATGGTAACTATTACAAATAACTTCATCATCATCATCATATCAACCGAAAGACGTCCACTGCTGGACATACGCCTTCCCCAAGCGTCGCCGGTCCTGTACGTCACGCAACCATCGGATTACTGCGACCCTGACCAATAACTTGAAATAAAAAAATGTTACAATATGTGATAATTAGACTAATTGTCTCTAAAGACACAATTGAAAAACAATGGGTTTTTTTTTTTGCGATGGGTGCGCGAACGCTAGCGTTCGCTCGGCGTTTAATGAATAAAAAAAAATATAGAATAATAAAAGCGACCTGTGCGAGACCAAAAAGAAATTGAAATTTTCTGAATTTCTCTACTGTGATACACTACAAAAAAGGGGGGTATAAAGGGGTAGTTTATTTTTTTGGTTGCAGGAGTTAATCTCTGAAAGTACTGGTTTGATTGCTGAAATTATTTCACCGATAGAAAGCTGCTTTATTCCTGAGTGATATAGCCTATATTTTATACGCGGTTGAAGTCGCGGGCAAATGCTAGTACTTTATTCAGATAAATCTTCCTCATGTATCACTTTGTCTATTGGTGAAAACTGCATGAAAATCCGTTGGAAGAATTTTAAGCCCATCTGTTCACACAGATATCATGTTCTGCATAAGATAATTCTAAAGTAGTGAAAGAATGGCAATCCGATGGATGCGAGACGCACAAGACTGTTCGTTGTGGCGACACTTGGGGAAAGCCTATGTCCAACAGTGGACGTATATCGGCTGAAATGATGATGATGAAAAGAATATGGTAGACAGCCCTATCCTGGAGCATCCGAAAACCGCAATGAAGGCATAATCGTGACGAATTACAGCCAATACTTGGTAATAACCCGAAGTTTTGTTAAACGCACGATATTTGTGCGTTATCTCCAGACAGATATACGAGGACTTGATCTGGGATGCTGTATTGTAATCGGAACCGGTTTTGGAAGCCAGTTGTATAGTTGGTAATATCGTAAGATGACATGGGTTTTAATATTTTGATGAAAACATCTATTGTTGTCTGGTAGAAATTGCCCCGTGCAATAAAACCGCCTGTTGTAAACTTATATTTGTAAATGTTTTTCCTTTATTAAGTAAATAATAATATAATAATAATCCTTTATTTTCAGGCATCTAAGGCCCATAGATAGAATACACAAAAATAATCATTACAGAATAATAAACTAATACATAAAAGATCCTATAACTAATTATTATTAAACTATTGTACACGAAGTGACGGCGTCGTGTTCCGCTGCGAGGTCGGTCTTTCCGCGAAATCGTCAATACACGACACCCTTCGGCCAAAACTCTCCTTTGAGGAAGGTGTCCAAATGTTGAGTCGGCACCCGCACCACAAACGACTTGAAATTAGTGTTATGACGCGGCTCCAACTGCTCGACTCTCAAAGTCCAGTTTGACTTGACTCGCACATACTCCACGATCTCCTCAACCTTCGTGGAGTGATGTAGCCTCGAAACGTACAGCTGCGTCGTGGGTAAAGTTATGCAATATTGTTATATACAACGTGTAACGTTAAATGCGCAAAACCTTAGACACCCCAAACGATTTTTAGTTTAAAAGACCTAATTCTAATTCTAAGAAAAAAAAAAACATTAAAAAAATTTATAAAGGTTTTATGTGTAGTTTTACTTTGTTTAAAATTAATATCTGCATTGAAATAAGAACTTTTATTATCCCGTGTATGACAAAATTTGATTGGACTACAACCATTTGTGTTTGTTTACCTATTTCGGCGGGTTTGCGCACGTGATGGCTTGACCTATTCATAAATACATAGGGCGACATTTTTAATGAAGATTTTTTTGAAAAAAGTAACCTATATTAAAAAGTGGTACAATTGATTCTGCTCGTCATTCTGATCAAACTACTTTCAGATTTTGCGCATTTAACGTAATAATAATATATCTATATTTCCTTTCCTTTTTAGTTTGAGTTCTCATAGTCTATCGCCGTTAGCGATAAGACCACCATAGACTTACCTAAGGATTTGTAAAATTGTTAATATTTTAGTGTGCAAATGTAAAATGGATAACGTTAAGAACTCATGCTCTGTGCATCTTTTAGCCAGTAAAAGAAGAAAAAAAGCAGATAGAAAAGAATAGAACAAACGTAACTGCGATCCAAAAAAGAATTTAAAAAAACTGGACTCTCTATTTCTAATTTATTTTTCTGAATTGTTACCGGTAAACCATCTCTTTAAATTGAAAAATAAATGTTTTTATTAAATAAAAAACATATTACTAGGCTGAACTGTTTAACTACTATAAACATAATAACAACAATAATCAAAAGCTTATGCATAGACCCATTAGCAATTAGCGCCAAATTATCAATGATATACGAAAACCAATCCACAAAGAGCCCTCCATCCGACTTATCTCCTGTACTAGTGCACCAGCATACAGTATCTCAAAGCTCTGGGACTTATCGGACACGAACACAAAGCTCGCCTTCCATACAAAGGTAGATATCTCATTATTGTCCAAACAATGGTCAATCGGACAACGGACGTACAAAATTACAATGAAGCATTTGGAGTCCCAAATCAGATAGACTCCTGACGTGGGGAGGGTTTACATTGGGATAATTACTGGTTCTAGTAGCTAGAACTGAGTTGTGTTGTCAGCGCAAGTGTTCAATTTAAGGGAGAGTCGAATCGGGTTATGAATAGTCCACCATCAACCATTTAATCAACATCAGATGAGATAGTAAAAAAAAAAACTATCTCACCTGATGGTAGGCAATGATTTGGTCGACGATGAAACACGCCTAAGGTAGTAGCTATAAGGAAACACAGATTCCTCTTATTACTATTTTGGGGCTATATAAAACTACAAGTGCTTTGTTGCTCATTATTATTTTTTTCAAACAAAACAATATAAATAAAAACAACACAAACTGCTGGTAAAAGTTTCAAGCAGTGACGTTTTATTTTTTGTATGTAATAATCACCATTTGTGAACCGCTGTCTATAAAAAGAAAGAAAAAAAAATACATTTTATTTGCGGGAAATGACCAACTCCTTGAACTCCTTATGCAGTCTATACTTGTAATAAAAGAGTGGAATTCATAGCCATTATTTATTGAAATAACACAATAATTCCAAACAACCGTAACTTAAAACACGAACAGAATACATCAATAATTGTCATAAATTCGCTAGTCAAGTTACTCTCCCAACTAAACGATCACACATCATCGCAGGCAGTCATTGCATTAGGAGCCGACATTACGCCGCAAGCACCGGTGTCCACGCAGCATCCACGCAGCGTCAACGCAGCAGTAACACAGCTACAAATAATGTCCAGTAAATTAGAGCTAGTACGTTCCCTTTGTAATATAATATTCTATGCCGTGTTCACTACTTGTTGGCCGCTGCGGTGACAATTCGGTTTCATTCTAATTTGATCGATCTGGTTGTTTGATTTGTGGGTCTAGTATTTACTGTCTGCTAGTAATGGTAAAAATTTACACTACAAAAGTAGTGTAAATGGGGCTTTGAAAAAGTAGAATTTGAATGGCAGAAGTCGTGATTTTGTTGTTTAGTAAGTAACCTAGTTCTTATGCAAATACTAGTTTCTGCCTGTGGCTTTAGCTAGGTGAGCATAGAAAATATATACCCTATTTCACTCTAGGATAAAGTGGCGTTCTACTGTTGAAAGAATTTTTTGAGGTTATTCCTTACAAATCAAAATTTAAAAAAAAACTCTTCATATACTTAGTAGCTTTTTTTTAAAAAAAAATTCCTTCGGAGATTTTTATCCGTAGATTTTTTTTCAATTTCTTAGTACGTAGGAAATAGAAAAAAAGCAAATAATCAAATATCTAAAATACGTTTTAGCATTGCCTAGAAATCGTGCTCACCAAGTTTACGCTCCACAACCTCGACTGGACGTTTAGACACCAAATTCATCTGTTGAGTACCGAAGCTCTTCTCAAAGCTTTGCATCGGTTTTCACACAGAAATTCATAAAAGCCATACTGCTCTATACCAACTAAAATTGTGCCAAAATCTACTTAAACTAGAAACTGACCCGAATATCGGAAACTGCTAGCTTGATATAGAATAGTGACAATGTATAGTGACAATATACATTCTATGTTGAGTCTGTTTTTAGAAAATGGGAAGTGGTGTTAACGATTTTTTTTTTATTACGGACTAGCGTTTGCTCGTGACTTCGCCCGCGTACTTAAATTATAGCCTATGTCACTCAGGAATGAAGCATCTTTCTGTTGGTAAATAAATTTTAGGAATCGGACCATCATCATCATCATCATCATCAGCCTTTTTAATGTTCCCACTGCTGGGACTCAGGCCTCCTCTCTAGGAGGGAGAATGGGCCATGTGGAATCCACCATGCGGGCCCAGTGCGTGTGAATCGGACCACTTCCAGAGATTACCTCCTACAAACAAAAAAACATAAAAACAAACTTTACCTCTTTATTATATTAAGTGTAGATAGCTCGCGTTTGACCACTATCTCATCTGATGGTAAGCGATAATGTGGCCGACGAAGGAGCACGCTTGCCTAGAAGCAACCTATTAACTCTTGACTTAAAGACCCCTTGCAGTCATAAGGAAATACAGACTCTGGCAGCGAATTCCACTCTTTAGCTATTCGCACAATAAATGTGTTCCAAAAACGCTTTGTATGTATGGGTGGGATGTCCACCATGTACCGGTGGCGCAACGCCCCCCTTGTGGTCTTATGCTAGAACGGACGCTAAGGGTAGTGTAGAGTACAGTAGGGTAGAGAAGGTAGAGTAGGGTAGAGTATGGTAGAGTATGGTAGAGTATGGTAAAGTAAGGTAGAGTAGGGCAGAGTAGGGTAGACTAGGGTAGACTATGGTAGAGTAGGGTAGAGTAGGGTAGAGTAGGGTAGAGTAGGGTAAAGTAGGGTAGATTAGGGTAGAGTAGGGTAGAGTAGGGCAGAGTAGGGTAGAGTAAGATATAGTAGAGTGGAGTAGGGTAGAGCGGGAGCGAAGCAGCGGGCAAAAGCTAGTATAATATAAATGTAGGTATTGTGTACGTAAGCAGTTGTTGGCTGTCCAAATAAATAATAAGTACGTATTAATACGTTCTCTTTTACCGTTTCTAAAGGTGTTCATTAAAAAACCTCAAAATAAAATAAAATTAGGGTAGTGAAGGGTAATGTAGGGTAGAGTATGGTAGAGTATGGTAGAGTATGGTAGAGTAGGGTAGAGTAGGGCAGAGTAGGGCAGAGTAGGGCAGAGTAGGGTAGAGTAAAGTAGAGTAGGGTAGAGTAGAGTAGGGTAAAGTCGGGTAGAGTAGGGTAGAGTAGAGTAGGGTTTTTTTTTTTTTTTTTTTTTCTCTCTGTCTACCTCCGACGGTTCTCGGAGACCTTACGTAACTAATTCGCATTCATTCCAGTTCTCACATTTATGCTTCTCGTACTATCATGCTTCATACTATATCTTTCTTTCTTGCCATTCTCATTCATTCCATGGGTGGGACTCCCATCGTTTTCTAATCTATGCTTTCTATTTCCAGTTCTATCTATACATTTTTAACTAATTACTTTTCTCTACTTTCTTTTTATTCTATATAAACTTGATTTCGTCTGTTTATACTTTCTTTTTCTTTACTATTCTATAATATTTTTCACTTTTTCATATTTTTATTGTGTTCCTTGTACACAGGGAAAATAAGGAATGGACATTTTTGTTTTATTTTCTGATAAATTTTTCTTATTCTAATACAAGTTTTCTTATTCTTATACAATTTTTCTTATTCTAATACTATTTTTCTTATTCTAATACATTTTTCTTATTCTAATACAATTTTCTTATCTAAGTTTATTTGCTCTAATACTATTTTACTTACAGTCTTACTTCTTGTTACTGCTTATTCTATTACAATTTCATTTTCTCTTCTATTTCCTATGTTTAACAGAGATATATATACAATATATTTGAAAACATAGTTTATTTGCTTTTGTTTCTGTTTATGACCTTTTTGCAGATATTGATGCAGTAAAAGTAGAGTAGGGTAGAGTAGGGTAGAGTAGGGTAGAGTAGGGTAGAGTAGGGTAGAGTAGGGTAGAGAGTAGGGTAGAGTAGGGTAGAGTAGGGTAGAGTAGGGTAGAGTAGGGTAGAGTAGGGTAGAGTAGGGTAGAGTAGGGTAGAGTAGGGTAGAGTAGGGTAGAGTAGGGTAGAGTAGGGTAGAGTAGGGTAGAGTAGGGTAGAGTAGGGTAGAGTAGGGTAGAGTAGGGTAGAGTAGGGTAGAGTAGGGTAGAGTAGGGTAGAGTAGGGTAGAGTAGGGTAGAGTAGGGTAGAGTAGGGTAGAGTAGGGTAGAGTAGGGTAGAGTAGGGTAGAGTAGGGTAGAGTAGGGTAGAGTAGGGTAGAGTAGGGTAGAGTAGGGTAGAGTAGGGTAGAGTAGGGTAGAGTAGGGTAGAGTAGGGTAGAGTAGGGTAGAGTAGGGTAGAGTAGGGTAGAGTAGGGTAGAGTAGGGTAGAGTAGGGTAGAGTAGGGTAGAGTAGGGTAGAGCAGGGTAGAGTCTGGTAGAGTAGGGTAGAGTAGGGTAGAGTAGGGTAGAGTAGGGTAGAGTAGGGTAGAGTAGGGTAGAGTAGAGTAGAGTAGGGTAGAGTAAGGTAGAGAAGTGTAGAGTAGGGTGGAGTAGGGTAGAGAAGGGTAGAGTAGAGTAGAGTAGGGTAGAGCGAGAGCGAAGCTGCGGGTAAAAGCTAGTAAAATATAAATATAGGTATTGTGTACGTAAGCAGTTCTTGACTGACTAAATAAATAAAATAAATAATAAGTACGTATTAATACGTTCTCTTTTACCGTTTCTAAAGGTGTTCATTAAAAAACCTCAATAAACTTTTACACCAGTTGCCGAACCTTAAAACCTGGTCTTTTTGCCTGGTCGTTACAAGCTCCAATTCTATTATACAACCAAATAAAGTACGTTTAAGTGGATTAATTAAAAAGTCCAATAAAATTCGGGTCTCCCAGATTTAGGGGAACTCAATACAGGTGTCTGTGTACCGTTCAGCTTTCAGGCCCATTTGGGGTTAAAATACATTGAGCTGGAAACCTATTTCATTAGTATTTGAAACCACGGCTTTGTTTTTAGACTAGCTTTTGCCCGCAGCTTTGCCCGCGTACATAAAATATAGCCCTTGTCACTCGGGAATAAAGCAGCTCTCTATCGGTGAAAAAAATTTAGCAATCGGATTAGTACTTCCAGAGATTATCTCCAAACAAAAAAATTAACAAACATTACCTCTTTGAAACTCTACACTAATATTATGAAGAGTTTAAGTTTGTTTTTTGTTTATAGGAGGTAATCTCTGAAAGTACAGGGGGTCTAACCGCTTTCTCCGAAACGAAACTTTCGTAAACGAACGATATTCATTTGACGTTAAAATTGCAAACAATCCTCTGTCATAATTATATTTTTTTTTCGAAACATAACTAATTAGAGTAGGTTTAGATATTCGGTACATCAAACAACTTTCGTTCGTGCGAAATTTCGGGAATGAAAGAAACCATGGTAGGAAACGCGCGAAATTTCAATGGAAACTTCGTTTTCGGAGAAAGCAAGTAGACCCCCTGGTCCGACTGCGAAAATTTTTTCACTGATAGAAAGCTGCCTTTATCCTGAGTGGCATAGGCTATATTTTATGTACGCGGGCGAAACTGCGGGCAAAAGCTAGTCTAAAAACAAAGCCGTGGTTTAACACATCAAATCACGGGCAAAAGCTTGTACACCATAAAAGGAACTTCAGTGCAAAATTTTAGCATTCTAGCTCCAAAGGTTTGGGCGTTAAGTCAGTGAGTGATTTTGGACTTTACTCTTTATACAGATGGGAATCAAAATTGCGATACACAGCGCTGCTACCCAAAACTCTATTTCTTTGCCTAACTTACCGTAGCAGTTCTGTAAAGCACTGCCTACGTCAGTAAAAAAGACGCATGTAACATTTTTTCCAGAGTTGAGTTATATACACTGCGGAATCAGGACATAACGGCGCATCTGCCTGTATTTTTTATATTTTGCTAACTTTCTCCAGTGCGGTTTTAACACAAGAAAAAAGGCCCGATTTCCCGTTCCATTCATTATATTTTCTTTTTATCCGTTTTCGTTTTAGTTAGATACGTCTTTTTAACCATCAGGAGCAGCACACGTCTATGTATACATAAAAGGAGAGACTGACTGACTGACATATACCTATCAACGCACAGGCGAAACTATTGGGCCTAGAAACATGAAATTTTGCACAAGGCTTCTTATGACATTGGCGAGTACTAAGAGAGAATTTTTCAAATGTCACCCCCTATGGGGATAACCCTGGCCCCAGTAGGCTTCGACCCAGCTGGGCCCCTCCTGCTGCTGACAATTCCTTGAGGCGCGCGGGAACAGTGCGTGCCGTCGACGTCTTGGGCTCGGCCCGGACAGTTATCGGACGTCAAGGTTACCCGAAAGGAAACTCGAGCCCCGGTATGAAGGCTAGAAGGAACGGGGTGGGTTTTTAGTCAATAAGAGTCTGACACTAAGTATCTCCCGCTTTACCCAAGAGCGGGTTTTGTCAAAGATGATTTTCCCCGTCGACAAATAAAAAAAAACCCTACAGGGATGAAACGGAAGTACTAAGTTTGTGCGGAGAAACTTACTTCCAAGCGGGCAAAGCCGTTAGCAAAAGCTAGTATACAATAAATACGTATACTGACATGAATAGATCTTCAACACTAAGTAAACAACCATACCAAAACTCTCAGAAGAGAATTTCTCAGTGTTTCCAAGAAGATAGGGTAAATAGTTGACTTGGTTTCCAAACTCAGGGGACTTACCATGACGAGTAAAAGCGACAGTCGTGCGATCGAGAAAGAGGGATAGAGCTATATACACTATATAAAATTAGTTTTAGTATATGCGAAGCCCGAAACACGTGTCTAGAAATAATAGCCGACTTCTAAAAAAGGAGGAGGTTCTCAATTCGGACGTTTGTATTTTTTTCTTAATGTTTGTTCGCGCATAACTTTGTGGCTTGCCAACCGATTTGAAAGATTCATTTTTTGTTGGAAAGGGTATAACTTCCCAAATGGTCCCATAGTCACCAAGTTAGGATCTGATGAAGGAATCTTGGTGAAATCGAGGGAACTCATCAAATTCAATTCTTTAGTGAGGTCGGTTTTTTTTTATAAAAAGGTTTTTGTGTAAAGAATCTATCTACATACAAAATTACATAAATGCTCGTGGTATGGCTTCTAAACTTAGTTGAAACCTTATAGCAGACCACTTATTGAATATTTGGAAAGCATCAGGCGTTCATGCTAGCTCAAACTTTAGCAGGCACTAATTTGGAAACTTCTAACTCTACCATATTCGCCCTAAATCGTGATATTAAGTGCTTATTAGAATTTTGTCGTTCCTACCTACGCAGAAATATTAGGAAAAGATCAATTTACTTTAGAGCAAATTTTTCTGGCGTCTACTATAGGTTAAAAACTTGTAAGAGTATAGGTATATTATTGTTATTTTTTTATTATTATTGATAGGCTCGCGTTTGACCACCATCTCACCTGATAGTAAGCGATGATGTGGTAGACGATGGAGCGCGCTTGCCTAGAAGCTATTCACTCTTGACTTAAAAGGCCCCCAAGTTATAGCTATCAGGAAACACAGACTCCGGCTGCGAATTCCACTCCTTGGCTGTACGCACAATAAACAAATATATTTTCTTCTTTTTCCTCCTGTCCTTATTCCATATTACTTGGGGTCGGCGCAACACGTTTTTTCTTTCATTCTGTCCTGTCACCCGTTAAACTATCATTAACTCCCTTTTCTTTCATATCACTCCTCACACAATCCATCTATCTTTTCTTCGGCCTTCCTCTCCCTCTCCATCCATCTACATGTATACTCAGAACTCTTTTAGTAATATGCGCTTCATTCCTCCTCTTCACATGACCATACCAAGATAACCGATTTTCTTTCAACTTTTCAATCACTGGCGACACTTTCAAACTTCCTTTAATATACTCAGTATACATATATTCTACAATAATAATAATATGCCAAACTATCACACGACGTCTAATCCCAAACTAAGCAGAACTTGTGCTATGAGTACTAAATAAGTTATAAACATAGTTACCTATAGATAAATTCCACCCAGCCACAGAATAAATTATCGTGCTCATCACGCAAACATTTGTTCTAGACCAGGAATTAAACCCACGACCTCCGGCTGCAGTCAGTGCCACTTACCACTAGACCAACAGACCAGTTAGGATATATTATTGGAAAAATTCATGATATCAATCATTGGAATATTGTTACAGCGCGAAGCTGAACATCCTTGAGAGCTTTACTGACCACTGCTCTCAAGAATCTTTATCCTTGAGAGCAGTGGTAGCCAAGAGGTAACGGCTCCGACTTACGAGTTGTTTCATCGCCACTGCTTTCAAAACGTTGAAGGAAAACATCGTGAGGAAACCGGCATGTCTTTGAATCAAAAATTCGAAGACATGTGACATCCACCAATCCGCACTAGGCCCGCGTGGTGGATTACAGTCTATTCCCTCTCCTAAAGAGTGTCACGGTTACTTACCTACTTAATTTATAAATATTTAAAACTATAAAAAACTAAGTAACTAGTCATCAATGATGTACTTAAGTAAAATATTAATCACGAACAAACAGACAGAGCAACTTCTTACGGCGCGCGTTTTTATATATATTTCTAAAATCCCTACCTCTCATCTACATCATGCGCGAGCGCGGTCATTCCGCGGCGACAGCGGCCAGTGGCACTCGAACGGCTTTTGAGGGACCACGCGCACGAAGATTTTCTAAACAGTATCTCTGCACTCTCATACTCGAAAGCAAAAGTCTAATTAAAGAATAATTCTATTATTAAACAAATACCTGGAAACTTATGTGAATCTTAAATATCCTTGGTTATTCAAGGAATTAATAAGTGTCTAGTGTTCTTCCCGCGCTGGGTAAGTTGTACAATTGAAATCACTGTATATTTCTATAAGCTTGTTAAGAATGTGTACTTAAACCCACTACTGCTTTCCGCGCTTTGTATTTAGAGTGTTTGTTCGAAACATGTTACTTTTCTTGTATGCTTGTTTTCTGGGCCGTTTATAACGGTTAATTTTTGAACGCTATATATTATTAAGATACCTACATCTGTAAAATAAATAATAATGTAAACTATCGCAAACACCAATTCTTTTGGCCTTCGTCTTAACTTCTTCTGTCATTGCCTACTATCATTAGTGATTAGTATTTTCCATCTCATTGCCTACTGGACCTAGACTTGCCTTCTAGTAGATGCCAACCTCTTTCTGTAAGGTGAGGGCATGCAAGAGAGGCTTATCGCTATAAGGTGCTAATGCCATTTTGGAACGGGGTTCCAGGAATTTCCACACGGCTGAAGATCGGCGTAGCTGGCTACTTGGACGGCACCCTGCGCCGCGGAAGGATATCCTGCTGGACTGACGCCATCACCGACGCCATCGACTGGCACCAAGCAGGGGAGTGCGGTATCGACGGCCTCCTACGTTGTCCGACCTTTGACCGGGCCTTACCTACTTCTACCCTCTCGTTTTCTATTATATACTTTTGTTAAAATACAGTTGCCTTTTTGTTAATTTCTCGTTTTATTTAAAAATCAAAGGTAAAAAGGAACGTGACAATGGCGCCCAAAAACGTGGTTTTCTAAAGGTCAAAGGTCGGGCTAATGTATTTGGCTTGTAGCTATTAGGCATTCTTAGGTGTGGTACTAGTTGGTGTTCGTGATCGTCCTAGCTCTGTGTCTTGTTTTTTAATTTAAGAAAAATTCAGCGTATTTTTTTTTTTAAATATATACTTATGTATTTCCTGTAAGGTACCTTATTTATCAACCTATCTATTGTAATTGCAGTAAATTGTAAATACCAGCCATCAGATTGATTTGGATGATTTAGCTTCACTTGGTATAAGCGTGCACCTTTAACCGATAACATCGTAATTATTATTGAACTACTTAATTGTACAACATACCCAGCTAGTAAAATGACATATCCTATTAAATTCTTGCTTTTACAAAAATCAGAACTCCAATATGAGGTTACAATTCGTGGCGAGGTACCAGCAGATAATGTTACAGAACTACGTCGTCAAATCAATAGATTAACACAAAAATATCCATCTGAAGATATTTATGAATCTTGTTTAGAGTTTGTGGAAGATTGTAATGGATTTTCTGAAACTTTAGAAAAAATTAAAACTTATATTACGGCACTTAAGTCAGATACACAGAAACCATTGATAGATAGAACACAAAATTTATTAAACCATTTACATTTTAGATTACAACGAATTGTAACTCCATTAACTCCCGAACAAAATAAGTTACTAAATAATTTAAAAACAACATATAATGTTTTATTAACACAATTTACAGAAATAATAAAATCATCATATCCTTCAGTCGAAAGCGTTGCGGCTTCTAAAGCAGACAGTTTGACTGAGGGACTAACTAAAATCTCTGTCACTTGTGACCGTGGCTTATCCACAGATATTTCTAAATTAAAATATGACGGAAAAACTTGCGTGCGTGCCTTTATTCAGCGTTTGCATGAATTCAGAACGTCTAAAGACATCAGTGATACAAAAATTATGAATGCGGCAACGGAGATTTTTACTGGAGATGCATTACATTGGTTTCGTAGTGTCAGGTCACATGTTGACTCGTGGGAGGAATTGTTAGTGCTACTTAAAGACGACTTTGACGTTGTGGACTACGATTACCGCATGCTGTCGGAAATTCGTAATCGTTCACAGGGCAATGCTGAAAACATAACTATATATCTAGCAATTATGGAGGGTATGTTTTCGCGTCTTAGCACACCTATGAGTGAAATAGATAAACTCGATATAATCTTGCACAACATAAGACCGTGTTACGCAAATATACTAGCTACTTGCCCAGAAATTACTTCTGTAAATCATTTACGTACACTCTGTCGAAACTTTGAACGAGTAAAGGTTCGATGCGATAATTTTAAAGAGCCTCCAAACGCTAATTATAGTTCGTTGGCCCCAGAATTTGCATACTTAAATGCAAAGGATGTAAAAAACAATACTAGAAATTCTAATTATTTTACTCCAAAAACCGATAATACGATAAATGACACAAATAAAACTTACGCTATAGGTACACAAAACAAAAAATATTGTCATCGCTGTCGTGTGGATACTCATTCTATGAAAGAATGTACCGCAGAGCGTACTATATTCTGTTTTAAGTGTGGAATGAAAGATGTCCGCATACCGGAGTGTCCAAAATGTAACCCGAAGCAATCAGATAAGTCAAAAAACTAATTAACGAAAATCGAAGTAACCAGATAACTAAACGTTTCGACAAAACAGATTGGAATAAATGGTTACTAACAATCAAAAATTTTTTCAACTCCTATAAAGTTGCTTCGATTTTCAATAATAAGCCGCGTAACGACCCACGTCCTTATGTAAATATTACCATAAACACAAAAGGTAATATAAATATGTATGGTTTACTAGACTCCGGTTCAGTTGTGAGTATACTCGGTAGTAATTCTCATATATCCTTAATAGAATCCGAACTTGTTCTCAACACCGATAATAAAATCACAGTTACTGCTGCTGGCGGCCAAAAAATTACCTCAATTGGGTATATTCAGTTACCAATAACTTTTGAAAATGTGCAGGGTATAATAACAGCACACGTAATTCCCGAAATAGATTCTGCCTTAATATTAGGAATAGATTTCTGGAGAAAGTTTAAGATATGCTCGAAACACTTGACAAGCGTGCTAATGGTTGCAAATGATAATACATCATTGCTAAGTTCGTCACTCTTGGCTAATAACTACCTTAATTCATACAACTTACTGTCAGAAAACCAGAAAACTGTAGCAGATAATATAGTGAGTCAGTTCACAGAGATTTCCTTCGAACATAAAGGTCTAGGCAGAACTTCTCTTATTCAGCACAGGATCAATACTGGTGACGCTGAACCTATTAAACAGCGTTGTTATCGACTTTCACCAGAAAAACAAAGGATAATCTCTGAACAGTTAGACGAAATGTTATTGCTCGATGTGGTTGAACCCTGTGAGAGTCCCTGGTCATCCCCCGTACTAGTGGTAGGCAAAAAAGACGGCAAAGCTCGCTTCTGTCTCGATAGTCGAAAGTTAAACTCCGTTACGCGAAAGGATGCGTACAGTCTACCATATGTCTCAGAAATCTTAGATAACCTAAGAGACGCTAAATATTTGTCTAGCATTGACCTATCAAAAGCATTTTGGCAGATACCTATAAATGAACAGGATAGAGATAAGACGGCTTTTTATGTCACAGGAAGAGGCACATTTAGATTCAAGGTTACCGCTTTTGGACTGACTAACGCACCTGCAACTCAACAACGCTTAGTTGATGCATTGTTCGGTCCAGAGTTTGAACTAAAGGTCTTCGCTTATCTTGATGACATCATTATTATTAGTAACTCCTTCTCTGAGCATGTGAAATTACTTACTAGGGTCCTAGAGAAACTAAAAGGTGCAAACCTAACCATTAACTTAGAAAAAAGCAAATTCTTTAGACATGAACTTTGTTACCTCGGCTATGTCGTGGATGCTTATGGTCTACGTACTGACCCAGCGAAAACTGAGTCAATTCTAAACTACCCTACACCTACCACTAGGAAAGAGGTAAAAAGATTTCTTGGAACAGCTTCTTGGTATAGGAGATTTATTCAAAATTTTAGTACATTAGCTGGACCTCTAAACAAACTAACATCCACTAAAAAGAACGCACCACCTTTTCTTTGGTCTGCGGAAGCTGATACTGCCTTCCAGCGGTTAAAGGATTGTCTAGTCAATGCGCCTGTATTAGCTTGTCCTAATTTCAGTCTGCCTTTTGAAGTCCATACAGACGCTAGTAACTATGGCGTAGGAGCTATGCTTGCTCAACAGATAAATGGTGAAGAGCACCCGGTTGCATATATGAGCAGGTCACTCACAGGTCCAGAAAGAAACTACAGTGTCACTGAAAGAGAGGCATTGGCAGTGCTTGCAGCTCTTGAACACTGGCGTTGTTATGTGGAGAATGGTCAAACTATAACTGTATATACAGACCACGCTGCACTGAAGTGGTTCCTTTCCTTATCAAATCCAACAGGTCGTCTCGCTAGGTGGGGCGTTAGACTTTCTTCATTCAACTTCATCATAAAGCATAGACGGGGAAAAGATAATATAATACCGGATACATTATCTAGGACTGTACCATTGGCGCAAATTACGACAGACACATCTCCCATATCTAGTACAAAAGATAAATGGTATTTAAAAATTTACAAGGGTTGTCTTGAAAACCCAAGTAGTTTGCCAAATTATCGAGTAGACGACAACATATTATACAGATTTATGAAGAGTAGTAACGCACTTTTATCAGAATTTGATTGGAAAACGGTAATTCCATGTGAGTTGCGTAATGAAATCATATCTAAAAACCATAATGAGCCTATATCTGGTCACTTCGGCGTGTTCAAGACATATAAAAGACTTGCACTCCGTTACTATTGGCCGGGTATGCGCCAAGACGTTATAAACTTCATTTCCAATTGTGAAACTTGTTTAGCATACAAACTTCCAACACATGGTATTTTGGGAAAAATGGGAAGACCCAAGGACTGCTCTAGACCATTCCAAGTATTATCTATAGATTTGGTGGGACCCTTACCAAACAGTAGGAAACAACATTCTTATATATTCGTGGTAACATGTTGTTTCTCCAAATATTGCCTTTTATTCCCTCTACGCAGGTCTACTGCAGACCTGGTTTCAAAGAATCTAGAAGACAACGTTTTCCTTGTACATGGCATCCCACAAACAGTCATACTTGACAATGGATGCCAATTCATAAGTCGCGAATTAGACAGACTTTTCACTAAATATAAAGTTCCAAGCGTTCATTTTACGCCAAAATACACTCCACAAATTAACACAGTGGAAAGGTATAACAAGACCGTTGTTACAGCGATCTCTGCTTTTGTAGAAGAAGATCACAGATCATGGGACCTAAATTTACCAAAAATCCAGTTCGCTATGAATAACTCAGTCAACGAAACAACTGGTTATACACCAGCATTTCTAGTTCATGGTAGAGAACTCGTAACTTGTGGCTCACACTATTTGGAGAACACTACACCTAGGGATTTAATTTTTTCACCCCGGGATAAATATGCCGCTAATTTGGGACATCTTCGTAAAATATTCGATGATGTACAGACTGCTTTATGGCGAAGTCACTTAAAAAATACGCGGCGTTATAATTCGCGACGTAAGGATGCTGAGTTTCAAGTAGGAGACATAGTTTGGAAAAAGTGTTACTTTCAGAGTGATAAGGATGCTTACTTCAGTAAAAAACTCGCTCCGAAGTTCCAAAAATGCAGGATAAAGGACAAACGCTCGCCCTTAGTATATATATTGGAGGATATGTCTGGTCGCGACTTAGGAGCATGGCATATCAAAGATTTGAAATTGTAATTATGTCGGATTAACTTTTGCCACGGCTTTACCCGCACGAGTAAAGTACGGCTTATGTCACTCAGAAATGGAGCAGGTTTCTATCGGTAAAAAAATTTCCGCAATCGGACCAGTACTTTCCGAGATAACCTACTACCAACTAAAGAATATAAAAATAACATAAAAAGTTTCTCTCTATAATATTAGTGTAGATAAGGATTTTTGCTAAGGAAAAATCCTTATCTCGGAAGGGGGGTACTGTCACGGTTACTTACCTACTTAATTTATAAATATTTAAAACTATAAAAAACTAAGTAACTAGTCATCAATGATGTACTTAAGTAAAATATTAATCACGAACAAACAGACAGAGCAACTTCTTACGGCGCGCGTTTTTATATATATTTCTAAAATCCCTACCTCTCATCTACATCATGCGCGAGCGCGGTCATTCCGCGGCGACAGCGGCCAGTGGCACTCGAACGGCTTTTGAGGGACCACGCGCACGAAGATTTTCTAAACAGTATCTCTGCACTCTCATACTCGAAAGCAAAAGTCTAATTAAAGAATAATTCTATTATTAAACAAATACCTGGAAACTTATGTGAATCTTAAATATCCTTGGTTATTCAAGGAATTAATAAGTGTCTAGTGTTCTTCCCGCGCTGGGTAAGTTGTACAATTGAAATCACTGTATATTTCTATAAGCTTGTTAAGAATGTGTACTTAAACCCACTACTGCTTTCCGCGCTTTGTATTTAGAGTGTTTGTTCGAAACATGTTACTTTTCTTGTATGCTTGTTTTCTGGGCCGTTTATAACGGTTAATTTTTGAACGCTATATATTATTAAGATACCTACATCTGTAAAATAAATAATAATGTAAACTATCGCAAACACCAATTCTTTTGGCCTTCGTCTTAACTTCTTCTGTCATTGCCTACTATCATTAGTGATTAGTATTTTCCATCTCATTGCCTACTGGACCTAGACTTGCCTTCTAGTAGATGCCAACCTCTTTCTGTAAGGTGAGGGCATGCAAGAGAGGCTTATCGCTATAAGGTGCTAATGCCATTTTGGAACGGGGTTCCAGGAATTTCCACACGGCTGAAGATCGGCGTAGCTGGCTACTTGGACGGCACCCTGCGCCGCGGAAGGATATCCTGCTGGACTGACGCCATCACCGACGCCATCGACTGGCACCAAGCAGGGGAGTGCGGTATCGACGGCCTCCTACGTTGTCCGACCTTTGACCGGGCCTTACCTACTTCTACCCTCTCGTTTTCTATTATATACTTTTGTTAAAATACAGTTGCCTTTTTGTTAATTTCTCGTTTTATTTAAAAATCAAAGGTAAAAAGGAACGTGACAAGAGGAGGCCTGAGTCTCAACAATGGGTACAATATAAGACCGACTATGCTATGCTATGCCAAACAGCCATAAGAAAATTAACTTTACAAAAGTACTACTATCAGCAAAATTACATGCCGACACTAATAAAAATCAAGTCCAAAATACCGTGATGCAATAATATCAAATGCATTTAAATCTCCCTCAACGCAAGGTCAACAAAAGGAACCCTCTTCTAATCTAAGGGGTAGCAGCCACTTTCTATTATATGTTTGCTTTGAACCTAAATCAACTAAGACTATGTTTGTTTTTCATTACGACATGTATGGATGTTGCATTAAATTTGTATTGTTCGGCCATTTTGGATTCTAATTTTGAAAGTTGTGGGCGGGTACCCGGGTATCAGATGTAGACACATTTTGCGGTTGTTACCCCTACAGCATTGTTGTTTTTGTGAAATTGATTGAAAGAAAAAAAACGGGGCTACGGATTTAATTTTGTTTTGAGTTATTGGTGTGGTGCTCAGATAAATGTGTGGTGCCGACGCCCTTACAAAGTTAGTGCACCTGATGCCTTGGTCTTAAACAAAACGGGCAATGTTTGGTTTGCTGTGTTTTATGTTTGTGAGTAAATGTGTCGACATCCTTGTTTATTTTGATCGAGACTTCCTATTGTATGACGTATGTACGACTATACTATTTGTATTGGTATTTAGAGAATGCTAAAAAATACTCCCGGGACAAATATATTCTATGTACTATTTTGTGACAAATTTCATCGACATCTGTTCCGCCATTCAAGCGTGAAGAAGTAAAAAACACAGAAATTTTCGCTTTTATAATATTGGAGTGATTAGAATTATAATTAATTTTAATGAATTAAGGAATAACCTATCAAATACTTTAGAAACGCGGACTTCCGACCCTCTCCTATGTTCATCCTCGGTCTAGTTTTATTATACGTAACATCGCAAAGTACACCAAAATATGTGAAATCTAAACTAATATTATAAAGAGGTGAAGTTGTTTTTCATCGGAAGTACGTATTGGTTAGATTAGCAAATTTTTTCCACCGAGAGAAAGCTGCCATAAGCTATATGCATATTTTATGTGCGCGGGCAAAGCTGCGGGCAAAAGCTAGCACATAATAAACATATTGTATACAATTGGAGTAACCCTATGTCCAGCAGTGGACGTCTTTCGGCTGATATAATGATGATGATACAATTGAAACTAGTAATTGATTACTAGTTTCAGTTCAATACCATCTCATCATAATACTATAGCAAAAAAATTTACAAAATTGACATTGACATTCCGCGCTTCTAGTCTTAATAGACCAGCCAATCTCTTCAACCATCCATCTTCCTGCCCTTGTCCCGTTTTATTTGGGGTCGGTGCAACACGTTTTTTTCTTCCATTCCGTCCTTTCACTCGTCACGCTATCACTAACTCCCTCTTCTTTCATATCACTTCTCACACAATCCATCCGTCTTTTCTGAGCCAATCCCTTCAACCAAGGAAGAGAATTTCACCCCCCATATTTTTCCCCAAAACAAGTCGAAAACACTTAACGTATTAGTACATTATACGGACAAACATACAGGCCAGTTTCCTACATAGTGGCTGACAGGGGCAGACCCCATTGATATGTATGATTTATTATATTTCAGGCCAACCTTTTATCGACCTTCGAAGCTCCAACTCAAAACTAAGTTATCCTATCAGATCTCGTTTGATTGACGTTTTTCAATAATGTTACGGATATTAATTTGATATGTCAGAGTTTTTGGAAGAAAGAAAGAAAGTACATAAATTGAGACTCGTTTAAGACAAAAAACAGAATGAAATGAAAATGTTAGCTTTCTAACCATTAACATATATATAGCATAGTCGGCCTTATAATGTTCCCACTGCTGGGACTCAGGCCTCCTCTCTAGGAGAGGGAATGGACCGTAATCCACCATGCGGGCCCAGTGCGGGTTGGTGAATGTCACATGTCCTCGAATTTTTTGGTTCTAGGACATGCCGGTTTCCTCACGATGTTTTCCTTCACCGTTTTGAGACCAGTGGTGATGGAATAAATTACACAAAGTAATGCGCCTGGCTGGGTTTGAACCGACGACCTACAACTCGTAAGTCGGAGCCGTTACCACTCGGCCACCACTGCTCATTAACATATATTAACATATACAATTAACTTAAAATAAAGGTATACGTAGCAGCTATGAACGGAAAAGGCTCTAAGATTTGGTGATCCAGATTTGGTTAACACCAATCTACAAAATCTGAAACGCTGGCATAGGGTAGCCAGCCTTGTGCTATGGTATTATCATCATCATCATCATCATTTCAGCCGATATACGTCCACTGTTGGACATAGGCTTCCCCCAAGCGTCGCCACAACGAACGATCCTCTGCATCTCGCATCCATCGGTTTCCCGCAACCTTCACCAGGTTATCAGTCCACCTTGTTGGAGGCCTTCCAACGCTGCGTCTTCCGGTACAAAGATGCCACTCCAGAACCTTTTGGCCCAACGGCCATCTATTCTGCGAGCAATGTGCCCTGCCCATTGCCACTTCAGTTTGGCAATTCTTTGTGCTATGTCGGCAACTTTAGTTATCCTGCGGATATCTTCATTTTTGATTTGATCACGCAAGGAAATCGCGGGCATAGCTCTTTCCTTTGCCCTTTGGGTGACTTTAAGCCTTCTGATGAGGCCCATTGTGAGTGACCACGTTTCGGAGCCATATGTCATCACTGGCAACTGTGGTATTATACAATATGAAGGAAAGAAAGATAACATGTGTATTCTGCCTGAATAGTGATATAAGTATGATGCATGGCTTGATTCCGGCATCATCTTTCTACCATCGGACCACCGGTACGGCAAGAGCATTTTAATATTATTTTTTTATATAGCCTCCTTTTTTTCAAAAAAAAAAAAAAAAATGTGAATGTGAGAACACTGTAGACTCCATGAATTCTAAGATTATACTTCTTATTACAACGAACTTTTTTTCAAATTATGATTATTAATTTTTATTGAGCTCTTGGGTACAATATTGACTGATAATATCTATTAATACTGTAATATGGAAATATTGTAACATCAACCACTTTTTCTTAAGAGAGCATCCATGAAGTTTCTTGTCGGTTCTTCTCCATAGGAAATGACCAATTTGGAACCGTGCACTAGCTTCTGAGCTAGCTTTATAAGTAGCTTGTAGGCCTATGTGTTGTTTTTTTTTAATCGAATTTAAGTGTGTCCACCCTAACGTTGTTGACACCTCTACGGTCAAACTAAGCGTTTCACCTCGTCGTTTATACCGCGCACATCGAAGGACTGGAAAAATTTGCATGACTCTGACTTGTAAGATGAACGAAAATTGTAAGAGAAAAAAATTATTTGGCGGCTATCCTGGAGCGTTCATTCAAAAGGGATTTTTATAAGATTAAATCCACTATTTCCACGGAGTGGACTGTTTAGAAATAGAAATAGATTAACCAATTAAAGTAAGTAACAAATACCCTGCAGTAAATACTGATAGGTTTAGACTCTAATCGCATTAGACTCGTGAACGGTAGTCAATCTTTCTGCCAATTTATCGCAAGGGGAGATGCAAACGCTAGCAGTTTTTTTTTAGATGTCGAAAAATTATCCAATGACTTCTTCCGCTCTGTTGGTGGAGTGAGAAGACGTGTCAGACTTCTGACTAAAAACCTGTGTCATATAGTCTTCCTTGTTTTAGATAGTAGGGTAAACAAGCTTTTAATGAAAATCATTATTTCATAGCAAAGTTTTGTAGCTCGGTATACCATTATAATTAATACTTGTCAAGACAAATCATACGAGCCCAAACTCGATGGGGTTGTGTCGTTTAACTACCAAGTTCCTATAGCCATCTTCCGGTTCCATCATCAGATCAGCTCCTTGTTATAATAATTTTGCATTGTCTTATGATTTACACATGCATGCAAAATTTCAGCTCAATCGGTAACCGGGAATTGGGTCTAATTTTATTTACAAGATTTGATGGCAGACAAACATCGGGACAGGTGACTCTAAATAAAGGCTTGTAAAAATACATACATTTGTAGTAATTACAAGGATGTATTTACATAATTCATCCAAAGATTGTCTGTAAGAATAGTCTTGTGCGATGAGACCGCCCAATGTACACTTGTTATAAATGAATGTCCTGTATTTCCTTATGCGGTATCCAATAAATAATAATTATTCCCATTAAAACCATTATCATAACTGTCTAGCTTAGAGAAGAGATAAAATGTGCCATTTTAATCGACTTTTAAAAAAAGAGGAGGTAGTCAATTCTGTTTTTTTTGTATTTTTTAATGTTTGTTCGCGTATAACTTCGTCGCCTGCCAACCGATTTGAAAATTTTTGTATTTGTTTGAAAGAGTACTTTTTCCAAATGGTCCCATAGTCATCAAGTTGGGATCTGATGATGGAATCTTAGCGAAATCGAAGAAACTCCTCAAATCCAATTAAATTTTTTAGTAAAGTCGGTATTTTTTTTTTTTATAAAATCGTTTTTATAACCAAAACTTAACGTTTTTGTAAAGTACAAGGGAAGACCAAGTCTTGAAATAGGATACAGGATATTTTTTATTTCAGTTGTGCCCTTGGGATAATTTCTAATTTTATGCAAGCGAAACCGATAGCTAAAGCTAGTTATATAAAACAACATAAAACAAAAACTTCCTACTCTCTCATTTCCCCAAACATAGGTAAAATATACGTAACTACTAACTATACGACTAGTGGCTCCATCTATCTGTCAAACGCAATCAAAATGGCGCCGGTAGTTATTAAATTACAAGTTTTGCCGCGATTATTCGGGCATAGCGAAATCATATTTGACAAAATTGATATCTATTTTGGTAATAAAATATTGCGGACGGGGAAAACAAGGGGGTGGAGTTACATTGAGTAGAATTATTATCTTTATATTGATACGGCGGTAGGCTTATTGTGGGTAATCCTGGGGTTTGTTGAGTGTGCGACGTTATTGGGTAATCAAAACAGAAGTGTTCACTAAATAAACATTTATTTTAGAGTTTTGGCGGGATTTATTTTTTCAAGTGAAGTTCTGTGTCAGTTTTAATTCATGAATCCCCAAGCGACCACC